>JAZDUA010000278.1:1185000-1852500 GCA_038098605.1 Gryllus longicercus | reverse complement strand
TAGTCGAATTGCCTTGCCTATTACAGTTACATGTTTAGTTAGTTTTTCTTTTACTAGCTCCAATAATTGTGTAAAAGTTGTGTCATCCATACACAAGTAATTTTTAAAATAATCAGAATCATCGTCAAGCAGCATGTGATTCAAATCTCGTTTCAGTAGCCATGATTTGATCCATTTTGAACAAGTCCCTGTTCTTCTTCTTTTTATTACTATCTACCCATCCTTCCAATATGTAAGGAAGCAGTTTCGTCCACGTTCAACTTAACAGTGCACAAACTTTCTTCAATTTCAACGTTTAATCTGTCATGTTATAATATGGCAAAAGATCACCGATCACAGATAAATTAGTTAGATTTAACCAAATAATCATTACAAACAACACATACATATAAATAAATTAGATCGATTAATTGAGAAGAAATATTGGTCCAATAAAACTTTGCGTATCTAGATTATGTACGATTCAAGTGAGAGATTTATCTTCGCAATTTATCTAACGATTTTTTGGTAAAATTTATCACAACAATAAATTGGTCCATATATATCCCTCTATTGGTGGTGGTATAAGTGGTAAAAGTGACATTTTATTTTGCAAGTAGGAAAGGTTGCAACATGAAGCAGATAGGCTAAGTAGCATAATCATACAAGCAAAATAAAATCACCTTTACCATGTGTGTCATACACTATATTTTAGACAGCCTAACTGGCTTTTATTTTATTTTAATTCTAGTTTACACAAATTTATCTGATCATTTAGATCATCATCTCCCTTTTAGCACTAATGCTAAAAATTGTTCTATAAGCACACTACACATGCCCTGAAAGAACCACTTTTACTAATGGCTGTCTAAAAAAATATTTTCTAATAAATTTGGAATGGGGTAGTTATGGAATTGTACATCTCATTATATTAAATTTTAAAAATTTGGAAGCCAATTTATCTTAAAATAATTTAGTAATTGATAAGGAAGGTATTACATGCACCGTCAAACTTTTTTTTCTTGAAATATAAAAACATCCACCCGGGTCTCTTATGCCTAGCAGTTGTTCATCTTATCACGTAAAGTCATTAATGACCATCAAAATCAGGTGAATAATACATATACAATAAAGCAAATGGATAAGGAAGATTAATTATTCTCATACCTGAGTTTTCCCAAGAACCTGAAGTTCCTTTAAATGAGAAACACAAATATGATGAAGAGTTCCCAAATCTCTGGCTGGATCACCTTTAATACGTGTTTCTTCTGATTCAGGTTTTTCAGTCAAACTCTAAACATTAATGAAAACTCACAATGTATATGATGAAACAACAATTATATAGCCATATTAATGCACAATTACCCATTTAAATAAATAAAAATCATTTAACTGTTAAATTATATTTAAAAAAAGGCAGAAAACACTTCAATATATATTCATGGCATCAAAGAAAATAAGATGAAAGTCAACTCACAGAGAGCTGATCTAAGAATACCACCATGCGCTCCTTGTTTTTGAGAATAAAAGGATTAACAACTTCCATGTAAGGCTCTTTGCCTCCAAATTCTACCAAATTGGCAAGATTTTGAAGACATTTTGCTACCATAATTAGTGATCTTGCAGCCATTGGAGGTGGAGGTTCTGAAATAGAACAATTGTATTAAGACTAAACTATACATAAAAAGTTAAACTATCCCAAAAATATTATTTTTTATTTATATACAAGCCTATATACTGAATCTGATATTACACAAAATTAAATACATACAAGAATTGTAAACACAAGATTGCTAGGAAACCAATGAACGCATCTGAAATAAGTGCTAAGGTCACATGGGTTACATTGTCCACAGTTGCCTAGAAAAGAAGGTATAGCGTATCTCATATTTGCCAGCACAGCATATCTTCACAGCAATAAAAGGAGAAATTTTACTTGAAAATCTTTCTTACTAACTTTGTGGAAAATTAATAAATATAATTTATCCATATTATAAAAGCAATCCAGTTAGAACTATCAGTTACATCACTGAGTATTAGGTCACAATTTAATACACGCCGAGAAAGTAATTGTAAACACTCCCTCAAGACTGACTCTGAAGACAATATACAAGTATTAAGAACACCTAGAATTCAAAACTATTCCATATGCACATTCTCTTTCTTTTTAAAAATATAAGAAAAATGTTTGACATAAATAAGAATAAAAACAATTATTATCTTTTTAAATGTATTTCTACCTTTAACTTAAATTTCATACATTTTCAAATAATTGATGATTTCTTTAAACTATCAAAATCAATTTTTTACTTAAAAGTACTTATTTAAAACTGTTTTGTATCTGTGATTCTTATTTTTTGTGATCTTGTAGAAATAAAAGTGAGTTTACAAGTTCTTCAAAAATGCAAGTAATTGAGCTTGACTTTTGAGTATTGCTACACTGTTGCTACACGGCTACACTGATCATCATTAGTAATTGAAAAATATCAATATTTTCCCATTCTCTATTATTTAAACAATAATTTATTCATTTAACAGGTTGTAAAATTTTCAAAATAATACATCAGTGAAACATTATTTCACGAAGAATTTCTCATGTGCGAACCAATAGGCAAATGTAAACTATTTATTCTATTTAAGTTATTTCACATAAAAATTATTTATCTTCATTTCACATTAAACTCTCAACATTAATTATCTTCATAGTCAATAAAACAAAAATTCCAGAAGGGTATATTGATAGTTTTAAAAAATTATAAATTTAATCTAATCTAAAGTTACATTTGTAGTCTAATGTAGAAAAATTATCAACAATTACAAAACCAATTTGCGAAGACCAAAAGCAAAATAAAGGTAATAAAGGAACTTTGACAACCCAAATCTGAAAGGGAAGATAAGGGAAGAGGGAAAGATAAAATTCACATCAAATAGTACATTTTACCCTGGCAGTGCATGCAGATGGTCTGAGAGATCCAGGAAATCTTTACTCTATTATTGGGTTTGCAGTTTGGACGCTCCTGACCAGTCTCCATGTACCATTTCCTTCAACCGATATAAGTCACACCTCTTCCGAAAAACTGAATATTTTCATCTTTTCTAGCAGCACGACAATCCGATCGAAACATCTGTGGGTCAACTGGTGGTTCAGAACAAAGTCGCTCATCCCACACCAAGGAGGCCCGGGTTTGATTCCTGTCGAATCCCAAACAATCTCATGTGAAATTTGTTCCAACAAAACCAATTTGTCTGCTTCACAAGGGCTAGTCCTAAACCCTACCCCAATCCTAATTCCTTCCCAATTCTGACTGCTGGGAAGTGACGCAGGAGCATGTAAATAGGAGGCGCGTAGGCAAAGATGCTCCCTGGTGGTCCACTTTACAACTGACTGCACTGACACACAACAGATATGACATATTGAAAATATTAATGGAGAATTATTCCTGCGCTGATATTAATGCAGGATTACTCCAATGTGTGTGTGTGTGTGTGTGTGTGTATGTGAGTGTTTTTTTTCTGCTATTCTCTTTAAGTAGCAAAATGATGATATACTCTTCTATTTGGAATACACACAATGATTTTACAAACATTCACAAATGGTGAACCATTTTTAATGTCCAACCAAAACCCTTCCTTACAATTAAAAAATGTAAAAAGTAGAATACAGAGCATGGCTATGAAAATCGAATTCTCAATCTTTCTTAGCAAAAAATATTCAGAACGCTCTAAGTTTTCTCGAACCCTTTGGGGGTGGTTTTTGTTCAGGATTTGTTGAAGGACAGAGAGTTGTGATAGATCATTGGGTATATGACATCACATCATGCTTCCTAGAAAACAGACAATCTGTGTGACAAGGAAATTAAGAAACTGGATAAAGTTTTATCGTAAACATTAACATCACACTTACAAAGCAGTCATCTTTTACAAGCAAACAATGCCTATTGTCTCTTCTCCTTTATTTTGAACTTCAATAGAAGAAAAAAGGGCATAATGTGTTGAATGACCCATACAGAAAATATTCAGTTTTTTAATGTGTGGTAACACAAGGCAAGGTAACAAGGCAAAAATAAAAGTTTTGAAGTATCGAAGAATTCCAGTAATCAATGTCCCTCTGCAATGATTAACTAGTAATTCAGAATTGTATGATTTTATTATCAGAAGAGCTTTGTAAGCGAAAAGAAAATGTGAATTATTTAATTCATGTAACAAGTATAAAGGGAAAAAATGCAAATGCTGTTCTTAAAACATTTTATTTTCTCCAGTACAGAAGAATTTTAATTAACCAAGAGAATAGATTTCATACGCCACCAGCATAGGAAAAACTTACCAGAAATTAAATTAAACTGTCGAGGATTCAGTATTGCAGGACACAAGAGTCGAAGAAAAATAAAACCACTCACAACTCTAGTGCGTACTAAACGTTCATGAGGCCATTTACTCATTACTGTCCGCTGCAAGCATCCACATATATAACGTACAGTCCTATAAAGAATCATTCATTTTCAATTACATTATAATGTAATCAAATAATCATTTTTCTTGTATCTAATCAACACAACCTTACTTGGGGCATGCATCAGCAGACATGAAAATAGAAAGAGTAACTTCATCCAGAATCTGAAGAAGAAATTCAGCATTGGCACAAGCATCATCTGGCGATTCCATTTTGGTTGGATTTAACTTGAAAAGATACAAACATAGTTTTCATAAAATCCAACTATCTTTTCATATAACTTCCATGCTATTTGAAAAGTATTTTTGGGTACAATGCAGACAAAAATGTCTTACCTCACAAGACTGTTTAGATTCCAGAAGTTTCAAAATAGTATCCTGAATTGCAGATTGGAGAAAACCTGTGCAAACTGACTTCATATATAAATCCATTAAGGTAGTAGTAAGTGAAGCAGCACGAAAAAGCGTGGATGTCTCTTCTTCTTTCTCGATTTCAGCTTCATTGAGTGTTTTGAGCAAATCAGCCTCTTTACGCTCATACCTAGGACAATTTAATTTGATAACATTATTGTTTTCTAAACCATTTATTATTAGAGGCTACAAAGAACTCCGAAAAGAAAGAATTAAAAATTTCTTGTGAACTTTCTTCATACAGAAAATTCATTGTCAGCCTACAATGTGTATGTCATTTCATTTTGTTTATCTTCACCCTTCATGCTGATTATATCATATGAACTGTTAGATCTGTTTTCCATAAATACATGATTATATTCAATTAAACATTCTGAACTACACTCACATGAATATAAGTACATGAAAATATTAGTTTAAACATGGAAATTCGGGGGAATTTTTTGGAACTAGTCTCTATGTTAAGTAACAATGCTTGATAAAGTGACAATCTATACCTTGCCTAATATATAATAATAAATAAGTAAATTGCCACTTGGTCCACTTGGTGGCTTAATATCATTGTATAATAAAATTAAAGCTCAAAGTTCTGTGGTTTTTGATTGCTAAAATAGTTCCTGACATATATTTTAAAACTTTCCAACCCTCCTTCCACTTCACAACCCTGCTCTATCTTTAGCAAAGGTGTATGTTATTTTAGAAAAACTTGCATCACCAATCTGTAGAAAGATGTTTTTCACATAAGATGTTAATCCTTGATGCATGTATTTTACAGTGTCTGATGAAGGAGAAAAAGTCCCTCTAAAACATCATGTTTAATATAATGAAATAAACTCTATTTAAAAGAAGGTGATTGTCAAAAATACTTTTCTGGACCTTGCTTCTAGAAGTACTAATTTTGTACAACAGTAAATATAATCTAAAATCTAACACAGCCTCTCGACTCTCCTGGAAAAAATGTTTTACGGCTCTCCTAGAAAGAAAAAAAGAGGTGGTTGCTGGATATATCTCTCTTCGTGGCAACTATTGAATTGTATTTTACTAAAAGGGTATGAAAACAACAATATTAAAATAATAAGGAATGAAAAAGCTCTCAAGAAAAAACGGACTAGAAACGGGTAAGGCCATTACGAATATTTTTCCTCCATAACTTCATTCATTAGGATTAAAATGAAACTGGTTACAATATGAGGCTTTAAGTACCTTTAAAAATAAAAATAAATAAAATAATAATAATAATTCATTTTATAATACATATTGGAGTACATTTTGGCAAGTTGGCATAAAATTCTGTTATCTAATTGTTATAACATGTAGAGAGTTGTACACATATTCAGCAATTGTAATCCTTCAAAATTCAATTATGAACTGAACAAGTTAAAATGAAATTGTTATGAGTATCAGACATTTTTTAATTTCCACTTAGATCATTTTAAAAAGTTTAAAATATACCTGAATATTCGCAGCAAAGAGTTAGCTAGAGGTACACGATCAAGGTGACAAATGTCAGCAAGGGCACGGACCACCTCCAATGATGGATCTAGCACCAATTGTTGCATAGGAGAGTATTCTTCTTGAGGCATAATAAGATCATGAACATAACGGATTCGTAATCGCAATGAACCCCATTCACCAATAGGCGTTATGCCTGACAAAGCGTACCAGTCCTCATTCTGTAAAGCACAACGAGCACATTTAAGTAATGCATTTACATAAACACATTTATTGAAAATTACATATTTCAATTTCAAGCAAACTTGGAAGAAGGCATGAGCTCAAACAAAGAATGCAAGAATCAAACAAACAAAAACCATAAGAATTGTCATAAGAAAAAACACATAGACAAAAGTGACTAATAATTACTTTCCAGGTTGTTTAAAGATGTGAGCCAGTGAGTCAGAATTTTCCAAATACTATAGCAATGGTTTAAAAGAGGAATTTCATTAAGATAATCAATAGTGCTACAACAACACATTAAATCTCATCCTCTTTGCAACAGTTACATAATATTATAATATTAGTTGAACCCATGCAAAAATTGTACACTTTTGAGCTTAATTACATATGTTATTATGGGCAGCAATGATTTACTTCACATAAGGTTTGCCTCATCAGCTCAATAAATGCCTCTATAGGCATTTCCAACCTGCAAAAATATTTCTTGGAACTGAACTTGAGTACGTAGGTACAGTGGTCACCACTGTCATCTGTTATACTACCCCACTGGTTAGGTATATCAGGGTACCAACACCAAAAACGAAGTTGACCTCCTCCAATTTTCAAAATTCCAGAGATTTTAATGAAATTTGAACCTATGCCAAATAAAGCTAACATGATATCAAAAAAATTTAAAAAATATTTACAGTCAATTTGAAAATATCTCTTTTCTGTAGGCTAAAGTATTCAAAACTGTCACAAGTTTTCTCAAAATTATGATACTAATATTATTCATATTTTTAAAATATTCTACATGACATTATTTAATGATCTAATTTTGAGAAACAAATTCCAAGAAAATATCTCTAACTTCAATAACACAGTAGGATGGAGTGAAAAAACAACACTTTAGCCATTTTCAAAATTTCACAAGTTATAACTCATTTTACTCACTAAGTATATAGACCATCATAATTCTATTATTTAATTCATTCTATGAGTGCATTGACTACTTATCTAAGTAATTTTCTGACATTCCCTATGAGGTAGCTATTTGTGTGTTTTATATTCTTTATGTAATTAGCTTTATGTATTTTTAATGTAAGAATTCTAGTTATGTGACCTATGTCTACTTTTTCAATAATTATTTGTATTTCTCAGGCATGACCCATTTATTAATAAATTATTAAATTAATATTTACATTACCTGCAATTTGTATATATTATTACATTTTTGAGTTACACCTGCTTCAAATTATGTCTAAGAAAGTTTCCTAAAACATCAAATTTTTCTGAGAAAATGAGCTTCAAATTCCACATTTTCAGAAACACACAAATGCTTTGTACAGATAGTGAAAATGAACATTTTCAAAACACTCAAATTTTTTGTACAGATAGTGCAAAATGCACTGATTAACATGTCATCAATGGTACATTGATTTATTTATTTTATTTTTTTTTCCCCCTCCAAAAATTACACAAATGTAATTTTTTAAATGTTTCCAACATTGTAAATATTTACATTACAGACATCTTATACATTATTGAATCTGAGAGTACAAGTGCTTGAAATGATTTTTTATGACATTTCTAGAGGACTTGAAAGTTTCAGGTAAAAATGAGTGTCAAAATGTGCATTTTCAGAAAATTTTCTTAAAAATAGCTCCAAATTTTTCAATGAAAACGAGCATACAGAACTACATTTTACCCTTGTATAATATTCTTTAAGTCATATTTCAAATGTGTTTTATGCGCCAATAGATGGCACCTAAGAAGAGGGTGGAGCAAAACTGAGTAGATAGTGCAGACTCAGGACATAAGAAAACTAACTAGTATGAGAAACTCTGAGCCATTTTGCAGCTCTACTAGTTCTATATGATGATTAGTAAATGAGAGAAGAAAAAAAATTAGACTTTAAATTACTTCAGTATTTAATACCAAGAGGTTGAGAAATCATATTTTTCCACTTTAGAAGCAGCGTCAATGAACACTAGCACTAACTTCCTTTCTTAGCAGTATTTTGTTCCCTGCTATTCTCACCCTGAAATCTAACACACCAGAAGCTTTGGAATGCATTAACATCTTGCCCTTTTGTTTTGCAACAGGATATCACGTTTTGCAATATTGACATTTCAATGCACTGCAATCCCACAATTTTAGAGAAGAGACAGAAGAGAGAAAAAAGTTTGATAATGCTGAATTGTTTGTCTGTGTGATTTCTGATAAAAACATATAGGATAAATGAAGAATTATACAAAAAGGATGCAGGAAAATTGATATATTAAGAAATATATAAAAATATCTATAGTAAAATGTGTAAATGTATGTACTAAAAGTCAACATTTTTAGGCACTAACAATAATGAAATGTGAATATATTGTTTATTTAACTTGGCAAAGGAAATCGTGTAATTTCATAATTATCCTGACTTGAGTAATAAGATTTACTAGTAATGGCTGGGATGTTTTAATATGAGGGATGGGTCCTCTATACTTTCAATACCTCGATACTCAGATGGTATCGATAGCAATCTATACTTTTGGAAAATGATTTGTCCTGTCACTGTTGTGTTTTGAGTTAAGTATATATTGTTGAAAACTTTACAATAATAACTAAGTCAAACTGTTATAATATTTTAACGCTCGTTATTAGCTTCAACAGCTTTGAATATGTTTTATTTTCGAGGTATGGAATTTCATACTGTGGCTAATAAGGGAAACTTTTGTCACTTAAGCTGGAAAAACATCCCAAACAGATGCTGAAGCCTATAATTAAAATATAAAATGATTTGGAAGGTGAGGTGCTGGCTAAAAGTAGATAAGTCAAATGAGCTTGAGTTTGTTTTGCAACCTGCCACTGATGCAGTTGTGAGTGATGATGACGCAGGCAGTGATTTGGAGGACACTTGTAACTTAGGTAACGAGCGAACTTCACCAGACTGTGGAGATTCGGAGGATTTTAACGAATTTTGATAGTGTTTCTTTTCGAAAGACGCTCATTTGAAGCAAACATACTCGTTGGCAAATTAGGTATAGCGTCAGGTTCTGGTCCTATAACTCCCCAGAAGGTTCCCTTATTAGGTCCAAACATTATGTAGTGGCTAAAGAAATAAGAGAACCTGACCATACAGCAGGAACTAGTGTTAAAGAGAGAATGTGCTGCGGATTTCTGCCAGAAAAAAGTATTATTTACAGAGACAATTTTTAATAGCATTACCTTACTTGAAAATTTGAAAGAGTACGTTATTGGTACCAATCAGACTGAGTGGAAAAAGCACCACTGAATGATTTGAAGATAGAACAATTTTCTCACCCCACATTTCCAAGAATCTGGCATAATGCTTGTCCGATGGCATGACAACAGACAAGTGACTATTGCAATAAATTTGGAGCCCCACAGACCAAGATGTCTGACTTTGCAGAAGATGGAGTTAAGCAAAGAAAGGGAGGATTACTATTCCAATGCCTGCTTTGGCAAAATAATACAATAAATCAATGGGTGGTGTCGGTATGTTCAATAGACTCCGAAGTCTGTACCAAATCAGAAAAAAGAGATGATACTATCCTATATTCTGCTTCTGTCTCAATGGTGCAGAAGTGAATGCATTGTTTTCATTCAGACACTTTGATTAGATATGCGTCTTCATTACATTAGGAAAAGATAGTAAAACCGTTGATACAGAAACACCAGGAATATAGAAACCTTGAGGAGAGCAACCTAAAACCTGTAAGTAGATAAAGGAGGAAATTCGTTATGACAATGTAAGACCGTTGATAGACACATGTAAACAGAGAAAATGTGCTGAGTGTAACATTTGCACAAGTCCCCAGTACATTAAGTGGAACGTTGATATGTATCCCAAAGGATGCTTTGCAAAATATCACCTACACCTACAAAATAGCACCTATTGTATAGCTTAATTGACCGTTTTCTATGTATTTTTCTAAAAATGTAATAATGTTGTATGTATTATGCACATAAGAAATATAAGTAAACATTCATTCAATCCAAACATACTTCCGGTCATTTTCCCTCTATTTGACAACAGTATGAAATTTCATACCAAGAAAAAATTTTGAAAAACAAAACAAATATCATTAAAATATGCAAGAAACTTTTTTAGTTACAGAGATCTTTGCATTAATATTAACAAAAATTGCAATATTAAAATATTACGTAACTGTTACTAATGTGAGAAAGTACATGCTATTGTAGCCCCACGAGTTTCAATTGTTATGACAGTTTATATCTCATATTGAATTACAAAAATAAATATAGTTAAAATTTTATACCCACTAATATGCCAATTAAATTAACATTGTAATTTTGAGTAAAATAAGACTATGCATAAAATATACTGCTGATAAATAAATGTATTCCATCAACGGAATACATTCTTAAAAGCATTATTATGCAATTGATGAGTGTGAGAAAATGTTGATAATACATAATTTTGGAATAATTAAGGAGAAGACAAGAAATAAAGCTAATGAAGTGCCTTTGAAAACTATTATTCATTTGTTTAATGAGACCAAAAACATGCAAGACATTTTTTCTGAAGCAATGAACCTTCTCAAAACCAATGAATTAAACAAAACTGAATAATTTCTCAATTGTTTAGAAACAATTCACTTGAATTTATATGATTTGCTGAGTAATGTACACAATACCCATTTCAAAATCATTCACCTAACCATGCAATTCATTGATTACCTTAACATAGTCAAGAAACATTAACGGTAATTTTTAATTAAATTCAAAGGTTACAAGTATGTAAATTGAAGTCAAAAGTTCAAAAGAAAGTAGATGAAGAGATAATTAAGAATGAGAAAGGATGAGAAGAGCAAGGGAAAGAAAAATAATGAGGAGTGAATAAGATTAGAAAACAAATGGGGAAACACAAGCACAAGAAAATGAAAGAGAAGAGAGTAAAGCATGCAAATTGCCAGAAGAAAAAAAGAGGATAGAATTATTAGAAAAAAACAAAGCAGGATCTTATTATTAATAAATTAATAATAACAATAATATCTATAAATGTTGTACCATTTCCGTTACCTCATCTCCATTGGTTAAATTGCTTAATTCCACAGTCAGTTCTGCAACTTCTGTGTCTTTTGAACGTTTGCCCTTATTATAAACAGTTATTGTAAATGTTATCACATCGGGAGGAACATCACTAGAAACCAACAACATTATAAATTATCCAAAATATGAAAATATATCTAACAACTACACAGTTTTGCAATGTCCACTCACTCTAAAACAAATTCTTCATCCCACACAGGATCAGGCCCAGTCTTCACTTTCGTACGGGCAACTTTAACTTGATTGAGAGAAATGATACAAAATGGATTTGGCACCAATTTAAAAGGTAATCTACAAAAAGAAGTTCTCTCTTAAATCATATAATAAATGCAATGCAAAAATATCTTGAGGGTAATTACTACTTTTATACAGTAACATAAATACCATGAACAAATATTCTAAAATATGAACATTGATTATTTTAGTATTATATTACATATATTTACAAAAAAAACAATTTACCTATGCGCATCAAGAACATGTAAATGCAAACACCGTAACTCCCGAAGTCTCTGAACTTTGGGAGACCTGGTTTGTTGCGTTACACACAATGGTTTCAGAGCTGTTATCCAGTCCTGTAGTAGAATTCATATAAAAATTACTTGAAGTCTTTACCTGAAGATGAACTTAAAAATATTTGCAACAAAAATTGTTCTTACAGACAGAATTGCATTATTTCAATACATATCCTACTATATATATGTCTATGTGTGTGTGTGTAAAGTGTTCCATTTATCGATCTCTTTTCCATATAAAAGAAATGAAAATAATTTAGAAAGTTATAATAATGTGTTTTGTTCAACGTGCAAAAATTTTATGGAAAAAAAAAAGAAAAAAAAGATATTTCTCACTAATAAAATAATGATCAGATATAAATTTTACTAATAAAAAATTATCATTGAATTCAGACAAAGCAAGTTGAATATATTTTAACCTGTAAATGTTGACGTGAAATATACCCTGTGCCTGCGTTTACATCTCACAATTAGGCATGCAAGTGTAAGGTTTAAATGTATGAATAATCATAATCCGTTAATAATTATTCTTACCTGAGTGAGATCTGCGGAATTAGAACACAAATAGGTGATAGTAGCTAAACAAGGAAGAGCTCTTTCAACCAATTGGAAACAATGAGGCCTGTCAAAGACACTGTCATGAACTTGATATAAATAAGCACAACTCAAATCTATGAGGCCTTTAGGTTTAGTGCGCTGAAAGAGAAACATATTCAATATTAGCACTAAACATTTCCAATGTTGCAATATTTCAAATGGCAACTTACATAATTATTTTATTAAACTATTACAATAAGTAAAAGCAAATTTTTCACACATTTTGACATAATTCCTTTCACGTAGATTGTGTAGTCGTTAACAACTACGTAAAACAAGATTTTATCTGACCTTTGACATATGGTTATGTTATCAAGGTAGTCTCCTCGAAGAAATCAAAAGACTCAACACTCAACTCAAAAATTGCATATACATTTTTTATTACTTTTATTTGAGTAAAAAGTTCAAAAAATATTTCACTACAAATGTTGACATTATTATTACATTACATTATTATTATTATTATTATTACATTATATTATTATTATTATTAATATTATTATTATTATTATTATTATTATTATTATTATTATTATTATAATCCATTCGTGACTTTTGTCATACGGTAGATTATGCAGACTTCATGACAGAGACATGACATAGACCTCCTAGACTTCATGACTGAGAACCTTACAGGATTTTGACCACTCAAAAGACACAAGTGCGTCAGGTCCACAGACAGTACTCAAGTGACTGAAAATGGACTTATGAACAGAATGTATGTCACATATTTCTATTTGTTGTTTTCCCTTGAATAGAGGAAAGTGCGTTTATAAAGCTGGCGTTAGTCCAATGTTCATTAAAATCACTGAAATTTTGAAAGTTGAAAAAGTTTTTTTAGAATGCCTCCGACATTTACATTTCAAAAGATGGAGAGTTTTCATGATGATATCAGTTCTCAAAAATTAGATCTTTAAACAATAATGTACAATGTTTTGAAAATATCAATAGTTTTCACACAATGTTGAGAGAAAACATGACAATTTAAAAAATTTGTAAACAAGATTTTCTCACTACCAGCTCCATTTTTTTTTTTAAGGAAATAAAGTGAAGTTCTCTTACAAATACAGCATGTTTGTTTTATTAAAAATTCAAACTTCTTTTGCACCTTTGATATTGAAGCTAGAGATATATTATTTCATTGGCGGCGGCGATGATGTGACGGCGGCGATGGTGTGACGGTTAGCGTACCGGATTGTTATACGCAAGCTCGCGGGTGTCAAACCCGATCGAAGCCGTGGATTTTTAGGGCGACAAAATCCCTCGTACGCCTTCCTTCGGGGGGGGAAGTAAAGCCGGCTGTCCCATGTTAGTAGATTTACTTGCATGTATAAGACCCTCAAGCCTAAATGACGCCTCTGAGCTAAATTCAAATCGCCTGTTTCTCGCCCAAAAAAACCTCCTTTCTCTGCTAGTTGATGAAAGGAGCGTAGCGAAATTTGCGTGGTCAGTCGGAAGAGCGGGCCTGATGGCCCGAGTCTCGCCACGTAAAATAAGGCAAATTCAATTCAATTCAATATTATTTAAAGAAACTATTTCTGAATATTAGATTATTAAGTTATTTCATAAACATTATTTACAAAATATTCATAATTTTGAGCTACATGGTTCAAAAGTTTTCAAATGTGTCCAAAGGTTTAAATATTGAAGTTAGAGATTTATTTATCAAAATTGAATATTTAAATAACTTGAAGTAAAACAGTTGTTTTGAAATGTGAGTTGTTTTGGAGATTAAAGGAAATGTTCTTTGAAAAGATTCTTTCAAAGTGAACAAAGCATTTAGAATAGTACTGTTTCTGCCAGTCCACACAGCTTGATTTAGTAGTCCAGGAGTCAATGACGAGGATATAATGCAGAGGCTCAAGTTCAATATCAAGGAACTGAGTAATACTAAGGAATATTTTTTGCATTCAGACTATTCTCCTAAGTAGAGCAAAGAACTAGTATTTATTTATTTACTTAGTTACTAAATATGTGAACAGAAAGGACAATCCTGATCATGTTCATGATATAACAAAGATATACACAAAAGATAAATATAAAATTACAATTTGGAAAACAGAAAAAATCGAAAAACAACAATGTATAGTTATAAAAATAGTTTTAGTTTGATTATCATTAAAACCTGTTAAAAATTGCAAATTTGGATCTCCCATGCTTCTTTTGCTGAAGACAAGAAGTCTTTCACAAGATGGCTGAAGAGGTAGTTGGATACAGTTTGCAGTATTACAAGAACACATTATGAGCATTACATATCTGTTGCAGATAAAAAGAGAAAGTATATCTTGCTGTAGCTTTTTTCGATAATCTCGATAGTTTTCACATCATTGTGACTTATAATAGTGATAACAGCTGACTTTGTGTCGGGCCATAATTCTTCAATTTGTATTGATGCATTTGCTTTAAAAGAATTACTCATACAAATTTATGTAATGTTCTAGCTATAATATTTCAATGTTAAAAGACAATAAGTTTGCAACCCAATTTTTATTCACTTATAAGGTGGTATGTTGGATAGTTTATAAGCTCTGGGTGTTTAATTTACACACTTTCCCTTTAAAAAGGTTTGAATGCTGAGTGTGCTATAATCATTCAAATTTGGGGGCTCACTTTGAAGAATTCAAGGTAAGCTTATATGAAATTATCCTTCCTTGATTTTATAATGTGTGTGAATACTGTTACAGTTCTCATTTTATCATGTTTGTTTCATAAATGGGTACAAATGGCAACTGATTCTCCTACCAAAGTAATAACAGGTTCACATCTTATACGCAGGGCAGCAATTGTAAGTATTATACTATTACATAACAGTAACCACAAATAAAGAAAATATATTGTTGTAGAACCACTAGTTTTTTAATTATCAAGAGTTCAAGGATAAGTAAGTTTTTTTTCCTTGAATAGAACAAGCTGAGCTAATAAATGATATGTACAAGTGCAATTTTCATTACAACCACTAAACTCTTGAAATTACATACAGAATCCTTTGGGCTTCTTCAGCTGAAGACATTTTTAACAATAAGCCTGAAGAATTAGGAGGATACAAGTTGCAAATTATAATAATGCATGACTATTTCAAATAATAGGTGCAAATCGGTGCTGTTGTAGCACAACTAGCTTGATAACTATGTTTTAGTAGTGCTACATCAGTACACATTCTCATATTGTAAGCAGTGGTAATAACATAAATTATCTTTAATATATGAAACTCCAGAAGTTTTCATGGCAATATCATTCTGTCACTGAACTGAGTACTGTGATTAACACTTAAAAAGTTTAAAGAAAAAGAAAATTCCTTAGAATGAAATTAGAATTTTTTTCAGAAGCAAGAATCTTGCCCCTATGCTCGAGCAGTTTTTATATAAAATGCTAAAATTATTTAATTCTTAATGTTGATTCTACGAAGCAAAATTGCAGTATTATAGCTCAAAATTACACAAAAATGCTGATATTCTGAAAAAATGTACTTGAATTTTTTTAAAGATCTAACATTGATGAATAGATTACATTAAGAAAATTCTCAAAGTTTAATAATGTGTTTGGATTATGTTGAAAAAATTTTCAACTTTTACAATTTTCAAAAATCTATACCTATGCCTTGTATCTTCCAAACATTTCTCTATTCAAGTAAAAATTTACTTAATAGAAAAAGTTTTGAATATGTCATAGAAGCTTCAAGCCCCTCCCCCTTATTTTATTAAATGAAAAAGGTTGATCTCAAATTCACAGGTCATCAAATGCAGCCAGATCGATGGAGATCCGTGCTAGTGTCCACAGAGGAACAGGCTGACAAATGGAGGGACAGTGCACTACATGCCAATTTAAATACAGAAAAAAATATTTGAAAATCATCTAACATGTCTTCAAATTACTCACCTACAAATCATGTCTTCAAATTACTCACCTTGGGATTGTCGTAGAAGTACAAATGAGTATCTGTGCCATCAACCAACAGCACAAAGTACATTGACTTCCATTTCTTATTTTTTTCACTTTTCTTATTAAGATATCCCTGCATTTTTATACCTGCAATATGACATAAGATAAAAATAATTTAAAGAGCATATAATCAGTATCACCAGAAAATTGCTCTTTGAAATTACCTTTGTTCTTTTTAACACCTGATTGCTCTCTACATTCCCTAAGAGTTGCATAAATTTTTTCAGCATGTTGCACTTCCTTAGGTTTAACAGTTCCTTCTCCATCAGCCATAGACTAAAGAAATTATTTCATTAGTATTAAAAGATTAGTATTTTAAAAATGTTATATAAATTGAACTCCACTTACCCTACCAACCGCCTGTACAAGAGTGTGGCCCTCTACAATCTGTTCTTTCCTGTATCGATTTATAACGGCATCTAAACATTCAAACGTCCGACCACCCATTAAATAACGTACTCCTTTTTTCTCAATTCGAAAACGCTGAATTTGGTTGTTTATATGAAAGAACAATGAATAATCACCAGGTGAATTATCACTTGGTCGAACTAGGAAGCTACCAGGGCCCGCTGCAAACATATTAAAACCATCATGTCAATAAACTAAAAGCTCTTTTTAAAGTTTGTTGGATAATTCTCACACATCTACAAATATACAACATTAGCAAGCACCATCTCTCGCCCACCACAGAAGAATTTCCATAAACTATAATTGCACAAGTAGTATTTCATAAGAAATGAATTCTGAAACATTTCTAAAAAATACTAATTATGAAATCTGTAACGATGCTCTACGAAAACTTGCTTCATCAGTCTTCAAACAAACCAAAATAATATGCATAATTAATGTTACCTTTGACTAGCATATCCACTGCTTCACTTTTGGTAACGTTTGGGTGGAACCAACTAAACACTGTATTTGGATCAATATTTTCATCCAGATCATCAACTAGGTCTCTAAATATCATCCCTTGTTCACCTGTACGATGTGCAGTAACCCACAACCATCCATCACCCATGTCGTTGTGTACGAAGAAAATATCTCCTTTCTGAAAACTGCAGATTAAAAATAATTTGAGATGCTCTTTATAACTATCATTCAGCTAAGAATTTGATGAAAAAATATTTCATGCATCAGAACAAACAATTATTTTCAACAGTAACTTATCTAACTCTACAGCTGACACACATAAATGCGTGTATCGTCAACATTATGTTTTAGTAACTAGTTATTTATAATTATCACCTTTCCCAGCACCGTGTTCTGTGCAACAAGACCACGGTTGGTCACCCAAGCAGGGCTACCAATTGTTGGAACAAATTTAATAACTAGTTACAGTTATCTAAAATTATTTTAAAAATGAATATTTTAAATAAACATCTGCCAAGCCTACATTTAAATATAAACATGTGCATAAAGTGGAATTTATAATCTTAATTCTCAAGACTACTACTCCACACTGCCCTAACATGAAATCTTAACATTATACAAAATATCTTATTATAATGTTTCAATTAATATTATTATATGGGTAAGGTCCCCGGGGGAGGGGGAGATACATTTGTCACAATTTTTAAGTTAAAAGACTCCAGAAATTTTGTATAACAAAGAACGCAAATTTTATTTAGAATAAAAATAATAACAACAAAGACCTTTTACAAGGAAACAATTGTTTTAAGCCAGTAATATACAGAATTAAGAAAATGTTTTTGATGATTATACATCGTCTGGAATGCATGATGAAAAATGAGTTAATGATAAAAAATAGTTTACATGTTCTGAAATAGAACATTAATTAAATATAATTTTCTTTGAGTATGAGTGCATCCTGTGCTTGTCAAAATATTTGATGCAATAGGAAAACAGCAACTGAAATATCAGTAATATATAACAGTTCCGTTTCTGATTAATCTGAGGAACAGGAAGGCTCACAGATAACAGTGAACTTATCAATTCGTATACCGTTAAAGAAAGCTTTTTGCTGAAACTCTAATGTTAATATAAAGCTATACCAATAAAATAAAGACATTTTATGGAGCAAGATGTAACTGCCTTATCACCAATGTAAATGAAAAAAAGAAAACAATGAAATAGATCATTGCAAAGTCTTCAGTTAAAATAAGTTATTGATTATAATCTAGTTTTCACTTTCATTATATATAGTGATTACACAAGTCTAAGAAACATCTGTAAAGAAAATTGGTCCCATAAAGTGTATCAATCTAAATACTAAAATTATTTACTGTAATTTACTAATTAATTTACTTTAACTGTGAATGTATATATAAAACACACACACACACATATATTTATTTATTTATTTATTTTTGCCTCCCCCCCCAAATAAAAAACAACAGTAGAAGTGTTATAATGTTTTCATGAAATACACAGAAAATTCTCAATTATTCAATTATATGTTACACTACCATGATGAACACACCAACATTCTGATCACCAATTAGTTAGCTCCACTGATCGAACTTTTTAGCCTCACCCATTACAAATGAAGTAGGTATTGCATGTATTAATAATTTCAATGTATGCACTAAAGAACAAAAATACAAACGTCTAATGGTTTTCATAAGTAAAGCAATGCACAATTTATATATTTCCAATTACCCCAGTTTATTCAGTCTTATTAGTTTTGTGATTGTCAATTGCATTAGGATATTGAAGAAAGACCCTTGAGGATGCACAAATGTTTGAATAAATTATTGAAAATCATGATCCATTGAAGATTATTGTAACAAACTTCCATACTAGACATAAAATTAACTTCTCTTTATAATTTCCTAAAAAAAGAGAAATTACTAACCTGAGTTCATCAGTATCAGGCATTTTAGTGTAAGGTAAAATAGCAACCACTCTCTTCTTGTCATTTACAGGCTCTGGGGGAGGTACTGGATGAATGAGCCTCTCTCTCTTCAGTAAATCAGAACAGCTTGTATAATATCCTATGAGATCCGACAATGAATCGAACTGCCTACCACCAATATAAAAATCTCCACACACTGCAGTGATTCTGCAACGGATAAACAAGACACATTACATCCGATCATGTCTTCAACCATTTCGCTATCAAAACTGTTGACACAATGATAACCTGAAGTGATTTATTCCTGTTCTTCCAAGGTATGATAGGACATACGAGCCAGGTTTCCTATCACTCTCTCGAACAAGATAACTTCCCATTTTCGCTGCTTGCCACAATCGTTCCTCCGCAGTGTAGCGATCTAACCGCCCATGGTACCATCTGAAACGATTACGACCACTTCAATCCATTTCATTCCAAAGGCGTAGAACCCACCTTAAGTAAATCACGAAGTATTTTCAACCCGGAGAAACGTCATTCTCTTGAAAATTCAAGTAGACGATGACTTACTGATTTTCTGGGGGTGCAACAACAGTGGTGGAGTTGGTTGCTTCTGTTTCTTCGACGTCCCCCAAAAAGGGATCAAATTCTTCTCCAATAGCACCATCATGTCCCTCATCGCTACCAGTACTAGGTGAACCCTGCAATTTCTCTTTCGGTAAATTTACACCAGCTACAGGTCCACCCCTCACAAACTCAGCCATCTTGGCTTCAACCCAACCTCTCCACCTCAAGGAACTTTATGTTATGGATTAACCATTCCCATGTGTAACACTCGGACCGGTCCGATCTTTCTCTATGACAGAATCAGCTGTTTAGTGTCAGAACGGGCGCGAAATACGTTATTACTTGCCATGTTATTGGTATTAAGATATTATTAGTGTTGCAATGTCGGTGATAGAGGATGCGAGGATTAAAAGTTAGTAATATTTCGATATTAATTGTTAATATTAACATGATGGTGACGTGATTGCTAAAAAGTTGTATTTTCAGGTGTGTTTAAGGAATATGCACTTTCGAAATGTTCTGGTGACCTGTTAAATATAATGAAAGATGCAGATGAAATGAAACATTATTCTGTGGTTATAAGGTATATAGATGTATTGGAGTAAGCTACTTAAAGTTTGTTTTGTTGCATTAAAATTTTATTTATTTTTTGTTTGTTTTCCTTCAGATTTGGGTCCTTATTTGAAGCAAGTACAGAAATTGGTAATGGTATTTTGGCCAACCCAAATCATTTCCTTCCATTATGCGATCAGGCTCTTTTGGATGCTGAAATTTACCTTTTAGATGAACAGTCTGAAGAGGCTAAATCTGACTTAATTGTTAAAACAAGGATTCATGCTCGAGTAACAGGTAAAAAACTCCCCTCTCAACTATGTATTGTGAAACTCTAGTTGTATATGAAGAAATTGGCACAAAATTTTGCTAATTCACATTTTTGTAATTTTTGTCAACATGAAAAACCACAGAATTTGTGAATCCTGGCGTCACCCAGTTTGTGCATATACGCCTTGCTGCTTTCTATGCACAAACTGTAGTTATGGTCACATTCGTGGAGTGTTTGGATCATAATGTTTGTTTTTTGAAATTAATTCTAAGATCTTTACTTTGAATACATGAAATGTGCAATAGCACTGTCGTTCTGACCCTTTCATACTTATTTTTATTTTATTTTATATACATACAAAGTCCAGCAAGTAAATATCTTATTCATGTTTCTAGTGAACCAATCATATGTATATATCACATTATTGATTCACCATTCAATTTATTTCACTATCCATAAGTCTAGACTGATCAACATTAAATATATGAATTTTAATATCAGTAAAGTTAGCTTTAAAATTGTTTAATTGCAATGAGTTAGTACTGCCTCCCCCAAAAGAATTCTTTCTTACACATAAAAAAGAAAATTCAATAAAAAGTGGTAATGATGTGAATTCATAAAATAAACAGGATTGATTAATTTTATAATGTACTGTGCAGACTTGAATTCTTTAACCAATCATTTTGAGATAGAATATAAAGGATAAATATATGTAAGTAATCATGATTTAGGATCTAATGATACAATAGAAGTGTTATTTGAAATCTTTGGGCAATTAAAGCCACCAATTAAAAACATTTCTTTTTACCAATACACCCTTGTAGATTCATCATTTCATTTACAAAAAATTCAAGTTCAGATACCCCTATTGAAGGAGGTAACACATACTGCAATCGTTATTACAGTTAACGTGACAGTTACAGTAGCTTCTTGCTTTGAGAATTGCTAAGGCTTGTTGCTATCCTATGTAATTCTGGCACAAATTTCAATGATAAATTTTGGTCATATGATTCTCACTCACTACAAAAAGCATATTATTTTTGTGTCCTAATGTTATTTATTTGCTCTGCAGATTTTTCTTGGATTAAACGTTGTCTTTTCAATTTTGTACGAAGGTACATAATCATAAGATCAGCTAGAATGGGGGTGAAATCCCAAATTTCCAACAATGGGAGCTTTTATGCTAACAACACATTAGCTTGTAAGCACTACAAATCAAAATAAAAGGTGTAGTCTTTACAAACATATTTATATAAGACAGCTTTGGATGTCTTAGCCCTCATATCATCTTCAGATCTTTTGCCTTGGAGTCAGAATTCAACTACAAATTTGAATGTAGTTTTGCAAATTTTGGCTTTCAGATGGCAGATCTGAAGATTGTTGCTAACCATCAAAAGCTGCTAATCTTTTGAGAGAAAAAATTGGTAAAACATAACACCTTTCTGTTTATATTCAAATCCCAACAACACACTGAGTAAATACCATATACACTATTGTTGGCAGTCTTACAATGAATGTGAAATACTATGAACATAAATTCTTACATAACAGCCCCTAGATTGAAAAATTATCAGAATCTACTTTAATAGGAGTGTAAGGACTAAATACAATGTGGTTTTCTGTAAAATTCGACATAACAGAAAATTATGTCAAAAAATAATACACTTCCACACAAACCATATATTGAAGAAATAGCTCAATTAATTGATGAAATACCAACAGTACTGTTTCTGTTTTAGCTTTGCCGGTTTGCCCAGAATTACATCGTAGCATTTTTCCACGCAATGATGATATAGGTAGTTTTTTGAGATTATCAGGCACTATAGTGAGAATAACTTCAGCAAAAATGTTGGAATATAGAAGGAACTACAGATGCACAAAATGCAAGCATAATTTTATTGTGAAAGTAAGTAGACAGATTGTATTGAACATACTATTAGGTGAAATAATGAAAATAAAAATTTATCAATTATATATACACACTATCCAAAATTGAATTTCATAATTTCAGGCAGATTATGAACAATATTATATCATACAAACACCTAACATATGTAGGAATCCAGAAGGTTGCAATGGGACAAAAATTGTTCCAGAGAAGGGCATAGAACAGGCCAATTATATGGACTATCAAGAAATTAAAATTCAGGTATGATGTAAATCTTGTTTGTTCACATTTCCTAAAACATGTCAATTGACAATTATAATTAAATTACTCATGTAAAGAGGAAATCCAAAATGTTCTCTTACGTAAAATTAAAACTACGTTTATGTTCACAAATTGCAGACCACTACTGTTACAGATGTTCTATTTTTTGACAAATACATTAAATCCAGGATACTAGTGGTAGCCTCAGATGTCATGGGACAATAAATAAACTGGATCAGAGACTTCATTTTTTTAATAGAACATCATATAAGGATAATAGTCAATATAATTCATAAATCATAAAGAATATATGTATAACGTAATTACGTATTTCACCCTAAATAACGTTCAAAGAACTTTTTTTTCTCTGTACTTGAAAAGCTTTAATTGGACCTTTAACAAATATGAATTCTCTCTGTTCATGTTGTGTGTGTGAAATAAACTACTGGTAATTAAAACATTGTTCCAGAACAATTAATTATATTATCATTACAATGTCTTAAAAAATTGTTATTTTCATTATTGCCCATCTCTTTTGCGTGGTTATTATTATGTGAAATTTTCTTCACCTTTCTTTAGGAACAAGTTGCAAAATTAACTGTAGGAGCCATTCCACGATCTATGTGGGTTACTCTTGAAGATGATTTAGTTGACACATGTAAACCTGGTGACGATATTGTTGTTTGGTAAGTTAAACGAGTCATTTTAAGAAAAGTAATAGTATGTAGTGAAGTTACATTATGAAGTGTGGGAATACCTTGCTTTCTAGTGGTACTGTTCAACGGAGATGGAAACCATTTTCAGATGGAAACCGTTCAGATATTGATTTGGTATTTAAAGCAAACCACCTAGAAGTATGTAATGATCAGCGATCATCTATACTCATTACACAAGAAACTCATGATGAGTTTGCAGAATTTTGGCGCAGAAATTCACATCAACCTCTTGTTGCAAGGAATCTCATTTTGCAGTCTTTTTGCCCACAGGTAATAGAACTTGATAAAGAGTGTGGTTCATAGAATGCTGTATGTTAAATATCTTTTAATTTGTCTTTCTCTGAAATAAAAAATCTTAAAGATGTTTTCTCATAATATGGAATTCTGTCAATAAATCGAGTCTTTAAAAAATCATTAATTTACATTTTGGGAGAAAAAAAAAGAAGTTCAAAACAATGTGGAGGAAGTGGAATAATTTGATGGATTCACTGAAAGTTTTTCTTCTTATTCTGTTAAAACAAATTAGTTTGATCAAAAATATATTGTGACTTCGGTCAACCAGGAACTTCTGACCCTCTTTGGTATACTTTCTCACTATTTTTAAGAAAATCGTGAAGAACTACAAGAATGCACATATAAATTTAGTTGGGGGAGAAGTTTCATAACATCTTATGCAAAGTTACTTTTCATTTGAAGTCAAGAGCAAAGGTTTTTATTAAAATTGAAAGAAAAAGAAAAAAATCAACAACCAAGATTAGTACAAAAAACAAACACTTGTTATAATAATATAAAATAATGAAAAAAAATTGCCTATATTATGCCTGACAAAATACTCGCTCATTATGTGTCAGTGAAAACTTCATTGAAATTCGTTTAGCACTTCCCACAATTACCCCAGACAAAAAGTATGCAAGCAAATGAATGTCATGATACATCATATGAAGACATAAAATAAATTTTTGAAACTTCAGACACCCACATCAAATTTTATTAGTATAATTATTCTAAAAATACTTCAATATTACCATGTCTGCATACACAAACCTCTATTCCTCTTGAATTTTGATTTTAAAGTTGCTTAATTCCCAATAAAGTGAATGAACTTTTCAAAGGAAATTGCTACAAGTCATAACAAAGAAATGAATTTGAAAGATTATATACGAGCAGTGGTTCCTAAACTTGTCTGTGGAATCTTCTCAGAGCAAAATCTGCTCGCAATACACACAGACAAGAGCCCTGAAATAACTCTCTACATAATAACAAAATTACAAATTTAACTTTGTAGAATGGTGTTGCAGGAATAAAATATTAATAAAACACTTCAGTTTTTTTTAACATTTTAATTTGCCACTGACCCTTCTCAGTGGTTCCAGGAATCCTTTAGCTAATCTACATTTTTTGCATATTATTTGTCATTCATGGTACAAATTAAATACACTTGCATGTACCCTTTTATATTTCCTGATAGAAAAAGTATCTGTCAATCTGAAGATTCTAATTCCTTATTTTATATAACATGGAAAATTTTGAATTTACAGGTGTATGGTCTTTACCTTGTGAAATTAGCTATAGCAGTGGTACTAACTGGTGGAGTTCCACATCAGGATGATTCGGGTTGCAGAGTACGTGGTGAATCCCATTTGTTATTAGTAGGGGACCCTGGTACAGGAAAATCACATCTACTCAGATTTGCAGCTAAACTGTGCCCACGATCTGTGATGACAACTGGAGTGGGTACCACCACTGCAGGACTTACCGTCAGTGCTGTGAGGGTAATTGTTATGCAAATATTATCTCAAATCACAGCAAATAGTAGTTTTGGCAACACAAAAATTGAAAATAACTCAAACCACCAGCCACTTCGTAAGTTTCATTGACAGTAGCAAGTGCAGTCTCCCTGGTACTCAATTTTCTTTTTTTAAGTGCATTTTTGAATTTCTTTTTTTAAGTGCATTAATTGCAGTTTTGAATTTCAGGAAAGTGGAGAGTGGCAACTTGAAGCAGGAGCATTAGTTCTATCAGACGGTGGAGTATGTTGTATTGATGAATTTAACTCTATTAAAGCCCATGACAGAACTAGCATACATGAGGCTATGGAACAACAGACTATAAGTGTTGCAAAGGTATGCTCCTTTATATGAAGAAAAATAAATATAAAATAATCTCTATCCAAAATAGTTTCAAGAATTTTGTATACAATATTCATTATGGTAGTGAAACTTTAAATCACTATTGGAGCAATACTTCAATAAACTAAAAAGCGCCAATTGATTTTGATGAGTGCATTTACCTCTTCATATTAAAAATCATTAAATCAGGGAATACATTTCTGTGAATATGGTTTCAAATTAGAAAGAACAAAATGTAACCATTTTGTGCACAAAGGAAAAGTCATTACTTTCATTTAAGATGTCTCAATTTGTCAGTTTCCAAAATTTTGAAGGAAATAATACTCTAATAGTTAAAAAAACAATTTTTCAGGCTGGAATAGTGTGTAAATTGAGCACTAAGTGCACAATTATTGCTGCAACAAACCCAAAAGGTCATTATGATCCAGAACAATCCATAAATGTTAATACCGCTTTGGCAAGCCCTCTTCTTAGTCGGTTTGACTTAGTTCTGGTACTTCTAGACTCCAAGAATGGTGAATGGGACAGGTATGGCTTTGAAGAAGTGAAATAATTGATATAACACACTTCAGTATATTAACATTTATTATTGCTAGTGTGTGTGTGTGTGTGTGTGAATTGAATGAGAGTGATTGTGGCTCCCACTCCCAAATAATGTGATATTTTCATTAGAGGAAGTAGTAACATTTCAAAGATTGCTTGAATAAACACAAGTTATGTGACTTTTTTCTTTCACTTCTTCAAGTGGGTTGGATTTAGTATGTGAGTGAACTAACGTTACAGGGACAATTATTTATAATTATTGTGGCCAATGGTGTAACCCTTTCCTACATTTTTCATAAGTCAAAACTTACAGTAAATATTAATGACTGATGTTATTTATCTTGTCTGTTAAAATTATATTGTACTTATAATGATTAAGTACCGACAGGAAATATCTACAATGAGCTAATTGGTTTTATCCTTACTGCACCGTTCCAAGGTGACCTCACATTAGAAAATTGTTCTCCAGTGAATTCTTAAGATTGTTGAATTCACTGATTTAATATTTTGATGCTGTACTGAATTTTTGGACACGACTTCCAGGCCTTCAATCAGCTTAATGCATAGACATCAACATTTGAGTACTGAAATAGTACCTATACAATTCATAATGAAGATCAATTAAAGTATTATAAAACTATGTATACAAGAAAAAAACATTGATAGACAATGAGAAGATAAATGTCGTAGAGAAGGAAAGATATATAAGAGCTCAAAGAAATAATTGGCACAAAAGATCAAAAGTGCTGCCAGAAAGATGATGGACTAAAGAATGTTTGTGGGAAGATTAGCATAACAAACTAGGGAAGAAGATGTAAAAGAACATCTAGGCAACAGAGGAATAAATGCAGAAATATTTGCACAGAAATTGAGGCAAAATTTAATATTAATAAAGCCTTTAAATTAGGAATCAAATTTGAAGAACTAGAACAACCTGACTTTTGGCTACAAGGAAATAACCCCCTTCATTTTCAAAATACAGAAGATATGGTACCCGAAGTGAGAGACCATCCAGAAATCTTAATCACTAGAATGAATTGTACTCAAGAAAAACATTAAATACTGAAAATTGGAACATGGAAGGTAAAAGGACTAACAAACAAAGAAGAAAAATTAGAAATGGAGCTAAAAGAAATATAGAGATGGCTAAACTGTCAGAAACTGAAAAAGAAAGGAAATGAGACAGGATTGCTAAAGAAATGCTTATTATTCTCAGGAGTGAAGAGAGACCTGAATTAAAAACAAACAAACATGGAAATATAATTTAATCAGACTTGTAGCCCAATTCATTTCCTAGCGTTTTCCTCTTTTCTTGTTCTTAAATTTAGTTTCTGTGGTACTCAAAATAAGTTGCAAGTAATGCTCAAAAATGTTCATCACTAAAAAATTGTTTAAAATGAAACAAACACATCATAAGTTTTATCTTCAGTCATTATGCCATAAGAGTGAAGTGAATTTCATAATCATTAGAAGCAATTCACAATTGGCATCTCTTGTTGGACATAGTACACAGGTAACTAACATGGTATTTTAAAAGGAACATATAACCTGCATGACATCAGTACATGTTTCGGTTCAGTCTTGCATTGAATGTATAGTTTTGCGATGACAAACCATTTTCCTGTATATTTTCTGTGCTTGATATTCCCATGTTTTCCATGTTGTCCCTATTTCTATGGAAATTGGTCATCCTCATTAAGACTGCTGAAGCGACTTAATACTACCTAGAAAACAAATTACTAAAATAAGACTATGTAAAGGAGGGGGTCTTGTTAGTTGCCATAGATAGGCTTTAATTACAATCCAAATAAATAATTATGATCAAATGACAACAAAGCTGCATTTCAGGCAACTGGTTTAAATATTATATTGTGTTGAAGGGATGCTGGTCAGTTATAAATATAATTACATTAGATTGCCAGCGTTTTGAAATGTACTATTTTTCAATTTCAGAACTTCTAGAAGACAAGGCAGTTGTGTTCATATATTGCTGGGTCAAATCCTGAAACTTAATGCTATTTTATGTCGTCACACCTTACTCTTCTAGAGCATAATGTTGTCTTATAGTAAGCCTTGAAAATATAATATACTGTCAAACATTGGCAATTTAAAACAGTTGTAACCTGACCAACATCCCATCAACATAATTTAGTATGACAACAATACTGTTCATTTTGTAATATTATTAATCTATAAATATTAATATAGATAGTGTTCATTGACAGGATGGTGATAGACCTGGAAAACCAGAAATTGACATGGGAAAAGTTGATTTACTTTTTTTTTTATTTCTATGGGATAAAAAAATGGTAGTGATGAGATGAGAATAAGAAATTGACAGAAATAAGGCAAAGGACATACTTAGAATGTTTTTGAAGAAATAATTTTTTTTTCCTGTTTCCCAAGATCATGAAAATTCTTCAAATTTTTCTGTATACATTAAAAAATGAAGGAAAAACATACCTAAGGAATTCAGAACCAAACATAGTAGATGACATTCACCGAACACCTGTCTTCTTACATTAATTCTAGGCACCTGGGTCTTTTTTTTTTTTTCCCACCTTTCTTCATCTGACAGTGTACAGAAGTTCTTCAGCAAAGTGAATATATTTAAAACATCAGAAAATATTTTTCACAAGGCCTTGGCAGTTGATTGAATAATGAAATTAATTTATTGTACTCTTCAAAACATAAAGCTGTTTGAATCTCAACTCAATTTTTCCAATTGCATTTTTGTTTCCTTATATCTACTTGTAGCAGGTTTCCACACACAATTATTTGAATGGGTCCCATCTCTTCTTAATCTGGAAACATTCTGTACAGTAGTTTTATAGAATAAACATTTCCATGTTTCAAAACACATTATTTCTTTGCCAGTGTGAATGTGATTTTAATTTTTATATATAGAAAGTAATATTCTTTCATCGAAGTGATTCTTTTGAATCCTAATTAGTAGTATCTCAAGCTTCCTGTAGGACTGTCATAGTGTAGTAATATTCATAATTTTTTGTTCAATCTTATTATAAGGTTGGTTTCCGGCTATATTCTCCAAGGGAAAGATCCACTGAAAGAATATGGTATCAATATGGGAGAAAAGTGTGAAGAACTTTGGAGTATAGAAAAATTACAAGCTTATTTCTGTATTACAAAACACCTTCGACCAACATTCACAGAAAATGCTAATATTATCCTGAGAAGATATTACCAAGCTCAAAGAAAAGCTGACACGAGAAATGCTGCAAGGACAACTGTCAGATTGCTTGAAAGTTTAGTAAGGTAAAACACTTTCTCTTAATTATTGTAACTTTAGCTGTTGTCAGAGACTGGTTTTAATGTCTGTTAACATGATGCCCTCAACAGCAGTAAATTTGTTCGTTCACCTTATTTTTTTAAAACAAATCTTTACTTTTTCACAAATTAAAACACCTTATACTGAAATATAAATAATAAATTTTAGATCATCCTTACACCTATTATTGTTTTTAATCAGTAACAGTTTTTTTAAAGGATGCAAGGTGGATAGTGCTTAATCATTTTTTAAAATTATTTTTGGTACTGCTAAGAAATGCTATAAATTGAGCTATCTTCTACATACGTACATTTTTATTGGGGTTGAATAAGTATTAGTTCTACATCTCTGTATTGTTATTGCCATTTTCAACAAATATTAGAAATTGCAATCTTTTCTACGCGAGTGTAGTTGAAAATCAGTTTCCAGCCACCAATTACTTCTCTTAGTCTACCCATGACTCTGATTTATCATGGTTTTAGAGATGATACCCAATCTGTACTACTTTATAAACTGCATATCAAATTCCTTTTTATTATTCTGTGGTATTACATAAATTACCTGACTTCTCTGAATATTCTGAATGCACTTCTTGAATATAAATGCCACTGGTTGTATTCCACAATTTTATTTTTTATTACAATTTTGACTCAAGATCCCTACAAAACTCATTTTTTCTCTAATGTCTATCATTAAATTTAATCAAATGTCCTGGGAACTTTTCTTCAAACCACATATAAATAGTAAAATATTCTGTTCATCGTCACATTCTGAGCACATTTTTTCTTGACAGGCTGGCACAAGCACATGCACGTCTGATGTTCAGGGAACAAGTGACAGTTCAAGATGCAATTATTTCTATATCTCTAGTGGAATCCTCAATGCAAGGTGCAGCCCTTCTGGGAGAAGTTAATGCATTACATATGTCATTTCCTTCTAATCCCATGGAAGCATATTATAAACAAGGTAACATGATTTTTTGATTTCTTGGTATCATGATCATTATTTGGTAAATAATTTCCCTCTTGTGTTTTATTTATTTTAGCTCAGTTAATTTTGCAGCAACTAGATCTCAAAGATATTTGGGAACAGGAATTGCTTGTAACCAAAACCATTAACACTCAATCCGGCTCTAAAATATTAAATCAGACCCAACACTGCTTGTCATCAGATGAAGGCAGTGACTCTGAGGGTCATACAAGTTCAGATGAAGAGAAATATGAAAAGCAGCATGCTGAAAGACTAATGCCAAGTGTTATTTCCCATAAATTTTCATTTCCTTCATCGAAATCTTTAGCAGTCTCACAAAAGCTGAGTGAAGTTCTAGAAAATATACGTCATCGTAAAGATCAAAATGCGTGTGAAGCTGTAGATTATGCAATCTCTCATAAAGTTAGCAGGAAGAGAAAGAGGAAGAGCAAAGACATAAGGGAAAGCATTAAACAACTTAAAACTCATGCAATTACTAAAAATAAAAATGTATCAGAAGACTTTCTGAAATTACCAATCATTCCCGAGGATGACGCAGAAGCACAGACATCTGATCATGTTATGCTGGAAGAGGGAAACAAAACCACTAAAAATATTTCTGATCTCAAAACTGCATTTCAGTTCACTAAAAAATGTAAGGCAAAATTGAGACATTCACAAAATTCATTCTCTACAGTGTCTTTAGAAAGCGATAATAACCAAATTTCAGAAGTAACATCCCAAGATCTCTCTGTTAGTGTTAGTAATGGGTTTAAAGAAATAACCAAGTCAAAAGGTGACAACAGAAATGAGAGATTAAAAGAATTCAATGAAGGTGAGAATTACAAAAATTCAAGAAGCTCCACAGATTTGGTAGCTGATCTTGGAACCAAATCCGAATGCAAATTGAAACAGAAAGGACTATCTGACACACCAGATGAACCATGTGGTGTTTCTAATGAGAAGCTTGTATCAGACAAGAGTGATAATGAGCAGGGAAACACCAGCTTACAGTTAAACCCACCCAGTAATTCTGTAACAAATTATAACACTGCGAGAAAAAAATTGCAGGTCTTTAAATTTAAGAAACCAACTACGAATACAGAAACTGGTCTCATAACAGTAACCCCACAAAACTTACCTGAAAGGGACACCAACCCAAAAAAATCACTAGCAGCGTATTCAGATCTCATCAATTATGGCAAATCTCTCTCACAGTCCCAAAATCTGTTTACAAATCAGGGTCAACTATCAGCACCATCTCTTCCTGAAAACAATGCAAATGGGTCTGACATTCATCAATTTTCATCAGAATCCATATCTTCAGCAAACAGAGGTGCAAGTGAAGTAGACAAGAAACCTACAAAAAGTAGCAGAATAGATGCATTTCGTGATCTCATTAATTATGGTATAAATCTCTCTGTATCTCAAAAATCTTCAGAAAAGTGAAGTAAATGTATATATTTTTGTTAATCAAAAGAGATAAAATAATTGAATCACAGTTCTCATATTTTTTATACTAAATATGCAATTATGGAACTTTATTATTCTTTTTACAATTACAATTACAGAAAAGCATGATTTGAAGATATTTTTGATAATTGTTACAGAACCTACCACTCTCAACTGCAATGCTCCAATAAAAATATTTACACAGATAAATATTGGTTTTGTTTTTTTACAATACAGCTTTCAAGGCATAAAATAGGAAACTAGGAATGAAAAACTATCCTTCCTTTAATTCACAAGTCATTTACTCACATAGTTGCTTTAACTTTATTACACAGAACAACACAGCAACATATAAATCAACAAAAACTAGTAAGATATATCGATATTCCACTTCATCTTTGCAGAACAACCTCACATGTACAAATGAACTTGCACTTTTCAATACATAAATGCTCACATTCCCCCCCCCCCCTCCTCCCAACACTAATGGAATACATCATTCATGCCCTTTTCGGTATACGGTACAATGGTTTATAAACAGTCTTAAGGTGCTTTCAATTACACCACATAAATTAATAAAGAGAAATGTTGTACTATTAGTGTTGCCCATTAATAAAAAGCACAACTTTACGTAAGATGAGAAAGGGTTGAAATCAGATTGTCATGTCAAGTCCAAACTTTCTTAACAGCACTTAAAATGCTCTTCCAAATTAAATAAAAAGCAAAGTTTATCTTCACAGAGTATATTCAGTTGCCATGGCCTTCATACACCATCCAAAATTGCTCATGGATCCTCAAAAAACACTTCTCAAAATATTTAATAATACCAAAGAAGAAAAAAATTGTGCATTCTTCAAAACCATCAGTTAGTAGTATATAATAAAATAAGTTAACGTGTTCCTTGTTCATCACTATTCAGTGGAAGTAAATTTCCACTTTCCTTTTACCCTCCTTCCAAACAAACTCTTGACTCTAGCATTTTTGTCCCTACAGATTCAAAAAGCAGGTTTCTTGAGTGATGCATTAATTCACTTTTGGATGGAGACATTCGACCTTGTGTCTGGTCAGTTCAGATAATCTCATATCATATTCATATGCACACGCATGCATGCACACATTCACTTGTGCACGGTCACTTGCATTTACATAAACGATATGACAACAAAACATTTTATAATTCATCTAGACATAATATTTTAGGTGCAGAAATACGAGGGTTACATAAATGAATACTTAATTGGATATTGAGTTTAGATGTTTTACTTCTAGAAACAATGTGGAATATGTTTAAAGTTGACATGGAAATAAACAATTTTTGGAGAATTAAAGAATTTTAACAATTGCTAGTCCTGATCCTATGTGAAGCAGTCAACTACATTTCAAATAAGCAGTATATATACAAGCGTTTGGCAGAAACTTTGAATTTGCTAATAATAAAATTAAAAAAAAAAGACAAGAAAAACAAATTTTTGACATTTCACAATTCAGGAACTTAAATCAACTTATGAGAAAGGTTTTAAAAAGTAATTCTCTTTATTCAATTGCAAATTCCTTCTGTGACAATATCTCTCCTTTCTCCAGTTTAAAACATAAGTTTTAGGTGTCTAATGGCTCAGAAACCTCCTCCATGCTATTGAGCACTTTAATAAGTGTTTTTATTATTATTATTTATATTCAACACTAAATCTTACAGTACTTTAACTGATGGTTATGTAATGAGAAGTGTTCTTAAGAAAATATTTATGGAGACAAGGCTATTCATATTCCGAGTCCATATTGAAGTCTGAACTGCGACTGTTGCTGCTGCTGCCCCCTGGTGTGCTGGATGAGCCAGAGGAAGAAGAGGAAGATGAATTGTTCCTACTGCTGGAGGAATCATTTGCAGCTCTAAAGATGGGACAAAAAGTTATCATTAAAGACAAAATTTTATGAATTTACTATAAATTACTTTTAGGTATTATGAAAAAAATAAATAAATACACCCTGCAATATCCTTTTGCCTGAAGAAATTTATCCCCATCCTGAAGACCATAAAAAAACACTGGCCTATAATGCAAGAATAGTTTGAAAAGTAATAGCTCCATTTGAGATTCAAAACGCTCTGGTCTTCTTTCTTCAACCAAATTGATATGACACAGCGCTGACGGAGATATCAAATCATTTTCCACCAAATTACTCTAAATTTTTTCACATCACATAAGTGCCAAAATTTGAGATTTGAGATTTTGTGGAATATAGTAATATAAGGGTTAATTTCACTCTTTGAATTCATATTTAACAGCCAAAGTTATTGTATGCAACTGATAGATGAATATGTTTAAAATCAACAATACACCATTTTTACTAAATGCAGTGAAACTTCGTTATAATGTACCTCCTTGTAATGTTTTCCTCTGTCATATCACTTTTTTCCAGCCACGACCAAAAGCCCATATTGTGGTTTGTAAATATTAAGTATTTATTTGAAAAAAATGCTCCAACACCTGAATACTATGTACAATATTTACAAATAACAATATTGACCCGTTACTAGAAAGAATGTTCCCTGGTTACCACCACCGCTGGCCTGATAACTAAATATCATATTCGGTGTGATGCACCAGTAGCCTACGTGAGCATAGAAGCGAGTATGCCGCACCACCCGTCTCGACGTAGCACGCCGGCTTCAGTCCCCTGCCTCAGTAGCCTATGCATTAAAATGCAGGGCCGCGCACAACCCACACGACTTCCTACCGACGCGCCCAAGAATCAGGAGTTTAGGTCCGGGGTTCGTTTATATACCTTCTGGTCCGGCTGACGGAACTGCGTCATTTCGCTGTTTCCGCCGCCGGCCTGCCTAGGGGTTCCCAAGTTTGCCACCCACGATACGGCACCCCTTCCCTTCTGCTCCCAGGTTTGCCTTTGTTCAGCCCAGCGTCTCTTCCGCCAGCGCTGTCCGTGAGCATGAATTGCAGGTGGCTGATATTTGGTACGTTTGTACAAGGCGACTGATATGACGCCACAAACTCCTCTATACCCCCCCCCTGGAATTTTCGTCGCAGTTGCAAACAACACAGAAGGAAAATTCCACAAGTGTGAAAATCCTAGGCCGACCGGCTCACATTATATACAACTGCGCCTGACTTGGCTAATACACAGGTAAAGAAAACAAACAGAGAAGGCCCTACTAACCTACCCCATTGACATATTTTTACACTCACATTGTACATTGTACTTGAAATATTAAAGATCTTGCCGTACGGTCGGTCCCTCTTATGCATGGTTAAGATTTTTTAACAGCTTTTTAATAACTTTAAACAACCTATTTATTGTACTATGTACACGCTCAACCGGATTGGTCTGCGGATGATAAACTGAACTATGGATCAATTTAATTCCAAATTTATTGGCGAATTCTGCCATCAGCGTGCTTCTGAAGCACGGGCCTTGATCCGTTTGAATTTCCCGTGGGAAACTGGTTCTGCTGAACAACTGCAAAAGCGCATCAATTACAGTAGGAGTTTGAAGATCTGGAATCGGTATTGCTTCGGGGTACCTCGACGCAACACAAATAGCAGTAAGGTCGTGGACATTTCCGGTACTGCTTCTCTGAAACGGGCCTATCGTATCTAAATTCAATCGAGAAAAGACCTCTCTTAGAGTGGGGACCAACACTAAAAGGTGTCTTCTTCCGATCACCACTATGACCTACGCGCTGGCAGCTGTCGCATGAACGCACAAATTGCTGTATCTCTTTAAAACAATTTGGCCAGAAGTGCTTAGACTTGTTCTTCGACTTAGCTATTCCTAGATGAGCACTGACAACTTCATGACAAATCATTATTATAGGCCCACGAAATTTACCGGGCACAACTAACATTTCTTAAATGTCGCCCTTTTTGCTCTTCCGTTTCTTAAATAATAAGGAATTCCTAACAAAATATGTATCTCTTTCCGATTCTGCTTTTACGTCCTTATACTTTTCAAACAAACTATTTACACCCGCATCTCCCTTTTGCGCCGCGCTGAATTGTTCCGTATTTACTTTCAACATCCCAGCGATCGGCACAGCCAATTCTAGTTCTTCTCTGTCTGCTAATAGACAGATTTCCGGGAATTCCTCCGACGGCTCATGCTCGTCTTCGCTCGGGTTTGTTGTGAGGTCGCCTTCCGCCTCCGGCAATCCTACTTGCGGGTCCCCCGCATCCTCTGCTTTTGTCCTACTTTCCGCCGCAGCCTTACTGCGCGTCGTAACCATGATTACCGTTTGTTCTTCTACTAAGCCCTGTTTAATATCTTGCAGAAGTTGAAACGTTCTGTTACTCAAAAGATAATAATTAAGTTCGTTTTCCTTCGGCACTATAGCGGCCCTGGTGATTACACTACCTAGTTCTGAATTTAGGCGAATTTCCGCCACCGGCAGATTAATGGCAGCTGAATGAAGCGGCTGTTTGATCCAGACCGATTCGCCCGCATAATCTCGATCCGTGACTAGATTCGCGGATACAGGATCAAATGACGCGCCCGTTTCTCTCAAGATCTCAGTCGGCTGCTCATTCACAGTCCCTGCCACAATGTGCTGCCTCAAGAAATCCGTTGCCTCGGGTTCACACACATGATTTATTTGATTGCCCTGTTTCCGCGAACAATTCTTAATCAAGTGCGTTCATAACACCTACATAATATATAGTATTCCTCTTTATAGTGTTTTCCTCTGTACATGTTTTTCACATACACATTTCACTCTGTACAATATTTTTGTGGCATTATATGCAGCATATTTTAGGACTAAAAGGTAGCATAAACTTCCCAGCAGAACTAATTACAAGTTGTCCTGGAGAGTTTCAAACAAGAATTCAAGATTGCAGAAACAAAATATTTTTATATCACTAGGTTGAAAAGTAATTTGCTCTTCGCCTTTATTGCATATATGTGAGGCTGCAAATAATGAAAATAGTGATTTATCCTTTCCAAATAATGATTTCATTGTTTTGGTTGAGGGATATTTATTGCGATTCTATAGTCAGTGTAGAGTAAAAACAAACAAATGCTTAATGTACTTTTTATAATATCGCATTATTATTAATATTATTATATTCTCACAGTTATATCTGGGTATAAGCCATCAATTCTATTAGTGGCCAATTTGTGAGACTTAATTTTCTGCAAGACATGCAAATATTCCTCCTTTTTACCCTCCAGCGGGCATGCTGTTGCAGAGAGTTTGCTTCTCATGTATTTTAACAGTAAATTTTGGAGCTGACAATGGGAAATATTCCAAGAGCAGAGCATCATTCATCAAATGGTGTTAGAATGATCATTGTCAACATAATAATAGCAATTTTCTAATGCCTTGTTGCACGCTTTTGCAGAAGCCCTTATCGAGTGTCGTATTTTCCAGATATTGTTGTTTCACATATATGAGACCATATATGAGACCAAACGAAACATGTTAACAGGGAATTACTACACAAGTATATACTTTGCCAAAATATTAGATATTGGATTGACAACAAGTAGGGATTGTGAAAAAAATACCTCCTGAGTTTCTACCCAACAAAACACGAGCAGTAGAATCCTCTACTTTTGGATACTAGAATATTATTACTCTAGTTTCATATGTATCAAAGATAAGTAGAGCAGTTTCAACAATGCATGACAAACCTGACAGACTGTGACATGATAATATCATGATGAAAATATTTCTATTGCAGGCATTGGCGTAGACGGACACACGTGCGTAATTTGTATTTATTGAGGAAGAGTTTTGTTTCACGGAATTTTGGAGATAAGAAAACATTATTAAGGCAGGAACGCTATTGCCGAACATTACTACAATTACTATTTGTAAAACCTATGTAAGGAAACTCAATAGCCAACCTTTTTAAAGTAATTAATGATTTACCGGTCTTATATATTGTATTGCTTACCCAAACTAAGGCCTTCACCACACGCCACTGATATATACATATGTATACGAGAAAGTAAAAATAATTTCCAACCTCATTAGTACCACAAGGCTCGCACCTGGAACCTTTGCTTTTTACTTTCCCGTATACATACCTTTATAAGTAGTATAGTGAAAGTTATGTAATGCTGCGGAAATCTATTTCAAGATTTCAACGGAAATACACATTTTGGGGTCCCCTGATACCTAAACCATGCGTAAGATGTTTTTACCAAATTGAAGAAACCTGTGTCGATTTGGCTAGAATCAAATCTGAGATTTTGAAAAATATCTTTAAAATTTGGGGCACTTTATGCGAAGCCCTCTGGAAAATTTCAAAATGTTCTCAAAAATGGTTCCAAATTTTTTCTTTCAATTTCTTGCAACAATAAAGTAAAATATAATTATAAAGGTGGCATAGGTAAGATTTTCAGGCTTCACTGTGAATTTTGGAAAATTTCAAAATTTTTCAGGCTTCTTCTAAAAACTACAATATTGAAGATACAGATTTTTCCTTCAAATAAAATTTGTTCTCCACAGCGACATCTTAAGATCATGTCCATTTTTTAAACATTTTTAGTATTTTCCACACAATATTGCGAGCAATATATGCAATTTTAAAAATATACAAAAACAAGATATTCTAAAAAACGGCTCCCATTTTTTTCCTTTAAGTTTTGATACTCTTTGGCAATATTTAATATGCCATAAAGTTAATTTTGATGTATTTTTGTTTTTGTTTTTTCAAAAATAAATGGAAATTTTTTGAAAGATCTCATGCCGTTGATATGCACATTTCAGAGCAATTTCTAAACACTATTGCCTTTGTGAGTTAAAGCAATTTAAATGGCATCAAAGTAAGTTATTCAAAAACTCAAAAATTTTCTGTGAAAAAAAGCTTCAAATTCCAAATTTTCAGTAGGGCTTTAAAAACCAACTCCAAAATTTTCAAAGAATATTGCATTTACGAAGAGGTTTTACTGTTCTTTAATATTCTTAAAATAATATTTACATTCTATTAGGAAATCAAAAAATTAAGAAAATTTCACAAAAATATACTTAGGGCGGCAATAGATGGCAGCAGGCAAGAGTATGTGGCAAGTTCGAGTAGCTAGCCGAGATCATATGTATTAGATAACTGATGCAGGAAAAAGCATCCACGTAGTCAGAATAACAATGTGGTATCCCAGCTAATCCCAGGTCGATATTCTGACTTTTCAGATGCTTATACGCCGTGAAATATCTCATCTTCATTAGGTTCAACTATTTCTTTAATTGATTTTAAGTCCTTTAATTCATTTTTATATTAATTTTTATTAAATGAGAAAGAATAATTTCACATCAAAAACTTTTATTTTCAATAAATTTATTTAGATCTTTAGAATGATGCCAAAATCTTCCCCCTTCAGAATTACCTACTCTAAATACTAACATGGCAGGAAAGTGCAATGAATTTAAGGTTTATTAATAAAGAATTTCTTTTTTGGGGTACATGGCTACATGATTTAATTTAAGATTCATTATGTAGCGCCTCTAGTTTCAAAACATCCGTCTGGTATCTGAACACTATGAGCACCTAAACCATGGTTACAATTTTTTTTTAAATTGAAGAAACCCATGTACATTTTGGCTTGAGTCGAAACTATGAGATTTTGAATAACATTCTTTAAAATTTCGGATTACATTACATGAAGACTTCCAGACACTTTCAAAATTTTCTCAAAAACTGCTTCAAATTTTTCTTTAAACTTTTGGTAGGGATTGTGCTAAATGCACTATCCAATCTATGCAAGCTGCACTATGCAGTCTGTAAGATGACATTATGCCATATTGCTCTATTCATTGTTTGTTCAAAAATTACAAAAATGTAACTCTTTTGACTGGTCTCTCGCACCATTAATATTTACATTGGCGGAAATTTCTTTACATTAATTTATTTACGAGTATGTGCTTTAAATAATGTCAGATAAAGTTTCTTAAAAAATTCAACTTTTTCGTGAAAATGAGCTCAAAATTCCGCATTTTCAGAAACGCTAAACTCGACAGACGGGCGGGCGGGCGGGCGGACGGACGGACGGACGGACGGACGGACGGACGGACGGACGGACGGACGGACGGACGGACAGACAGACAGGCGGGCGGGCGGGCGGGCGGACAGACGGGCGGACAGACGGGCGGGCGGGCGGGCGGGCGGGCGGGCGGGCGGGCGGGCGGGCGGGCGGGCGGGCGGGCGGGCGGGCGGGCGGGCGGGCGGGCGGGCGGGCGGGCGGGCGGGCGGGCGGGCGGGCGGACGGACGGACGGACGGACAGACAGACAGACAGACAGACAGACAGGCGGGAGGGCGGGCGGGCGGGCGGGCGGGCGGGCGGGCGGGCGGGCGGGCGGGCGGACAGACAGACAGACAGGCGGGCGGGCGGGCGGGCGGGCGGGCGGGCGGGCGGGCGGGCGGGCGGGCGGGCGGGCGGGCGGGCGGGCGGGCGGACAGACAGACAGACGGGCGGGCGGGCGGGCGGGCGGGCGGGCGGGCGGGCGGGCGGGCGGGCGGGCGGACGGGCGGACAGACGGGCGGGCGGAGAGACGGGCGGGCGGAGAGACGGGCGGGCGGAGAGACGGGCGGACAGACGGACAGACAGACGGACAGACAGACGGACGGACGTTTTGTCATTCGATTTTAATGTATCAAGGACCCACAAAACATGAATCTGGCTACACCTCGTGTTAGAGGATCGTTCTCTAAATTTGGGAACTAGATTTATCCACTTTTTCGTTACCAGGGCGCTGTGTTAAATAGTTTTTCTGTCGAAAATTCGCTGTTTTTTTCACGCAGCGTTACATAAATTCTCTACTTCTACTGAGAAAGTAAAAATATATAATTATGAGATTCTATTGGGGAAAAGTTTTTGAACTATCCCTATTACATAGACAACCAATTACTAGAATCCGCTAATAATTATAAGGACCTGGAAATTATCTTTAATTCCAACTTAAGATTCACGAATCATTATAATTATATTACTAACAAAGCATTAGAGTTATTAAGATTTATTCATCGACTGAACACTGACTTTGATTATAATACTATTAAAATTTTATATATTTGATTCTGATTTTATTATTTAGTTCTGAGGTGCATGGTAACCAATAGGGTTCTCTATTGTAAGGTTCAATGATAGCCAAGGAATAACTTGGAATGGAAATTTAGAATATACCATTTCAACCATGCATTTAGTTGCTACCATGCATGCGATATTCTTCAGTAAGTGAATTCATTTTCATTTAAAATAAAATAATTACAAAGAAAGAAAAAAAATCTTCCACAACTTTTTTGAAGAAAGACCGAACACTCAATTTAATGTGTTAAAATATAAGTGTATATGTTAGCCTGATGCAGTTAAGAGAATTTCTTGAATTACCTGAAGATGGCAGCAAGGCTTGGTCCCATATTGGACATCGAATTACTAGCAGCACCCGACTGATGATCCTCTGCACCATCCTCACTAAGAGTCTTCCTGCATATTGGACATGTACCATGCTGCCAAAGAAAATAACACCTTTGATTATCAATCTCGAACATCTATATGTACAGTTGGTTTACCATCTTGCATTTGGTAAAAATACAATAATAAAAGCATCCTAGGTTCACAAATCAAGTAAAACAACGAAAGATACTCGGATGGTATCGTAGGCTTCCGCGACCAAGAGTAATAATCTGGGCTGTCCGGGAGACGCCGAGTCGAAGGCTGAGGTGCCGACGTTTCGACCGATATATCGCGGTCCTCTTGAGGGCCGTACTGGATGTTGGGCGCTCCGGTTTCTATTCAAGGTCGGCCAGGCGGTGATAGGCCGAGGAGACGGCCAATCGGGCGCGACCAGTTGGAAGGGGAAAGGAACGGACGGACGAGCGCGGTCCGAGGTCGGGCGGCATGGTGCGGTCCGGGAAGCTCAGGGATCGAACGGCATGGTGCGGTCCAGGAAGCTCAGGGATCGAACGGCATGGTGCAGTCCGGGCCAGCGGGCGGCCTCCCGCGATCGCGCACCCCGCAAAGGGGCAAGAAACGCATCATGGAGACAAAACCCCGCGTCCCCGTTGATGTTCTAGGAATGCTTTGCAATCTCTCAATCCTTTATCCGTCGTAGCCACCACCTATCCTCTCTGACGAGTACCTTGGTCTTGTCGGAAAGGAAGCCTGGCCGGTTTCTCATGCGTGGAGAGGTACAATGGTGCGATGTACCTATCCACGCAATTAAAGTCACGATGTGCTCACGTAGTCTCTCCTTTATGGTTCTTCCTGTCTCCCCAACGCAAGTGTGTCCGCAGATGCATGGGATAGAATATACTCCGGTGGCTTGGAACGTGGAAGCTGGTCTTTGAAGCGCATCAATGTTTGGCCGAGCTTCTGGTGTGCCTTGAAAACTGTCTTAATTTGGAATCACCTCAGGAGTTTGTCTATCCTGTCCGTGACGCCTTGTATATAAGGTAGTGTGGCAATTCTCGTTTTCGGTGTCGTGGGTATCCCTTGGTGTAGGCGGGTCTTAAGGTTCAGGGCCCTGTTTATAGTGGATTTGGTGTACCCATCCGCGGCGAAGGTCGCTTCCAGAACTTTGCGTTCAGCGGGGAGCCTTCTTGGTCGCAGATTCTAGCTGCACGGATGGCAAGGGTTTTTATGATGCCATTCTTCGTCGCTGGGTGGTGGTGCGAATTGGCGTGAAGATAGCGGTTTGTGTGGGTGGGTTTTCTGTAAATCGCGTGCCCTGAGCTGGCGTCGTTTCTCCTACTCTCCAAGACGTCCAGGGAAGGAAGCTGGCCATTCTTCTCTGTCTCCATGGTAAATATTATTTTGGTAATATCACTGTTTATGTGGTGCAAGAATTGCTGTAGGGAATCTCGTCCGCGAGGCCATTTCGTGAAGGTGTCGTCGACGTATCTTACCCACATTGTAAGTTTGAGGCAGGTGTTATCCAGAACCTCGGTTTCAAACGCCTCCATGAAGAGATCGGCGGCAATCGGGGACTGAGGGGAACCCATAGCCGCGCCCTCCACCTGGGCGTAAAACTTCCCCCGAAATTGAAAAGGTAGACGTCAAGCAAAATTGCGCGAGATCGGCCCACTCTGTACGGAGCCCCCGGGCCTCCAATTTTCTTCTGATGATATCTACCGCCTCTCCGACAGGGACCATGGTGAAAAGCGACGTAGCATCAAAGCTCACAAGGATGTCTGAGCTCTCCAGTCGTCTCTGTTTTAGCAACTCGAAGTGACAGGAATTCCGGGCATCAGACGCGATGTCATCCGACAACGGGCGGAGCATGTCGGATGCGCAGATGTGTGGGCGAATTTTCAGCACTCACAATATGGCGTAGAGAGACTGCCTTGTGTACCTTAGGTAGACCGTACAGTGTGGCGCTGTTGCCGTGTATTAACTAGGCTTTTACATCAGGTTCAATGCTGGATGAATTGTTGACCCTAGCAGCGACGTCTCCCCTACGTTTCCGTAAGGGGTTCTGCCGGAGAGATGTGTAAGCCTCGTCCTCGAGCAGGGTTTCCACTTTGATGTGGTATTCTTCCTGACGAACGATAACAGTCGCGTTGCCTTTATCAGCTGGAAGAATCACTATATCATTGTGTTGGCGTAATGCGCGCACGGCAAGCCGCTCTTCTCGGGATAGGTTGCTCCGAGGGGGCTTAGCGCGAGTTAGAATACGAGCAGCTTCTCTCCCGAGGTGGTCTACGTTGGGTAGAGCGGTAATGGCGCACCCCATTCCAGCGGTGATAGATGTGGGGATCCGTGTAGGAACGGTGGCATAGTTCCAGTCTTTGACGAGTATGGACGGCCCTTTCTTCAAATTCTTCGAAACGTCGACACTTCAGCCTTCGACGCGGTGTCAGCCGGACAGCCTAAATCACAACAAAAGATATTCTAAGAAGTGACTAGAAGATAATTGGTGTTGAAATGCTGATATGTCTAATAGTAATAATGATGTAATAACAATTTTGCAGATTTGTAATCCCAATAATAGGACCGTTCTATTAATAATAAATTAACAGCAATTTCAAGTAGATAAAAACATTCATACTAATATAATTTATAACTTATTTCCCCATACCTAATAGATACTCATTTTATTAAATTATTACTGATACATAATCCCAAGGAGTTTCTTTCACACGACATGATATTAAGAAATCTAGTTACATAATTTTCGTTTTTCTATCCAAAAATTTGCGAACTCTAAATTAAAATTGCCGGAACTATTTCAAAGTCAAACCAATCAATTGGTTAATTCAGTTAATATTGTATTTCGAAAAGTATTCAATTTATATGACCATATTCATTATTATTACTCATTTCTTATAATTCACAACACTGCATATGCATTATTAACACTACAACACCCAGCAGCATGATTTTGACTTCTGGAACATTTTATATCCTTGTATCTTCTTTGTCTTCATAGAGGAGAGTTTGTGACTGTTTCCATCATTTTCATTTATCTACAATGTGTTAAAAATTGAAGCACCTCTAATATTATATATATATATATATATATATATATATATATATATATATATATATATATATATATATTGGAAAACAATTAAATTTACCTAGAACATTCAGGAGTCATCATTTTGTCTCTTTGAGTACTTAGGAAGATACCCTGCGAGTTTTAACTTTAAATGAAGACGTTCGTAAAGAATAAGTTGAACTCTCCATCGCAAAATGTTCTTGAAGTTCAAGAATAATTATTTATTACTTTATATAAAATTAAACTACATTATTATATTATTATAATGCATCATCACTGCTTCCATAAATATCTAAGGAACTCAAAATAGTATATTTAGCAAACTTTCTATAATCATGTGGAATATATCCTTATATTAGATGCAGATTAATTTTGAAGGAAATAAAATAAAAACGGTGATGCTTACACCAAAATGGGTTTTATTAACCTTTTAGTAATGGACCAGAGTCAGGTCTCCCAGTACTTTTCAGCCCAGCAGTACAAATGGGATATTTCTTGCCTGATCTGTAGAGTGATGTGACAGCTCTTATCTCTCGTTTACTGTTTACTAAAATAACAAGCTGAGTCACAGCGATTCCCATATATTGGAGCCCCGGGCTAGGGAGGTGTTAATAGAATATGGGTCTCAAGGCACTGTACAAGCAATCATGGGCTACTGTGACAATTGTTACAAGTGAATTGCTATTACTTAAGATGCAAAATAAGTGGATATAGGTTGGTTACATTTGCATGGAGATAGCGCCCTAGTACAGAAGAAAAAGAAAGAAGAGGAAGAAGAACAAAAAGAAAGAGAAGAAGAAAAAGAAAGAGAAGAAGAAAAAGAAAGAGAAGAAGAAAAAGAAAGAGAAGAAGAAAAAGAAAGAGAAGAAGAAAAAGAAAGAGAAGAAAAAGAAAGAAGAAAAAGAAAGAGAAGAGAAGAAAAGAAAAGAAGAGGAGGAAGAAAAAAATTGACAAGGAGAAGAACAGAAAAAAAGACTCAGAAGAAAAGAAGAGATGTCATTTGACAGAGTACATTTAGCACTACCAATACCAAAAGTTGAAATAAAAATTTTGGAGCCATTTTCGAGAAAATATTGTTGTTTTTTTATTTTTACTTTCTGGCCTTTCGAATTCTTCGTGAGAAGAGAAAGTGATGTAATCGGGCGCCACAAAACGCCAAAATTTCGCCAGAATAAACCTTATTGCCGGGTTACAGTAACGAAAAAGTGGATAAATCCTATGGATTATTTTTTAAAAAATTCTCTAATTCGAGGTGTAGCCGGAATCCGTGTTGTTCTTAATACAGAAAAATCGATTGACGGCAAAACGTCTAGATAGACGTCTGTGGTCAACGCTAGCGGCTAAACCGTTCAGCCGATTTTCTCCAAACTTGATATTTCCCAATCGATCAGGCTGATGTCGGGCCCCTGGAATTTGAAACCGATATTTTAATTTTGGGGGTACTTTAGATGAAGTCCCTCGGCTTTTTTCAAAACAATGACTAAAAGATTGATTACATTTTGTTGTTAAATAGAGCGAAAGTCGTTTAAGAGAATTGTGAAGGTCTCGTATTCAATAACATCCCCAATTTTTCTGAAATTGCAAAAAAAAAATTTAAAACTATAAAATTAAAGATAGACTTTTAGATCAGATAAATATTGTTGCACAAAATTAGGTCATTAAAAAGGTTATGCACAATTTTTTGTAAAAGTTTTTAAAAGTACTTTTTGCGTAATATGCACTTGAAATTTACAACAATAGTTCTCAAAAACTGCTCCAATTATTTTTTCCACAAATGTAATAAGGGACAGTAAGAAATATGGCAGTAGTCCCATTTTCGGGGATTGCTAGCTTTTTTCAAATATTGCAACTAGTTTTTAAAACTACGAAATTAAAGACATTTTGGCTAAGTCAAAGACTTGTACAAAATCACCTTTTCAGAAAATATCATTTTTTTTAAGGAGTACTTTTCGCGTTTTTGTGCTTTAGATTCACAAAAAATCTTAAAAACAGCTCCTATTTAAAAAAAATATATTCCACATATGTAATAAGGGACGGTAAGAAATATGGTGCTAGTCCATTTCAATATCATTTCAATCAAGATAAATAAACTTGAAGTGTCTGTATGTGATTTTCAATTTTTAAACAATTCTTCACATTTCTTATTGGAGTTGTAAAACGTATGAATCGTCAAATCATCTGACGTCTTTCGGTGTTTAAGACTATCATAGCAGCGCCAATACTTTTTATAACCCGGATGGCCGAAGTGATTAAATGACGGGTTCGGTCTCAGCGTTTCGGAGGGAACTGCCGCTGGCTCGAGACTGGCTCGGGGATAATTATTTGTCACAACTCTCTTGCCACAGAAAACTTTTAGAGAATTTCGGGAACTTCACTGAAAATCATTTGAAGCAATTCTCCTCACATATACAATTTATTAAGATTCTAAATAAACTGGATTTGCCTGTCATTTTCGTATTTTGACATTTTAAACAGTTTAAATATCTTGTCATTGTAAAACGCATATCACATCAAATCAACGGTTCAATATAATATTGCATAGCGTTCAGAAACATTGCGAGAAACTATGATTTGGCAGCACCACTAGTTTAATATTGCACACAATATTGCGTGAAAAATTACAAACATTTTCAAAAAAATTTAAATGATCTTAATGAGAAAACAATAATACGGTTTATTTAGTCTTGCACTTGACGTAATCAGCTGTTGCGGTGTCACCCACTCGGGAGCTTATATTTCGCTAGTGATGTCACCCTGGGGACGATTGGATGAAACCGTGAACAGCTGATTTACAAGTGCAAGGTTAAATAAATCCTAGTGTAACTATGGAGAAAAAATGTTACTTGAAGAAAAAATTACCAAACTTTTGCAACAGGAATACGCTGAAAACATTTCAATCTTTCGAAATTTTTGAAAATTCAAAGTAAACAATGAAAAACATTACAAAACTTTCTCTATTCTCAATAAACGTGATAGTAAAAGGATGAATATCCTTTCATTTATGGCGATGCCTAGAATCTGTAGAAGAGTTTGCCACGATTATGAACACAACCTGCATATTTTAACTTTATTCAAAATGTTTGATCTGAAACTATTACCACAGTCTAATAAAATTTACTTCAAAGTACTAAAAGATCATCAATATTTACTTTTCAGATAAGTACTGGTTCGACATGTTCTAGTACAGTGTGATGCAGTCAATGTTAGAAATAGTGGTTTCCTCTTGAGTTCAATAATACTTTCTTTGACATCAATTGCTGAAAGATCAAGACTTGTGAGAGACATAAGTGGGCAACTTAAAACAAGTGGAAGGCAACTTATTCAATTTAATCTCAAGTCTTGAAATTAATTTTTCTGTGGTTGTACATTTGCTTGCCCACATTTTTTCAGGATATTTTCATACATTTTTTGACACTTTTAGGTGTTTTCAACCAATTTTGAATTATGAGGTGAATTTTCAGAAGCTTTCATCACAGATTAAGTCTAAATTGGCCACCTTTCAGATTCAGATTCTGAAGATTATTCATTTATTTTACCCCATTTCTGTTTCACTGTAGGTAGACTGTTTCATTGTAGACAATTTCTAAATTTTTCAGATTTTGGAAAGGTTAAGAATTTTTCAAATATTTCACTTGCAAAATTACAAACATCCAGATTTGATGTGACACCATGAGAAATCTAATTTTTAAATAGTCAAAAATATATCATATTAAAAATGTGTGATTATTTTGAAATTTTTGGCAAATATCTACCATTTTGGCCAAGAACTAATCTTTTATAAATAAATACAAGCTATTTTAATGACTGAAAAATAGCTAGTCAATTAGTTAAGGACTACAATAAGAACTGACTATTCCAAGTAAATAGAACATGCAAATTTTCAGTTTTTCTTATCCCTACTCAATTCTGCAATAAGATTTATACATAGGGCGTTCAATACGTTTTTGACCCCAGCGTTCGAATAACCTCACAAAAGAAGGAAACATTTTGGCTGTGAAGATACCTCATTACAGCTTCACTGTCATTAACAGATTCACTGTCAGGAAATCATTACCCACATATAATTTCTTCATGTTTCAAAACAGAAAGTAGTAACTGGAAGTCAGATCTGAGCTATACAGAGGATGATTTAAGTTGTAAGAAGCAACAGTCCAAAATCTCTGCTTTTCTCACAATATTCAAAATCTCTCATTTTCTCTGTTGACCCGCACAGCCCTACACTTTCCATCTTCTCACATCAAGAACTTACAACAGACTGATTTGTTAACTGAGGCCGAACCATACTGAGACATGTCCCAACTTGCCTGTGCAAGTTCTGCTCTCCAACAATGCCATAAGATACCGAAGTAGATGACTCCTTGAACGTTTATTGTACATAGATATGGTAACAACATACAAAAATACTAATGTGTCCATTTGTTTCTCATGATCATAAATTTTAAAATATATCCATACATTCCATATGACATTTTTATCATGAATTTAACACATAAAAGGTTTTGTTTAGTTTGAAAATTGCAAAAATTCAATTTTTTTAGAATCTTCCTACAACTACAATTGAATCGTTCATTTCAGAAACCCTCAAACGCCAAATTCCTCAATCTGAGAAAACTGAGATAAAAGTCTCCCAATTTATCTGATTTCAAAATATTTTAATTTATTAAAGCAGTTCATAAATGAATATTTTTCATATAAATATGCACTAAACTATGTGTCTTCTTGGAACAATAATCCCCCCCCCCCACTAATGTGTCTATTAGATTTTGGCATTTGAGGGGTTTCTGAAATAAACAATTCAATAATGAAGATAGAGATTTTTCCCTTAATGAAATCTGTTCCTTAGAGATAAATTTTGAAATAAGGTCATGTACAATATTTTGAAAATTTGAGTACATTTCGCATGAAACATACTTATTTGCATTTTGCATGAACGTACCTCTTGTTTTAGGATCACTAGTTAAAAAAGTATATTTGAATACACACATTTGGAAATTTTTTTTTTTAAATGAATCAAAATTGGTTTAATGTCATGTAATTCAAAGCATTTAGCACTATCTGGGCAGCGTTTAGAGAAAAAAGTGGCACTGTTTTTAAGAAAATGTTCTTCAAACGTTTCTGAAAATTTGAACTAATTTTCACAGAAAAGTTTTGAGTTTCCAAGAAACTTTGTAAGACATTGTTTGAAGCACTTGTACCCACAAATGCATACGATGGGAGAATACTAATGTTGTGAGAAATATTACATTTGCGTAATTTTTACAGAGAAGAGGAAAGGAGAGAAGAAGAAAAAAAAGAAAGAAAGAAAAGGAGAAAAAAGTGGAATTGTCATTTTATACAGTACATTCAACACTAAAAAAATTGGAGCAGGAGAGAAAATCTTGTTTAGTTCTTGGTGTCACCTACAGGTGACATCTTTTATTATTTTCTATAAATAGTCTTTAGCATTTTGAGTAATTTGGTGTCAACAAACTTGTATTTCGACCTTTCTTGAACATACTGAAATGGAAATTTGGCACTACTGTTACTAGGGAATTGTTGTAATTTATTCAAGATGTCGTAATTTTGGACCATAATGTCATTCTGGGCTTTCTTCCTATAAAAATTGGAAGATAAAGGAAATACAAATAAATAATAACTTGTTTACTGCATTATCAAAACTGCAAATAAGTCATTGGTAATTGTCATTTGGTAATTAATTGTTGATAATATAGGTTTTACAGGCCGCTAATCTGGGGTGTCATCTCTAGGTGACACCGGGAGTTGAGCTCGTTTTATGTAGAATCAATGCTATAGCGTGATATCAGGTGGAATGCACTCTTACTTGTTATATTTTATCGTTTGCAGTCTAGAAGTGCACAAGCGATTAGAAACAATAGATGAGCATTACCAAGATGATAATTTTCTTTTGATACCTCCTGATGTTGCTCTGTTCATCAATGAAGAAAAGGGTGATGAAACTAAAAGGGACACAAATCATCTGACCAGCTGGCTTCAGAACTTAATTGTTGAAGTTCATACAACGATGAATGATGATTCTGGCACAGGAAACGTTTATCAACCAGATGTAGCATGTGAAGAAATAGTTTAGAAAACAGCAATGAAATCTACCTCCTTAGACAGGAAATACTACAAAAAGAAAAAACAACTCAATCTCAAACATCAGATCAGATCTGGTATAAGAGACGAGGACACTAAACACGATTAACATTCTTTGTAAACAAGCATAATGCTTGGCTTGTAATGAAACAGTCAAAATGCCACTGGATTTACGTACTGCAACTTTCAAAAATGATTGGCCAAGTTTACTGCTGTTTGTATAATAGAAGGGCACCTCAAAGTCTGCCCCACAGGAACCCCCGTCAAAGGTTGAGTGCAACCGGAAGTAAAAAAAGTTTCCAATGAAAATTACATTAGAATAGCTGTTCACAGAGAAAATGATGCCCATGTCACCAATGCACAAGAATCATGTGCCAAATGTGCAAAGTAGCCCTTCATTTTCAGTGTTGGTAATAATACAAATTATTGTAAAAAAATATATATTTTCTACTTTAACTTCAATTTTACGTGTTTTTTCTTATTATCTTGAGTAAAAATAACCACTAAATGCTTGTAAATCATTTTGTTTTTGCTAGACCCGCAACACCCAGGGGCACCTCCAGGTGACCCCCATAAAACAAAAACCATTGTATTGATTAAAATAATAACCTACTCAAAGGTTAAAGGGATGGATAAATAAGTAATATTCAGAATGGAAAACCAAAATCTTCCATATTATAGCAATGGGAATTACTAAGTTAATATTGCCCATATTTTACTCCAAAATGCATGAAAATTACTACAACTTTTAAAACAATGAACATGACATTATTTAAAAATACAAATGTGGAGAACAAATTTAATTTCAAGAAAAAATTTCACTCTTTCATATTGTAGTAGTCCTCAGTATTGTAGGAAGAGAACAACCAAATTTCAGAGTTTTGTATTTTTCAAAAATGCATATTTCACTTTGAAATTCACATCACTGTCATCTTTATGAATCACATCATTAACGTACAACACATTTATATAACTGTGTTTCACACTATTCTTATTAGAAATTTAAAGAAAAATTTTGAGACTTTTTGAGAAAATTTTGAAAATGTCCAAGAGGATTTCATTAAAGTACACCCAAAATTTAAAGAATGTTTTTCAAAATCGCAGAGCTTTGAGACAGACCAGATTGACCACAGAATATTAATTTTGAGAAAAATCTTAAGAATAGTTTATATGCTAGTATTATTCACAGATGGACAGATGTTTTGCCATAACCCAATTTGTTGGTATCACTGAAGACATAAATCTGACTACACAATGTGTTAAGAGGAATTAATTTACTACATATTGGAACAATATTTGTCCACTTTCTCTGTGTCATGGCCACACAATACAAGTTTTTTGATAGATTTTTGCTGCAGCATTACATAACTTTCTCCATACTGTATATTACTCTGTATATATGAGAAAGTAAAAACAAGCCAACATATTGAGCCCATTGTTCAACAGTAAATACTAAAGCGCTGGGAGAGCTGAAAGCAGAGCACTCTGCATCTACATTGAGTACAGCTAACTAAATTCCTCTAAGTAACTCTTAGTCCTTGTAACTCACATGCATTGGCTCCCAAATTTTCTTGTCTCAATCACTTACTTTGTTATGATTCCTTATTATATTCTTTTTTTTTTATTATGTCGAGGATTAATTCCAAATATTCAATTGCAGTTACAACAATGCAAATTTACGAGATCAATTTTCATAAAAATTGGAGACTTAAGGGCCATGTTCATAGTCGACACTTATATGATAAGTAAACGCTTAAGTAATAAGAATTTACTTACCATAAGTGAACCCTTATGACAATTTTGTATTCATAGACCCCACTTATTTGAGTTACCCACAGGTAATATTTCACTACGTAGTATTTGGCAACATAGCTTTAATGGTTCTAGAAGGCTGTGTCAATCTTGTTTACAATTTTGGCAGTTCTTTTAAGCATACGAATAGCATCTGGTTTCATCGAGATAAATTGTAAATTTTGTTTCATTGCTTCGATTCATTTAGTCCAGTGCGGATAATTGCTATTGGTAAAATTTGTCCAATTTTTCATGATTAGCAAGTATAATTATTGGGGTACGATATTTGTACAACACATGAAGGGGATACAATGAACTTTTTAATATTTCTTGATAGCACATCAGATATTTCTGTAATGATTCTACAAACTGAGAACTGATTTATTCTAGAAATCTACACATATCAATTGAAAAAAAAATAAACACACTTATTTCACATGATGTATTGAGATCATCATTGTGAGATAACCTATAAAACATTGTCCTCGTAGGATAACCTACAATACATGCCCTGGTGGTCTGCAATTGAAATCTATTAACTATGTAACTGAAATGATAATGTTGCATAAAATCTGTGTACCATAAGCATTTTTAGGACTGGTGGTAATGGTTATCCTCTATTCCTCAAGCTCACATTGTGAGTGAGCTAACAGAGACACTAATGTTTATAACTGTATCCCTGTCAAAATGATATCTCTTCTTAAATTCTTGTTGTGTATATGCTTGTTGTTGTGTATTTTGGTACATGATTTTTCATATTGATTCCAACAACTCATAAAAATCTTTGATGTTATTCCATTTTGAAAAATAAGTATCCACTTAAGGGTACAGATAAGCTCACTTATAAGAATAAGTGAATGCTTAAGCAAACACTTAAGTGTGGATTATGAATTGAAAATGCGAATAAGTATCATTCAAATCTTAGAAAAAGATACATGAAAATATGGAAGTACACTTACAGCTTATTAAAACAACTTATTTAAAATCTGTTGGAAGCAAACTAAGGAAGTTTGAGAAACAGATCCCTAAGTTAGCCCATAAACACCAGCAACATGCCCAACTTCAATAAGAGCAATAATGTGCAACAGCAGCTGCTATTTTGCAGCTGTTTTATTTGAAGGTTCAGAAGGAGGAGGTTGAATACATGCATAAATAATACAAACACAAACATGAACTTTTACCGGCTCATATATTGCAAAGATATGAGTACTTGAAAATGTTATGTTGTATGGGACAAATAAATAAATATGTTCCTCTTTTGCTTAGAAACAAAATTTTGACAACAATAGGCTCTAATAAAAAAGTGTGAAAAAGTAGAATAAGAATGTCATTCCGGGCACAGTAAGCTAGTTAAGTTTTCAGTTTTCTTAAAAATAGCATTGGTTTATGATATCCTTACAACTGACTTCAGTAGAAATATGAAGAACATGTGTTACTGTGCCCTTGAAATTGAAAAGAGACCAATGGATACGACCTTTGCCATCAGTCGTGAAAAAACAAACACTAGAATACATTCTTGGCTAACCGGGATGAGCTGCGTCTCGGTCAATTGTGCTGACGTTTTGCCCACTTTGCTGTGGACCTTCAGAGATATACTTCAGCAGTCTCTGAAGAAGGCCATAGCAAGATGGCCGAAACATCAGCACAATTGACCGAGACAGGGCTCATCCCGGATAGCCAACAATGTATTGACTCCAGCCGCGGAAGCCTACGAACGCAAACACACTATAAATCTAACTCCGGTAGATAGACATTTCTGGCACTGCCGATGCTACTGTTTGCTTGCTGCGAGAAGTGAGGTCAGGGAAGATCTTGATGCTAAATGTCTCTCAACACCATTTCTAACTCCACAACCCTTCAAAATTGGAATAGTATGTGGGTTTTGCATGGTGTTCTACCAGTTGGCGGAATGTAGAGAATGTTTGGTGCCCTCGCTTCCTACGCCAATATCCAGCAAAAGGGGATCTGTCTTCACACCGATAACTAACACCAACATCTCAGGGTTTCGCTAGTCGTCTGTGGGAGGCACAGAGGACAAAGTTAGTTTTCCTATTTATGTACTAATAAGCAAGATGGGATTTCGGCAGGGGGTCTCAAGCTTTGTTCAGATCTTACATACCATCTAGAAGCCCGGAAAAAATTAGCATCCCATTTCAACGAAAATCACTTAAAAACAATTTAAATATTTAGCTTAATATTATAAATGAAAAACTTTCTATAAAAGAAGATTATTGAATTTTTATTTGTAAAAAAACATCTTCAAATGAGAATTAAAACTGAAATATCAAAAGCAAAACAAGTTCAACTCCTGATGAAACAGATTGTTTATCCATGAAACACTAATGAGACTTAAATTGTTAGTTTGAACAGATGGCATTGATATCAAGGTCAATGTTACTGATTTACAGTCCCAAGACATTTTACACATCCAATTTATTCACTTTTTTTTTTTTTTTTTTTTTAATGTAAAATAAAGGGGAAATGCCCATTCACAAATGTTAACTGACACGAATGGTATCAGGTTTTGCAAGTCTTTGTGCGGACAATGCATAATATTCATTTTCAACATTCAGCTAGAAATTCACTGCATCTTTGCATTTGAAGGCATATTCAAAGACAAAATTACTGGTAGAATGATTGGCATTATAATTGTTAACTGTAAAATTTCCAATTCATTTTTAGATAAGTTTATATATATTTCACTGTTTTTAATAAGTGAAATTCAAAAATAAATACTCTATTTTTCCTTTCACAACTCCAATGGAGGATCATTGAGAAGTATTCAAGATCGCCAAACAACATGAGATGTTCGTTCCGAGCTCACTAAATATTGTTTTTATTGTTGTCTAAATCAAGAACCATGGTTCACACAGAAACATGGATGGTACCATATCACAATTTGGACTTTCCGTGTCATTTGATCTGCTGGATGTTTGTGCTTCTCTTCAATAATAAAAAAGTTTCTTGCAAGGCAAAAATTTAAGGACATCAAAATGTAGAAGTAAACACTTTGCTATCATTTATAATTAATTTCTTTGTATTTAAACCCATAAAATCAATTATAAAATAACCATCACATTCCTAAGAGTTCATGGAATAACTGGCAAAAAAATCACTAGCCTGAGGTCAACACAATTGAATCTATCGTTGAGTAAACATGTTAAATATTTGCGTGAGAAACAGGATGGGCACCCTGTCCATCCCCGAGCTTCTTCGTGAAGTGGCAACACAGCTTGCGGTAGAAAAAGAGATTCTTATGTAAAATTGTATTGGACAGAAAGAGAGGGTAATACTTCATAAGGCTCCGTACTGCAATCAAATGTTTGGATGCACAACAGAATAAAGCACAACAGAAGAGTACATCAAATAATCACCTTTAAATTATAAGCTTTAGCCTTCTTTACCTTTTACCAAAGTTTGCTAACTAGGCAGAGTGAAATATCCTAGGCCTTTTTTGATGTTGATTGATACTCGAGTTTCCAGGTAAAAAATGAGAAGAAAGAAGAAAAATGAAGAAGAGGAAAGGGGAGAAAAGAAGAAGAGGAAAGAAGAAGAAAAAAAGAAGAAAGAAGACAAAGAAGAAAATGGAGATGGAGAAGAGGGTGAAGAGAGTATCAAAAAGCAAATGTGCTTTAAAATATTTTGAGATATTTGTAGCTGAAAATCAGGGCGGATATTATTCATGTCAAGGTTGGTGTCGCGCACTTGAAGCATTGTGCACATGGCCACATGGCGACGTGTGTTAGTTGAAAGCATTCGTTAGGTATACACTGATTTAAACACAGTGGTAATTCAAGGTCATGAGCTAGAAGGATATGGGGACGTTTTCTACTAATCAAGAGCACCAATACTAAAAACGTAAGTCATAATGAAGCTTTCCATTTGATGACAGTGCCCTCCTCTCTATCCAACTCATGACCTTGAAGTGCCACTGTGTTTAAATTGGAGTTTTTAAGTTAGTGAGTAAAAAAAGAGTAATGTTCACCATTCGCAGTGTTAATCATGGCTTTCACAAGTTCATGCAAGAGATCATTATGTGTGATAGCACAAGTCGAACAAATTTGTAACAGTGCAGCAGGTAGGAACTACGATGTGGAAGAAAGATACATTCGTGATTGGCATAAAAACAAAATGAAACAAGAGTTATTTTTAGTTTATCGCAGTAGTAGGATTGTTTCAACCTTAAAAATCTAAATAAATTAATGGAACTATTTTTTTGCAATACAAATGTGAGGGAAGAGGTTTTTCCTCCAAGATTCCTTTCAATAAATGTATCGTGTAAGTGTTATTCAAAGGTGGGGATTATTCAAATACTCGGCTCAAATATCCGGCAATAGTAAGCCTCTTGTGATTGTGAAATGTGGAGCATCACCATCAAGAGGTTAACAAATTTGAAACCTTTTCTTTTTTTTGTTGTTGTTTTCCCTCATAAATGATGTAACCGTTTAGCCCAGGAATAAAAAATAAAACTTGCAAAATGGAAAACATTTTCATAATCCTGATCAAAACATAATGCTTACCAATTCCAGCCAGGGAACAATGCAGTTTTCATGATATACATGTTCACAAGCCAATTTCCGCACTGGCTCATCAAGCCGAAAATCTTCCCAGCACACTGAACATTGCAAATTCTTACCTAGAAAAATTAAACAAATTAATCATAATCAAGTTATAAAAAAATGTTATTAAACTTGAGTACTACCACTGAACTTCAATGAAATATTCTCCTTATACTCACTGACTTGATCTTGAGTAATGACTACTACTGGAATTTCTTTTATTTTCTCTTTAGCCAAAGGAGGAGGACCTGAACCATCCATCTGATTTAATAATTGTGTCACAATCGCATCAAGACCTTCCCTTCCCCAGGCATAATCACCAGGATTTCCAAGAAAAAAACTGCAAAAACAAAAATTAGAATATAAAGTAATAGGCTATTAATCAAAAAACATATATCATTTGAAAAGATTTGTTTGCATCTGTACTCACACAGGTGCATGACCACCTCTGCCACCACCCAGTGCTCCAAACCCAACGCCCGTTAAATTGAGCAGAAAGTCCTGGATTAGATGTTCTATTGGCGCCATTTGTCTTTGTACCCGTGGAACTCTGTAGAAAAAATTAAAATACTTTTTATTAAATCATCTGAACTTTAATTTTAAACATTAAATACCAAAACAAATTCTTCTTCCATTATTTTTAAATTAAAATCTTCAGCACAAAAAATTGGTCAAACCAATTTATCACCAGATATTTGAATGATATCCTTCATCACACATCCTACAGACAGCTCGATGAGTTGCAGAAAAAGTCATTTCTTCTATCGTTTGCATAAACTTCTCAGATCAAGCAAATCATTTGAACCACAAGTTACCAAACGCCTTCTTGAAAAATGCTTTTTCTTATCTATCGTACATAACTCTCTTCATTGGCACCAGACATCAAATTTTTACATGAAGTGTTAAAACATATGAAAGAAAAAAATGTTTGCATTGACATCTTGATCAAAAGTGGTTGAAAAAATTCTTCCAACAACATCCATTAATGTATGAAATACATTAGATAAAGTTATTTCCAAAACTGATCAAAAGAGAAAAAAGTCAAACAAACAACATGAAATATTAAAAGATATTTTAATATGTTCACAAAATCATCTACAACATCTACTAACGGAATATTACCCTTGTTAAAGAACTTTGCCCCCCAAGCACTCCCACAATTAGAAAAAGCACATAACATCAGAAATTATCCCTAAAATATTGCAGAAAAGAGAATCGTGTACTTACAAAATTTGTGGTAGCAATTTCACACAATGACAAAGTTATCATTTTCCTACAGTTATTCAGATTTCACACACCTTCAACACATATACCAAAAACTTTTTGAAACTACTTCACTAAGAAATATTGCTATGTGTTACAAACAATCATTAGAAATGTCACCACCTTACCTTCATAAATTAAAGTATCCTGTACATAGAGATAAATTATGTCATCTTTCTGCGCTTTTTAATAATTTCTTAGTACAATTTATATATTCTGCATGAAAATAACAGAAATTATTACAATGGCAAAAGGAATATGAGAAACAGAGAGAAAATAATCACACGACTAGGAAAATGAAAGTAAAATAATTTTCACTTTTAAATTCAATTTTTGAAAAAGCAGTCTGGAGTTCCCACATCATGCAGAAAAAATGTTTTCTAACCATAACATTATATGAGGATTAAAAATCATTCTTACTAGCATAAATATCCTATGTTGCTAACAAAGAGCAAATGGAAAAATTAAAATAAATAACACATGAAGAAGCTCCAAGACTGTTATTAGTTTATAAATTGAGGTAGAAATGGTTAATGACGTACTCCAAATGAAAACCCATTCTTCACAATACCATATAAACTCCAATACACAACACAAAACACAGCTTACAAAATATATCAGCAGGGAAAACTATTTGTAACATTTCTTTGATTCTTTAAGTATCACACTAAATTGAAATGAATGAGTGAAGAAAAACGTAAATATTTTGAAACATGAAAGTTCTAAAGGGAATTTAAAAAATATTTCATTTGAGAACAAAATTAGAAGAAATGATAAAGGGAGGATCATCAGAATCTTACATGGTAAGATTCGCAGCAGTTTTGTATCACAGGAGTCTGCATGCAGCAGGAATTAGAAAGGTTTGCTAATATGCATTATCCAATTCTGAATTATATTTGACATGAAACAATGAACAGAAGGAATAAAATTATTTAGTCTCTGTGGAATTGTCATCAACAACATATCAAAATTAAGTTCTGAGGATCAGGTTTATCATATTGTTGTAAGGAAAGTAGTATATTTCCTCCCCTGAACAATCAATGACCAATGGATTCTCTAACGCTACTCTAATACAATCAGAAAAAACAACAAATTATTACCCCCACGTTGTAAACATTTACTGGATAATAAAAGTCGATTTATTTTTTCCTAAAACAAAGCTGCTTCAGATATGACTTGCAAAAATTAGTTTACTTTATTGAGTTTCTTTGAAGTATTAAAAGAACCAACTATAACAGGGCATATCACAATTTTTTTTTCTGTTGATCGTATCTTTATGCTAACAATTCTGAACCCAGTTTTATGCTTACAGTGACATTTCTACAAATTCCACTAAAAACTATGATCTATAAGGACCAAATATGAAAAAACTCATACATTAACAAAAAAAAAGAAAAATAACTGGCATTTCTCCTAATAAAATTAAAATACTGCTGCTGAAAACACCCAAGATTATGATCCCTTCATGAACAATTTTTTTCTCAAAACAATCAGAAGAATGTATTGATACAAGATATTTTATAATTTATTAATTTTGCAACTTAACCCTTCAACAAAGAAAGCTGTCTTGAGATGGAAGAGTTAGTGTTACCTCTATTTGCGGGAATAGGTACCTAGATGTCAAGGGATCTTCCTCTCTGGGATGGCATGCCGTATGAAAACAGGATCGCACCCCACCGAGCTGGCTATCGTTCTTCTGCGGTGATGTACACAGCCCCTTCCCCTTCACCAACATTATAATGCTACTTCACCCACTCAAGACTTGCATTGAAGGGTTACTATGAACTCAAATATATGTTCATTAACCACTGCTCAATATTCCAGCAAAAGCAGAGAATAAATACGTCTAAAACCTTGGTTGTTTTCACCAAGCCACAACAGCAACTCAAACAATGCAGAAAGCCACGTGTTGTGTTGTGTCAAATATACCAGAGCATATATGGTAAAATTTACTGCCTCAAAATGAGACTTCACAGCTCCCACGTAATCTACAATCTCACCTGTTTCTCATTATCCTCTGCCTGGACATGACACTGCCGTACCTTCCAGGACGTCGGGCCTCAGACCCATCTCGATCCCTCCCACGGAGAACTCTACGATCTGGTGGGCTCCTGCTTAACCCAAGTAACATATCACCAATCTCCACTCCAAAGCGTTGATTCAGTGACTGAAGAGTCTGCAGATTTTGCAAATCTGATCGTGATTGCAGGTCCTATAAAGAATATTTTTTCACACTTCCAAGCAAAGTTTTATTTGATAATTAATTATAACTTCTGACACTTTGTAAACAGCCATGTTTTTAAATATTAATACGACTAGCATGTGATATACTTGTTAGTAGAACATAATCCACATTTTAAATGACATTCTACTGTGTGCTACTTGCATGAATAGAAGGGTAGTCTTCCATTTCCGAATCACTGTCATCTATGAGGTCTGGTTGGGCTTCCAATTCTTCTATAAACCCACTGTGGCAGTTGGGACATTTGTATTCCTAAATTGAAATAATTATAAGAAATTGCTTTAGAATGAAATGGGACACATCACAAATACACGAAAATTAACATTACATAGAAAAAAAAACAATTATTTCACATCAGGACAAACGATACAATAGCGCCAATTTCAACCACGAGGAAAAACAACAGAATCAAGTCATCAATGTATAATGAACAATGACAATATTTGGTTCTATTACACAGCGCGATACCCCAGCCCATACGAAATGGGAGGTGACCAAAACATCTCATTCCTACTTCTGTGTCCATTAATATCCTAGAAGAATTTTGATGAATCCTAGTTTCCTGCATAATATTACTTACTGGCAATATTCTAGGTATTTCCACACTACACTTATGGCAAAAAAATCTTGAAATAGATTCTTCAACGGCAGCTTCGGCCATGGCTGTATCCACTTCCACTTCAGTTCCTTCACTGCCACTACGATCCATGTTGGCGTTGTAAAATATGGAGACGGGCGCTTTTCAACATCACGATCTACGTAACACTTTGCTTAGTTGAGATGAAAATAAGACAGTTCATTTTGCTAATCTTCATGCCACTTGGATTTTATTTATAAGTATTTTCTTTCCAGGTGTATTATTTAATAGCTTCTAATATGCGTTAAGTCACTTAAATGGATTTTGACCACACAGCTTATAAATAAAATACCTTATCCCTATTTAAAAATGGGTAAATGGAGACGACGCAATTTTTATGAATATCCGCTTGTGATGCTATAATTTCACTCATTACTGCTCACGAGGGCTGCAGAACGAATGATAGACGTAGGACGGCATAACGAGCGATTTATAAAAGTTGTTTTACGTGAACCCCCTGGTATCAAAATATGTCACACTGGGCGAGGGATAAAGTAACAAATACCAATGCCACCCAGAAGAAGAAGTGTTATGATATTATAAATTTGAAGAAACAGCCATGCTAAACGGCTATTGCGCATACATTTGCAATATTGTGAAATCAGTGGTGGGTGGGTAAAATGAGTCAAGTCACTACACCAATTCGAGGGGCACCCGTGGGTATACTTCCCTCTCTATATAAAGAGCGATTTCCCTCCCAAAGACCTAATGTTTAATTGGAAACCTTTAAATCCACTGTTCGAGAACCCAGATTTGTGTGACTTACACATTTTTCGCCCCACCACTGAAATGAGATTGTTATTTACTTCTATTGTAATTCAACTTGAGGATTAATGATTGTTAGGGTCTTTAGATTTCATTATCTATCCGCCGTTTTTTTTAAAACTCTGTACTTGTGTAATGTATTTGTTGTTTCGCAAAAAAACAGACATGCCTTACATTTCTTTTTGTATACCTTCTGCTGTATAATTATTTTTTTGAAAAACGGATCTCTATCAAATTTATATTTTTGTACCCGTTTTTGTCCTAGGTATAATAGGCGTTGCAGCCTCAAACAAGATGTGGACAATTACATTTCTGGTCTCCCTTTTTCATTAACTAACCATTTTTTTTATAAATGGCAAATTTTACAAGTAAATAAATGAAATATACAAAGCCGTATACAATTTTAATTTTATTAGTACAATTAATAAATAAAAATTATTTCATCTTCAATCATTTACAGAGTTGACAGATTGCTTCGAAATCCTCTTGTTTTATGTCGTACGGGCTACGTAGAGGCTACGAGGCCTCTTTCAACATATTCAGGGGCCAAGGTGCCCAGTCCTCTTCATACGCCGTCAACATCATATGTAGGTGTAATTAAAAAACACATGTACTCCTCAATAATGATTTTGTTTATGCTTACATTTTATTTCATGTCGCATCAAAATAGGACTAATGGTGATACAAAAGCGATTATTTCTCGCATTAGGAACAGTTAGTAACATTATCATATCACAATTTCTGACCATAGTGACACATCTCAGCCATCATTGGTAAAATTCATTACCAATTGCGATGAATGTGATGCGAAAACGAATTATTTTAAAAGCTAATTCATCAACACAAAATTCAACTATCCAAAACTGCGTTTCATTCAGAGAGAAACATTATCGCCCAACAATAAGAAGTAATTCTGAGAATTTCAAACTGCCGTGTCGCGGTGTTGCCATTGTTGCAAAACCTCGACATTTTACAGGAAAATGTGCGGGAAATTCAAATTTGCAATTTCGAAGATTAAAAATTTATATGACTTTATTTGATAATCTAAATCTGAGGAACAGGTCTCATTACAAAAATATCTAACATCAATGTTATAATTTTCTAATGTTCATTTTGTGTAATTTTCGAAAATCAAGACTTCAGCAGAAATTTACTCCGCGTCATATTTATAAGTGTATTTTGTTACATTAGACAAAAAGTTAAAGAACAAATTTTTATCTTTTTCTTAAAAAAATATGTTTTAATTGCCTATATTTCACAAAAAATACGCAAAACTGTTCTTATATTCAAAATATTGTACATGTCCTTATTTAAAGAGCTGACAATAGCCATCAATAAAAAATGATTCTTACTACAAGCGTTAGAGGAATAATTTACCACATATAGGAACAATACAGATCAACTCAAGCTGGCTCGGTGGCTCAGAGTGGAGTCGCTTTCCTTTCACCCAAGGAGGTCAGGGTTCCATTCCCGGACAATCTTATGTGAATTCATATCATTTGTTCCGACAACACGAGTTTGGCTGCTTCACAGGGCTAGTCCAACCACTGTGAAGTGTCCTAAACCCTACCCCTACCCCTATCCTAATTCCGTCCCAATCCTGTCCGCTGGGTAGTGACGCAGGAGCGCGCAAGAGAGAGGCGCATACGCGCAGATGCTACTTGAAGCAGACCAACAAATTAACGGAAGATAATAATTAAAATGTTAACTGACGATTACTCCTAGCAAGCGCTCAACACCCTCCTAGGGGTTTGGAGACGCGATGCGCCAGTATCAGACGCAACAAATTAAAAAAACAAAAACAAAAAAAAAAACTTTTTCGGGATCAAGGATCACCAAATACCACCCGTACAAGTTTTTCTGTCGAATAATCACCTTTTTGGCGCAGCATTACAATACTTCCTCTATACTAAGTAAGTAGTATGTAAGAAAGTAAAAAGCATTAAGTGACAACTGGACAGCCTCTTGGACAACCAAGAGGTTTGCAAGTTCGTTGATAGGGTCTCTGCTACCTTTATTACCAGTAATTTCGCTGAGCCATTCATTACAATGAACATTTTTTGTGAATAAATTTAATTTTTTTATATCCCAAAACTAATCTTATTTATTTCCAATTTTTGTAAGAAATTTACTTCATGCAAACGCACTGGAATCTGTTTACTTTACTTCGTCAGAAATCCAGGCACTCTCCCCCCCCCCCAAAAAAAAATGAGAACTGTTAGAAGAAAATCATTGAATATTCTACTTGTAATGATTTTTGAAAGGCCCAGTGCAGTTCTGAAGAAACGAGCGGTGCTACAACAGCACATACTTTGTCGTTCTAATGGAAGTAGTTACGGACCGAAATATTGCAATTTCTGCGCCACTATTTTTATAGCATCTCAGCTATAACATGAAAAAGTCCAATTCAGGAAACTCAAACCATGCGCCTCAGTTGCATATCTACATTTATTTCGATTATCAGGGACAGTAATCATCCTTACTTTTACAAACGAAATAAATTTAATTATTATAGTATTTGCAATCCATAATATAGAAAAGCAAGAATAATTCCACACAAGGCTGGTTTGATTACATCGAAGTGAGCTATCAATCAATCAAAACTTCTTAAAGTAAAGAAGTGTGGTTATTAGTTCTAAGTTAATTTTTTTACCTGCCTTCAATATATTTCCTTTCATCACAATAGTATCTACATTATACAATAATAATTAACAACAATGGGATGAATTCGAAGAATTTTGAAACCACTGTTGCCATTTTGCGAAATGACTACGCGTCAATTGAAGTGCGTGAAATTCGGATTTAAAATTACGAACTTGGCAATTTTTGAAAACACAAAAGAGTGCAGCGAAAATGGCACCCATCCGTTACCAAATGACACCACCATACCCCTACGGTAACTGCAGCATGTAAGCAATTCTGACAGTTATCTCCCCAAGTGCTGTGGTCCGTCATGTAACCTGTTATGAAACAATCAGCTTGCGTCGATTTGTTCACTTTTTTTACAGCTTGTATTCAGCGTTAGCGTTCGTTGATCTGCCGGCAACTTATCGGCTCAACCATATATATATATATATATATATATATATATATATATATATATATATATATATATATATATATATATATACAGTCCCTGGCCATATTATTAGACGCACCCTAAATTTTCAATAAAAATCACGGTTTTGTGACGAAAAATGTATTTTTTTATTTCTAACGAAATACATAAGTAATAATTAAATACTTACGATACAAACAAGATATCATATGCAAAATTGTGACTGTCAGTATAATATATAAACTAATTTTCATAAAAAATCTCCATGCACATGTATATCTTTAATTATTTGTCAGGCCACCTTTGGCGGCTATTAGAGCTTTAATTCTTTTTAGCATGCTATTAATGCATGCCTGGACTGTTTCTTGCAACTTTGGATGATGGTACCAGACTAGAATTATTTTCTCAAGGAGGCGAATTTTTGTTGTTATTTCTTCCTTTGCGATTTCCCTCTTCACGAGCTCCCAAACATTTTCTATTGGGTTCATATCTGGTGAATTTCCTGGCCATGGTAACACAGGAACATGTTTCTCCAACAAAAATGATCGAACTGTTCAAGCAGTATGACATGGAGCCCCATCTTCCATAAAAACAAATTATTCATTTGTGAACCATTCCTGTAGTTGAGGCAGCAGTCGTTTCTCCAATACTTGCTTCTACTGGTCTTGTTTCATGATGCCCTTAACCAAGTACAGACTTGAATGCCACTGATCATTGACCAAATCTGTGCCTTTGCCACTGATCACTGACCAAATCATTGCCTTGACTGGATGTTTCACAGTCTGGATGACACAATCTGAATGATACTTTTCACCAGGGCGCCTTCTCACAAATTAATGTTTGTTTGCTAGAATTTCGAAAGTGCATTCGTCGCTAAAACAAACCTGAAATACAAGTAAATGTTATTAAAATTAATTTTGGTAGTCATTTATAATTATAAAAAAAGCACTAGAGTAAATTTTTACCGATTTCCAGAAGTCCAAATCTTTATTCTTAAGGTTCTTAGCTCATGCAAGACGTTTTCTTTCATACCAGCTGTTAATCTGGGTTTGTGGGCTGGTCTACAAGCTTTAAAATTCATTTGTAGTAGTGTACGCCTTACTGTCCTTTCAGATACACAGATTCCACTACTTTCCAATTTAATTTGTTTAGTAGTAGCAAACCGGTTTTCATGGCAAATCTTCCTCAAACATCTCTCAGATCTTGGTGAAAATATTCTCTTCCGTCCACATGTGTTCTTCCTTCGTGGGGATAATTCTTCAGCAAGGACAATTCTTTTCTTAATTTGCCGAATAGATGTCTCGGGTACGTTCAACCTTCGAGATATCTCACGATTTGAATAATTTTCTGTGACAAGAGCTTTCACTGCTGCGATCTTCCGAGGAGACAAATCACTTGCCTTTCCCATTATTTTTATTCAAAACTATCAGTTTTTCATATACAACAATTCACACTCTGGAAAATACACCCTCTGGATCAAACAAAATACAATCCTCAGTATCACTGAAATACCCTGAACTGACAAATCTGCAACGCTCTTAGCACCGTGCACGGTCGATACCAAATACTATGTAACAAATGTTTGCGAATTGTACAGTGAAACTTCTTTCACTCCCCTTTTTTCAAACGGAACACAATTTAAATTAAATTTATTTATCAAATTTACAGGAATAGGAATGAAATATATTACATAGTCTATAAGGCCCTCACTGATCTCTCTTTTACTCACTCTATTCGCTATAGTTTCTGCTTTAATGGTTAGGTTTCCCTTAATATTTATCTAATGACTACAGCGATCGCGCGATCGTCACGTCGCCTGCCCCTCAAGTCCCGTTGCAATGTTGTTTTTTTTTTACCTTGCTTGTCGCTCCTACCTCCGTTCTTCCTGTATGTAGTTGCAAACAATTGATATGTACTGTTCTAATATTATTATTAATATAATTATTATTAATGTTGTTGTTGTTATTATTATTATTATTATAAGTAGTAGCATTAAAATAACATCGTGAAATGTTAAATTATCTGCTACTAAAAATAATTATCTACTGTATAATATCCTAATCTATCTGTAACAAGTATTGTAGTATAATTTCTAGGCCAATGACCCCATCTCCATCAAGTTGTGTTCAGTTTCCCTGGTCCCTTGAGCAAATGCTGAGATAACCCCTGCTTTGCTCCTGAACAGTAATGTAACTTTGCTCTCTCCACCCAAGACATCATATTGACTCGTCATACACGATTGTAATTGTATATGTGACTTAATATTATTATTATTATTATTATTATTATTATTATTATTATTATTATTATTATTATTATTATTATTATTATTATTATTATTATTATTATTATTATTATTCCTCCGGCGGGTCTTCCTCGTTCTTCCCACCTCTGGCGGCCGTCGTCTCCGACCTCCGTTCGGAACGTCCGCGCCGTGGGCTCACGTCGTGACGTCTCCTTTGTAAACCGACCGTCTGCGATGTCGATTTTTAAAAAGGTATATGCAATAATTATAAGGGTATACTTTTGACTTTGAAAAGAACTTCAATAACTTTAAAATTTTAATGAATTTTCGGTCGCATTTTGACCATTGAGAACCACTAATTCTGGTTGTGAGTTATTCTGCGTCGTTGTGGATACGTGTGGAAGTGCGTTGAAGATCTTTCAGAGTAATGATAATTTTATTTCCTTATAATGACTAGTGGCAACAATAATAATTAAGGTAAGGAAATGAACTAGTGTAAAACGTGTCCAAACAATAGCGCTTGTTGCAAAGTACTGGAGTGTGAACAGTGATCAAAACCCGTGTGCCAACAGGAAATTAAAGTCAAAACCACGAGTGCAAACGTATACATTCGGCATACAATTATGTAAGTAATTTTTCAATATACACTTCATTCAACTTAATTTTAATTTACAAGAATTGCTTACGTTTTTTTTATATATTAGTGATCGGAATTTAGGGATTTACATTTCCGCCATTCGATGGAGCTGCATCTAGTTTGCTGGGACACTAGCCGTTACTGTTCTAGCGTACGTACTGGCTGGACAGCATCTTCAGATGACAGTTCCTTGGCGTGAATTTCGTGAAAGCCGCTGATAGTTGGATTTCGGGCTTCATGGATGCGACGCGAGCTTTGAAAAGTTCACCAAGTGTTACAAAATAACACCCACAGTCACAAACTGCAGTGACAACTCCATCCCCTCCCCCGAAAAAGGTGGCCTCAACTCAATCGAATGTTAGGAATGTAATCTACAAAGTTCAGAACAGTAATACCTGATAAATCATAAGCCACTCATGTAAATTCATGACAACTAAGGTTCATAAACATATTCAAACATTGCATAGGCCTACATACGTTTATGCGTGGAGTCCGTGAGAGACTTCAACACCTCGACGGGATTCGACGGGGGTGGGGGGGGGGTGAAGCAAGAGGGCGCATGTGCCCCGCCATTCTTGGGTAAAGTTTAAAACAAATATATTTAGACGTTTAATTTCGTGGATCTTCAAATTTATATTATAAAATATTTACTTGTTTCTGCATTTTGAGAAGAAATTTAATAATAATATCAAGCGAACAATAATTTGATTAAGTTGAGCTAATAAATACACGTACTTTTGTAAAAATTGTCACACCCAATAGGAATGCTCGGAATCACTTAATTTGATTGACTGATTATTTGAGTGATTCTGGGCACGTCAACTACCAGGGTCATTATTTCTGTAAGTGTAGTGCATGTTTTTGCTCGGGAGTTGGCGGAAAGTGTGTATGTAAGAGGACAGGATAGGACAACAAAGAGGAAGGAAAGACGCACGTTTTGTTGAACTCTCCTTTTGCATGTAGTGGTAGGAGTAGAGGTACAGGCGAGTTACTATTTTGTTAGCAATGCAGAAAAATCAAATCTGCCGTTCGTTTACCGTTGAAAATAAGTTTTCTATAACTCGGGAACGAGCATGTCATTTTTTTCAAATCTTGCTATTTTCGCACTTTTTAAAATTTTATTTTTATTTATTTATCTTTAACTTTTGCCCCTCTCTCAGCTATTTATAGTTAAAATGATGGGAAGAGATTCTGGAACTCAAGAAATCGTGCAAAAACAGTCTTCACTGTTTTTTGACAAAATAAATATAAACCTAAAGAAGGCGCGCGGTTCGTCGCCGTTTGGAAGCATACTGCTCCGGCATTCGCCTGGTGTTGATTGGATAAATCACGGAAAGCTACTGATCAGAGCAGCCGGTCGCTAGAATTCTCCTCTGGACAGCAACTGAATTCGACCTAGTTGAGAAGCTAGTGACTAAGATCCTGCTACCGTCGGGACTCGAACCAAGGACCATCCGGTCAGAGGGACTGCAGTGTCATCCGTTGATGCCCTGAGTTATCTCTCCCGTTGGAATCACTTAAAAAATTAGTGAATGAGTAGAACAGTGTATCTTTAAGAAGTTATTAAATTTGCACACAGACAGCACGCACGTTGGTCTAACAGCGCACTCCGTAACAGGTCAGGTCAGGTCAGTGTTACGCCACACTCAGTCGGTGTAGAGCCGTCAAATGACGTGGAAACGTGTAAGCAATGTAGAATGTCTCAAAGCCAAAGGGCCCAATATCAGCATCTGAGTGAAATCGGGGGCAAAACTTCCGTCTCTGGGAAGCGGGTTTGTCGTACCATGACATCGTACCGCGGTTAGAACGGGGCGCGCTGTTTCGACAGAGATGCATGGTTAGAAATTGTGGATAGAGCAGGGTAGTACACAGCGACGAGAGGATACTGGACCACACAATGTTACCACAGATCGAAATGAACGTCATCTTGACCTTAACCGACAGAACAGCGTCGTCCAGTGTTGACTTAGGAGCAATGCAACGGGTGTGGTCATGTCTGAGGTCGACGGTTCGAGGCCGTCTGCTAAGGGCTGGACTGGTGGCACGCATTCCACTGCGTCGGATTCCGTTGTCCAGAAGCTACCAACGAATCAGACAGCAAATGGGCACGTGAACGTGTTCACTGGTGTGATGAGTGGCAAAATGTGTTTTCAGACGAGTCTTGCTTCAGCTCGTGCAACAGCGATGGCTGCGTACGTGTTTGACTCTTACGTGATCGCAATCTGCCAGCCTGCTTTGTTCCGTGCAACAGCGGACAAACGCCAAGTGTGATGGTTTGGAGCGCCATAGGCTACAATGTGCGTTGCTTCTAAATGCCATTTACTCATAAATTAAACAGTTTCGTACCTCAAATCATGTGACATATAACACTACAAAAGAAAGTATTTATTATATAGGTACTATTGTATGAATAAAACTATAAATACTTTCGATTTGCCAAAAACAATTACATTTTAATTAAAGCAATTTATTAATGTAGATTTTAAAATGTGCCCTAGAGTTATGTATAAACATCTGTGATCATAATAAATAATAAACACTTTCAATAAATGATTCACTGAGTAAAATGCATCGTTGAATTAAGTTTGGACCGTTCAAATAACAATGAGAATTGTCACCTCTGTGTTCAACTAATGTAATTAATAAGATTCAATAATAAATTAAATAATTAACAAAATTAAAAACAATGTATATCACTGCAGCACGATTTAATTAAAATTTTAATATAAACGAATATTTTCATTATTATAATGGCCCCCAAATTTGCCTCTCCAGTAATAGATCCGAATTCTCGCCTCTGTCTCCAGTGCCCATTCCGGCTTTGATTTCCCAACGACACTCGAGTTTTTATTAGTTCCGCAACGAGACAATTGTAGGTAATAGATTTCATACAAAATGAAGAACATATTAAAATTTCAAAATACTGTGACACACTCTAGCACTTGCAACAAGGACTTTTGTTGTTATTGCTGCTACTGTTCATGATAACGAAATAAAATAATTTTATTTCGAAAATGTTACTAGTCTAATACCCTTTGCATTAATAAAAGATCCGTAAGTTTTCAGGAATGTATGCTCTCTTAGTGAGAAAATTTAACCATAATCATACGTAACTTTTACTTCTTTAAGCGAAATTCAATAATATGGTTTTTAATGTGAAGTACGTTCTCGTAAGATGAGACGGTTTGTTTGTAGGGCCGAGAGTGCAACTGTCTGCCCGAGCTCTGTAAGGCAGAGTTCTGCTAGCGCTAAAACTAAGGCAGCTGATGGACTGATTACTAGTGATTCCGGACGCGTCAACAGTTGAGGTCGTTAGTCCCATAAGCGTAGTGCAATTTTTTGCTCGGGAGATGGCGGTGATCTTGCCCCGCTGGATGGTGAGATCCAGTGCCTAGCGAGGTTTTCCCTAACTAGGGAAATTTCCCACTAGCGATCCCAGACAGGACAAGCTCTAGGCTCCCGACCGGTCTTCCGGCATGTGTGTTAGTGTAGTGCAAGTAAGGGGCTAGGTAAGACAAAGAATGGGAAGGAAAGATCGCACGTGGCATGTTTGGTAAGGTTCTGCTCCGGCATTCGCCTGATATTAATTGGAGAAACCACGGAAAACTACCGATCACACCCGCTAGAATTCTCCTCCTTACTGGATGGAACTTGACTGACACTATCTGGCTAGTGTCGAAAACCCTGCCACCGTCGAGACTCGAACCCCAAGACATCCCGATCAGGCACTGCAGTGACATCAGTTGATGCCCTGAGCCTCCTCTTCCGGTCTAACGCATCGGTATCGGGAGGCGCGCCTCATGCGAACTACTGGTATAATTTGCAATTTTTTCCGTATCATATTCGGGCGCACATCCCCCCTCCAAATTTTTCAGTAACCATTAATTTTAACTTTCCCGAAACTTTCAAGCAAGAATATTTGCGGATAATCATTAAAACAAATAAAATCGTACCGCAGCGAGATTTTTTTTATTACCTAAATCATCTCCAAAAATTATAAATAAAAAACATGTCCTAAAAGCAAAGAAAAATGACGTAAAATTTGTTATCAAAACAAATTCAAATTCGTAACTCAAGCACTTGGTAAAAGCAAACAAGCAAAATGGTAAAAGTGCAGGAAGGATAAAAATGAGAAACACAAGAAAAAATTGTAGAAACGTCGAAAATGTATCGACAAAGTAACCGCCCAATCTGTCCTTAGCATTTTTGTTACGAATGAGAATCCTGATTGTCGCTGTATTTTAGCTCAGTGATATGCACGGAAAATGTCTACGACTGTTCTCCAAAGGTATGTGGCAGCTCGTATCTTCTTCTTACTCCTCTTGACAAGCGCTGCTACGGCGACTTCCCAATACTGGACTGGCAAACGGAAACAATGTTGGAGTACGGCCTGTCTCCAGGTGCCAAGTGAGTGATCGTGGGCCGCTGTGACTTTTCACGCAATTACAGCGAGCCCGAAACAAGAATGTGGCATCGCTTACATGCGCCTAAAGACGCCGCGGTAATCATTGACGGATTCACGAGGAGGGGGGGGGGGATTCCCCCACCTGAAAGTCCTTGAGTTTTTGTTTGTCACCTTCTTTTATTTGGAGAAAATTAATTTAAATATTTATTTATATTAGAATTAATTATTTAAAAAATATTGTATAGTATCATATATACACTACAAAAATAATATAATATATAAAGCAAATATTATTTGACAAAAAAATCTACGATGGCCCCCTACAAAACGATCGGCGAAATACGCCTCTGGCGCAAATAAATACTTAAGACGAGAAAGAAAATATCTAAGATGAAAAATTAGAAAAGACAAAGAAATCTAATAAATAGAGGAAGCTTGAGGTATATTTTGTGCAATGCTCTCGACTTTCTTCAGTCTTGGAGAATAATTTTTGTACGAGTGTGATGTTTAATTTGTAAAATGCGTTTTGATATGCGTTTTTATTTAAATTTAATCTGTTTACATCTGTATCATTGAAGAATTTAATACCCTAATCCTTCGTCACTTTGCGGCTATGAGTTCAACGATTGCAATAACAAATTATTACTATTACTTTCTAGCTACCTTTTACGCAATAGAAAGTTACGTAATGCAGCGCGAAAAAATAGCGAATTTCTGCCAGAAAAACTCTTATTGCTGGACCATGATAACGAAGAAGGAAATAAATTCAAATGCTAAATTAAGAGAAAAAAATCCTCTAACCCGTGGCGTAGCCAGAATCCATGTTTTGCAAGTCCTTGATACCGAAAAATCAATTGACGGCAAAATCTCCGTCCGTCTCGGAACATCACTAGCGCCTAAATTATACTAGGATTATTTTTTCAAAATGGATATTCCCCAGCCGATCTGGCTCAACTCGACGCGCTATGATTTTGAAAAACATTCTTTAAAATTTGCGGCTACTTAACACAAAGCCCCTGGGGCATTTCAAAATTTTCTCAAAATTGGCTTCAAAGGCTTTCTTTAATTTTTTTTAAAAATATAGAATAAAATACACATATAAAATGGTATGGGTTAGATTCTCACTGTTAACTCTGAATTTTCGAAAATTTCAAGATTGATTTCTTTTTCCAACTATTACATTGAAGATAGAGATTTTTCCTTCAAGTAAATGTTTTTCTTTGTAGTCAGTTCTTTCATTAATGTCGTGTACATTTTTTAAAAGTTTTTGTAGTTTTCTCTCGATATTGTGAGCAATATATTCAATTTAAAAAAATAACAAACAAATTTTTTCGAAAATGACTCCATATTTTTTCTTCAAAATTTTTGTACTGCTAAATGCAAGGTTTAAGATGATATAAAATTAATTTTGCTGCATCCTTTTGTTTATTCAAAAATTACACAAATGTAATTTGTTTTAAAATATCTCTCAAGCCATTAATATGAATGTTTCCAGGAATTTGAATACACTATTGGATTTGTAAGTGGAAGCGCTTCAAATGACGTCTAATAAAGTTTTTCAAAAACTTGAAACATCTGTGTGAAAAGGAGCTTCAAATTCACAGTAACGCTTAAACGACATTTTCATAAAACCGGCTCAAAATTTTTTAGTACTTCTAGTTTAATTTTATACTATAAAGTATTCATTAAATATAAAACTTAATATTTCAATTTTGTTAAAAGCATTTTATGATAAGTAATTTACGTTGTTTATCATTCCCCCCCCAAATTTGTCTCGGGATGTACCCCTGAAATATTCAACAAAACACTGTTCTAGCGTAAAGTTGGAGTGTTATCATTAAATCTGGGGAAAACAACAACAACGACAACAACAAAAAACTTCCCATCTCTTATCTCTGAAAATTTATTGTTCTATGACAAAAAGGGATTAAGGAAAGTTAAAGGATTGAACTGGATAAATAAATATTAAGAATTAAGTACGAACAATGACTCACACAATTGCAGCATTTTTATAAGAATCCGAAAAATATTTTGCACATATGTAATCTGAAAATCCTGAAGTAAAATCATTTACCAAAGACATATGTCATGAATCAATAAGATTTGTTGAAACAGTGATTTACCTTTCTGTCTTGGCCTACTAGCATTTGTACTATCCAATCAATCTAATAAATTGCAAACTGAGAGGACAGACAGAAGCAACAATTTAGAAAGGACAATTCAAAGAACAGCCGAGCTACATCCTTGAAACACTTCATTTTTTGTTAGTTGAAACAACTGCAACAACAAAAAAGATAACTAATATTTTCCCGTCCTGACATGTCTGAAACACGTTGCTACCAAGGGCCAATCACACAAATATCAATTGACTTTAAGATGTTTTAACAAGACAAAAAAATTATATTTCAAGGGCTTAGAAATGTCAGTCATGACAGTTACTCCTAAAAAAGTACTAAATGTATTCCAAAGGAAAATCCTAAAAGAAACCAGTGGACCAAAAGATGAAAATAGTATAGAAAATTACAAAATATACTGAATTATATGGTGAATAATGAGATCTGAACAGGTCACTATAATTAAATAGGGGAAACTGGAATGGATGAACACATTATGTGAATGGAAGACTGCAGACTACTAAAGCAAGTTTTGCAGGTGTCATACAAGAAGAGACCAGTTGATTACATATCCAAGAAGCAATGGGAAGATTCTGATCAACAGAATGTTCAGGACGTACTGGAGAGGAGCATACAAAGATAACAAAAAACAGGCAGTAGTAGGAATGGGTACTTTGAGAAACTAAGACTCCCAAATCTTAAGTAATAGATGAAAAATATATAACAAAATACATTCCAACTGGGTTAATAGACATTTCAGAGCCATATAATTTACATGAGCAATTGTAAGACAACTAGATTGGCACCAGAATTTCTTGAAACAGTATATTCACTATAATTTTCAAACACAAGACCATTTTTGAGGATAATGGAATATTATCCTCTCCTATCACCATATCAAAAGGGATCAGACAGGTTGACTCCGTAATTCCTTTACTATTTAATCCAGTAATGAACAAGATAATCAATCAGCTTAAAACAAAAAAAAGGATACAGAATGGGGTAATATAACATTAACATAATTTGTAATAGGGACGATGCAGTATTGGTAACCAAAAATGACGATGACCTACAGCAGTTTCCCCGTTTTGAATTTTATCAAATCTGCACAAACTGTTAATTGACGATCTCCATCCAAGAACCTAACCTAGTATGGCAACAGCAAAAGATCCTTTTCAATGTAAGCTTGTGGTAAATGATCAACCAATAAAGCAAGTGTTAGGAAACTAAATACTTTGGGATAGTGATCACAAATTCAGGATAGATGAAGAAGGAGGTAAAAGAACAAGTCATGAAAGGAAACAGAATTTTCAGTTGCTTAAATTACTCAGTGTGGTACAATAAATATTTCAAGGAGACAAGATTCACAAGTAAAAATATATAAATCAGTAGTTAGACCGATTGTAACATAAACAACAAAGACATGAGGTGAAACAAAAAGCATTGCAACACCAGCTAGAACTGGCAGAAAGTGTGTGTCGAGGAAAATTTTAAACAAAAATTACTTTGATAGAGAAAGATATGATAACATTAGAACATGTGGAATTAGTCTAATTTCCAAAAGGATAATATTACATATGAGAGAATGGAATCAACACATTGATAGAATGAATGAATATAGAATTCTAAGGTCCTCAAGAGATACTAGACCTGTGGGAAGAAGATATCACAGAAGACCAAGGCAATGATGTCATGAAAGTTTTAAAATCCAAAGAATGGAACGGGCCTATGGCCTATGAAGAAGAAGAAAAACACATTATCTGAGGTGTAATTGTCCAAGTCTTGTGATCTTGTTACAAATAAATACTGCATATCTGAAACAGATCATCTTTGGTTTAAATACTATCAAGGATACTGTTCCTACACAATTAATGACTAAAAATACAATAATACATGTGATAGGTTTATATTTAACAGTAAAACAAAAAAAAATTGTTTTATTTTCATCACATCAAATTAGCTAATACAATCATGAGCAGAAAACACTGACATAATAATTGTACACAAATTTTTTCATTTAATTTTCTTAAACTTAGTTCACAAATTATCAACAATTAAGATAACTTTTCATTGAGTATCACACTTTTATTGCATTTCACACACTTGTACTGTTATTTAACAAACACGTTGAAAATAAGAGCATTAACAGAAAAACAACTAGCACAACATCTGGAAGCCAGTACATGATATTTTAACAATTATTGTCAACACCCAGGAGTGATTAACTACCAGAGTGACTCACGTAATTAACATACTTTCCAAAATTCAAATCTACATTCTCCAAGAAACAAACTTTTATGACTTTTCTCTTCTTGAACTTTAGGGTCAATTTGCACATATATCAAGATGGATACGCTCCATTAAGTAGTAAAAAAATATTTACCAACAGTGAACTGGCATACAACATTAAAAATTCCACTTCAATAAATACTGTTACCTTTCTGCTATGCATGCCTAACATGAAAATTTACAACATATTCTGCATTTGTTCTCTGGACACTTATTGCAAAAGGGTCTGTCGGATGGAATGTGAAAGCAACAAGTCTACGTGCCAAAGGAGGTGGACTTTTCCCAAGTACACCAGCATAGATGCGAAATTTGAGCAAACCTGAATCACGAGCATAGAACCTGCAGAAAACATAATGTAGTAGTATTATCATTTACTATAAAATCTTTGTATGAAAGATTCTTCTGAAATTTATTAACTAACCTGATAGGATGTTCTCCACAAGCTTTAGGACGTTCCATAACAGAGACCCATTTGTCATCATAACTAAACAGTGACAGGTCAAGGTACGGAGAACTACTATACGATTGGGCACTAATGGGTAACTGTGCCAAAAGCCTTTTTGTAGCTTCTGTGGGGCCTCCAAATCTAGCACTTACAATAGTTTGCTTGAAGCGTCGTTGAATCAGTCTACAAAAAATATACAAATTAAGACACTTAAATGCACATTTACCGACAAAGTAAATTTTGAAAAATATGTCTCACCTTGCATACATGTTGTTTGAAGGTGAACAAGTGAACTGTGATTCTGAATGCAATTTTGCATTTCTGAACAAATCACAACAATTCTCAAACAACTCCAAAAGTTCTTCAGAAGTATTTTCATACACAGCAAGTACTTTAGCACTGAATATGTTATAAACCACAAAAAATGAAGGTTGGGAGTTGGGTTCAGTTGCTCGTAGTGTCACAACATCATCACTAGCATATTTAATGAGCAAGTGATTTTCATCTAATAGCTGCATCTTCCACATACGTAATGACTTAAACTAAAAGAAATCAATCAAATGGTACATTGAATTCATTGTTTCTAACACATTCAACATATTTGTATGATATGTACTGTATTTTTAAATGAATCTTACAGGTTAATGCTGGATTCACTAACATTTACAAAATCACTAACTTCATTCAAAATAGAAGTTTGCAAAGTTAGTTAAATTATTCAACATGATTTATCTCAAATCCAAAACATTAAAGAGTATTACCTGATCGAAATACTGATAGAATTTTCTCAATTCAAAAGGATGATTTGTTCTTTCTGATATGTTCTTGGCTCTATTAAATAGAAAAACAAGAAGTCTGTGCTTCAAAGAATTGATTGTAACCTCACTGAATGGTCTGTATGTATGGGACCCGGACTGAGGAGAAAGACTAGAAGAAAGAATAAATTCATCATCTTCATAGCAAAAACGTCCAATACAATGTACATTCAAAAGAAGACCATCAACAACTTGAAATATATGAATGGTTTGATGTTGAACAGAGAGCACAGCCAGTGTGTCTTTATACAAGTACAGTCCTTGGTTATGAGACAGAAATATTTTATCAGCTTTAAAATTTCTTGTGTCACAAAGTCTTCCAGCCTGAAGATCTACTAAATGCAGAGAATAATCTTCAAGGGGAGACCTTGGATTAGGTGTCACCGCTTCATTGTTTGTATATATTTCATAGAACTGGGGATGTAATTCATCTGGAATGTAAGCTGCAGAACCAATAATAACATAACGTCCATCATCAGTGAACAAGCTACATTCCCTATTGAGCTGTTCTCCACTTTGTGCAACATTAACAGTATACTTAAGCTTGAAAAATCGTTCAAACACTTTGCCACGAACAGTTTCACTGCGTCTATCATTTCTATTTCCAATATATTCTCCTTTGGCACCTTCAATAAGATCAGCTGCAGCAGCGGACCCTTGATATTCATATATTTCCAGAGAAGTTTGATCTGAAGAAAATGCAATAAAATGGTGACCATCTGGGCTAAATTTTCTAAGGAAACAAGGTGGTTTCTCTACGTTAATTATAGTGAAATTCGGGAACACGTTTTGATGAAATTTTCTAGCGACGTGGAAATGAGTGCCAGGTTTCACACACCCAAAAGTTTCTCGTTTACACAAACGATTCACAATATTTTGAGGAGGTATGCGGCGTGGAGTCAACGTATACTGTGTGGTGATTTGAGTCTGCTTCTTTTCCATCATACACAAATCGCGTAATAAACGTTATCATTTCGCAGTGCATACTGGCACCTGTTATAACCTATGCAACACACACATTGCCCATCTCTTCGACGTCATGTTAGATCACGGGTAAATCTTGAAAACTCCAGTGTGGGCGTAAAGTCAGGCTGCAGTCAAAATTTATGGAATGCAAATATCCAACAGAAAAAATTATCCTGAAAAATATGAAAACTTAACATCTATAATATTTATAATATCAGTAATCAAACTAAAATCAAATGCATAAGTCAGGAGGCTCGCCGGCATTAAAATGCACTCATTAAAAAAATATTAATACATAGCGGCATAAATTACATAGATGCAAATCAATTAGTTGAATGTTCGTTTTGTTGTAGTTGCTCTCTAAACTCTCTGGTTCCTCCACTAAGATGTTTTATTGCATTCTACATCCAATCACTATCGTTCGCACTTGCTCCATTGGCAATAGATTTTCACCCGCTTCTTTCAAACTCACACGACTAACTGCTACTTAAATTGTTTTGATTAATAATGCATTACTGTCTCATAACTTCAAATGCGTATACTTGTTAGTTCCCTAAATATTAAGGATATGAAATTGTTATCTGACTGTGATATTGACTTTTTTTTCGGACTATATCTAGGATATTTCCTTTCATTTAGAATATCCGCGTTGAAATGAATGTAACAAAAACTAGTGGTCGTACAAATGGCGCAGACTTTCACGTATTACTTTTCTATTTCCTCTGGTCTCAGTTAGCTGCTCGGACTTGCCACATACGAATACTCTTGCCGGCTGCCATCTATCGCCGCCCAAAGTACATTTGTTTGAAATTTTCTTAATTTTTTAAAAAAAATTCTTATTTTTTTAAATTTTCTTAATTTTTTGAATTTTTTTATTTTATGATTTTTTTTTTAAATATTCTTAATTTTTCGTTTTCCTAATAGTGGAACCGAAACATTATTTTTAAAACATTAAAGACCAGTAAAACGTCGTCCTAAATGGCAATTATCTTTGAAAAATTTGGAGTCGTTTTTAAAAAAACTGGCCTTTAAGCGCTACTGTAAAATCGAAATTTGAAGCATTTTTTCACAGAAAATTTTTGTTTTCGAAAATCTTCATTTAAAGTCATTTGAAGCACATTAACTCACAAATATAATAGTGTTCACAAATTGCTGGAAATGTGCATATTAATGGTGTAACATATCTTTTAAAAAATTACATGTATGTAATTTCTGAAAAACAAAAAAATACTCCGAAATTAACTTTATGTGATATTAAAGAGTGCAATTAGCACTGTCCATTAGAAAAGTTAGAAAAAAATTGGAGCCATTTTATTAAAAAATGGCGTTTGAGCAGTTCTGATAATGTGGAAATTTGAACTTATTTTCACAGAAAACTGTTGAGTTTTTGAGAAACTTTATACGGCAATATTTAAAGAACATGTACTCAAAAATATAATAATGTGAACAAATTGCAGCTAATATAAATATGAACAATGTGAGAGACAAGACAAAATTTTTTTTTTTGTTATTTTTGAAAAAATTAAAAGAATAGACCAACCGACCAACAAGGCGTTTATGTCACCTTATAGAGCACATTTAGCACTATCACTATTAAAAGGTTAAAGAAAAAATTTGAAACCATTTTTGAGAAAATCATGTTTTGGTAATTTTTTAAAATTGCTCATATTGCTGGCAATATTGCGCGAAAACTATTAAAACTTTCAAAAAACTCTACAGGACCTTAATGAAAAACTCACTATGGAGAACAAATTTTATTTCAGGGAAAAATCTCCATCTTTAATTTTGTAGTTGTAAGAAGACGCTCGAATAAATTTGAAATTTTGAAATTTTCAAAAATTCAGAGTTAACCGTGAAAATCGGATCTATGCCACCTTTATTAGTGTATTTTACTATATTCTTACAAGAAATTGAAAGAAAACATTTGGAGCCGTTTTTGAGAAAATTTTGAAAATGTCCGGAGGGCTTCATGTAAAGTACCCCCAAATTTTGAAGAAAGTTTTTCAAAATCGCAATGCTTCGAGTTGAGCCAGATCGACCGGGGAATATCCATTTTGGAAAAAAACCCTACTTGTAGTTTAGGCGGACAGACGGACATTTTGGAGAAAAAAATAAAAAATTCGGTATCAAGGGACCGCAAAACGTGTACTTCCGTTGAAATATCAAAATCGATTCTCCACAGCATTATATAACATTCCCTACTACGTATATTACTCCGTATATACGTAGGCCGATGGCGGGCACCCCTGGTCGGACCGTGTCGGCCGAGCATGGGAAGCGCCTCCGGAGAATGGAGAATGGCGACCTCGTTGGAGCGGATTGGTTGATTGTTTGTTAGTGATTCCGAGGACGTCAATTGCTAAGGACATTAGTCCAGTGAGTGTGATGCATGTTTTTCCTTCGGGAGGAGACAGTGATATTCCTCCGCTGGATGGCGAAATCCAGTGCCGACATATCGTCGGCTAGCTGGGTTTTCTCCCACCAAGTACCACCAGCGGGGCACCGCCCCAACCGGGACTAGCTCGAATCTTCCGACCGGTCTCCCGGCATGTGTGGAAGCGTAGTGCATGTTAGTGTAAGTATATGTAAGTAATGGGCGAGGATAGGACAAAGAAGAAGAAGGATAGATCGCGCGCGGTCCGTGACTCGTTTGTTAGGGTACTGCTTCGGGATTTGTGGCTGTTGTTGATTGGAGGAACCGCGCTAAACTACCGATCAGAGCCGCCGGCCGCTAGAATTTTCCTCTAAACAGCGCCTGAATGCGACCTAGCTGACAAGTTTGTGTTGAAAATCCTGCCGCCATGGGGAGTGGAACCCTAGGACCTCTCGATCAGAGGCACTGCAACAGTGTTGTTTTGTGGTATTTTTACCAGGATTTTAATGAAGATACCATGTACCAGGATGAAGATATAAGATTTAAGATTCAAATAATATTTTTTGTTCAATAATTTAAAACCAACATTACAAATAACTATGATAATGATGAAAACACTGCCGTAAGAACATTACGAGGGACAAAACAGTCTTCTTCTAGAACAAGCTACAGTAGAAAAGTATGGAACGTCTCAGTCTTCCATTTAGTTTATCGATATAAAATATGTCGTTATCGAGTTAAGTTTAACGGAATTCCAGTGCGCCTGAAAACATATTCTTCGATTGACAAGTCTTTGTACAAGTTCAAGCAGTGGCGGCTCGTGCCCTAAAAAGTTGGTGGTTTACGGAATAATGGCATGGGGGGGGGGGGGGGCTCTGAAGCCGATACTGGTATACTTAGCTGTTTGTAAAGGACGTCGGCACGCCTTTCCTTGCTCGTGGTAAATTTTGTTATTACTCTTTCATTAAAGTCTGCAGTTTTGATGATGTAGTCACGCTCAACGGAAAGCATCACAAGAGCACATAATGTATCTTCTGTCATTGTGTTGGACAGGAAAGTTTTAATCCTTTTTAGACTGGAGAAACAATATTCTGCTTCACATGTTGTCATGGAAATGGTGAGAACCATACTAAGCAGTTTAACAGATTCATTGAAAGTAGAACCTATTTTATTGTCTCTGATTTTTTCCATTAGTGGAGAAGCCCCAGATATATTCCTGAATTTTTGTGTACTGTAGATTATTGAAAGTTATGTGCGTTTTTTTCTCAATAAATGCATATGCTTCAAGAGTAGCTTTCAAAATCTCATCTGGAAACTCACGCTCATACTTTGCAAACTTCGTCGGTAAAAATAACACCACTGCTCCTAAGAGTGCAACATAACTAAATCGGCGTTGGGTTTCCGTTAGCGTGACATCACATACTTCTAGTGCTTCCCTTTTTCTTGCTGTCTTCTCTAATTTTCTTTTTTTCAGTGCTTCCTCATCAGCTAGTGTAATATTTATGTTGCTTCTGATTTTCATAATTTCCTGCTCAAATGCTTTATGAAATAACAAGTGATGGTGTACAATCTCGCCGCTGAAGTTGCCTGAACAAAATGTCAACATGTGGCATGATTTTATAGAAAGGCAACCAAAATATGAAGGTTTCATCATTTAAGACAGCAATGAATCCAGAAGCCTGAGACACAGATTATAGCTCATTTTTTTCCCTTGTTGCATCTGTTTTATACACTCTGTCAACTTCTCTCTACACTCGAAAATAGTAATCACAGATCTTGAATGAAAGTTCCATCTAGTAGGAATTGATCTTGGTGAACGTTTTTGGACTATTTCCTCTCAGATAGATATTCTTTGTGGGGAGTTGGAAAAGAAAGAGCAGAGACCTTGATTAAAAAAAAAAATCACTTTTAGTCACATAAGCTGCTTTTAACAAGACTACGTATGATTGATGTGAATAGCAATTAACATATTCAGCAAGCTTGTGTTTTTGTTTTATAATCGCTTGCACTCTGTATTTTGAACCAGACACCATAAAAGCTCCGTCGTAAGTTTGCGCTATGACTTTATTTTCGCATCCTTCAAAGTGATGTTGCAGCTCAGATAATATACATGCAGCTAATGAATCAGCAGTATTTCCTTCAGGGATAACAAATCCCCAGAATCTCTCAACAGGTTTCAAATTTACCAAGTACCTAAATAAAATACGTTGAGAGATTGACTCTACATCACTCGTTTCGTCTGCTATAATATCTATACCTAAAATAATTAGCAAAACACTCGTTAATGCTTTCACTAACACTGAACTCCGTTGGACATAACAGTGGCCATTTCACTACGAAATAGAATCTCTCTCTTTCCCCCCCCCCCCCTCTCTCTCTCTCTCTCTCTCTCTCTCTCTCTCTATATATATATATATATATATATATATATATATATATATATATATATATATATATTGTTTTGTTTAATCCCAATGTCTTTGATATATATTCACACACATCACGGAGAAGGTTCCTGTGCTATCACGGAGAACTCCCTAGATGGCGCTGCAGCATAAGATCGCGCTTCATTGTAATTCCACTTCCATTCCAACTGAGGTTTACCGGAACTTCATTGTTGCTGGGCGTTGCCGTGTCACGCAGGGCGAGGCCCGGGAGATCACAAGCGGGCAGCGCGGTAGAGACAGAGAACAGGAAGGCAAAGACAGAATCATAGATACGAAGAAACAAAGAAGACAGGCAGACAAAGAGAGAAAACGAGAGAGACAGAAAGAAGAAGAGGAAGAGAAGAGAGAACAGTCTGCCGGTTCCACTAGTTATAAATATTATCCATTGATGCATGACACATCGCTCCGTTATGTCAATTTTGTTGCGAATAGTTGAATCATCCATAATTTTGTATATGGTATTCAATTAATTTTTTTGAAAAATTTAGTATTCAATAATTTTTTTAAGAAATAAGGAGGGCCTTGATCCGGGACCGTTGGGCCTGTGCGTTTACACAGTATTGCCCTTGAGAAGTTTGATGAGGACCCTTTTTCACTAAAAGCACTACCAAAAATTGTAAAAATTTTAATCATTTATTGTCTTCAGTATTGCAGTTATATTATTAAATTTTTCTCCACTATTAGTTGAACATTTAATACATTTTTGAATTTTGCTATTATTTCTTAAATTGCTGTAATTAAAATGTTCTTAATAAACAGATCATTTTTATAAAAATGAAATCTTACAATATTGTGATAAACTATTTAAAGTTTAATAATTCTTAATTTTTAAAATTTTCTTTTCGATTGAAATACTTTTGCTTTGATCATTTTTTAAATTTTTTTATTCCCTCTCCCCTTCCTTTTTTGCAGCCCCTGAAAAAGGTCCTAGGTGACAAGCACATTCAGACTACTCCCAGATCCAACTCTGATGTTAACAATTAGTTCAATGGAAAAAGGGAAAGTGGCTGAAAACTCAATTTAGAATGTGACTGTATATCCAGATTAACTATTCAATATATCTTTCCACACTTAAAAATTTATAATGCAAAAGAAAAGATAAAAATTCTAGATTTACTAATGCATCAATGTCATTACCAGATCTCAGAATTTTAGGAATCAGAATTTTAGGAATCAGAATTTTAGAAATCAGGAATTAAATTATCAGTTTAAGGCACTTAAAAAAGGTCACAAAATGATTAAATCAGATATTTAAAACCATTGGACATGAAAAGTTGTGTTTTCACCATCTGAAACTGATCATAAAAGGATTAAATTACATATTTTTTTATTATTCAGGAAAGTCAAGTTATTAAAATTTTTGTGAGTAACTACATGTATATTATTTTATTTGCTTTCATAATTAGCAAACCAGTATATGATTAAAATTTTCTCCAGTAAGGTAGTAAGTATCTATTTGGTTAAAATCATTTTGAAAACCGAAAAGGACCTTTCTAATAATATAAGTTATGGGAGCAAACTTAAATTTAGTCACATTTCTCATGTTCATTCATCTAGAACTTCCCCACCCTCCTCCACCATAACTTGTACTACATGACTCATTACACCATATCCAGGATTTTTTTATGACTCTCTCCCATTTGCACTTTACATTGTCCCTAATGGCTCTCATAGCAGCACTTATTTTCACTTCGGCTTCTTGTCCCACTGACCCTTGACCTTGATCTGTCTAAGGTTTTCCTTTGCATTCCAGCATGTCTGTTAATGACAACAGGAATGAAAAGCTGGAATTTTGCTTAGCCATATTTTGTAAGCTTCTCCTTTTCGACAGTAGTCTTTTGCCTGACCTGTGTCTTTCTTAGCCTGGATTGCGTAGATGATACACTGTGGGGAAAAGCCTCAACCTGTTAACGGTACAGCTGTAGTGGCAATGGGTGCAATTTCTTAAGAAGTGCATGCTGATCACAAGAGTGAAACATCCTCCTTATATAGACTTCCAGCGCTCCTTACTGAATGTTCGGTTCTTGGGTGAGAGATTTCGTAGCGTTGTCGAATGCTTATTTGATCAGGGAATATTTGTATTTTGGTATAGCAAATTTTAAAAAATGAGTAATTAAAAGAAGATAATACTTTAAAATTACTTGTTTTAGTCAAATAAATATTGACTGGCATAAAAATTGGCATCACCAGACCTTTTAGGACATTTTAGGCACTATTAGATAGTTTCAGCACATTTATTTTTTCAAGATTCATAAACATCTGCAATTATTTTCCACAATCTCCTTAAGGAACTAAATAGGCATTTGTCCTAAAATCTGAGGTCTAGTCATTACAATGAAATCCATTTTATTTTCCTGTTTGATATTTCGTGTAGTTTTCAATTATTTAAGAATACTTAAGGGGACTTCTGTTCAAGGGTAATTTGCTTCTCAGTTGATGCTTCTCTATTCTCTACCAAGATTCTTTGGAAAGTTCCTGGAGTAATGTGTCATTTCACTGGTGCATCAAATTAGACATTCAGTTTCGACTGTAGTTGACTATTTCCAAGAATGCATATGTTGTAGAAAATACTTTATTGGACACTGGTCTCAAGGGTTTAATGTTGTTTGGAAATAGTGTTCAAAGGTTGGATTGAAAGTGTAAAAAAGATTGTAGTGGTTGTTGTTCATAAATTTGATTTCAAAGTTACATTTCAAGTTAGAATATCAACATCCTACAATGAAGATTCATAAATTATAAAATCAACATAGAACGTGCATTTAAACAAAATCTTACAAAATGTGTTTCTTTGCTGTTGTTATTCAGATAAATTGAGCAACATCAAGAAAAGATTTCTTGCTCAATGCCCCTAATAATAAGGAACCATTTTGTTTTTCTCATAGGAAGGTAAGCAATTAAGGTTGAATAAAATAAATTTTGAAGTATTGAGTATAATTTTTTTTATTATTCACAAAGAAAATGTTTATGTTTATAATTACACAATGCAACAAAAATATCTTGCCCTAAAACAGTGACTTTTATTTTATTATTACAAAATGATTAAGAATTCTGAAAAACAAAAACTCTTGCATGGGACAAAACTGACTCATGCTTCAGCCACTTGATTTGTAAGATGAAGTTTTTGGAGGTTTTACTAAGAGAATATTAAGTAGATACAAAAAAGATGAATTATTATAGGAACTGACGTCAACAATGCTTCTTTCAGTTTAAGTTTTCTAGAATACTGAAGAATAGTTCAGCGCAATTTAAAACATACTTGCTCGCTCCCATACACACAACTTCAGACACACTAAGATATAACAAAGGAAATGCAGCAACAATACTGCTTGTCCAATTCACTTCATAAACACAGTGTAGTGGCTGCAACACAATAAAGGTAGCATATGATTTAAAATAATCCAAATAAAATATGTTTTCAATTAAAATTTCTTTCGAAATTCAGAAACATGTATAAAAGATGAGTAGACAAAGGTTTCAACTTTCTTTCTGGAACTTCTAAGTTGTAGCATTTGTATAGTTTGTGTCAGTTGCAAGTGGACAAATTTAACAAAAATGGCATACCATTATTGTGAGGTAGAATATTGTTCCTTGTTGGCTCACAAGTGCAAAAAATCCAAATTAATCACAGGCTGTTTTGTGAAACATCTTTATAGCACAATTTAATGCAAACTATGTGACTGGGTTATTTTACAGCCACTTTTCTCATATTTACACATATCACAGTAAGCATCTGTGCTAGAGAGGTAAAAACAAAATATATTGGTAAGTTGTGTGTAGGGAAGTAGGAATTTTTCAGAAAAGTATAAGTTTCTTATTGACTTCTGTCAAATTATGGTTTACTGCATTAGCATTTTTTGAGGTACCATGTTGTGTGCTCTGCTATTGGTCATATTTATGCTAATCTGAGTTAAATATTAAAATAATCCATTGGTGCCTATTCAACAATCCCTGAAGTAACTTGTATTTAATTATTAGAGCATGTAGATGAGAAGTAAAATAGACCACATCAAACATATAATTTCAAAAATGCCACAATATCTCATCAAAATCAGATTGTGCTGCCAGTACTCTCCAACCATTCAAAGCAAACACTAAAGTATACTCAATTCATCAATGCCCATTTCACCAGACAACTCTTGATTATGTAGGCAAACAAACAGCTAACAGTATATGACATAATTCTTCTACATGCTGTACAAAATGGTACAGCAACTCTAGAAAATTTTTAACATAAATGCTTTTATAATACACGGCATATTTTCAATGACATGATGTATAATTGTATCTAGTACTTTAAACATCAACAACTTCAATATAGGTAACAAGTTAACATATTTTTATACTCTAAATATATGACCTATTTCTAATGTTGCATTTAATAATCAAGAGTTGACTTCAGGCCACACTCTTACGAATAAGAAAGGATGTTTAATAACATCAACACACATTCAATCGATATCAAATTTTAAAGTGCAATTAACACAGTTTTCAACCATAGTCAGGAAAGAAAAACTGAAAAGAATTTCATTATTCCTGAATTTCACGTCTTTATCTGAATATTTAGCATGATGGAACAGCAAAATGTACATAAAAGTGCTTAAAAAATTACCAAAATAATTACACAACTTTCATTTCTGTTTGCAAATAAATAAATACACTGTATTTTATTATGCGCAGTTTCATTTTAACTCAACAGCATTATTAAGATTTACGAAAACAAACTCTTCTTTTTTGTGGCTGAAAACCACAATTATTTTCTGCATGAAATACACGAGATAACAGAAGGATAGCAGACTGTTTGTAGCATTAGCTGACTAATTAAAAAAGTGCAATGCTTGAGATGAGCTGCATCTTCTGTTATGTGCATAACATACATTTTGTCAGAAATAGACAGCCTGTTACATGATGAAACAATAATTATGAAGAATACATAATTTAAAAAATGCGTACTATACAGTAAGAAGGTGGAAAAATAAAAAGATCTAAATGCTTCTAGTAAAGTATTTTAAAAATCGTCCTTTTAATACATAACAAAGGATATAAGTCACAACAGAAACCCTTGAGCAAATTGTTCAACAAAAAATCAATATCAAATTCTTGAGATGAAAATAAAATTTAAATGAACTCAAATGAATGTTTAAAAATATTGTCAATGAATGTGTGCCATTGTTAATTATTTTCATATTTGTTTCATGAAGCACATCCTGTACTAGCAGCAAGGTTAATTTCAGGTATACAAATATGTAATTAAAATGAAATCACATTGATCATAATGCTGTGTAAGAATATAAGAAAGGAATAATAATAGAATTCTCTTTCACTCTGTGAAATATGATTTGGGTTAACACATGGAGATAGTTGCAGCTTAAGAATGGGCGAATGTTATAGGGCTCATAAAAACATTTACAGCTACACACATTTTCTGTCAAGGGCAAAAAGATTTAGACAATTTTTTTGAAATGTGTTACGACATCAATAGATTTCTGTGTGTATATCAACAATTAAACAAAGAAAATAAAACGACAAAAAAGTGTGGTGCCGTATAACTTCTCTATACAATAGGCCCCTAGAAATAATCTCTTAAATATGATTAAAGAGTTTCATTCTCCTCACATTTCTCCATCACAGTCGTTCACTACAAAAGCAGTTTCTCTGTATCATTCAGAACTTCTGTGAATGGTGAGTGAACAGTCAGTCAACACACTGTAGCACTTTTTCAAAACATTTGCACCATTATTCAACACATGAATGAAATGAACTTGAGTCCATATTCAAAGTCATATCATAAAACTTTTAAGCAGGCACCGTATTTCTTCATAGTGTCCTCATACTTTTCAATTAAAGGAAACTTCAAGTCACATTAAGTTCATTTATTAACTGTTTGTTTATTTGTAAGTGAACAGTTAAATGTTTGTTCACAAAACATTCATAAGCTTAATGTCTTCTGCAGAATAATCACTCATTCACATATCTTGAAATCTCACTAAATCACAGTAAAAGAAAATAAAAATTTCATCACATTCTTTCAATTTATGCCTTCATTTACCACACGCTTTGAGGTCAGTAGATAACCTCATACACAGTTGCTTTCTTGTCTCCAGATCCAGTCACTATATACTTGTCATCAGCAGAAATGTCGCAGCTTAGAACAGATGATGATTCTTTTGACTGAAATATAAATAAATATTCAGTTACAGGATTTGAAAATACCAACTTTTACTTTGTGAAAGAAAGCCTCAAAGAATTAATTTACATTCAATTATTTAGCTGTTTAATTGTCGCATAACTAAGCGATAAATAAACAATACCTGGAATATTGAGGCTCCATAAGGTGTCCTCCAAGCATTCAGTAAATTGTCCTTTCCAGTAGAAACAAACCATTTGCCACAGGCAGCAAACCTCAGAGATAACACACACGATTCATGAAGATGAAGTTGATACTTGTCAGGCTTCGCAGCATGCAAAACCTGAAAAAGGGATAATAATTAATTTAGAGAAAAAATCTCTTAGTATTAGATATATGGTACTACAAGTACCAATATATTTCCAAATAAGTTGAATTACTATTCATATTACAAAATATTTTGAATAATGTTAAAGTTCTTTAGGAATATAATTTTCAATCTAACTGAAAGTAATTTAGAAATAATTTTCAAAGTTCAAATGTACACCAAAGATTTGAACACACGAAATACAGTTGATTAATTGTGGCATTGTCCAAGTTTTTGTGTTCAATTTTAGGTAATCTGACATAAGAGGTAATATAACCTTTAAACTGTCTAAGCTTATTACCTTCGCAAATGACACAGTCATAATCAAGTACTGATAGAATAATTTAATAAATTGGTATAGGAGACATAAGTAGTAGGGCTTGTAGTAAATGAACAAAAAACCAAGTATATGCCTCTTACTAGATTTCCTTTAAAGAGTATAAAACAAATACAAATAGACAACTTGGACACATTATTGAATGAGAAAAATCAAATCCAAGTTTAAATTAATGAAAGAATAAATAAAGAAGAGAAAGCATATTATGCTAATTCAAAACCGTAAAGATCAATACTAATAACAAAAGATAGTTGAGAATAAAGACCCCAATACGTCCAATTGTATGCCTCACAAGCCTGGACCCTCAATGAAAAAGATATCAACCAGTTTAGGTGATAGACAATTATTGCATAGAATATATGGTCCAATTTGAGTGACTCCAAACACAGTGATGTAACATTGGGCCAGCAAGGCCCACATTGTGGGCGAGCCCAGGTCGAAGAGGGCCTATTTTTGGGCTGAAAGTTTTGCGATCATAAGAAATAGTAATTATTTCATACTTTCTTCAATACTTTGTGAAAGTTGGTAAAATTAAAAGTTACCAGCATCTTCCAGAACAACAATATTTTTCTGTTTTGATAACTTATGTAACCCTGTTTCTAAATCAATAAAGGTAATCAATTCATTTAGGCTTTATAACAGTTTTAATTTTATAAAATTAAATAATAAATGAACAATTTTACACTATTGGTTATAAGAATTTTACCATTGTCAACAATAACTTAACACACAACTGACTTTCGATTGTTGTTGGGTAGGTGTGAAGCAAGCCAACTCATGTGATAATGCTCAGATGAGAGCATTGCTGACAATACTTTTCACTAAATAGCTGTTAGAATTAAGGGTTTGATAGCATCATCTGGACTTGAACCCACTTGCTTATTACACTAGTGCTCTTTCAGTTAATGCGACTTGAGAATGAGATTGTTGCTGAAGTATTATGTGTGTTTAAAGAAAATTGATATTGAAAATATTTTTTAAAGAAATCTTAGAGTTAAAAAATGCAATCTTTTAACACAAGTTATCAACATCTGAGTAGTGATCACAAAAGGAAAAAAGGTAATTAAAGAAACAAACAAATTGGTGAAAATTGATGCTTCTTTTTGCTCATTTGGTATTTTAATGAATGTAAGTGAAAGTGAGCAAATGTGAGCAAGATCACACCATTGTCGTTATTCAAGTTTTAACATTTTTTGCTTCCTGAAAAGCAAGAAGTGCCATCCAGCTTCACTCGTTTTCAATATAAGTACTGTTTTTATTAATAAAACTATAATCAGTTAGTAACATTGATTTCTTATGGAGAAATCACAGACTGATGAATATGAATTTGTAAAAGAATACTTTTATTATTTAAGTTACTAACATGACTTGTGTTTACTATAAACGTTTATAAAGGGGATCCGGATAAAAGTTTTTGCGGGTGAGCCCACACACATCTTTGTGCTACTGTCCAGGCATTTGGAGATTAAGAACCAACCAAGAAATTGAAAATCTAATAAACAGTAAGGATATAATATGATTTATTAAAGCCCATGGATAGGCCATACACAAAGAATACATAGCAGTAGTCCCCTAAAGAAAATTATGGAATGGACAGAAACAGGTTGATGAAAGAAGGAAAGACCAAGAACTTGTCAGGAATGATATCCTGAATTTGAAACCCACAAAGGGTTGTAGGGCTAATGAAAGTAAAAGAACTGTTGTATTGTAATTTATGGAAAGCTTAAGCTTTGAGAATTAGATAAATTACAATACATTTAATAATGTACTCTATGTAATATATAATTTGTATAGCTGTAACTAAACAATTAATTAATTCCCAGCAAGCTTGACAATATAGTAACAAAACTGAAATTGAACATCGTTTTAAATTATTATCGCTTGTTCACTACATTGTTATAGCAGTGATATGTTAAAAACGTCAGGAGTAATACATTTCTTTTGAGAAATGAACGCAAATTTAAATATTTAAAACCAAAAACTAACCTCAACATTTGAATTCTCCATGCCAACAGCCAGCCATTCTCCTGTTGGACAATATCCCAGTGAGAATATTTGTGACGTGAAATCATGTTGTTGAAGTTGTCGCCCTTCACGTAAGTCCCAGGAACGAACTGTGTTATCCAATCCTCCTGTCCACAATTTTGTACCATCAGCAGAAATGTCAATACATGATGCTCCATCAGTGTGCCCTTGAAATTGGCGAACAAGAGTTTGGTTGTGCAAGTCCCATACAGCAATGTTGCCATCAGAACAGCAACTGAAGCACACCTGAAAAATAAATATAGATCTTGTCAGCATGAAAGCATTTCTGTGAAATTCCTTTAATACGTATACTTTCTTAAATTCAATCAATATTCAACGTTTTTGATTTTTTTATTTACAAATATTGTGAAATTTGCTCTTTTATAAATATTAACTGTTATTTTTTATTCTCTTCCATGATTTAACTTTTTTTAGCATTCAATTTTTTTAAATCTACATGTCTCCTGCTTCCAAAATTAATTCTTTCTTAATTTGTTTAATAATATTTTAATTTATTGTTTCACATACTTAAGATCCCAAGAAACTGTTTTGAGAGGAAAACTGATTATTTCTTATTAAATATTATTTAGTGATTTCAACAACAACAACAACAACAAAAAACCACACACTTTCAGTGTGACTTAATTAAGTTAGATATGTTACTATATCACACCTTAGAATCAGGACTAATAGCCAATGCATAACATGCTGGGGCACTAGATGTTAATTCAGCCTTAATTCGAGGTGTAGGTGAAGCAAGATCCCATATGCTCAAATTACTTGCTTCTCCACCCACAATGAGAGTTCTTCCATCAGGTAGCAATTTCACAGATCGAATGTAGTTATCTCTTTGCTGAAATACAAATTCAGAAGTTTATTACTACAATACTATACTACATCAATGCAAAAATACCAAACAAATAAAGAAAATTACCAAGCAATCAAGTTGAGAGACAGGACTCTTTGATCCTGGTTGACTTATATCCCAAACTTTGACACATCCTTTTCCACCAGTGTACACATATTTTGTAGGATTGCTAATGGTAACTGCACATACTACTTCCCCATGGCTTAATGTGTTGATTTGACGAGCATGTCTGGGAATTCCAGGACCAATGAGAGCATCAGGGGGGAAAGGAACAGGTTGCATCTGTCCATCAGCACTCACGTGAAAGGAATAAGCTCTGAAAAAGAAAAAAAGAAAATTTGTATTTAGTAAAATAAAAATTTTATATAAGTTTATAAAAGAAAATTTTATTTTATATAAGTTTATAAAAGACAATTTCGAAGTGTCACATAAAAATGGGAATGGAGGAGAAAAAGCAAATGAAAATGATACCGTAGGAAAAAATTATTACTCACGGTTTTCCTCCAGGTATGCCGCCAGGAACAAGAGGTGCTCTCATTTGAGAATGAGGGTCGTAGCTGACCAACGGAGGCCGAGGGTAATTGATGGCAGGAGGTAAGTTGTGGTTCAGAGCCCCATATGGACCAGCTTGCAGTTCGGGAGGAGCAGCTGGCAGGTAATGCGGATACTGTGCAAGAGTTGGAGGTTTTACTAAAGGTTTCAAGCCGCTGCTTCCAGCTGCTCCACTGCTGCCACTACCTCCACTGGTAGGAGTCACAGACTTGGAAATTGGAGTTGTAGGTTTCTCTCCATCCAACTTTTTTGTTGATGGTGTGCTGGCATTGGAGGAAGTTCCACTTCTTGGACTGTTGATCACAAAAACATATGATATTACACTAGTCATCTCATTCATTGAGAAATGTATCCTTAATATGAAAAACTAGATACTACTTTCAAGAGTTAAATGAAAGCAGAAACTAATTTTCTGCTTTCATATTAACAGTTTCATTAATTAATTACCTGTGGGGACCAATATGCTCTTTCTTTGGTGCAAGTTTGTCCAGTCCATTCTCTCTTGGAGATGCTGTTCCATTTGGTGGAGATACAGGATCCTGTACAAAACCAAAACTACATTGTACAGATGGTATGTGTACATATTTATGAAAAGTTTCACTACTTTAGTATTAATACGATTCTAGACACTATTAGAATTAATGATTAAATTTAAATAATTAAGTAATAATTAGAATTTATATTAATGAAAGAAGATTAAGCTTACCTCACTGGCATCATCAACAACTAAGTCTTGGTCACTCTTTTCTCCATCGCTTGCCTGAAAATATAAAGGAAAAATTAGTTAAGAAATGTTCAGATTGCTTAGTGTTTAAGGATCTAACAGTGTATCTTATGAAACTTTACTAATAAAATATACAATGTAATATAGAAACCTACAATGGAATAAAATCAATAAAGGAAATGTTTCTTGAAACTTGCTTTTATTGATTTTATTGTGGTTATTGGTATTCCAGTTTTGATATTATTGTTTCTTAAAACATATCGAAGTTCATTTAATGGATTTTTGTATTCAATTGTGTATTAAGTCTCTGTTTCTTTTCTTCAAGTGAAAATGTGTATGATGTTCACACAACAGCACAATTTATTTAGTCAACTAAAACAAAAATTAAACTAACTCAAAGATCTAAATTTCATGAACTGATAGACTAATACTTACATGGCAGTCTTTTTCTTCCTTTTTCATTTTTTTGTGTTCAGGGTCAGGTGAGCTACGAGGTCGGTATTTCTCTCTTTCTGCAGGGGAGATTGAATTTCTCTGTAAATAAGAAAAACAATTTTAGAATTTTGGAAACAAAATATAATTTACAAAGATAAATGTCCATTTTCACATACCTATTTCATTAGTAAAGTGTATGAAAGAAAATATGCATAAATTTTGTTATGCAAAAAATCATAAGCTGTGAGAAATAGTCATCCTTTCTTTATTCAATAAATTATAATAATTAACCAAGAAAGAATAATTATTTTTTGACTTGTCTTTGTGTTTTGTTCCTTCCCTCAATAAAATACAAAAAAATACTTTGCCAGCATGAAGTAATACTAAATTTGTTCGAGTATAGTAATTACTTAATCTGTAATTGTGTATAAATGGAAAGTCCAAGTTTGTTTCGTTTCTAAAGGGCTAGGACAAACTTTCAATGCATCAAGAACAAAAGCACAGTTTTTAAAACATCATTTTGAAAGAAAGTGACAGAATTTCCATATAAATGTTCATGAATTGTCCTTCATGATGGTATCTGCTGTTACATTACTTCTCGTAAGACAGAAATGCTCAATTAGTACAAATGTAAAATAGATGAATGTTCCATTTTATCTTGACATACTCTGACTTTCATCTCTTTTGTATGCTTGAAAGAAACACTAAATAGTTTTCCTCACTGACAACACTATTATGACCACAATACATAATATCCTTAATAAATAATAACAATATCATGCAAATCTGATTATTGCAGGGCTGGGGAATTATTCCTTAGAGTGCAGTAGCACACTTACAGGGTTTCATGTCAATACATAGGTACTGAATTTTGTGTATTTAGTGAAATATTTGTAGTAACTACTACTCAACTTTATTAGTTTTGAATGAGTAACATTAATTTCTGTGAGAGTATAACGGTTTTAATAATTTTTGCAAAATATGTTGGCAATCGAAACAGCACGGGAAAACTTGATATTTTTAGTCAGTCATTGTCGACGCCTTGAATATGGCCAATTTTTAAGACTATGATGATCCTCTAGAAACATGCCTTTCCCGAAAGCCAGACGGTGCTGAAGCAATATAAATAAAAGCCCTTCGTTTTTGCCTCTTCAGTGCGACGCGTTTGGCCCGGCTGACTTATATTTCATTTATCATGGCGCCCGGACTCCCGCCAGACCGCCCCGAGCATCTCCCCGCCGCCGCGCCCCGGGGCTTCCATTATCTAAACTGCGCCCATTCGTCAGCGACGGCTCGGCTCTGTAATCAATTTACAAGACCGCGAAACTCCCACCGCCGCCGCCGCCGCATCTCCTCTCTCTCGTCCTCCGGCAGAGACGGACGGGGAGGAGGCAGAGTGCGGGGGAGCGCCAACAGCGGGCCATTGTTAAAAATAAATGAACGTCCGACTTCCCGCTCACTCCCACACGCTGTACATAATAGATACTTCCTCTGCCTTGTATATATATAGCCGGAGGGGGAGGGGAGGGGAGAGGGGAGTGAGTTGGCGTCTACGTCTCCACTACCGCTCCCGGTGGCTTCGGCCCTCGTTAAATAGAAAGCGAATATTAAATTGAGTCCGCTTCGCAACCCCCCGGCGTGCCTCCTATTCCCCGGTAACGAAATTCACATCCCCGGCATGGAAAACGCCACCGGCACCCACTAGCCAATGGGGAGTGAAGCCAAAACTTCTCCCCTTGCTCCCGCCCACCGCCGCTCCCGACATCCTTCTGAATTCTGTAAAGCATATTGGTATGCATAGAAACCGAAAGTGTACGTCCCACAATATGCACATTTTTAAGATGAAAACAAGTCCCGATAAAAGGGTTTACCTGACGCTCTCACATTTTATACAAACAAACCCACACATTCCATCAACATTTCTCCAAACAGCATCAGGGCCCGATTCCATGAAAGGTCAGATGGGAGGGGAGAGGCACGAGCAAAGGGTCTTCTTTTTCATCTCACTGCACGGGGAGCGTAGGTCGCGATTCTAGAAACGGGATTGTAAATTTCACCTCGCGGCCATTACTTCAATGTTATCCTGCCACGGCCCTTTCCCCTTCCTGAGCCTCTCTCACCCTCGTCGCCGCCGCCGCCGCCGCCGGGCGCCCGGCTCGTCCTCCGGGAGCAGAGCGTTCACGGAGAAAAGCAGATTTGGCGGGGCGGGTTTTGCCAGCCGCGCCGCGCCTCCCAGCCCTTGAGGTCGGCAGCCTCGTAAAACAGTCGTTTTCTATCTGGCGGGGCGGCGCGGCGGGCCGGTCGCCACTGAAGGTCGCCCGCGGTCTCGGCGGTGGCGGATATGAGATTTTTCTGCGGCCTGGCGCGGCCCGGCGCGCGTGAGGGTAGCGGCCCGGAGTTGGAAAGAGCAAAATGGGCAGGCACCCGAGATGCCGAAAAGCGAGACGAAGGCAGTGGGAAAATAGGCGAATGTATGTTTTGCGATGGAGTGCGTGACGTAGAAGAGAGTGATTAAAAGATGAGAGTATACTCTCGACTTTTTTTTTTATCACAAAGACAAAGCAATGGCGCTTGTTCAGGGACTGAAACTTATTATACATAATTTTTTATAACTGTGACGTGAATTTGATCATATCTCTTTTGAAACGGGAATGGAATAATGGTGTTTTGAAACTTTTCGTTCAATATCCACAGTAAGCTGCAGTACATTTCGTCTCGTTTTTACGTAAACTAATTTTAAATAAGCGTGAGCACCAACACAACTGTCCTTGAGACCACAGATTTGAGTGTTTATGCCAGCTTTGGTGGTTCAGGGCATCAAGTGATACCTCCGAGGAATTGATAGGTTAGAATTGTAGGGTGAAGTATCACATTAAAATACTTCTGCATAGCGCCGTAGTTTTGTAATGTGTTGAACGTTTTTTTTAAATTAATGGCTCGTAAATAACAAATAAAGTACTTTGAATCTGGAATTGTCTTGACTTAAGCTATCACGAACGCCAGCCTGCAATTTCTTCCACACAAAGTGTTTCGAACGTTTAATACCAACCAATTCGACCACTACAGCATTTTTAAAGTAATTCAAATTTTTTTAACATTTAAAAATAAAACCAAAAAAACTATTTTTGAGAGCGTTAGGTTGGGTGAGTTGGTGCGCAGCCGAAGTAAGCCTATTTCAAAGCAACGCCTACGCGTTCGGAATATTTCGTCGCGAACAAATTATCACTGTGTGCAGACACGTTTCACCTAATCTGCTGGTTTAGTTTGCCTCGCTCACGCCCCGTCGTTTCCTCCTTTGTCCTTTTTACCGCGCTGGCGCAACGCGATAGGAAGTAGGAGCGGCCCCAAGCGCAGCGCAACTCGCTCGTGCACAGCCCGCAGCTGCAGGAGGCGCGGTGCGTGCAGGGCTACCGGCGAGCGACGCGGGGTCAGGCGGCGTCGGCGGTTTTTGCCGCGCTCGCACCCGGGGGCGGCTCAGCGGCCGGCCGGCCCGCCCGCCCGCGCGCTCACTCACTCGCGCAACGCGCCGCCGCCGCCGCCGCCACCTCCACCCGCGCTCTGCCCTCGTCATTTGTCCCGCACTCATTGACATGTTAATTAACTCGGGCGTGTTCATTAAGTTCCACTTTGCTCGGCGGCCGAGGTAACTAAACGCGGCGGAGTGCCCGCCGGGCATCCGACCGCCGCCGCCTGGCGCCCGCGAACTGCCGCTGCCCCCCCCCCCCCGGCTCCGGCTCCTGCCCACACAACTCCGCGCCAGCCCGCCGCCGGCCGTCGTTAATTACGAACGTGATTGTTAGTCAACACGGGCAATTTTCGCTACATTAGCCCGTCGCCCCCAAACACGGCTATTAAACAAATACATATAAACGAATGGATAAATACGCTAAGCATCGGTCGCTCTCTCTCTCTCGCACTCGTCTGAATGCGACCGCTGCGCGCTCGGGACGAAGCGACCTCAAGCAAGACTTTAATGAGGCAAGTCCAGAGCCCTCGGACTCTACGGCACATCAAATCATTGTTAAATGCATTGTTGCTGATACAAACTTTGAAGGGCGCAAAGAACTGTTTAAAAGGTTTACAGAAGACATTCAGCATTTCAAATCATAACAAAGAATAAATTAAGCAGAAATGAAAATAAATCGTAATTTTTAGGCGATTGAATAATTAGGTTCTTACAAAACCACTATAAAAGTATAAAAAAACAACAATGGATAAATGAAAGCCGTTGGTACACGTGATCTAAAGCTCGAAAGTAACGAAGTACTCCGTATCTTGAAAAACTATGAAATGATAGAGAACACACGTTCCTTACAAGCTTCTGTAAATACTGCTCTCACCAACCCTCAACTTTTTACGCTCCATCAACTGCACGGAAAGTCCGCAGGGCGCGCTGAGAGGCGATTCACGGAAGCGTCCCGCGCGTCTGCGCGTCCTCCCGCCCGCTCGCCGCTCCCCTCGCTCCACCGCCGCGTCGCGAATTAGATCCAGGACGACGCCGCGCGCTCCGAGGGAGGGGGACACCCGCACAAACAGTCCGGCGAACGCGGCGAACTTTTTAGAATTCATTTGCCTAAAGGCACGGCGCGCGCGGGCGGGCGGGCGGGCGGGGGGCGAGGCGCGGAGGTGCGCTCCGCTACAGAAAGGGATTTCCCCGCCCGTTTTCGACGCGCCACTCGCTGAAACGTGACAACGTAGGCCGGCTCCGCTCGCCGCCGCGCCCCGCCCCCTCGGGGTCTGGCACCTTTGAAAGCTGCCCGCCCCCCGGCCGACTTTACAATTCAACCGTGTGTGCTTACCTTTGCAAATGAATGCGAGCTTGTGCGCGCGCGGATGGAATCCCTAGTCCGAATGCCTGCCGCCCCTCGCCCGCGGAGTGGAAGGGAGTGGAGTGGAGTGGAGCACCGCGGCGCGAAGCCCCGGGGAGGCAGCGACCGCAGCGTTTCTCGGGGCATTTCATTATGTGGCGGGGCGTGGCGGGGTGTGGCGGGGCGGGGCGGGGCGGGGGACGGAGACCCGAGGCGGAAGTGGAGGAGCAGCGCTGGCTGCCGCCATTGTGCGCGGAGAGGTGTCTGGTCTCAAGATCGAGTTCCCGCGTTTTTAAAGAATTCCCCATTCATAATCGATTAATACTAGTCACGACTCTAAAATGACTGAAATGTCTGTATTATAAACGTACTTCAGAAGCATCCAAGTTCGTCATAAGGTGCAATTTCCTTCGAGAAAAAAAAAGAACAAAAGTTTGGAAAGGAGTAAATGAACGATGCGTAAGGGAAAAAAGAACTCCTTGTAAGTACTTAGTAAATTTGTAAGTGTGAATGCCAGACGTCGCAAAGAAGTACTATGGAGCAGAAAGGGTGACAAATGATTTAACTGCAAGAATGTTATATATTTGAAGTTGAATATTATAAACGAGTTATTTGCCAATTATTTCCTCTCGCTGCAGTACCATTAATTATTATGATGAATTTACGCCTCCCCGTACACAGAACGCAACCCGCGGTACATTATACAACAATTTTGAGAGGGGGAGGGCAGTTGTCGAGCAGCCGCCCCTTTAAACAGTTTCGATTATTTAGAATCCGGACACGTCAACTACTGAGGTCATTACTCCCGTAGATGTAGTGCATGTCATCTCGGGAGATGGCGGTGTTCCTTCCCTTGTTGAAACGTGTGCTCCGGCGCCGGTCTACACGGCGGGTTGCGAGATTCCCCGTCTCGACGTATCTCACCCATTGGGACACCACACCAGTCGGAACAAGCACAGGGTTACCGACTAGCTTCCACACATGTGTGGTAGGGTAGGTGTGAGTGAGTAAGAATGAGAGAGAGAAAGGGAAGAGGAGTAGACAAGGATGAGGAAGGAAACAGTGCGCGGTTCATGGCCCGTTTGTTACGGTCCCGGTCCACCATTCGTCTGGTTTGGATCTGGGATTCCATAGAAAGATACCGATCTGAGCAGCTACCTAGCCGAGAATCCACCTGGGTCGGGACACGAACACTAGGACCTCCCGATCAGCAACGCTGCCCGTGCAACGGCGATGCTGCCTCCGAGCTCCCTCAGCGGCTTTCTTGACGAGTGGAGCCTACACGCAGGCTCCCGCCCGCAGGGGAGCCCCGCGCACACGGGGGGTGGAGGCCGGGCGGCGGGAGCTGTGGAGCGAGAAGGGCGAGGGCGGCCCCCGGGGCGCGGGCTACAAATGGAAGTGCCGTGTCGCCCCGGCGCGCCCGCCGACGCCCTCGCCGACGCCGGCGCCGGGGCGCGACGCGTCGGGAGGCGCGCGCTGCGGGGCCGCCCGATGATTTGCGCGGCGATATGGACGCCTGGGATTTTCCGCGGGCGGCGCGGTCGACAGCGGACACGTCTGGACATTTCGCTTTCAGTGTATGCACGAGATGTACGTCTTAACGCTTTACTTAGTAGGTACTTACTACAAACTCAAATAGTTGGATGTAGTCTTGGATATAGAAACAGATCCAGGTCAGGCTGAGTAAGACAAGTCATTTAATGGAACAACTTTATATTAGATGTACGAAGCAATTTATCTTGTATTAATCAATATTTAATAACAGAATATCACACTCTAACGCGACGTTATTAAATTATGTCTCTTAAATAAACGTTTAATACTATTTTCATTATTCATATTAACACATTTATAACAGTTCTAAACAGGATTCATCACTGTTAACTTGTCTTATTATACAGTATATAGGTACATCGAAGACTTGAAAGCCTACTATCTGCATTTCAAAGCTATCGGCTCCAAATATTCAGTCCAGTGCTCCGACGAATCAAAGCGAGGAGAAGCGACAGTACGGTAGGGGGATAGGCATTTCGGCGGGGGAAAATTACATCTGGACGACAGATGGGAGTTGTGACGATATTGTTAGAGTTATAATACGCCTTTTTCGACGATCATCTTCGTTTCGACAATAGAACACTATAGACAATAAACTACAATAAACTGATGTTCCACAATAACTAACGTGTAGTTGTGGTAAAGAGATGAAATATGATGGCAGATTTCAGCAGTGGACTACTGGAATGGTCACATCTAAGACTTCACTGTATTTTTAGAAATATTGATCTTCTTTATGTCTTGTGATTTTTCTCCGGGTTTGAATTATTATATTTATACGGAAAAGAGTTAAATAAATACGCCATGCTCCCCCCAAAAGAAGAAAGCAGAAGATACTGTGTCTGATAGATGAAAATTAAGTGAAAGGTTAGTATTAAATCATTTATCGAATTCAGGAGAAAATATTAATAGATTTTTTCTGGAACTTCATGCAATTAGTAGACCGGAAAACAAAAACTAAAAAATACTACAAATAGTTTATTCGTATCTACTAAGTTAATAACACAAAATCCACGAAATAACGTAATCACAGTCTGAGGGAAGAAAAACAAGCAGGTCTTGAATGTATTCATAACAAAACACCTTTAAGCTCACTCACGGGACACTTCCACACATTACCACTCAGCACGTTGTTTTCACAGCTCAATATTGCCGACGACAATCACGGCTCCCGCAAGGTCTTCGAAACACGCATCGTCGTCAAAACGACGACTACTCCGACCACTACACCCCCCCCCCCGGGGGCAACCCGCTCGCTTCTATTAACAGCGTCTAATCACGCCGCCAGACAAAAACTGTTAAAATGCATGGAGAACGCGCTGGCGCCCGACGACGCGTCGTTGCCGCCGCCGGAGAGCCCAACGCGAAGGGCGACGGAGGGAGAGAGAGGGTGGTACGGGGGGGGGGGCGCTGATGCAATTTCCGGCGAGGCAATCTTGGCGCGTCGGGGAATCCCTAGGGAAGCGTGCGGAAACGGGCGCCTCGCCGCTTCCGGTGGCGATCGATCGATAGGTCGACGCGCCGCGCCGCGAGGCGACGCGACGCCTCGCCTCGCCTCGCCGCCGACCAAGTCGCCCCGACGCCTCCGCGACCCCGCCCTCGGGCAGCGCGGCTTCCAATTAGCGGCACTTTGCGGTCGCGACGCCGGTTCACGTGGAGGGCGAGCCCCGCGGCGCAATTTGGCGAGACGGCTTTTACACCAAACGATATTTTCCCGGCGAAATCGGAACACGGTGTGATTCAAGCGGCGGGCAATTAGATAACAGCTTAGAAATAGGAAGTCAAATCATAAATTTGGCAGTGATGAAAATAATTGTTCTGTCCTTTTTATTCCGAATGTCAAGAGTGTGCTGTATGAGTGCAAGTTCAGATTTATGGGTTCTCACTGTTGGGAGGCCTCTTTGTTGGTTTCTCCGAACAGCTTATACTTACAGCAATAACTTACGCTATAGTACAAATCCTATGCAGATAAAACATTTATTTTTTAAACATTAACTTTATCTTTTCACTTCAACAACGAATAGAAGCACACTTGAAATGACATACTGGATACTAAGCCTATTTAAGACAAGTGACAATTTTAATACGCCATACACCAAGAAGATTTGAAACGCACATTGCCCAGGAATGGCGTCTTAAACAAGGCCCACATATAAAGCGTCTTAAACAAGCCCCACTCAGTATCAACGCAAAAAGAAACAAGCCCGAGTGAATTTAAAACATTCTTTCATGTCTCGCCTTAAACAAGACCGTTTCTGCGAATGCTCTAAAAAAAACCAGTAAACCGCAAGAGTTTCCACAAACGCAAAAGCCTCGCTCCTCACGGCTCACCAATTTCGCTCGTCCTCCTGAGCACCTTGCACGCCTTGAGCGAGGGGCGGGGGCGGGGGCGGGGCGGGGCGGGCCGGGGCGGGGTGGGGCGGGCGGCGCCGAAGACAGACGCCGCCGCCCACGCACAAAGCGCGAGGGCCGCAGTGGGCGGCCTCGGCACAGCCCGCACAAAGGCAACTCCCCTACTTCATTTCGGACGGCGCACAGTGGGCCCGAACGACATCACACCGGGAGAGGTGGTCACTGCAATGTCCGCGACCGGGAGGTCGTGGGTTCGAGTCCCGACGGTGACAGGATTTTAGACAATAGCTAGATACCTGAGTCGAGTTCAACCTGGAGTGATCTGGAGGAGAATTCTAGCGGCCGGCTGCTCTGGTCGAAATCTGATACACATTTGAATATACTTGGTGTAAAAAACAACATAATTTGAGAAAGTAAGTTTTTTTTTTCAATATTTCTAATAATTTTTAATATTTATCTGAATATTAGAAATATTCGAATTTCACTTTCAACAGTACAATCCATTTATTAGATCCAAATCCATTAACAAGGTTTTGCACCCCGTGTTTCGGTTGTTCATTCTTTAAATAGTTTCACGAAATATTGCGATGCTTCTTTCGAGGTCAATATAATCAATAATTTTAATGTTACCGTCGGTTGGCATTATATTATTGAAAGGGCTGGAAACGAGTTCTGGAATTATCAACTTTTGCGTTAACAATTTTCACCGCAGACGTTCCCCTTTCCGTCGGCTCTGCGCGCTTTGGGCGCATGTCGGGCCAATGTGCGCCGCGAGCGCCTCCAGGGTCCGTCTCCGAGACGCGACCCTTTCTAATCCGCCTTCGCTCCCGTCGTCTCGAGTCTGCTCCCGTTTCGCCTTCTCGAGCCCGCGACACCCCGCTCGCTCCCGCCGTCGGGCCCGCTCAGCCTCCGCCCTCCCGCTCGCTCGCTTCTCGCTCTTTTCATATTAATATTTCAGGGCGTATTTGGCGGAACGTGCGCGGATCAGCAGGATTCCTGCCCCTGCAGAGAGAGCCGCTGCGCCGTGCAGAGAGAGAGAGAGAGACTCCGACGCGGCGAAACGCCCTCGCCAGACGTCCTTGCAGCGGCAGCACCCGCCGCCGCCCGGCTCCACGCCCTTCGCGAATCTTCCCCCAGACCTCTCTTACAGTACCTCGTTTGTATTGGACGCGAAGAAATGCTGGCAAGTAGTAGTATTTCAGGCGCGCGGTAAATGATTTCGAAACACAAAAAGGGACGTTACTTCACGTTAAAAAAAAACTGAGGTTGCTAACACTAGAACAGTGATCGCCAAAAGTGTCGAGCCCGAGCTGCCACTAGCTTCGGGGTCAATTTTCGGTAGATCGCAGTTTCACGCTCAGCTCGTTTAACTTTGAGTTGCTCCACTCAGCTCAGACGCAGGAAAATAACTGCCAGCATACTCCCGCGCAACTGCCACTGTCGACCTTGGTCGATTGTGCGAGTGTGATGTTAGGCCGTTATGTTCAGCGAGTGTACGGCAGATTGTTAATATTGATAGTTTGATAAAAGTTGTCATTTCTGCCCTGATTTATTTTGGAAGCTCACATTAGGATTTAAAAACCGATATGGCTGCTCAGACGTTCCATACGATTGGCAACTACTGTACTAGAGCCATACTGATATTTTCCTACTGTTGTAAACGTACAGTACTGAAGTGTCTACAAACGCACAGACACTTCCATCGCACATGAGTTCAAGGAAGTCCACTGCGTCAGCGCCAACTACATCTCGGTTGATATACACAGCTCGTTCAATAAAGATGAGTTATTCTGAGTCGTAGGTTTCCAGGTTCCAAGCCGCTAGCTTTGGACTTGCCCTTGACACCCGCATGGAATCACAGCGCACTCGGCAGCCCGCGCCAGAATGGGCCAATTACTTATTTATCGAATGCTGCCGAGCGCGCCGCTGCCGCCGCCGCTCTGTTGTCTTCCGCCCAGACTCTCCACTTATTGCATGTTATTTAAATATTCAAAGTTCCCCGGCAACTTTGTTACCCCTGTTCCTTCGCAACGCGCTTCTTGGATTTTTTTACATCCTTCCTCCTCACCCTCCCGGCTCGCCCGAAAGCTTCGTCTGCTCCGCCGCTGCTGCTTTGCAAAGAATAAAGCAGTAGGAAGGTGGGATGGGAAGAGGGATGGGAAGATGGAGGCGGCAGCAGAAAGCTTCTTTCTTCCTCTCTCTCTTTCTAGGCCCTCCCCCTCTTCGTCTGCCTTTCTTTTCCTTTTCCCCCTGACGTGGGTACTCGTTAACGAAGGCGAAATATTCCTTTTTTGAATCTCTATACAGCTTTGAATAAAATATTCCCCTGGTGCAGGTTTGTATATATACATCTGGCAGACGGCGAGACGCGGTGGAGGGGGTGGGGCGGGGAGAGGGGGGGGGGGCTTCCAAGCGGGAGGATCGTGGCCGATGCCTTGTTAACTTCGGCTGATTGTTAGCGAGCACCAAATACTCCTTTTCTGAGCGCGCCAGGCGCTTTCGTTTCAAGGCGGGGAGCGGGCCTGGGCGGAGAACCCAGAGAAAAGCCTCCGCCGCCTCGGCTTTGTCGTCGGCGCCGAGGCGGTGCGCTCTTTGATTCGGCCACATGTCAACACGGCCGCTGCGCAGACGCGCGCCTGGGAGTCGACCGCGCCCAGCAGCTTCTCCCCGAAGCGAAGCTGCATTGACAGGCGAAGGATCGGCTCTCCGGTGAAGCAAGTGGTTAACCGCTTTAAACGCTTAAATCATACTTGAGCGCCCCACACCTTACCCTTTCCGGTTTCGTGATACAATTAAGTGCCGGTTGTGATACAATTAAGTGCTATTATGCCGAAGAACATTTATAATGCACCTTCATCACTTGTATTACTCAACGACCTGATAGAACATTCTACACGTACGGGAACTACAAAAATATGTGAAAAGCAAATCTTCACTTAATAGCCTTCCGTGAACACGTGTTTCTGCCAGGCAGTGAATTCATCAAAATATTTCAGCTACGTAATATTTGCGTGAGAAGTTGGTTTCAGATGGAAATTATGATACCGATTCATTCGAATGTAAACAGAGGGAAGCCGCTGGGGTGGTCATGCTACTTCGGAGCGGAGCTCGTCAGCCGTCGCCGAGACTCCTCCACCGCAGCGCCACCCTGCGGCACGGGGCTTCACGCGCAGGGAGACCGATGGATCGGGTTCGGAGGCCAAGCGCGTTGGAGTGGGAGCGCTTCTCGCCACCCGTCCCTCCCCTCCCGCTCCCCACTCTCCACCCACTCCGCCGTCGTTTTATTAATATAACTGTGCGCTGCGGGCTCGCGCTCCTTAATTGGACTAATTAGAGTAATTACAGGAGTTGGAGCGCGGGGCGGCGGCGGGGGCGGCGGCGGCGGTGGCGCCGCCGGGGTGGGAGCAGGCCACTCGAGGGCACTTGTCGTCTTTCACACCACTTGTTGATTATCGGGCAGCGGCAGCGGCGGAGTCCTGGGCGGCGGGGAAGGGTTCGCGAGCGAGAGAGCTCTCGCCGGACGAGAGCGAGAGGGACCCGGAGGAGAGAGAGAGATAGAAAGAGGTAGAGACGAGAGAGAGAGAGGGAGAGCGGTGGCGCTTCGAATCTGGGGAGCGCCGCTGCCGCAAGCCGACCCAAGGCGCGGGGGCGCCGGCGCGTAGGAAGGCTGTAATTAAAGAGGCGAGAGGCGCCGAGGGCGGGCGGCGGGGGAGGGAGGGGCCGCCGCGCCGCGGGCACACAAACCCCAGCCACGGGTCGCGCGCGGCGAGGGTGGCAAGGCGTTTCGGAATTCTACGCGATTCTTCTTCGTGCTCCTACGTTTCTTTCGACACCATCTTTTTCATCTATCTTTTATGTACCCCCTGTCGTAAGAAAAGTATTTTGAACAAACAGAATATGATCAATAGTGCCATGAAACTAACAATAAAATACGATTTTATAATTTGAACTATGGAACCTGTAACAATTATTATATAGCCACAGTATTTTCAATGCCTCAGTACTACTTTCACGAAGAATTTGGTACCAAGTAACCTTGAAGGTAGCTCATTTCTACAAATTTAATTTGTAACCTATATGCGTTACAATTCAATCGGAATCGGCACACTGGGCTATGGTGCGGCAATTAGCAGATGAGACACACGCAAATACAGTGATGTCGGATCAGAGTTTTGAAAATTCACTCCTTGAAAACAACTGACTGCACAGCATGAACAAGGATATATAGTCTATTTTGGCAAGTATATTTCTTTTTCTTCATAAAAAATAGTAATGTAAACATTTTCTGTTAGAAGATAAGAATTATTCATTATATACTTCTTAAAAACACCACTTTTTGGAATTGATTTTATTCAAGAAGAATGGGAACTTGATTCGAATTCGCGCAACCCCTGCATTTCGCCCGCCCTCCAGCTAGCCGTGTAGCCGCCGCCGAGGCATCGAGCCCGCGCGCTTGGCCACCCCTGGGCACCGCCGCCAGGACGCGGGGACGCCGGCGGCTGCCAAAACACATCGATTTTCGCAGACCGCATCCACGCCGCCTCCGTCGCCGGGGCCTGCGCAGTGCCGTCTGCGGTTGCGGCGACCGCAGGCGCCGCCTTCGCCCTCGCCCTCGCCCTCGCCCCGTCCCCGCCCGCCCTCCGCCGCCCCGCAGCGCGGCGCCGGCTGCCACGCCAAGACGGCCTCTGCCCACTTCGTTCCGCCGCCCCTCCGCCGCCGCGCCGCGTCCCGCTCACCTGCCCGCCTCAATTAGGGACTCCTCGCCGCACAAGCCCTTCGCTCCGGCCTCGCCCGGCTCCCTCTCTCTCTTTCGTCCCCCTCGCCCGCATCCCGCTCCCCGCCACTCCACGCAGCGCAGCGCCGCGCCCTTCGCCGCGACAGATGGCGTCGGCGCCCCCGGAGAGGCGCAACCTAATACCGTATTCACCCCTCGTTCCGCCCGCCTCCCCCCACCCACTGCCCGTCTCGCCGACCCCTCTCTTTTACACCTCATACTTTCAGGAGCCGCCCGATAACAAACAGGGGGAGGCCTCCCTGCCGCCGCCGTCCACTCCGCCTCGCCCCCTCCCCTTTGCCGCCGGCGGCACACTCAAGCACGGGGACCCTTATCCCATTCCAAACTTCGACCCTCTTCATATAAGTTATAACGCCGGGCCGCGTCGAGCGAGAGGGGCCGAGCCCCCGACGTCAGCTATTATCCGCCTAACTGATAAGGTGCGGGGGTCGTGGGGCGCGGGACCACGTGTCCCGGCCGCTCGCCGACGCCTCGGGCGGCGGAGGGGGCGTGGCGCGGCGGGGAGGGGAGCGGGCGTGGGGTGGGGAGGGGGACGTAAGAGGGAGCCTGACGAGCGCCACCACAGGATTATGGGTATTGATTCTGCGGTGCGCGGCGCCTCGCCCCACCCCTCCGGGCTAAGGGGGTTGTCTGGCGAAGGGGTCGCGGCAAACGACATGGGTGGCCGTTGGGAAGTTCAATTCACGCAGTTTGTGTCAAAAATTCCCCACTTCGGAGCACCGACGACTACTGTGAAATGAGGTTCACGCCTCCAACCAAGCTAAAGAAGACCAAATAATCTAATTTATTGATTACGACGCAGACACGATTGTCTCGGCAGTGCTGACAGAAGTAACATAAGTCACGAAAACAAATAATTTAATGGAAAGAATTTTGACATGTGCTTTCAAATCTTTACGAGAATATAGCAGCTTAAAAAAATACAAATGGTTCCCAATACGTTAATCGCTGCACAGATTCGTCTGGGACTCAACAACATTTCTAGTTACTATCGCAACAATACTGTATAATAGAATATTCATAAAATGAAAAAAGTAATAACTTTTCAAAAACATAAACCACTATATTTCAATTTTGGGGGTGTTTTTTTATACCTTCTAATTCAATAAAAACCATTCTTCCAGATATATCTCTTGTAATGAATATCGGCACTGGAAAATTAAAAAAAAATGTAGTGCCCCCTTTACTGAAATCGCAAAAAATCAAGAAAGTGCTACACAAAATCAACTCTCCAGTTTCAGTTTACATTGTCTCCGTCTTACTGACAGTTATAAGTTAAAATAATAATAATAATAATAATAATAATAATAATAATAATAATAATAATAAAAACACCATTTTGGGACACTAATATTATTCTATTTTACGAGACATGGTTGTATTTCACAACACAACAGTGAGGATTATTTCAAAGTATTCATTTACACAAATAATTTCGCAGCTTTTAAATTGAACATTATAAAATTGATATCAATAATATTTTATATTTCACACACGTGTGATAAAAATTCCTCTTTGCCAGCGCCCACGGCTGCACATTATCTTCCAGCGGCTCTTTGAAGTTCACGCGCGATCCCCTCTTCCTCCCTGTGGCTCGAGACATCGTGCACGACCCCGCAGCTGTTTATACTCGAGGACAAGTCTGATGTTAGCTTTTCCCTCGGGAGACGCGACAAAGCATCCACGCCGGCACATCATACCGCACCGCATCACATCACATCGCTGCACACGAGCTTTTCGCGAGGCCCCAAGGAAGAGCCACGCCCCGAGCTGCCTGCCAGTTCGCCTCCCGCGCTCCATCCCAAATCCGCTTCCCCCGCCCACAGCATCTCCCTCGGGATTATTTCTCCATAAATCTCAGGCGGAGGAGTTGATTAGACTTAAGCCTGTCTCTCCTTCCACGCTACTCTCGTCCCGGACAAAAATAAACCGGGCAAGAGGAGGAAACTTTTTTTTTGTATAAACTTTGTCGTGTCGGCCGAGGCGAGGCTACATCAGGCATTAAGAGTTCTGACGTTTAAATGAATAATAAGTAAAAACTAAACAATTAGTCTTTATATAAGACTTTTTCTTTTCAGACACTTTACGAAGAAAAATGTTCCTTAATATTATCTCACAATAAAGGAGAAAATTAGTTGTAAAACTGTTCCGGAGTTGCAGAGATGTCTCGGGACGAAATTTAAAATTCATCGCCAGAGGCGGGGGCGGGGCCGCAGCGGCGGCGGGGGGATACGCGCGTGCGGGGCCGATCATTTCCGCGTTTGGGGCGCGCGCGGGAGGCGAAGGCGGCAGACGCGGGGGAGGAGAGTCGCCCGCAAGGGTGGCCAACCGTATTTCGCATTTGTGTCACGCTCACTGATAGCTTTTGCCGATCGAGATACTAGTTCACCCTCTTCGGGAATTGAATTCGTGCGTTCCTCTGTGGTTATTGGAGGTCAAAGAAACGTATTGATGAATTATTAATCTCACACAAGTCATATGACAAAATAACGGAGTTACTTCTGGACGCTGCCCGCTAGTCACACAATTGTCGAGAATTAACAACACACTTTGAATGCTAATTACAATTACTTACGTTTGAAGTCGGTATTTTATTAATGTTACATACGACAAAACAAAAAAAGGCGTAATTTGGACATTATCTTCCCCGTCAATGGAGGCCGTTACTAATAGTTTCAAAATATTACTAATGGAACATGCGATGTAGACTTCAAACAATACGGAATTTTTTTTTTGTTCCAGTAAACACTTTCCACAAAAACAAATTGTACAATCCCTAATTCTCGTTTATTTTTTATTACTCCGTAAAAATATCCTGTGTTTTATCTGTGTCTGACACGCAAAAATGAGGAAAAAGCTGAAGGGGACATCAGAGGAAGAAAAAACGCATTAGAGGCCGGAAGAGCTTTCGAGGCTCTTTTTATTCAATATAATACATTCATTTACCTTAAGATGATATTACTTTCCTAATCTAAATCCCCAAACACAAAATTCCTATTGTAATATAAACTAAATATTACACAATTTCAAGCAAGAAACATTGCAGAAATGTACTTTCTCGAATACAGAATCAAAATATCAAATATTGATAGAAAACTATTGCTTTCGTAATAGGGGCGAGTGGCCCCCATAATTTAATCGCCCCGAGTAAACTGCTTTCATTGTGTAGGCGCCAGTCGGTCTTCCACGACAGCCGTGACTCACCCGACCCGCACCCCGGCTGCACCGCCCGCCTTTGTACACGCGCCCCATGTTGACGACAAAAGGACCCTCCACGCAATTACTTACTGTTATAATTTAATTCTTTCCTCATCATTTCCTTGAACTTAACAACCTCCCGAGGCTCTCGTTTTGCTACCCCTGCTTTAATGTAATCTTGAAATCTGCAGGAGTCTTCTTTACTGCCATCAACACGAGAGGCGGGCGGGGGCGGATGAGGGGGGGCGAGGGATGCAGCGGCGGGGGCGGGCGGAAGGTCATAAATCGTCATTAGAAGTCGCTCGGCGTTCTAATAAGTTGGCCCGGCGCCCGTCCGCCGCTGCCACCCCGACACCTCCTGCAGTTTTATCGGGGCGCCGCGGGTCGTGAGAACGGGGGTGGCCGGGGAAGCGGGGGGCGAGGACGCCTCGGATGATAAATGGGGCCGTTGACGTGCCGCGGTCGCAAATAAGAAGCGAAAACGGAACGAAGAAGAGATCCGGCGGAGAGAGGTGTGCAGTTCCGAGCAGTTCAAGCAGAGCACGGTGACAAGGGAAGACAAACAAATTTTAACAATACGGATATACCTTGTACCATATAACCATATTTGATTCCAAGCGCTAACTTTTGCCTTGAGATGCCAGCTAAGTTCATTGTTATATGGACAATTAGAAGAGGTATGAATTTTGTTCTATCTAGGCTATCCGGAAGAGCCGCGTCTTAGTCATGTTGACAGTCGTTTCAGCCAACATATTGTGGCCTTTGTGTGGTGGCTGACGTTTTGACCACACTATGTTGGCCGCAATGTCAGCCACTACGACAGAGACGCGGCTTGTCCCGGGTTGGCCTAGATAATACCAACTCCGGCCGCGGAAGCCTACGCGATCAGGTATGAATTTTGCCACGCTTCAGGAAGAACAACGGAGTGCAAATTAATTTGACCAATTCTTCCCCGCCTCAGAAAGGAACCGGAAAGAGAAAATACGAGTTTCCACCTTCTAAGTCAAACTTCTGCCCATCCCCCCAAGGAGCACTTTCTCCACCGCGCGAATCCCGAGGGCGGACCGACCCACCTCCTCGCCCGCACGCGTCACAAACTCGCAAGCTGTCAAATCTCTCTAACAAGGCAGCCGCCGCCGTTGCGCCGCGCGACCCGCGTGCCGCGTCGGGGCAGCACGCGCGCTCGCCCCGGGCGCGCTAACCCCCGAGGGCGACGCGGGGTCACGCGCGCCGCCGGAAGGGGGCCTCCGCCCACCCCGCGACGCCCGCTGACGTCATGTCCGGCGGCGGCGGCGGCGTGCGACGGGGTTATCGCCGCGCCCGCACACGCACGCGCACGCCTCCTCCGGGGACAAACACGCGCGCGGGCGAGGCCACGAGGGCGCGAGCCGACCGGCCGGCACGCGGCGCGCTGGATATGCGCGCGCGAATAAAGCCTGCAGTTTCGTACAGGGGCGTTTTAGTATCTTGAGTTTCCCGGTTGTAAGCGAACAGAATTATCGGTACCGGCAAAGTTGGCGCAGGGCATCAACGGATGTGTCTGCAGTGCCTCCGACCGGGAGTGTCCTGGCGTGACAGGATTTTCGTCACTAGCTAGACAGCTCGGTCGAATTCAGTCTCTGTCTGGAGGACAATTCCAGTGGCCGGTTCCTCTGAAAGGTAGATCCCGTGGTTTCTCCAATGAACACCAGTCGGATGACGGAGGAGTACCCTAACGACCGCTATGGTCCGCCTGCGATCTTCCCTTCCTCTCCCTTGCCCTATACCTTAATCCATCCTTGGTTTCTTCTTTGAGAAATGAAATTCTCTGACAGCTAATACTATTCTTACTAAATTAATTATAAACTGGACTTGCAAATCTCTTTTCCGAACTACGTGGAAAGGAAGGCAAATCGAGTAAGTAGAATCTTGAAATTGAAAAAGTCTCGTTAGCCCCAAAACAAATTTGTGGCTAACTTGGTAGGTAAATGCACGGCAGACACTACGAGGCACATAGCATATTCAGAATCTGGGAGACGAGAGACACTATATTCGTCATCTTACAAAAAGAAAATCCCATTAAGTAGATGGGATTATTGCACACACCCCCCAGCAAAAAGAAAAATTAATACAATCAATAGAATGCAGCTAAGGGTCCATGCAATCGATTCGTTTCCATTCCCCATAACACTTCACAACTAACAAGCCCCGCCCCTCACGGAAGTGAGGCGCGTGCTTTTCGGGACCGAGGGGGAGGGGGCATGGCATTCGAGGCGAGGAGGGCGACGAGGGCGCCCCGAGGCCGTCGCCGCCAGTCCTGTCACGCCTCCGGTTTTAATAAAGCCTCCCCCCCATCCTCCTCCCCTCCCTGCGCGCTCGCAGCCCCTCACGAGGGGGCGGGAAGGCGGCAACGGCGGCGGCGGCGGGGGGCGCAAAATAAATTACCTCTCGAAGAGAAGCCATTAATAACAATCAGAGCGGCGGCGCCGCCGCCGCCGAGGCCAGGCGGCGGAGGGCGGCGAGTATTAATTTTAAAATAAGCGCCGTTCGATGGCTGCTTAGCGCCCCTCCCCCCTCGCGGAGCTCATGCACCGCCCTCCCCCCCGCGCCGCTCCGCCTCGCCCACGCTCTCCGCCGGGCGCCGCGGGGCGCAGGCGCGGCGCGGCGCCGGAGAAATAAATCAAGAGCGGCCGACCGTTCTCGGTGCTTTCAATTCGTTAACAAACACGCGCGGATAAAGTTGGCGGAGAAGAAAAGATAATTGTCAAGCGCGTCGGGAGGGAGCCAGTTAGAAATGTTATTGCGACAGATGGGATGTCGAAGCGGCGTTTATCGGATGTATGATTTCAAGCGCCACTCCAGAGATTAGGCTGACGGCCGAAAAATGCCTTCATAAGAACACATAAAACATATTGAATCTTTGTACTTACTACAAGCATCTGTCACCATACAAGCAGGTGTACTTGTAAGTCATGATCGTTCAGATGAGGTACACTAACCTAAACTGTATGAGGGAAGGACCACGAAATCATATTCTGCTAGGGCGAGAATTTTTAGTCAAGCTCCAGATGAAAACTAATTTCATGTTTATCGTTATCACTACACATATTTAAAATAGTAAAATACGATATCTTCAATTATATCTGGAGTATTGGGTGGCATTATGAATGTCGTTTACTCACACTTACCTTTGAACAAAAACTCTGTGTCAACATATCTGGCAAAACTTCTCGATACACATTAAATCTAATTAGTAGAAATGCTACAGTCTATTTAAAGCAAGAGTGTACCTGGCAGGTATACAAGATAAATCAATAATGATATTTTTTTAACATTTGTATAAATGTATGAGTACGTGTAAATTCTGGAAGACCCATTTCTCACAGCTACTATTATGTCACAGCAATGGCGTGTCGTCAACTCCTTTCCACTGTGATCGCTGTTCTTCATGTGGAGTGTGGCGTGGTTGCTGGTTCGCTCCGCAGCCGCCAGGGGCCGCCGCACCCGGCGCCACCCTCAGAGCAGGGGTCCGGGGACGGGGCGGTGGGGGTGCTAAAATGTGGGAAGCGGCCTGCCTTTTTTTTTGCGGAGGAACAAGGACTTTGCGAGGGAAGCAGGGCCGGCGTGAAAACGGGCCGGTACAATATTCTGATCAATGTCTGCTGACACTACGGCAAATATTTTCTGTCAGATCCGTGAAAAATGAGATTAAAATAGGAATTTGCTCAAATGAATCTTTGCAAACTTGTGTTGAGAAGGTTAACTGGAACAATATCCATGGAATCAACTCATAAGGAATGATTTTATGAAACTTCTGATGAAACAAGTTATGATTCAGTTTAGACTCAATTACAAATGCGATTATTTCCATGGGTGGATTTTTGAACAAAAAGGCGCTGAGAATTAAGACATCTAGGTGTAATATGAGGTCCGCTTCTTAAGTAGAGCCGGCCTAAAAAGGAAGGAAGGATAGGGTGATTGGATGTCAAGGTTTGTTCAGTAGTGTTGGATCCCAAATGACTGTTCGTACCCGCTGGGCAACCGCTCATTTAATCTTTTGGAATTTTGTAAAAAAAAATTGTGTCCGCTAAAAATCTTTAAACGCTGTACCAGCTTGTAATGCAACTGGGCTCCGTCTATCTGGGAAGTAACACTTCTGTTGCAAATAATTTTCAAAAGCCACAGTTAGATTTTTTGCAGAAGCTTTAGTCAAACTTGTACAATGTTCATAGTTTACATTTTCAAGGCGGTTACGTATTTCAGATATCACTTAATAAATATTAGATTTACAATATTTAGTGAAAGAAGCCCAGTCAGAAACATCTTGGATGGTAATGCTTTTCACGAATGGACTACTCTCATATCTCACCCTCTGCCATTCCTAAGCATGACCTCCAAGAGGATATGTGGAATACATCACTATTGACATCATGGAAAGACAATATATCAACAAACGTGCATGCTTCCCACATTTTAGCACACGTGTAAATGCATGTACATATCTACACAAGTGTAATGCAGTACTTAACAAACAAATCTACAATTACTCTTGAAGTCAGTACAACACTTCACATTATCACAGAGGATATTGCTAAGACAGTGAGAAACCTCTGAGCCTTGGGATAGTGCAAAAAAAACTTACGCTATACAACACAATTTTATGAGATTCCCGCGCTAACACGGTAGCAATATATTAAAAAAATTATGACATTAATAACACATCTCATTCCAGCACACGTTACAGATAAATCAAACAATGAATTAGCATTAGAATTTAATACATTTCGAAGCAGAAGAAAAAAACCACAATCCAAGTTAATACAAAGGAAACTTTTAAAAACATGAATATGTAGGAACCGTCGCCTCAACCCTACAGAAGAACGAGATAAGTGGATGCAGAACAACGAGTGATTACGTAGTGAATCTAGGTCGGTCCGAGACGAATGAGCAAATGTATCGGGGGTTTCAGTCTTCGTGCAGACGGCACCGGCGGCGCGCGAGCACTAGAGGGAGCAACCGCGGAGGGGGTTCCTCAAGGCTCAAGGGTTGGCTCCGTGGGCTCAGCTCGGGGGCAGGGCCCGCGTACTCACATGGCGCTCTTCCGCTGAGTTCAGGCCTGCGGTGGAGGCAAGCGCAGCAGCAGGCGCGGTTGCAAGGCGCAGCAGATGGCGGCCGGGGCAGGCGGAAACAGAAGCACAAAAGGGCGCAGCCCGATTAACACACATAGACTCACTAGTTTTGTCTAACCTAGGTTTCTACATAATACAAATACGACTCAAATACATACGCAATTGTGGCACATTACTCTCTTAATGAATCTGTTTTAATATTTGAAATTGGGAACTCTATTCAAGGAAACACTAGACAGAAAAATAGTGTTGTGTATATAGAAGTAATATATGGAAAATGTAGAGAGTTCTAATATTCGAAGTTAGGAAGACTATTGAAGGAAACACTAGACATAATTGTGTTGTAAATACAGTAGTAATATCTGAAAAATGTGGGGAGGATAATATTGTCATTTCTTCGGCTTATACCGATCAGGGCCTCCAACGATATACAACGCAAAATATATTCAAGGGAGAAAAAAACATCTCGCTACAGAGAAACAATACTAAACAACCGCCGTAAATATTTTTCACGATTAGAAAGCGGCGGCGGCTGCGGGGCGGGCCAGCAAACCTAGCCAAGGTAACATGCGACGAAGCACGCATCTCTTTTACTCATCTTCCCCCTAATCTCCATTACATCGCTCCCAAGGAACAACACCTGACTGCGGTTTGTATTTCCCTGGACCGGCGACCAGCGGCGGCGGCGGCGGCGGCGGCGACGCGGGCCAGCAAATGAGCTTCCTGCCCCCTCCGCCGCCCCGCCTCGCACCAGGGGTCCTCCGCTTCCGCTCGACCGCGGCGGCGTCCGGTGTAAGTTGCTGGGGATTCGCCACGGCGCGCCACCACAACCGCCCGAACACCCGCCCCGCCCCCTTGGCCCATCCGCCGCGCCGTCTTGAGCGCAACTTCTCGCCACCGCCGCCTCGCTCCGGTTCGACCGAGGGCGCTCGCGGCCGGGAGGAGTGGATCAGGGGGCGGGAAAGCGGTTGTAAACTTCCCTCACGGCCGCCAATAGAGAGAAGAGGGCGGCGGGTGGCGGGGGCGCGCGGTGTCTCGGAGGCGCTCACAGATCTGTCGGGCGGCGGCGACCGGGCCGGTGGTGACGGGGCGGCGGCGGCGGCGGCAGGCGCGACAACGCGCGGTGAAGCGGGGCGGGAGGGAGGGCCGGAAGCTGCCGGAGAACGGCGGCGACGCCGAACTTGGGTCGGGGAAGCGGGTTGTGGCGGCGCAACTCTGTAACTACCTCGCGCGGTTGGAAGCGGCGGCGGTGGCGGGGCGGGAAGGCGAAAGAGGGGTAGGAGGTGGGGAGGTGCCGCGGGCGGACCGGCACCGTAACTAACCCCAGCGCCCCCCTCCCTCCTTCCCGCAGACTCTCGCTGCTCGCGCGGCGGCGCCAGTGGCAGCGGCGGCGGCGGCGGCTTCTCTCGCCCGCGACCGCAGACAAACGGCGCGCGACGCCGCCGCCGCTGCCTCTCGCCTTACGCTCCGCTCCCCCCCCCTCCAGCCAGCGCCGCAGCACCGTAAACCCCGGCGCCGCCGCCTGAGCGCGAACCTCTCACCCTCCGCGCGCTCTCTTCACCCGGCTGCCGCTCAGCTCCGAGCCCCGCCGCGCTCCGCTTCTGGCTTTTCTCTTTCCCTGCCACAGGCCGACGCGCAAGTCGCTGCGCGTTCGCCAAACGGGCGTTCCTCTGCGCTTTTTCTGGGCAGTTGAATTAACGCGCGTACTACTGGTACGGTCTTGGTAGCTAGTTTGCTACAAACTGGGCGCTTCAAATTTTAATTATTTCTCAATAACTGGCTGTATAAAGCAAGTCGGAATATTCAATGTTAATGTCAATTTACTTTTTCATCAATATTCATGTATTTTATCACTTCTTCAACAGGAAAAGAAGTAATGAGAATGTCGGCTAATTCAGAAATTACTCGAATCGTATCAGTTTTTTCCATAAAAACGGAACTGTGGCAACGGGCATTTAATGGACTATTGCAAAATATATTGGCTACAAAATATATTACCACATCACTTCCCTTTTCCTACACGTACGCTTCAAATTTTTTTGTGTGTTCGCTTAGAGTTCACACTAGCGATGTGAATGGCTTTATTTATTGTTACAACCATCACACGTAGATAACGTTTCATGCTCTCTTTCGTTGCATGTCCAAATGTTAGCCCTAAATTCGGATTTTTATTTCTATTACTGCAGCTTGTCTTCAACTCTCTTTTCAAATTCCAATCCGTTCCTTTTCCAATGAAATAACTTGTGGCCCCGATAACTGTTTCTCCGACCCTCGATTCCATCGGCTGCGCCTCCGGGCCGGCCCAGAACCCGCGGCCCGGCGAAACAAATCGCAGAGCGCGAAGCTTTCGAGGCAGTCGACGGGCGTGCGCCCTTCCCCGCAGCTCAGCCCCGCCCCCGCCCCCGCCCCGCAGACGCGCGTCCCGGGGACACGTCGGGATTACGTTTCTCTTTTCCTGGCAAATCCGCGCCCCCCGGGCGGAGGGGGGCGGCGCGGGGGAGCGACCTGTGTCAGCGGCGGCGGAGTCTCAATTCGTTTCGGCGCCAGCGCGCGGGGCCCCGCCCCGCTCGGCTAGGCTCGGAGCGCGGGGCTCGGGTGGCCTGGGTCTGGGGAGCGCGGGCCGCGCCTGATCCGGGATTGAGTGACTGCGGCGGCGGGGGCGAGCGCGGGGCGCTCGCGCGGATGTCGGGGTTACCATAGCGACGCTCCGCAGAAGTCCTTAGCTTCTTCATTTCCTTCTCCCTGCGCCCCCTACCCCCCCACGTCGTCGGCTGCCGCGAGGAGCGCCGCCGGGCGAATGGCAGTCCTTCTTCGCCGCCCCCGCGCCCCTCTTCCGCGCACGCTTTACTACACGGGTCACGGCGGGCTCCTTCTTGCCCCCGTTCGCGGCCCCGCCCCCGGAGAGTCGCTCGTCTGCATGTGCCCGACGCAGCGGGCGGACGGGCGCGGGTCGTTACTTTATTGCTTTATCCGCGAGACGGAGGGCGGGCGGGCGGGCGATCGTCGGCGAGCGGGCCTTGTTTGCCCGCCCCCGCAACGGTCGACCGGCAAGGTGGGGCGGGGGGGGGGAGGGGGGGCGGAGAACGCGCGTGCGTCGGACAGTCGCGGGCGCACCCCCCTGCTCTGCATCGCCTCGCTTGGCTTTTTGTTGCACCCGCTGGCGCTTGTCGGCGGAAGATGGGAGACCTTTCTTCCCCTCCCCGCTTCCTAAAGCAGTTCGGGCGCGGCGGGTCGAGTTTCTTTTGATGTGGTTTGTCGGAACCGACGCGCGTCTAGGGAGCGGGTGATTGTACAATTTCCGGAGCAACCTCTGCTGTGTCATCCGCAGGTATCCAAAAAAAGAAATCTTTCTCGGGGGATGCGTAAGGTTCGGAATGAGCTAACTCTGCGAAGGTATTCAAACCGCAGGTGCCTTCAGTATTGGATTAAAAATTAATTTTATTTACAAATAAATACGGAAATCATTTACGAGGTACCGATATCGATTTATCTTGATAAGTTAATTCGATAACAAAATTAGTTAATCAATACAATACTTCGTGACTCTCAAGATACCTGTCACGATCATGAATTAAAACAGAAAGAGTAGATTGTATTAAGACATATTTTTTCTTTCTTACAAATAAAAGCATAATTAATTTTGGTTGTTACGCCCCACCATATGCCAATTATATATTGATAGGTTCGTTACTTGAACTGCGTGTCCGTTAAACATGTGTACAAGAAACCATTTCGCACAAGGAGCGTAATAACAAACAATTTTGAAATAAATGCCCGTAATATTTGTGACAAAAAAAAAACACTACACTTCTGGGCTTCTTATCCATCCCTCAAAGAAAGTAAATATTCTATCGATTTAAGTTTGAGCTTCATCTGAATGACATGCGGAGCACACAAGCCACGTAAGAAGGCAAGACGTCCAGCGGGGCGGCGAAGGGGCAAGAACGCGGCGACGAGCCGCGAGCCGCCTTATCATCGTTACTCCGTAATGGAGACGGATCATTGGGAGCAGCGGCGGTCGCCCACGCGGCGGAGGCGGCGGCGCTGGGAAATAGAAACAAATGAAGCCGCGCCGGGAGCGAGCGAGCGGGCGGACTGCCGCTCCTGCTCCCAGCCCCGCCCCCGCCGGGCGAGCGCGTCGAAAAGGCGGCGCAGAGATTTAATTTTCCATCCGGCGGAGGTGAACAAAACGCGAGGGCGACACTCCAGCATGCGGGTGAGGGAGGGCGGAGGGTTGCAAAAACGCGCCGAGTGGCACCAGCAGCAACGGCCCCGGCGGCGGCTGCTGCTGTGGCGTCGGACGGTTGGGAGGAGGAGGAGGAGGAGGAGGACACTCGGCGGCGCTGGCGTGGAGAGCGGCAGAGGCGGAGCGGAGAGGAAAGCGGGGAGGGGTGGGGCGGGGAGGAGCAGGTCGCCGCGAACGCGCGGTCGAGAGCGCGGAGAGGAAAACGGGGCGCGATGAAAAGGGCCGGGGCGGCGGCGGTGGCGGCGGCGGGAACGGCGGACGAGGGCTCTCCAGCCGGCCACTCGACCCGACGGCGCGGCGGTGGCGGCGGCGCGGGACGAGGGCGAGGGCGAGGCGGGGGCGGCAGAGGGGCGCCGACACTGGCGCTCCACCGCCAGCAGCGCCTCCTCCGCCGCCGCCGCACTCGAGACAGCCCTGGACACGCGTCCGAACTTTACGTCCCTAGGCCACTGAATAGCCGCCAGCCAGCGCGCTGCGTTCTTGTTAGGGGAAGAACGGCCCGAGACGCTCTCGCCGTCCCCTCCTCGCTCCTCCTCAGGGGTCCTCCGCCTCCCCCCCCCCGCGGCGGAAACTTGGCTGCCGGCCGCGCGGCGGCGCTGCGGGCCCGACGAGCGCAGGTCCCCCTCGCGGCGCCGCCCCGGTACAAGGAAATACTTTCACGGCGCGGGGGCGGGGCCGAGGTTGTCACTGGCGGGCCCCGCGCCGATGCCAGCCCGCTATGGATTTTTTATTCTTCATATCAAGTTCGCGACTTCCCATTTGATAGAGACCGACCAGGTTGGGGTGTGATTTCTGATTCAAACGCGAGAATGGGAGCAACCCTTTTTAAACTAAGCGGTAACCTGTAAACAACACAATACCATCTCTTTTAAGTGAAAGCAGATACGAAATTTTTGCCTCAATTACTTTATATTTTCTGATAGATGTCCATTTAACCTGCATTCCTTCTGAATTTATGTCAATATTTCCCCACATTTTCACGCCAGATTAACAGAAATAAGACGCTATTGGGCGATGACGAAATATATTAATTTACATAACCAACACAATGCCTTGGCCTGATAAACAAAATTATGAAAACAAATGCGTGTTCACAAATATGTGTCATACTTTAAATATGTATTTAAGTGTAAAGTATAAACCCTGGGATAACTTTTGTATCTTTGCTGCCTGACGTATTGTATTATGTACACACAATTCGTAGTAGAGATATTTGTTTTAGGATAACATTACATATTTAGTCAACAAGTTGTGTCACTACCAACATAAGACATATTTATTTGTTAAAGATAAATTAAAATGGATATTATGCAGGTTATGATAAATATTTCATCAGGGTAGGATTATGAAACGGGAAGGAGATGTGCAAGTAGCAATACGAGTGTTCAAGAAATGATATCAGAAAGTAAGATTGCGGTCGGAGTGGGGGGTGAGAGAGAAGCGTGGGATACTGACCGCTGTTGCTCTTGACCTCGTCGCGGTGCAGCTCCGGCTTGGAGCCCAGCATGGAGAGCGGGTGCGCGCCGGGCCCCGCCAGCGCGCCCGACAGCCCCAGCAGCGACGCGGCGCTGGACGGCGGGCCGGGCAGCCCCGGGTGCGGCATCATGGGGATGGGCGGCGCGTGCGCCGCGTGCGGCAGCTGCTGCGCGTGCATCTGCTGCTGCAACACCGCGCGCCCCGCTGCGTCAGACACCTCCGCCCGCGCGCGCGCCGGCGCACGGGGCGGCCAGGCCGGGGGGGGGGGGGCATGCGATGTCTCACGCCATGGCGGAGATATGGGGGTTGGGAGGAAATTTCGCCCAGCCACCTCGCTCCTGACGTCGAGCACGGACGGCATGGGGGCTGCGGGTCGAGGACGTATGCAACCGCCTCACGCCGAGCTGGAGCTAAGGAGGTTGGGAGGGGGAGGACATTTCGGCCATGCCACCTCTCTCCTGTCGATCTCCGCACGGGGCGGTGAGGACGGAAAGAGGTAGAGTTGAGAGCACATGCAACCACCTCCAGTGGCCCTGCTGTGAGGGTTGGGAGAATGACAAATATAGAGCTGGCAATCTTCTCGTAACTCAAGATTAATGTAACAGAAATAATATCATTCCCGTTCTTGATGTTTGGGGACAACATAGGGAAATTTTTTTAAAAAAAAGGCTTGTGCGCATTCGAGCTACATCACTGCTTTTAAGACACCGCGTGTTGTAAACAACTCTATGTTCGTAGCTGACGTGTCGAGTACAAACATTCACCGGAGACAGACAACAAAAACAATTTTGGATCGATGAGAATCCTCTCAGAGTTTTGACACGGAAGGAGAAAGCACAAGTTAACGTGATACGAATACAACGGCATGCCAGATTTTTACCTTACAATGAAATGCTGCTCCTCATAGATGCCAACTTTTTCTTTTCAATCCGGACAAAATTCTCACCCCAAAAGAAAAAAGAATTGGAACAATAATTTTGAAAAAATACATCTCATAAATGAAAACAGTATTTTTAACAATTTTGTTTTAAGAGAAGAGATAAATAACTCAACTCAGACGGTATCCAACACTTCCTGTGTTGTAGAATGGAAAAAAAACTTTATCTCAAATCATAGATGGGGTTGCGACCGCACGAGGGGAATGCCTATTCAGAACGTCGCCTTCCTGCTCCCTCGCGGATGACACCCCGCGCGATCTGAGCTCCCGCGACACGGTCGTTACGCAGGCAATACACGCCACTTAGGGGTACCGCCTCCCCACCCCCCGCGCCCTTCGACTTTCTCGCGCGACAGGAAGGGCGCCTGGCGCGAAAGGGGTTGCGATTAATTTCCAAGTGCGGGAGGTAGCTCCCCTTCCGGTTGGCTGCGAGGTGAACCCCTCCCCCCCCTTTACGCGTCACGTCGAGTCGCTCGCGACTTTTCCTTGCCCCCACCCCACCCTTCAGCGAAGGGAGGATTAAACTTGTGAGGGCGAAGACACTGCTCAGCTGCGTGTGATATTGGAGGATAATAAAGAGGCGGAGTTGAAATGGTTTCGCGGCGCAGAGGGGGCGCGGACAAACCCTGGGAACCTCCAAGTTAAGCGGCTTCTGGTGCCAACGTTAGTCGCGGATGTTAAATCCCTCGAATATTCTGTTTGCTCGCGACACACAATCGATGATCTTTCGCGCGTTTTTGTAGTTCTTTAAAACTTCTCTTAAATAATACAGTGCTGAATACACAGAATCAAAAATGCCAATTCAAATATTAAAATGAATCGTGAAAAAGAACAGCTAGTCGGGTTTAAAATTAATCAGTGAACGAGATTTGAAGTACTCTCTGAATTATAATTTATTTGTCGAATCTCCAAAATGGATCTGGCATCGGTCGGAGTTGATCTTGTTTTGGGTATCGTTTGCGACACAAAATAAAACAAACAAGGACAAACTTTTAAATAATTCATTAAAATTTGTATGTTATAAAAGTATCTGTAATATTTCTCTTATTCCGCCAGTTCATTCGCAAATGCGAGCAATCCTTTTGAGAGAGAGAAAAAAAATCGTCTGTCCCCGGTTCATCTCAAACCCTCGGCATTCTGTCTGCCCTGATCCGGCCGGCTAAGCCACGTGCGGTAGTTTTGAGAGGAACGAACTGCATCTCCTCTCCTCCCCCAATCGATTGATCTCGCTAAGACCCGATACTCCCCTCTAATTAATTAGGGAAGTTGTACAAACGCATCAGCGAAAAGCCATGCCAAACAACACTGATCACAATGGAACACAAAAACATCGCGCATGCAACACCGGACAATGAAGCACAAAAGCAGTGAAACAGCGGTGTAGAAACAAGTGCCTAATGGCTAAAGCAGGGTTGAAACTTACACAATTGGGCTGCAGACGGCAGTTCACCACTTGTCCGACGGAACCAATATTAGGAATAATATACAATATATCACAATTAACACATATCACATTCAATTTCACTTAGAAAGAGAGGGGGAAATCCAGAATACGCCACATGTATTCTCTAAAATGGCATGCGACAAGGGAAATGTGGGTAGAAATGTTTGCCTCTATGTGTTAAGCAAAATTGAAGTACTTCACTATACAATTGGTTGATAATAACACGGGGTATAGGACACCTGGGTCAAAAACAATGAATCACGTATAGGAAACGGAATTAAGAAACACCGCTTTATAAAATAAATATTTGGGGCAACAGCCGTTAGTAAACTAAAAGTCAATATACTATGCACCTGAAATCGTGTAAGTGTACGCAAAGCGTATATTGGAGCTCGAGTCAGCAAAAACATGTTTTGTGTGATGACTTATTGTAATTATATATTTCCACATTTTCTATTTTAAATCCTTTTTTTATTGATGTTTATTTATTTTGTATAAAATTTCTACCAGTCCTTGAGTATAATTTCATATTCGAACAACAATTCACAATACAAAATATTAAATAGAGAAATCCGCGTTAATGTGATTCAATATACAACTTTTAATTTCAAGAATTGCATAACTTAAGACCTTTAAATTATTATTTCTAGTTTACTGTCACTGGTTGCTAGTTTTAATTTAATTATTTTAAATTGTCTGAATTATAGAAATATATAGAATCGTTTTTCATAAAAATGATCATTTAAATTCTTAATAATAAAATAATAATAATGCACTTAGTAATATACAAAAAGGCAACAGCAGAGCTAGTGTTGTTATTGAAATACATATTACCAAGTTAGTAAGTTCTTGTTATGAGCGCAACTGAACAATTGATTTTAGTAATCCTACACCCTTACAATTCCATTCCCAATATTCCTAATTAAACACAGTTAGTAGGTGTTTTTGTAATTCAAGCAATTAAAATGAGTTAAATATCACTGCTAAGCGACCGCCTCTGAAAGGCAGCTCGGCATCATGCACAACAAACTGCACGCACACACACACACACACACATAAAAAGCCCAGCCCCCCACACACAGAAAAAGCACAGCCCGACATGCCCGCGTGCAACACAGACTGCCCACGCTCTCGGCAACGGGCCATGCACCTCGCTCAAGCATGCGCAGCACAAACAAATATAGAGAGAGGGGTACGAACCAGCAACCGAGGCAAGTCGGGACGCTGTTGCTGAAACAAGAGAGACACACACTGTACTGCGCTGCGCTTCGGGGAGGCATTGGAGAGGGGAAAGGACCCACACGGGACGGGGAAGGGCGCCGGTGGAAAGCACTCCAACATTTCAGAGGAAGAACATTCGGGAACAAATCGTCCCCGACAGTACCTTTAAGTACACGGCCACTTTTCTATTTGGAAGTACATTTCTGACACTTGTATTAAATTAGAGATGCATCTACAGGAATTACAGATCACACGTCATTTCACTGGAAACATCAACTCAATTTCAAGCTTTACAGATGATTGAAAAGGGCACTGAATTTTGTATTCCACCGGCCAGAGAACTGTATCATAAACGAGGATATTAGTATGATCAAAAATTATAATACTTTTTTTTGTAATTATGATAATTCTTTGTTTTTTAGGTGAAGGTTTCCTCGATTAGTACTAAAATTGCTTTTAAAAAAACCTGCCTCTTGAATAAAAATGTTTCAAATAATCCTGGTTAAAGCCACCATGTTATGAGGAATAGCCAGAATTAATGGTCTACGTAAATCCATCAACGAGGTATTCGAAATAAAATTCCAGAAAAGAGGAAATTCAGCAATATTGTTGCGGATGGAAATGAATCATATAATAATATCATATATGGCCTTGACCAACAACATACAGTAAAGATGTACAAATTTATCCGTGTAATTCCAAGTAAATGCATAAGAAACAACACATTTACGAGACAAGACTAGAAAGAAAGGAAATCACAGTCACGCCAATTAGATTAAGGAGGAGACACATCACACAGAAAAAGTATGAAAAATATAAAAATACTGGTACTAATAATCACATTCAAGAAGATAAGGAAGTGAAGTAAAACTTATTTTCGTCTACAGAAAAATGTCAATGAAACTTTGTAAAGCGAAGGTTGAACATTGGGAAGTTGTACTTTTCAATAAACTCTTTTTCAAAACCTGCGACCCTGTTTCTAAAGGAACGTGAGGAATTACGTAAATAGTACGCTTACAACGACACGCGCATTATATGAGAATGACTTCCGGTTCCCGGCACGTGGACGGCAGTTAAGGCTCCTTGGAGCCATTCGCACATGGGCTACAAAGTAGATGCGCAAGGATATTTCTAAACGGAGCATTAGTTCCGTTATTCCACTAATGGAAACAACGTCGAAACGCATGACCAGTATTACTGGGGAAATAATGTAATACCAATATTTATGAGGATGTTAAGGATCTTTGTGGGGAGGTGTGCAGTGCAACATACACTTAAGCTGAGGTCTGGTGTTATAAAAATTGAAATTCTTGAGAAAGACTAATGTTTATATAGAACTGTAAATGTGAATTACCGTTATAATAATAATAATTACAAACAATCTAATCAGAATCAAAATGTAAAACATATATTTTCATTTCTTGTGTTTGAAGCTGGAACTCTTTCACAGTAGCTCCAGGAACAAAGCGATCAAAGCCAGCAAAATAAGAACTGGTCATTGTAATAAGTATCATTTTCTCAAGCAGCATGTCATCCTTAAATTACCATTATTACCCGTTGCGACAAACACATATACTAAGGGCCGAGGACATATGACAAACCGCTTCTGAGAGATACTCCACAGCACAGCGCCTTATCGAACCGCAGTGCTCCAGACTTCGCGCACTCGACTGTACTCCTCCTGCGGCGCAGCGGCTCTCACTCCCCCCCCTCCCCCCACCCACCCCAGGAGCTCTCGGCTCTCTCGCTGCGCATTCTTCCCGCTTTTCCCGCTTCTTACTTCGGCTTATATTAAAAACTGCGAGGCAGGGCTTCGCCAGCTTTGCAGAAACTTTCCAGGGCGCCTTCTCTCGTTCCCTCCCTCCCTCCCCCTCCCCGCCCCGCTTTCCTGCCGCCTAGGCGCCGCCACCCTCACCCGCCCCCGCCCCCGCGCCGCGCCCTCCGCCGCCGCTCCGCCCTCCTAATCAACATTCCAATCTGGTTCTCGCCTGATCGAAGACGACGGAGGCAGCGGCGATGGCCGCCGGCGTCAGACGCCGGCATCTGGAGTAAATTAAGCTAGGGGATTCTTTGCATGTTTCAGAGTCTTATGTGTATATCAGGGGTCGGCAAACTTTTCCGCCGACGAGCCGGAGGCGTACTATAAATATTCACAGGTCAATACGAGGTCTGGTCATAAAATTAACGGAAGTATGGGAGGAACACATGTAGTTGTCGAAAGAACGAAGTACTAACACTAGAGGAGATTTATAAACCCTCTTTACTGATAAATCGTGAGTGATTACAAGACATTGAAAAGACCTAATGTGCTGTATTGAAAATGTACTTCGTCAACAGCAGAATTATCTTTGTTACAAAACAAATAACGGCACACACACTCGATACTAACGTTTGGAAAATTTACTTAAGAATTCAGAGATTCAGATTTTTCATATCTTACTAATAGAGACAAATATCAAAACTTCAAGTATGAAAAGGAGTTGCTAAGAGATTTATATGAAATCCATCATTGAATTTAAATTACGACTTTGAAATCCGATATTAAATACTGTTGTAATACCACGGGTAAACATTGTTTCTCCATGTGAAATACATATTCAAATGGTTCACAATGTTAGAAATTCATTTAAAAATTAATCAACATAACCAGCCAGTTTGCTTCAAGCTCGTTTGAGCAGTGCACTAACTTGCACGTAACCAGTCGCTCATGATAAATACCTGAGATAACATCAAGACTCGTATACATTGGAATATGCATGGAACAGTGGTTATTTCTTACTAATAACTGAAAGCGAACTAAATCAGGAAATCATCTAGTGTGATGTTTTCGACCAGAACAAGACAAACATCTCCTGACATGTTATCGAGAAATCTGCGCCACACGCGGCCAGTGGACCCGTCGAGTGCCACCCTTGGCACGAACACCTCCCAGCGGCCCCGCCCATCTCCCTGCCCGCCACCCGCCGCCCTCCGCTTTCCACAGCGGGGCGAGATCTTTGTTTTTCTCTTAAGGAGACGGAAATAATATAAAGTTGTCGCCTCTCACGCGGCGCGTCTGTCAGCAGGGGAGCGAGCGGCGGCGGCGGTTAGCATATTCATGACGAAAACCGTTCTGGGGGATGTCGGACACTGCGATGATGAGATGGCGATGCAAATTTCCCCCTCGCACTTTCGCCGGGCGAGCCGCGCCGGCAGAGTGATTGCTCGGCGGTGGCCGCGACGGACGCGCAATTGGGCCTAAAGCGCAGGTCGCCGCAATTTGATTCGGGAGAGCGCCACCGCACGGAAATTGAAAAACCGAGTATCGATTGTATTTAAAAATGGATCACATCTGGATATCTTCTTCTTTTGTACTGAAAGGGGTATCAAGGCTAAAAAGGTGAGTCCTGATATATAATTTTTTCACGGCAATTATGCTATATCTCATGAGGATATTGGGAAGTGGCAGTTTGCTCTCGCTTTCAAGCTACAATGAAAAGTACTATATCCAAACATATAAACATGAAACTTCTGTACGTCATTATTTTACGTTACTACGTTATTTTTTAAAAGAGGTAGCAAATCTCCATTCCTCGACTTGCATCTATACCATTTACGAAATCATTTATTCTGTACATCACTTACAGAAAAATGTAATATTTCCATGCTGCATATTGATAATTCAAAAATTAAATTATGTTTTTAATATTCAAATCACAAAGATTAAGCACAAATATTCTCTTTGTAGGATTCCTCTAATTGTACGTCACATGGTAACTACGAGTACATACACTGGTACTAATAACTTTTCTCTAATTTCGAAATCACCACTGTTTTCGCACGCTTGTTATAAAATCTAGAAAGTTTCAAAGTCAACACAATTATCTCACACAAGAAAAAGGTAGAAAAAGATAAGTAAACGGGAAAGAGCCGCCTCCAACTCCCGGCCATCGTTTCGCCCATTGCAACCCGCATTTCCAGCGACCAACGCATCGCCCAGAAACGTGCGTTCGAAAAATCCAAATGCCCTATTTACTCGAATCGCGCGAGCGCAACTGTTGTCATGTAAACAAACAGAATCCAACGATCCACGTTAGCCACGGGTAATGGTATCAAAACGGATATAATCGAATCCGATTAAAGGCTTATTTACCTCATTACATAACATTAAGTTGAAACCAACCCCAGTTAAAGTTATGACGGATTCACGGCTTATTAGACAAAAGTACAACGGGATCGACAAAATTATCCATCCTTCCTAGAAGTAGTACCCCCAAAACGGAACGAGTAATGAAGTTTTTTCCCACGTCGCCCCTCGTCAGAACCTTCAGTTATTCCTCCTCACGGCCCCGAGTGGCCGGGGTCGGAGGGGAGTTGGAGGGGTGCGGAGGGTGGGTGGGGGGTGGGAATTAGCGCGGGCCCCCATTTGGCGCAGGCTGCGAGCGTACCGCGCCGCCCCCGGCGACTCTTAGCAAAGCAAATTAAGTTGCATTACGGAAAAATAAGGGCGGCGCTCCCCCGGCCGCGCGCGCGCGCGCAGGCGAGCGGGCCGCCTCTCTCTCAAGACGCCGGGAATATGATTACCGTCGCCTGAGATAATTACTGACTCGCTAACTGGCGGCCCCTCCCACGCGAGCGGCGGCGACGGCGCGCGACCCCTCCAAGCGGCAGCGCCCCTCGGGTGACAGTGGTGGTGGTGGTGGTGGTGGTGGTGGTGGTGGTGATAGTGCTGGTGGTGGTGGTGGTGGTGGTGGTGGTGGTGATAGTGCTGGTGGTGGTGCGGGTGGCAGCGAAGGTAGTGATGGTAGCAGAGACGGCAGCACTGTTTGTAGTGGTGACTGTGGGGATGGCAGTGATGGTTTCGGCGGACGGTTTAGATGGGAGGATAGCGATGGTTACAGTGTCAGTGGGAGTGGCGGTTGGCGGAGTCAGCGGGGATGGCGGTCGGCGGTGTCAGAGGGGATGGTGGCGGCGGAGCGGGGATGATGGCAAAGACGGTGGGGATGGTGGTTGGCGGAGTCAGCGGGGATGGCGGTCGGCGGTGTCAGAGGGGATGGCGACGGTGGTGCTGTCAGAGAAGATGGCGTCGGTGGTGGTTGTAGAGGTGGTGGCGGCGGAGTGGGGATGATGGCAGAGACGGTGGGGATGGAGGTTGGTGGAGGCGGCGGGAAAGGCGGTCGCTGAAGGAGAGAGATGATGGCGGAGGCGGAGATGGCGTTGCGGCGGGGATGGGAGTCGGCGGAGGCGATGGGGATGATGGCGGCGGCGACCCGTGGGGCGTGGCTGGCGGTGGCGGTTTTGGCGGGCTCGGAGCCGGCGAGAGTGGGGGGGGGGCGCCCCAGGAGACACGTGTGCTACGTGGGGGGCTGCGCGCAGGAAATCGCGCGCAACAACATCCTTCCGCGCGACCTGCCTTGGGGCGCGCCACTCGGCGCGGGGGAGCGCAGCGCCAGCGACGGCGGAAGAAGAGGCGAGAAGAGGAAGCAGAGTCGGGTGAAAGGGCAGGGACGAAAATAAAAAAAAGATGAGTAAATTGAAACGTTTGGAGGTTACAGAGCATGTAAAACAGGAAGAGTTAGTCAAGCAAAATGTCTCTGAGAATGTGGGAATACAAGGAATGAACAGAAGGATCAAATGCTCTCAGAAAATGAAAACAAAATATTTGGATTTCGGTTGATCTAAAAAACTACTCGTGTGCCATTCGAATGAATTCTTTAAATCATAATTTTAATACACACGTTTCACTTTTATTTACTATTTATTAACAGATGGAAAAATACGCAAATGTTTCTGAAACGTTCCATCACAGTTGTAAAGAAAAGGATTACGAAATATTTGACACGAACTATGCAAACAAATCAACTGACGCTGTATTATATTGAAAGTACGAACCGTATTTCCAAAGATAATTTTCTTTCCTCGCATAAGGTTCAGACTTTCAAGACCCAACAACACCCGGCCTCAGTAGACTCCGCATCTTACGGCGGCGTCGGAGCGCAGCATATGGAAATACAAAGCATCTCGAGGAGTCAACGGCGGAGCAGAAGCGATCGCCGGGGAGCGCGGCGTCGGCGGCGCGGTGCCCAGCGCGCCTTCTCCTCCAAGCGCCGCCCCCGCGCCGCGGATCGAAGCCGCCCTCCAGCGCCGCCGGCGCTCTGACGCGGCACTGCGCGGGGCGGAGAGGGGGCGGGGGCGGGAAAGGGCGCCAACGGCGCGCCGGAAGGATGAGTGCCGCCGGGGGCGGAGGGGGTGGGGTGGGGTGAGGTGGGGAGCTGGGGGACGAGAGGGGGCCAGAGGGACGAGACCGCCATCTTCCGCGAAGCGCTGTTCGCTCGCCCACTCGTCATTTCGCTGTGCGGTGGAGTTCCCTGCAGCAGCAGCAGCAGCAGCAGTGGCGGCGGCGGCAGCGACGCGGAGGGTCGGGAGAGTGGCAAGAACGCGAGTCCACGGGCGGAAAAAGGGGGAGAGGCGAGCGGGCAGGCGAGCGAGCGAGATGACAGCACAGAGAAAGAGATGGAGTGGCGCGGCGAGAGGGTGGGAGGGAGGGAGGGAGAGGGAGCAAAAGAGTTCTCGTGCGTGTCGGCAGCGTCCGCCGCCTCCGCGCCCGTGCGTACTTCACCCTTTTCACAGGAGGAGAAGAAAGGCGCTCGGGGAGATGAGAGCTTTTCAACGGGCGACGCGTCGCGTCGCGCGGCGTCGACAGCGGGGGCGGGGCAGGGGCGGGGCCGCGACCGGGGACGGGGCTGGCGCGGGGCGGGGCGGGTAGCGCAAACGGGAAGGGAGGAAGCGGAGAGAGGGAGGGAACGGGCGGGGGCGACCGCGGCTGAGAGCAAGGAGACGCCGATAAAAACCACTTGGAGCACGGAACGCGGGGGAGGATGAAAAGAGCGGGGCGCGAGGGGGGAGTGGAGGACAAGGGGCGGGGGTGAGAGGCGGCGGAGGGGGAAAGGGGAACGGGGGAGCAAATGAAGAGGGCGACGAAACGCGACGGCGCGCTCAAGCGACCGCGCGTGGAGTTTTGGGAGGCAGCGCCATTCGCGGTGGTTGGGCTGCGCACCGCCGCCTCAAATCCTGATCCCGACGCCGCTCGCTCCACTGTACACGGAAGTATATTACGTGCAGAGTCACGCCACCGCGTACTCGTATCCTTGGGTGCAACTTTCGTGGTCAGAGGGTTTCCGGTTCCACTACGAGCCTAAATTTCGTTTCAGCTATGATTAATCGCGTAAAACTCAAAGCCCTGCGTTTTGACTGTTTTTTAACGGTTACGTACAATGTAACGACCTAGGTGCGTTTTTGGAAAAGTAACTGCTACAAACCGGTACAAACTACGTTCTCGTTGACAAAAACAGACCGGTCATTACTATCATCTGTATACTTTCTTCGGAATGAATAAAACATCGCAAAGAGAGAATAACTCTCAGGCGTTATATACAATGGCACAGATCATCAACAGTTTCAGAGTCATTCGATTTTTAGCAACACAGGGATAAAGGTTTTATTTCCTCACGTGTAGAGTACTTGGAACTTTCAAAGCATCAACTACATTAAGCTTTATGTTCACCATTCTATTACTTACAAAAACTAGAACTAGTTCCCGATAAATTAAAGGAAAATTACTTAACGAAAGAAGGTCCCGATCGACCAGCAATTCAAACCATAAGTTAATTTCATATATGAGCTGACTGTGTTACGAATACAGCATATTAATAAATATATGGCCCTGCAAATAAAAGTTTCACCGGAAGAGGCTAAAGAGATGAGACCAACCCCCTCCACCCCAAGAGTCGTCTCCTCGACTACACGGCGGCGCCGTTGGCTTCTCGGCACCACAGGCGCTGCGTCTTCCAGGGCGGACTGTACCTCTTAGCGCCCTCGGCGCGGCGCGGCGGCGACAAGGCGATCCCGCGCTGACCGTGAGCCGTTCTTCGGGGAGGTCATCAGAGCCCACCCCCACCCCTCCTCCTCCGCCCCCGCCCGCGGCGCCGGAAAAGGGCAGCCTTAATCCGAGAAGGGCAAAGTTCGCCGCGCGGCGGCGGCGGGGGGCGAGTGACCGCGCCGCCTAACGAGCTCCCTCGGGGTGAGGGGTGGGGTTGGGGGTGGGGGCGCCGAGGAAAACAAGTGACGGCGGCGGTGATCGATCCCGGAGCCGCGGCCATGAATACCAAGCGGCCGGCGAAGGCGGCTCCGCCGCCGCCGCCACCGGCGAGAACGGCGGTAGAGGCGCCGAAGACGCAGTGCCACCAACAGCTCAAGCGCGTGAAGGTTAGGGTGGCACGCACACGGGTTGCAACGAGCCGATCACGCTCTCGTTATGTTACAAGGACCCGGGATCGTTAACGTCTTGTTCATATCGATTGTCAAACGATTCCTCGCTATCAAGATATGTTAAATGTCAACATACTGCTTAGTATGATTTTGTAAGATTTCAAAAAGTAAAAAAAGATGCTAGAAACGAAGTCAAAACTTGAGACAAATACTTTCCAACGTGTTTTCACATATTGCTGAGATCATAAACCCATTATCTATGCACAAATTGTAACAATTTTGTGACTTATTATTCAACTTCATTAATAATCTTTAATAGATTTTGGCCTTTATATTGTTTCACGTACTTCGAAAGTAAATAATCAATAAATACTACTTTAACATAAGAGTCGCTTTCCCATAATATCGATATTCTACAGCTAATTCATTGAATCTGTGACTAATTCTTGTCTTCCAACCGCAGCTACGACAACTTAAACCTATAAAAACAGGCAATTTATCGAATAAAAACTTCGGTAAAGACAACCTCAGTTGCTTCTCCTGACAGCTACAAAGCACAAATCACAATATTCCGCATCGAGAGCGGGTGTTCAAATAAAGCAGCAGTCCGCCGCCGAGCGTGGCGCGGAGGCAGGGGCGGGCGCGACGCCCTCCGAGGGAGCGCGCGGCGCGACTCCGCGGAGACGCGGGCGGCACGCGGGCTCTGCGCGCCCGAGCCAGGGCGGCGAGGCGGCAGACAGGGCGGCGGCTCCCGCGGGGACCGCACGAAGGCCGGGAGATTTAAGGGATCGAAGAGAGTGCATTGAGGCGACGGCGCTGCAGGAGGACGAGAAGGAAGCGGGGCGGGGCGGGGCGGGGCGGGCGCGACAAGAGACCGCCTGGAGGAAGACGAGGGGAGCTGGAATGGCATATTGGGCGAAAGCGAGGTGGAAGAGGCTGCGGCGACGACGACGACGACGACGACGACGACGGGGATGTTAGGCGCGAGGGAGGCATGGGACCGCGAGATGTTCGGAGAGAGAGAGGAGAGAGAGGAGATAGAGAGGAGAGAGAGAGGAAATAGAGAGAAGAGAGAAAGGAGAGAGAGACAAAGGGAGAGAGAGAAAGAGAAAGGTTGATGGGGGGGGCAGGTAGGGAGGGCAGGCGACATCGCGGGGAAGCGAGGGGCGGCGAGGGCGCGGCGTCGGTGAGGCAGCCTCGCGGGGCCGGTGAGGGCGTCGGCGGCGCCGTGGGAGCGCCAGGCGGCGCCGTGGGAGCGCCAGGCGGCAGCGGAGGGGAGGCGGCGGCGGCGGCGCCTCAAGGTGCGGGTCGCGGCGGGAGGGCCGCGCGGTGCGGTCTCCGGAGGCGCCAGGCGCCGCGAGAAATTGCCCCTGCAGCTCCCGGGAGCGCGCGGCTGGGGCGGACCGGCATACCAAGTGCTGACATCTGGTGGCGTCGCGGGCAACACGCCGCCCGGGGCTGGCGCGTCACGAACGCCCGCAGGGGCCGCCCGCCGCCGCCATCGCCCCAGCCCTGGCCGTCCTGCGCCCACCGCCGCCGCTAACCGCCACCAAATCACCCCCGCGCGCGTGACGTGTTTTTGAACAACCCCCAGCGGGAAGCGGTGCGATATGTGAGCGCCGAGCTGGTCAAATATTTAACGAACATTATCACGTACGTACTTAGCATTCTACGAACTCGCGTTATTATTCATTACGGCGGATTATGACGTGAAAAACTGCAGACGGGCGCGCCGCGTTATCCCGCAGTTATGGGAATAAAAAAAAATACAAATTACGAAATAAAATGAAACACTGACACTAAACACATGCACAATATAAGGGGATTATTTGCGAAGGATAATGCTCCATAACGCTCGTCAGAGCACACAAAAGACACAGCGCAAAAAACTGCCACAAATATCGCGTCCCGCAGAACTGTGTGCACGCACGGCTCGCATAGAGATGAATATTTGATACGCCGAGTGTGGCGCCGACGGTGCGAATAAACATGCTAGAAAATACTCGATGTGCACGTGAAAACACTACGTCATGCATATGCACAGCCTTACGTATTACTATCCGAAAATAAGTAAACGTAAACATACTGCAGTAAGATAAATTTGAAAATTGAGAATGAGATAAAAATAATTATATATTTTGTGTTGTAGGTAAATCATATTGTGCACGAATTACTGGCATATGGTAGAATATAGCAAGCAAAGCGGATACGAGAGAAATATAAAGAAATTTCAACAATTTCACTCCAGTACATTGTTGTTGTTTTGCTTTTTATAAAGGAATTGGCATTAGGTTCTGCATTCCACAGAGGATAAGCGGGAAACGAAAAGGTACAAGCACGTTTTCGTGTATTTCATGAAATATTTTCATGAGCACATTTTCGTGTATTTCATTTCAGAGATATTCTTTCTTTTCACTCAAAAATCCACGTATTTGATATTTTTTTTCATTCGTCTATTCACACATTTCGCTTACCGACGGAATCCGCATATTCAGTGCATCAATGCATACGACATAGCTAGTCAGGCGACAGCAGAGCTTCAAAGAAGAGGCCACTCGATATTAAATATTTCGTATTCACATTCAGCACCATTTTGTGTGGTTTTGTGCAGTAGTATACGAGCTTATGCAAGTCACCAGCCTTTACTACACCTCCCTTTTGTCGCCTTCGCTCCCGCCCTCGGAATACCTTTAAGACAAACGGACTGGACCACGGAGGTGGCGACACCTGTCGGACGTGCGCTTTTTGTTATGGGCAACGGACTTGGCGTCAGATAGGCAGCAGAGGGTAGGGCGAGGCGGAGCGGTGCGAGGCGGGGAGAAGCGGGACTGGAAGGAGTGGGTCTGGCCGGATAGGGGCGGGGAGGGGAGGAGCGGTGTGGGGGGAGCGGGTGGGGGAGAGCGGAGCGGCGCGGGGCGGCGCGCTCCCGAGAGGCGGACACGCCCTTCCGCCAGGAAGCGCCCGCGCGTCCGCCCGCCTCTTCACGCGACGGCGACGTCGCCGTCGCGCGCGCGTCGGAACGCGCTCGCTTCATCCTCGCGCCGCCGACGTCGCGCCAACGTCCGGCCGATGACCCTCGCGCGAGGCACCGCGAGGAGCGCATAGGGGCGCTCTTGGACGAAGACTCTGATCGCTTTCACGCTTTGTATATGATGCCCGGTGGTTGTGTGAAACATGACTGTCATGCAGGGGAGGAGCTTTTCTCGTTTATGTCAACCCTTTTACTGGGCATATCGAAGCCCTGGAAAAATCCTAGACATAAAACCATTACCAATAGCCCTTCTTCCTCTATATAATGCAGGTCAAAATCTAAAAAACTTCACATTACACGATTGGAAGAGCCAATAAAAACCGTGCGGATAGTACTGATTCAATTCCTGATTAACGGGAATAACAAATCGTAATGTACATTTAAATATCTATTTACGGTTTTTATTCATTTTAATTATATCAACGAACTATTACAGCATATTACTCACAGTGCTAACTCTTGCGTTTAATCCTGCTAACCACATTATACCTCAATATCAGAAGTCTCATTATAGGTCAAACAGATTAGCCCAGACCGCTGTAGAGTGAAATTTACATTAGAGAACGTAGAGAATACTGTAATGTATACATAATAATTACAGTATCATGCATTCGCAATCGATTGATACGAATTTAATGAAATATACAGTTCTAAAATCGAATTAATTTAACGTCTTAAGAAGCGAAAGGGTCGCTCATGTAGATTCACCTTGAATAAATATCTTACAAATAAAATCCAAGATCTAAAGATGTACGCAGTAATTTTGACCAAAGCTCTACTCAAAGGCGCTGGTTCAGCAAACCCGCAACACACGCAAGCACGGCAGAATGCATTCAGCGCAAACAGACTTGTTGGAGCAGACAAGATAAGCCAGAATGGCATTCCTACAATATACTAATATAATTTAGCGTTGAATTTTGCATTCCATTAAAAAAATATTCTGTAGAAATTACATTTCACATATGTTCTATATTTTGTTTTTCATTTTATATATCATCTTGCAAAGCCCAAAACGAACAATAGAATAAAGAAACTTTCAGTTCAGTAAAAACACTTAAAACGCAATTGAACTAAATCGTATTTAATCAGGAAAGTCCTTACAAACGTATCTTGGAACGTTTCCGAGGACATTATGACATTCGTAACCAAAATCGTGTGTCGACATAAACGCCTCCGAGAACGGAAGGCACGAAGACAGCAAAGACGCAAGGGCGTGGGTGGGGGGAAAGCGAATAAGCAGAAGCCATACGTGGGCAGCGACGGGGATGAGGCGACAAGCAAAAGGGGCTTACGGAGCTACAAGCGCCGCCACCGCCGCCGCCGCCCCCTCCCGCCCGCGGCGTAAGCTCGTTTATTCAGGGGCTAATTGCGTTAGCGGCGACGACGACACTCGCGGCGCAACGGCCGACTAAAGAGCGCGGCGCGGCGAGGGGCGGGAGGCCGCTTTCTCCGCCCAGCGCGCGCTTTCAGAGGCGCCCCCGCCGCCCACCGCGTAGGACGAACGACCGGCGGAAAACGTTCGCTCGTAGGACGTCCAGCTCGTAGGACGTACGAGTCAAAGACGAGCGTTTTCCCAGCTTACGAAGTCAGAGTCATTAACCTTACTCGGAAATGAAAAGAAACGACTTGGAACGAAAATGCATTCGATATATTCCACACGGTCAGAAACCTTCGCATACTTAATGTAAATTATCATAAACGCGCTTTAAATTAAAGTACACATGTATATTATTCGTGTAGGATTCAAGAGTCACATTTTTTGGTCATATCTGGAAAGAATGAATGATTTTGATGGATTTGGTAATTACGATTATACGATATTAATGATGGGGAAACGGGGCAGGGAAGTTACACTGATTTTAACTTATGCATTACATTTAATGCACAAATATATTAAGCTCTTTCAAGTGTATAAGTTTCATGAACAATAGATTAATATATATTAGTTTAGATAATATTCCTGACAGTGCTGTAAGATTATTGTGGCTACATGTAACTCATTGCACTGATAGATACTACAGACCTAAGAGACGTGAAATGTAGAAAATATTATACAAAAGCACTACTTGAAAAAACACATATAACTGATCGCATCAAACTTTGGTCATAGGCGCTTCTTACAAAACGCTCAGCACCTGCAATGAAACCGAACATTCCTCGAGACCCTGTATTTCTTCCAAATTTGAAAAAAGGTTGAAACGGCACCTGTGAATAATTGCTTGTTTGTGAACTATATCAAGCAAATTGGGAGCCGTACAAAAATTTTAAAATCCTAAAAATACGAGCCAAATAAAGCGTCGGGGATTTGTTTTACGTGCGATAAATTATGCACGGCACATTGGCTCGATCAGCAGCAGCCCATAATTACAGGTGATGGACGACGTCACAAAGTAATGAAGCGGTTAGCCCCGCCGCGGCCCCCACGCGCCGACCGTGGTCTCAACGCTCCCGCGCTCCGCTGCGCGCGCGGTGGCCCCTTCGCATTTGAAGTCCGCGCGCGTCATCTGCCGGGCGAGGCGGAGCGGAACGGAACGGAACGCCCGGCTCCGCGCTGCACCGCATCGCGCCGCGACGTCCACATAAAAGAAACGGCACCGCCGCGCGCTTCGCTCACGCGCGACCGGCGCGCCGGCGGGGAACGAGGAGGGGGAGGGGAGACCCCGTCGCAAATTGACCGCAGGGGATTATGGGCACGCTGCCCGCTGGTTGCGGCTGCGGCGGTGAAGAAGGAAGGAGCCGGCCGGGGAGGGGCGGGGCGGGGATGAGCGGGACGAGAGCGGTGCGAGGGAGGGGGCGGCGACGACATCGGCGTGCGGCGAGAGAGGGCTGCCGGAAGTTGGACCCCGGGCTGCGGCGGGAGCGTGGAAGGGAAGGCGAGGGAGGTCGACCGGAAGTTGTCGGGGCGGCGGTTCCGTCGCCGCCACTTCCCCCGTCATCCCCCGGTCGTCGTTTCGCTGGGCCGGCGGCGGCGGCAGAAGCAGAGACGCCGGCGACGAGACGAGGTTTCCCCCCCCCACCCCCCCTTTCCTGCTCGCTGCCGCAGATGGCTGGCGGGCCCGCCCGCCCCCTGCCCCCGCCAGCTCCACATCCCAGGCCGCCTAATTTTCCGCGCGACTTAGCGGGCCGCAGAGAGAGGAAGTTCTCTGGGCGCCGAGGCCCGGGCTCCCCGCCCCCGCCGCCCGCCCGCGGCGCTTTCCTTGGAATGTCGACATCGGCTACGGCAGCCGACGCGGCGGCCTTGTAATGTGTGCAAATTCCAATTTGTTCATGATTGAATGGACGTTAATTCGCTTTGACACTTCGCAAACGGGAATTGCGCCAATTTGTCATGAGCCCGGACGCGTTGTGATCAATTTTGTAACGAGTTTTCCCGTCGCTGTCGCCGCGGGGCGCGAGGACGCGGGTGTACGGCGGCGGCGGCGGCGAGGCGCGGTGGGGGCGGGGGCGGCCCGCGCAGAGGCGCGTGCTCTCCCGAGAGCCGCCACGGGTTGTTTCCGCTAATTACCCCGAGAGGGCAGTCGCAGCGGTCCTGTGATGCGCATCTGAGCGCGCTCTGTCCTCATCATCCGAGACCGGGCGCGCTGCGGACTAAATCTGTCGCACGATTCAGGTTCTGAATGACTCCGCTTCCCACTTTACGTCCATTACTTTCAACTGACCAAATCAACATTCGTTCGCATATTAGATGAATAATTATGGAATAGTACTCTACTTGGAACTGTTCATTGTGATGTCGAAAACTTTGAAAAATTTAGCTCGTGCTAAAGGATAGTTTTCATGTTTCGGGTCTACTGGAGATATTAATACTACTTAGATGTATATTTCTCGTGCATTTGAGGCAAAAACAGTGTCGTGGCGGTGTGCTGTTATTGCCCTTATGGCAGAAAAATCGAAATATAGGAAACCGGTCTAACACTATCATTTTATTTACTATAATGCAATCATTTGATAAAATTTTACATCATAACTTGTTTATGGCGGGCGAGAAATTGACGCAACTAAGATATATCCCCATTTAAATACGCATCATTTGTCCAACATGAATACTACACACAATAACCGGAGTGTAGTAACCGGATCCCAGAACTAACGAGAGCTTACTTTCCCGACCTGTCACTGAAATGTCACCGCGGCCTCAGCGGAACGTGAGACTGCGGAGGCAACAAACAGCGTCACTGTGCACGGGACGCGCCCAAAACCGCTTCGCCAACAGCGCCGTTTGCGTCCGCTAACGGGAGGCGCGGAGCCGCGACGGGGCGTCGGCAAATGCCAGGGGCAGGTCAGCCTCTGTCACTCCGGTCTCGCCTCGCCAACGCCCGACCCGGCCCGTCTGCAGGAAGCGCGACGCGCACCTCGCGCCAGCGACCGAGCCAAAGAAAGAGGTAGAGAGAGAGAGAGAGAGGGGGAGGGAGAGTGAGAGTGAGAGAGAGAACACGCTAGAAGAACGCGCGGTCGCGGCGTGCGTCGCCTCGCGTTGTCGGCGCCTTTCGCGCGGCGCCGCGGGCGTTCCCGCCGCAGCCCCCCCCCCCCCCCCCGTTGCCGCGCCACCTATGTTTGCTGCTCAAACAAAGGTGTAGAAGAGCGGGCGGCTCCCGACAGATGCTGCGCGCAGGGCCCGCCCACCCTCCCTCTGCACACACGCCGACCCGCCGCCGGGCCTCAGCCCCGCTCCGCTCTGCTCGCCACGCCTCCGCTCCGCCGCACCGGGACCGGATCTCGCCGGCCCGCAATCGCTCCCAGACCCATTTTCCCTGTTTCTGCGAGTCTGCGAGGCGCTATCTCGGGAACTGTTTTCACAGAGGGAAATTGTAATGTGCATCTCCCATAGGGCGCATTTTGTAATGCGACGAAAAACTGATATCAAACGCTTTAAAAAGAAGAACAGTACACAATGCACTACTCAGATAGCCTATCTTCGAGAGTTAATAAACCAGACGACTTCAGTCAACTGTATCTTCGAATCGATCTCAAGTTAAACACTTGTTCAAGTGTTACGTCGTATTAACGGATGCGAAATACACGCCGAGCGCAGCGCCAATTCCTTATCTAATTAGCTCTCGAAACACGAAGCTCCGAAGCGAAGCCTGCGCGCGCAGAACCTTGCGACGCTGTGCGGCGCGGAACAACCGCTCTCTGTCAATCGCCCACGTCGTTCCCCCGCTCCATCAGAGTCGATTACCAGTTCGTCTCCTCTCTTCGCCCCCGGACAAGATCTCTCTGCGCTCATCACTGCTCGACGCCTCCCTCCGGTCTTAATCCTAGCTGCTCGTTTCCTACCCGCCCACACTAGTGCGCACCGTGTCTCTCTCGGTCTGTCAGTCTCTCTCGCACGCTCGTAGCCAGCCAGGCCTCCATCTCTGTCGCGCCCGCACCGCGTCTCTCCGTCGCTCTTCTGGCGGCGCCGCATCCGCCACCGCTTTCCAGGCAATTAACACCCCCGACCACGCCCCCCCGCCGCCGCCGCTCGCCGTTCCGCCGCCCGCGAGCGCTAATACGACGGAGAAAACCTCTCGGATATTTAGAATCCTTCGGCTCGCCCCAGCGCGCACAGGCCGCTCTTTATGCACGCCTTCCACACCGCCGCGGCCGAAATAACCCGGCTCCCCGCCACAGCCACTGCGCGTGCACGCCCGCCACCTAGAGGGCGGATGCGAGGCGGTACGGAGCTGGCGCCGCGCCCTTTCATTCTCGTGCTCGCACGCCTCACGCGACCAAAACGCGCAGTTTTTATCTGCCTTTTTTCTTCTTCTGCTCTTTAGATTTCTTTCTGAATTCCTGGGAACTCAACATAATCTTCCTCGTTTGCTCCGTTCGTTCCACGAAAGCATTAGTGCCCAAAAAAATACACTTGTAAAAACAGATAGGAACCATTTTGATCGGGCGTCATTTTCTGGAATCTGTTTAGGTATGTGTCGCTCTAATAAGACCAGAAAAACAAATATTGAAGTTTATGATTTTCAATTCCCCCCTCCCCCCAAATCCTTAAAACTATCCCCAATACCATTTCCCACCACACACTCGAACTACTAAAACACTGATGTCAAACACGATACGAAATTACTAAACTTCAGTTACGAAGAATTGGAGACATTTCTAATAAGTTTATTTCTTGACTCGGCTTAATTGCTTATAGCAGCACAGAGAATGTTAGATTAGTGGATATTATTTTTGCAGATATTTTCTAAACACTATACCTAGGACACAGCATCATTATTTCGCGCCATGAATACCCTAATGACAAACCCTAATATTTTAAATTAAAAAAAAAAGTTCTTCATAGTCCATTCGAACTCAACAGTCTAAATGGATGTGACAGAACCTCAAGATCATTCCCGACTAGTGTTTTCCACGACCGGCATGTGAAAAGTTGAAGTCTCCAGTTATTGTGACTCGTCGCTTCCCCTGCAGCGCCAAGACTCAAAAGAGAAGCCGGCAGCGGGCGTCGACAGGTGCATGCCGCAGGTGTAGCCATCGCGGCACGAAAGCCCGATGCTCCCCCCACCACCACCACCCCCCGAGCGACTAATGGCCGTGTCGCGTGTCCGCGCCTCTTACGCGCAGTAATTGCGGCTGCCCTTCTTTGCGACTGACGCCAGGCGCGCACATCGAGCTCTCGCTGCGGGGATGTTTCTAAGGTTCATCATGGCATTACTTCAGCCGCTCCCTGATGATGGCTAACTATTATTGGTTTTGTATTCGCGAATAAAAAGCTTGTTAAAGTGTGTGCAATGAAATAAAAGTATATTATACGCGGTATATAAATTAGCATGAAATATTAATAATTATTTTAAAATTACTGCGAAATTATCAATATATTCCACTGACACAATTTTCAAAATCATAATTCGATGATAATAACAAATACAAAGTAAACTGTGTTTGAAAAAAAATACCAACATATTTTTTAACAATTTGTGTACAAGCATACAAGTTATCGAGATGCAAACTAATTCCCGAATGCAAGATTTGCACTAACGTTTTTAAAAACGATTGCCCCTCCCACCACTAACCTATATCGACATTCTCAGGAAAGTATCTGCTTCTGACAAAGAGATAACATCGGATTAAAAAGGAAGTTACTGAATTTGTTAGTAATTTTATGTAGAACACCGTGTCATGTTTCACAGTACATCCAAAATCCTATGTATAACGCTTTTTAATGGAGCCATCAAAAGCCCACTACTCAAAGTACATTTTAAAATCACGCAAGTATACCCAATTGATTCTGAAGGCGCAAATTGCAAATACAAAATAAGAGGAAAAAACAAAGAACGAATTTGTCCCACCATCACCAACCGATACCATTCCGATGAACCTACAATCCCAGGAAAATATCCGCCTCTAACTACAAAAGGATGACATCGCGGAACACCGGGTCTGTTCCGGGGCTCAGCCCCCCAGAGACAGGGAGAAGCGCCGTGTGATTATCGAACTGTTCCGGGAAGGCGGGCGGGAAGGCGGGCGGGCGGGCGAGAAGGCGGGCGGGCGGGCGAGAAGGCGGGCGGGCGGGCGGGCGGGCGGGCGGGCGGGCGGGGCGCCACGGCGTTTCCGCTCACGAGAAGGAAGGCCCCCGGGGAGCGAATTGCATCGCGCGGTGATGGCGCGCGGGGAGCTGAGGGAGAGCAGACAGCGCCGCCGCGCCGCGCCGCCAAGACGCTCACCGCCCCCACATTGTTCCGCTCTCGACGAGGGGAAAAAAAAATCCTGGAAACTTGAGTATACTTTAAGCGATATCCTGGACTCTCAGGAAAGTGTGAGTGTGTATGTGAGTCTGAATGTATGTGAGTGTGTGTGTGTGTGTGTGTCGCAGATACAGTGTGGACGACAACGATATTGATCTTTTCTTCGAAATATGGATTTTGTTCATTCAATTTTCTGATGTACTAATATCGAAAGTTTGCGTTTTATTCATATTGAAAATATTTAGTACTTCACTTTATTTAAGATCCATTCAATAAAACAGATCCCGAGTTTAGAATTTTCGATTATGAAATACCTCAACCCGCCATTTCACCAGAAAGATTTAAGAACGAAGTCTCCAGTATCAGATTCGCGTTTACGTCGTTTCCGATCTAGAAACCTACGGTTCACCGATAATTTGATATTTATTTTTAGACGTACCTTCGAATAAAAACCGTCATATCATAATACTGGTAATACGACATTCACCACATACTGATTTGATCTTGCAATAAAACAGCTCCATCGATAATTCGATAAACGTTGCCGTCCCTAGTGGCATGGCAAACCGGCAGTAATTTTAATAACATTTCCGTTGGCAGCGGCGGTGTCCACGTGGGGCAGCGGAGGTGGCGCAGTGAACGGGAACGCGCACGTATTTTCGCGGGAGCGACGGATCTTTGCGGAAAAGAGGAGACGGCGGCGGCGGCGGCGGCAGCAGCTGTCTTCCTCAGCTCCAGCGCCAGCGCCAACGCCAGCTCCGCCTCCGCCTCCTCGCTCCTGTGTTTTAATGCGCGCCGCAGCCAAGGCAAATATTGACTTAGTTCGCGCCCGGCTGGAAACCGCACTAATAGCCTCGCCGTCGCCGCGGCAGCGTCTGCTGCTGCCCGAGGGGGCGGCGGCGGTGGCGGCGGCGGTGACGCGCGCGCGGGAGATAGAGACGGACGGCTGCGGGCGGGGCGACGAGACAAAAGGGCTGCGGCGAGTCGACAGGGCAGGTGACGGGCGAGGCGGCGGCGGCGGTGAGATAGCAAAGAAGCCGAGCAGAAAGCTAGGGACAATTGAAAGGCGGAAACGGGAGGCGAGAGAAGATGGCGCGGCCTAGGGTGATGTGAATGCGCGGGGTGAGGTGGGGTGAGGCCAAAACGAGGAATGCGAGTGACGGTGGGTGGGTGGATGGGTGCGCGTGTGAATGGGAGAGTGGACAGAAGAGAAGGAAGCCTTGAGGGCGGGTGGGCGAGATGGTGAGTGGGTCGGTGAGTGGGTTGGCGAGCGGTCGCTTGGGCGGCCAGTTTCGGACGGACGGGCGGGCGGGCGAGTGGGTGGTTTCGGGCGGACAGACGGAGAGCGGGCGGGCGGGCGGGAGGCGCTTCTGGCCCTGAGCAAACGCACGCTGCTCAGCCCGACTGCCGCGACCGGCCCGCGCTGCTCCGTGTCTAAGCCAAACACGCGCCCGAGAGCGGGCTCTTGGGCCGGCGCCGCCGTCGCCTTCTCGCTACCTCGCCAGCGCCGCGTATTTTTGTTTGGACGGCGGACGTACAATGTAGACGGAAGGTGATTTGTTTGCGGGTTGGGTAAATATGGATCGCCGCCGAGATCGGAATGCAAACATTTCGACGGAGATGCACGAAAGATAATGTTGTCTTCAAGCGAGGCGCATGGAACGCCTCGATGTAGAAGAAGAACCAAAACTAATTCCCTACTACCATTCCGAAATGGTGTTAAAGATCTTGGATATCAAAGAAACTGTTTCCAATCACTGAGAATATTACGAAACTGGTTGTCATTACGATGGAATTTGTTGCTCGAATACTTCCAAAATAAAATACTTTTAATAATAAAACAATTACATGTATCGTTGATCAAAAAGGTCTAACTAGGGTAAAGAGATATAAAGAAGGTACGATCTATTTCTGTCATTACCAAGGAAAAGAAAGGAATAAAGAAGAGTCATTTGCCGTTCGAATGGCAGTCAGCCATGCCGGTTGCGCAGCAGACACTTACCCCGATGATGGCGTTGAGCTCCGTCATGGTGACCTGCTTGGCTCGCTCCACGGCGGACGCCACCTGCTGCTGGTGCTGCAACGCACACAAAGCCCACGTCAACGCGCCGGCGTCACTCACAACCCTCTGCCCCCCCCCCACACACACAAACCTACGCACCCTTTGTATCCGCCGCGACCGATATACCGTTGCCGAGAAAACGGAAATAAGGAAACCAAGTTAAGGAACACTTTCCGATACCTTTATTAGAGTAAAACTAATTTGTAATTTCAAAATAGTTTCTTTACGAAGAATATACGCAATGTCGATATATATTGCAAAAAAGCGGGCCTTTGGAACCCTAATAATTTCACAAAAAACACACGAGTATAATTGTAATGATTACTCATGTATAATGTGTACTATTTACGCCATGAATTTATTGCCGTAAAAGAACAGTATTTCAAGAAAAGGAAGAAGTTACTTTTGAAATATTTACACGTTTTATCCGACAACAAAATGACACATTTATGAAGCGTATTAAATAATATTTACGTATTATTTCATTATGTTATTACGCATTATTATTTACAGCTTTCTCTGGGAATAAATTCGCATAAGTATTCAATAAAATTCTAAAAGAATTATTTCTGCATTTATTAATAATTCATAAATTCTTAACATGAATTCGATTCTTTGGATCTGTCCCCTCTCGCCCCTCTCCCCTGCGTACACAGGCGGGTGGGCGGGCGGGCGGGGGCGGGTGGGCGCGCGCGCTCACGCACGCTGTGTGCGAAGTGTAGCACTCACCTCCTGAGATAAGAACGGGAGGATCTGCGCAATAATAGCGTTGAGCCTCTTGGCAATTTCCGTCTGGAACAAAGGAAAACACCGGTTAACATTGTGTAAACACACTTCATATTTTACACAAGCACTGTTCTAAGAATCCACACACAATTACTGTCTTCAGGCGGCGCAAGACAAATGAACGCCGAGAGGCGCGCGGCGGGCGACAAAGGCGGAGGCAGATCGCGGGGTGGGGTGGGGGTGGGGGTGGCGGTGGCGGAGGGACAACCGCCTACGCCGCGTCGCCGCCGCCTCCATCCCTCACCGCCGAAGGATCGAACGTTGCAAACAAAAGCGACACGAGGCCTGTTTGCTTTCCAGGTCGCGCCAGCCGCGCGTGCGACGAGCAGGGCGAGGTTTTATTGCGGCCCCGGGTCTGGCGCGACGGCAGACGGCGACAGCGCGGCCGCGCGGAACGTTCAAATATGGAGAACCGCCGAGGAGTCATCACGTGAGGCCAGGCGCCGCCAATGCTCAGAATAATGAAACGACCCAGGACGTCGCTTTGTAGAACGGCAGGCGGTTCACAGCGAATGGTGCGGATCGTAGATACTACAATGTCTTTGATGCTTCCACAACACCCACCTAAATAGTGCACTCGCCTGTGCCAGGTGCGTCTGCAATTATGGAGAGTTAGACGAAGGCAAATCATCGCGTGCCCTAATGGTCACCTAAATAATCATTTATTAAGTGCCCAGAAAAGCCAAGTAGAGTTCTGTTTACATGCTCAACAACACACCGGGAGGCACACGGCTAGAAGACGCCACAAGTAAAATATGAAGACCAAACATACCAGTATCGTATATCACAGCTTTCTCACGATGCTGACGCAGACACATACTTGTCCAAATCACTTTACGTTCATGTGAGGTCATTAACAAAAGCGTCTAAAGGCATTGTCGTAAAACGTTCCCATCTTTGGGAGTTATCGCATTCTGTAAGTGAACCTTTCCCAAGGGGCAGAAAATAAACAAAAAGCAATCACTTGTGAAAAGAACACCGGCCTGAGAAAACAGAAACGAGCGAGTACGTTAGACGTCAACCACTTGCCCAACTTCTTCCGGCCCACACGGCCAGCCCTCAGCGCCACGCAGTGGCGGCCTCTCGCACAATTACGAAAAAAAAAATAAAATAAAAAAAAATAAAATTCCGGGCTATCTCGGCGCCGCGGCCAGGCGGTCGGGCGGCCGCAGCGTCGCGCGCCGCAGAGGACGGCGGCGAGGCGCTTCGCCCGCGGCGGAGCGGCCCAGTAATTGCAACTCGGCCGGAGTCCGCGCGGAGCGGGGAGGGGAGGGCCGGTGTTTGCGCAGGAGCGTGCCCGCCCCGCCCACGCAAGCGCCCTCGTTCTGCGGCGGCGGCGGCGGCGGCGGCGCGGCTGCGGGCTGCGGTCGCTTGGCGCAGCACACGCCACGCGATATTTGTACAAGTCCCCTTCAAATACCGCTGACAAGTTATTTGTCCAGGCCGGCGTCCGTCTCACTCGGCCGCCAGCCCGCCCGCTCGCTCGCTGCCCGTCGCCCGCCCCGCCCCGCCTCCGCTCACCCTCATTCCCCCGTTCGCGCCCTCCGCTCCTCCTCTCTCTTTCCCCGCCCTCTCCTCCTCCTCCGGCCCTCCGCCGCCGCGGCCGCCGACCATTATGGCATTTCCCATAAAATGAAAGTAAATATTTGACGATATCTAAAAAAAAAGTGCTCCCTCCCGCTGGAGGCGGGCAATATGTCCGCGCGGCAGCGGCGGCGGTCCCCGCTCCTTCCGTCGCCCCGCGGGCGGTAGGGCGGGCGGGCGCGAGCAAACACTCGGCGCGAGCCCAGGGCTGCCCAAACCGCGCGCGCCGGAGCCCTGTTGCGGCGATCCGCCGCCACGCGCGCTGCGTCCCAGCGCAGGGCACGCGCTATGCGGGGACTTCCCCTCAAGCAGGGGAAGCACTAACAAGTTCCAGGTCTAGGAATATATGCGATAAATTATCAGAATAATGCTCAAAACATATAAAACATATTTCGATAACACACTCGTTAACATATATTTCTACTAAAAATGATTGCGTCAGTAAAGAAGATAACGTGTGGGCGACGAGTGGGTATGGAATTAAACATACGTGGAGAACATATTTCAATCACATTTACACGTAGCGTATTGAACGTCATCCTCTGCGATAACTTCGTTTGTGACAAATAATATGAATGCACTAATGAATATGCATTAATATTGAGTTACAGTAAGGGAATCAGAGAGTGATGTTCACCTCAGAATTTAAGTCCGTCGGGAAAAGCTAACATCATTTATAGGCGTTAGATGAATATCAAATTCAAGTAAATTGAAATGTACAATTTAAATGCATTCACAAGAATAAATTCTATTACTGGTGTAAATAAGTTGAACTTTTAACCGCTCGCACAGTAAAATCGTTATTCCCGGAGAAAAGGTTAGCACGTGGAAAAGCCATAATAAATAAAAATCATTAAATCCGACGGGGTCTTTCAATGCAAGAGAAAAAGTTTTGCTTTGCACTTGCGAGTGTGTGAATATCAAGATCGTCCTTCAACTTCATTTGAGAACCTGAGCTGTCTTAGCGAAATGTTTTACTTTCTGAAACCACACACACTTTCACAGTGACTCGAGAAGTACAGAAGTACGAATCGTGTAGTCAACACTTAGCAAGATTTAGATAACCAATCTTCAGACGGTGTACAAGACGCGAACACACAGTCGGATAATTTCGACCTCCTCGTGACATGACACTGCATTAGCAACGAGCAAACAAATCACGAGAAAACAGACACGATAGCGAAGCGCTCGCCAGCCGCGTTAACATCAAACGAAATGGGGAGGAGAAAAAAAAAAGCAACAAAAAAACAAGCGGTATGTTCGTTTCCACGAAGTCCAAGATTTCATCGCAGGCCTCCAGCGACACCTTTCGCCCAACGCCGCGTGGCCGCGTGGCGGGCCGCCTCGAACGGTCGGGAGGGGGGGGGGCGGCACAAGCCCAAACACAGAGGGCTATTAGCGCGGCTACGATCGCCAAGTGGTGAGACGGTGGGGGGCGGGGCGCGGCATGAAACGGCGGATGAGGCAACCGCGGTAGAGGTGGTAACAGACTAGCGATACATTAGTGGATATGGGAACTGTGCTAGAGCGATACTTGCATCCAGGGAATGGGAATGTTATGAACAAAGTGTGGTAACTTCCGATATCGATTGGAATCGAGAGACGATTTCAAATAAGGAAATGCATTTTAGGTGATATTCAAACCTTTAAGATGGATTTAATATATACATTTTTAGCACAGTTCACATGTATTTCACATAAAATACGGACATGTATTTCACAGTTTTTACGTAATTAAGAAGAAAATGATATTTCTAATCTCTGTGGCTGCATTACAGAGTAGTCATACGAAGAAGGACAAAGAACGAGATGGAAATGTTAACACGATTGAAATATTAGATTTATTACTTTAAATATCGATGCACATGTAGGATGTCATCAATCTAGTTTCTCGAAAGCGTTCGGTATCGATCCCATCAATTAAACTAACATCCATTCAAAAGTGTCAATATCGCTCAAATGGAACACGTTAGTTTCGAAACGTCCCTAGTTGGAGGTAGGTGCACGAGGAGCCAAGTACTAGGCGAGGAAAAATCGTTGGTGGATGAGGATCAATCGGAATAGGCGAACGCGCAAGAGACACTGGCAACCGAGAGGACAGAAAGCAGCGGACGAGCCAACCGTGGTGGAGAAGGCATCCGAAGTGAGGACGATGGCGGCGAGGTATGTAGTATTTATGGCGATGGCGGCGGCGGCAGCAGCAAAAGCAATGGCGGCGGAGGGGCGGTCAGCCGGCCGCGACACTCGAGGCGGCACCGCAAACACACGGAAGCGGCGGCGCCGCACGCGCGTTTGCAGAGCTCCGCCGCCGCCGCCAACGCCACCGCCACCGCCTTCGTCGTCCCAGCCATTAGCTTAAAACGACCGCAATCGATAGCCCTCCCCCCCCCCCCCCCGCCAGGTCGATTGTCAAGACGTGACGCGCGCGGGGTGCGGGCGCGGGCTGGGGCGCGCTCGCGCCGCACACGCGAGCCGCCTCTTAGCTCATTAGAGCGTGAGCTCGGAAGCCGCCGCCGCCTTTGCGTTCGACCGACCGCCACGCCCCTTTTTTGTTCGGCCTGCGCGCCGGGGGGAACGTGAGAATCAACACCGGCGCGTTATCGCCGGGCCCGAGATACGCCGATACGTCTATTTGTGTGACGATTCTACAACACGGAGCCGGAGATCGATGCCGGGTACTATTTCGCGGTCGCCCAACGGGGAATAGGATGCATTTCCAATTCCACTAATAAATCTGCGAATCCGCCGGTAAACGACGATTCGAGCGTCGGTCGCCCGAGCGACTGCAATGCGCGGGAGATCGTTTTTAGGAATCCATAAATGATTTCGTCCCGACAGGGCGGTTGATCTTGGGCCGTGCACGAACTGTTCTCTTCCCGGGAGCGCAAGTGGAACAAACTACACGTCGGAGGGAAAACACGGTATCGAGTCACGGGCTCGCCGCGGGGCGCAGGCGGCGGGGGTGGGGGAGGGGGCAGCGGGGGCGGCGGAAGGGGCTCGGAAAGGGGGAGAAGTCGCGGGCGGTGCGCGCGCGTTCAGTTTGCGCAGTGGGGGGCGCGGGATGCGGGCAGAGAAGAGAGGGGTGGAGGAGGCGGGGCAGGGAGCGGACGAGCAAGGCGGGGCTCAAGTGGTGGCTGTTTGCCCGGGCCTAGCCAAACAGCGGGAAAAACGCGTCTGCCCTCGGGCCGCCTCGCGGACGACCCCGCGTTGGCGGCGAAGCCCTGCGTTGTCGCGCCCGACCCTGCACTGCCCTGCCCTGCCCTGCCCCGGCCCTGATCGATCGCAACCCGCCTCCGAGGGCGAAGAGGAGGAGGCGCAGATGGCGATGTGGGTAGAGGGAGGAGGAAGGACGGATTGGGCGACCAGGAGACGGGCGCACGCGTGGGCTGGCTGCGGACGGGCGAGAGAGGAAGCAGGCGAGGAGACAAACGAGGAGGCAGGCGGGGATGCGAGCACGAAGCTGGGCAGGATTTTAAGGACGAAATAATGGGAGAAGTAAAGCCGGCTGTCCTACGTTGTAGATTTACTGCCTGTAATATGGTTACTGCATTCAAGCCTAAAATAAGCTTCAGAGCTAAATTCTAATCACCTGTTTTGTCAATATTCGAGTGATAACGTCTTTCGCTGGTAGATGACATAACGAAGCCAAAGCGTAGCGAAATTTGCGTGGTCAGGCGGAGGAACAGACCTGATGCCCTGCGCCCTCACCACGTAAATCGAATTGAGGCTGGTGGGTGTGGAGTCGGGTAGGGAAGTGAGCGAAGGCAAAACGAGACAACGACGCAGATGCAGGCAAAGGAGAGGGGTTGATATTGCACGGGGAGGAACGCAGGCGAGGCGAGGCGGAAGACGATAAGGCGAGCAAGGCGGTGGGCTGAGAACAGATGGAGAGAGCGGGAAGGAGAGCGAGGGGGCGGGGCGAGAACAGCGGTTGAGACACGCGGTCTTGCCGCCTTGCGATGGCGCAACTCAAACACGCGCCACCAACGTGCACGCGCGCGCTCTGTTCGCGAGGCGATCGATTCGCAGGCGGCGACGGCGACGGCCACGGCGCTCAAGTGACGAACTCGGCTCGGCGCAATATTTGTCCAGTTGGCTTTCGAAACGGAGCGACTTTAATCATCGTAATTGTTCTGCTCGGTCGCTGGTCAACAGGAGATACACTTGCACAATAAGCGCGCTTTCTTGTTGCGATGAAGTCGTATCAACGTTTCAAGATCTTGACCAACCACTTTCTTCATTTCCATCCATTACTTCCCAGTAAGATGATACTGGATAGACAGTTTCATGAGGTTTTAATAATAGAGCATTTCGAAACTTATTTGCATAACTAACTGAATTCAACATTTTTATGCAACTGTATTTTTACTTCTCAGAGAAAAATAAATTTAGTATTTTCATCATAATTATTCATCATCATCATCATCATTATTGAAAATAAAATCTCGAATTTTTACAAGAGCGAATGCAAATATTAAGAAAAGATGGAAGCTGGAAGGTGTTCATATCTAGCCCCTGCACTCAGAGACGCAGCCGCTTCTGCAGCGCTGCACCGCGTGTTGCCTACCGCCCAAGGCGCGCCCGAGGCGGAGGCGCGGCGCGGCGCGGCCCAGGACGACGAGGGGCGGTACTCGGAGCGGCGTCTGGTGCACGGGCGGAGGAGGGCCCTCTTGACACCTGAGGAGCGTCCTGCGAGCGTCCTCCTGTCGCCACCTGCAGGCGCCGGGGCTCCTCCGCTCCCCCCGGCCCCTCCTTTCGCGCTCGTCTCCTCGCGAGCGGCTCCCGCTGGTCACGCCACATTTCATACTCCCGCGCTGCGCTGCCGCCGCCCACCGGAAACAGCGACGTCGGTGGGTACGAAAAGGATACGGATTTAGATTTATTTTAGTAAAAAAAATAATAAAACAGTAAAAACAGTATGTGACGTATGGGGGAGAAGATCACTACTTTTGCAAATAAATGCACTGGGAGAAAAGTTTTAAGTTCCCGTTTTAACTAACTGTTCCTATGTACAGAACGGCAAACCAATGCGCGTAAGTTTATCAAATGTAGTAGATTTAAAAATTTAGCGAATACATGCACGATAAATGAAATATTCTACGGAGTATTTACAAAAGATTTAAGTCAAGAATCCATGCCAATGAAAACTTAAGATTCTGAAAATTAAGCTAACTGGTAACCTTATTTGCATTAACCAATTGTGAGCACGGAATGTTTCTTGCATTCGCACTCCAAGAACTCTGAATATGTATTTATAACCAGTAAACCAAATAAACTGGAATATTTAAAGTTTAGCTAAGTGAGGAACTGTTTCTCGTTCATTCATTGTCATACAGGATACTGATGTTATTTCAAAATAAAAATTTTATTCTGTAACATTAGATTTACATTGCACTGGACGCTATTATTATTATTATTATTATTATTATTATTATTATTATTATTATTATAATTATTACCATTATCATCATTATTATTTGTGCATTCTCTATCCCAGAAGCATGAAGTACTTGATAGTGCAGTATTTGTTTTTAGGAAGCGCCGTGTTGCACACGCGACGTGAGAGTTGACAGGCCGCGTGGCGCGCTCGGCGGTCTGCGCAGGTCAGACGCAGGCGGTAGCGCCGCGCGCGGAGGATTTTCCGGGCGGCTGAGGCACGTGGGTTTAAAGGCGACGCGCCCGAGGCCGCCCCCGCTCCGCCCCGCGCCGCGCCGCGCCGCGCGAGGCCCTAGGCCCCGCCCACCCCCGGCGACGACGCGGCCGCCCGGCGCCCGCCGCGAATCGATTCTCGGCTTAAGACGTCGGCTCGCCCCCGCCCCCGCCCACGCCGCCTGCTTATCCGCGCCGGCTGTCCCCGACTCCCGCGGGACACGCCTCCGACCCCGGCGCCCGCCCCCCCCCCGCCCCGCACGGCCCCTTTCCCGAGAAATATTGAGCCACCTCGACGGGGGCGGCGGCGCTGGCGGCGGCGGAGAGACCGCAGACTCCTGGGGTTGGCCAAAGGCGCGCGCCGACGATACCTGCAGGGGAGACCACCTCCCCGCCATAAGAGCTACGCACCGGCAAAATGTTTCTTAATAACTCCAGCTATTAAGTGGATATTATAGAGAATTGTGTGAATGAAGCGTTCAATTATACTTGAGATGATTTTGGGAAACCAAGCCGTAAATAGGAGATCCAGAGAATTACGGCACGATCGTGGAACAAAAAGAGGTTCTCCGTCAAATTAGTAAAAAATCTATTTAAGTTAAAATGTATAGCGATAATGAAATTCAATTTACTGTGTAACCTGTGAACAAACACAAGGTTTATGTAATATTACTTAATACCGAACAAGAGCTGCAGCTCACCTATGTCTTTCCTACTGATCAATACCACCAACTGGAAATAGACACCTCTAACAGCGCTTGGGGCCGGGTGGTCTGTAAATGACTCGCGTTTCCACTCTCACTGTCGTATATCCATCCACCGACGGTATAGAGAAAGCGAACTCGATATTCACGGGCACACACACGCACGCCCCCCCCCCCGGAGCCACGAGCTCCACCGGACCTCTGATCTGAATATGGAATGACGCGGACCTATAGACCCGCCCGCGTCACCGAAGCCTTCGGGCGAGCGCGCGCGCAGCAGCGAGCCTACGTCCCGCAACGTGATTATAATTACGCCGAGCGGCGTCGGCGGCGAGGGGCGGGGGCGGGGCGCTCGCGCGCCGCTGGGAGGCAGGGGGACTCCGGGGACCGGTAGATTTCCGGGGCGTCCGGAGACCGCCCCAGGGAGCCCCTCCCCTCCCCCTTCCCCCGCGCCGCCACGCACGTGGCCGCGAGGGCCCGAATTGCTCCGAGCGCCCCTACGCCCCCGCTGCCGCCTCCGTTGCGAGCGCGAATTTATGCGATCCATTGGGGGGCCCCCCGGGACGCCGACGGCGGTGGCGGCCGCGGCAGAGGCGCGGAGGAGGCGGCATCGGAGGGCGCGGACAGCCCCGCAGGGCCAGCGGGCACGCAGGGCGGTGGGGAACGCCGCCCCGGACGGCCGGGGACGACGCATTACACAGCCGAGGTGCAGCCGCAGGCGCCGCCCGGCCGGCCGGCGATTGCCTCGGACATGGAGATTGCATAGCAATTGTCATTAGGCGTATTCCTATCCTCAGGAATCCTCCCCCAGCAGCTCGTCCCTTTTGGTTCATTTTATAGCTAGCACATATAGTAATTCGTGAGAAGAAGAACAGCTAAATACCTGCTCCCCAAGTTCATTCAGGTCACTAGTTATATCAATTTTTGAAGACACTGGATGAATTTTTAAACGTGAGATTCCAACAAGCAATATATCTCGTTTACTTCCAAATGACGGTACAAACGTTTGTAATAACAGGATTGTTATGGACTATATTAAAAGTAAGTATGAGCAATCAGTAACGAGAAACATGACGACGCGTAACTGAAATAATCAGGCTCAGAGGGTGACATCCAATGCAGGTTTTGATGTTATTCGGTTATTTTTCAATTTTCAGGGGCCTGAAATGCGTTCTTTAAAAGAAAAGTGAAACGGTCCATCACCAACTCAATAATTAGGTCACATTCAATAACTTCAAAAATAAAAGACGGGTAAACGCAGATAAATACATTGTAATAAACCAAACACCTGCGAACGAGCTCCGCCCATTTCGCCGAACACAACCCTCCGCTGTCTAACCTACACGCGCTCGCCGCCAGCGTTTAATGAGGATCAACTGCCCTAGTCCGGCGTCCGCGCTATGTTACGCTCGCGTCGCGCGTGAATTCCGACGGCGAAGGCGCCCCACAGGCGCGTGACTCTCCCCCCCCTGTTACGAGGTGCATCCCGATCGCCCCCCTCCCCAGCGGCGGTCACTGCGGCGACGCCGGATATAACGTGACGTCACGGGCGTCGGGAGCGCGTTAGGGCCTCGTAACGGTCGCCAGTAAATCTTTACGACGCCACGGCAGCGGCAGCGCCGGCCTCACGTCGCCTCGTCCCATACGCGCGGGTTTATAGCCCGGGGCTGGGGCCGCGGCGCAGGCGGGGCCGGAGAGGAAGGGGTTGAAGAGTTCCAGCTGCCTTCCTCTTCCACCCACCCACCCCCGATCTGCAGCGCCCTCCGCCCACGTCGCTCGCGCCGCTGCCTTTATGCCGACGGCAATTCCTCCTGCTCCGGCCCCGCCCCCACCCGCGCCGCTGGCGCCACCTGGCCGGCCGGCCGCGGCGTTAAACCCACTCTTTTATAGGCGCACAATACGCGTGGCGGGCGTTCGCGCGTCGACGCCGACGCCGTCGCCAGAGAGCGCGCGCGCCGGGCGGGCGAGCGGGTGGGCGGGCGGCGGAAAACTTTTATGTAAGACCGCCGCGCCCCAACCGCCCACTCGCCCGAACGCCGCCTCCGCCAAATGGATTTTTAACTCCGCGGCGTAAATACAACATTTATTGCCCTCGCTGGTTTCCAGGCGCCGCGTTAAAAGTGACAGCCGCTTGCCACCCGCGCGTCCCCGGTGCGCGCGCGATGCTCTGCGCTGCTGCTTGTGCTGCTGCTAACCCCGCCACCTGATCTCGTTTGCCAATAGAGCTTATCTTCATAATTTCGATGTTATCGTTCCGTGTTACGTACTTTAGGGCCACATTTCTACCATGTGTGATTATTTCACCTTCATCGGTAACAGGTATTCTCGCGCGGTATTTTACACAACGCATCATCTTTGGATTTTTATTTGCACCACACTTCTTTTTCTATTTCTCGCCCTTCAAGACTACTACCGATGACCACATTGGGAAATTGTCCTCCTACAGCCCATTAAGCCTTTCCCACGGAGTCGACAAACTACCCTTCATTCTCCTCCTGTTCCTTCCGACCCCTGCTCACCCACTCGCCAACTGAACAAAGAAGCATCTGCAGATTCACCGCCCAATTCGCGTAGAAGAAGCATCTGCAGATCCAACCAACGTAAACCACACACGCGGGTATATTCACCACTCCACTTCTAAGTTCTTTCATCTACTATACTTGCAGATCGGTTTTTCTATTTCATCGTGAAAGAAAAGCAGATGAGATCAAAAGAGTGGATGCGTGGCCAGCGATGCATCCCACACATTCCTCGAGCATTTTTAATATAACTGTACAAAGCGACAGTAATTTATTCGGGAGAAATTGTTAACAACCTGAGGAAATAAATTGGTCAAGTAATTGAATGCGTCCTTCTTAAACTAGATTAATGGATTCCGTACCGAAAAATTGTTAATATCAGCATGCCAATTTTTCGGGAATTTAATTTTACCATCTTTTTTCTAAAGATGCAACAGAGCATTATATATCCATCCCTTATCCGAATCCCATTTTCCCAGGATTCAGCTCCCCGCATAAAATCCTCGCGCGCAGATCCGCGTAGACGGCGCGCTGGAGCCGTACAAGAGCGTTCCTAGGCGCGTCTAAAAGCGGCGATGAGGGAGCGCGGTCGGCCGCCGACGCAGCGCGGCGGGGCGGAGGCGCCGCCAACCATTTTGGGTCTCGTAAAAAGCGCGCCGGGAGATGAGCTCCGGCTCGGAGGGTCGCTGCGGCGGCCGCGACTCCGGCGTGCTTCCTGCGCGAGCGGCGTCGGCAATGCTCGCTGCTGAGGAAGGGGCGGGGACGGCGGGGGGCGGGGAGCGGCGGGGAGGAAGGAGAGGAGGGGGCGCAGGGGCTTTTACGGCGCGGAGGCGGAACTCCCGCCGCGCTCAAAGGGGACGGCCGTCGCGGCTGCGAACGCCCCGAGCCGGACCGGGCCGGGCCGCGTGCGGGCTGCGCCAGAGCTCAGGAGGGTTGCAGCGAGCGACGGAGGACTTCGGCAGCCTGCGCCTGCGAAGAGTATTTTCTGGCAGGGGTTGTCGTCGCTTCAAGCTGCACCTGCTGACAGCATTTTATAAGCCGTACAACTGGCACGTTTGTGTATTTTCATTCCTTTGACCGAGCGATGAGATGGCTCCTTGTTTTGCTTCTGGAGATGAATATAACTTTACTAGTGCTCGTCTTGTACAGTTCAGTAGGAAATATAGTTATTCAAATTATCGTTCTCCACGTACTCGTGGTGTGAGGTCGATTTCTTTACGAAGGGCATGATGTGGGACAATATCCCAAATCTATAGCTGATTTACCTTTGCAAATAGTGTTTATTACACAGGAGCGAATATTTTCTTATCAATTCTTGCCAAAAATGCTGATTTCCATCTGTATTCGGAATTCAATTGGTATGCGAGTTAAGATAGGGATTCCAGCATTTAAGAAAACGAGCACAAAATACACTTCGAGAGATATACTACGAAAAAGATTTAAACAAATAACTGCCACACGATGTTTTGAGTAAAAGAAAAAAATGTGATGTACTCGCATTATGAGTACATGAATACCACATCAATATTCCACTCGTGAAGTAACTTTATACCGGCATCACAGAATTATACGCTCATTCAGCGTCAAAATATTTCTGAGTCAACCATTCAGGATGGACACTGAAAAGGATAACTAATCCTCGCAGCGGTCGCTGATATAACTCTACTCACTCTTCCACTATTTTCGCAATCATCAGCTTCTCGTCTTTTATCCGCATCTCGACGCAAAAGCGGGGTCCGAAGCAACCGCATACCAACACGTCTCGCGGGAGCCCCATGTTGGCCGAAAGATTAGCCCCAAAATTTCATGCCGCACGTTTCTGTATTTAGAAACAAAAATGTTTGCTTTGGCTCGCGCGCGCTGTATATCTCCGTCTCTTTCGAGCGCGCGCGCGGCCGCGGGGAAGGGTTTTAAGCCTATTTGTTTGCTCGCTCGCGCGTGCGTGCGGCGGGTTTCAAAATAAGAGCTCGGCCTCTCGCCGTCCCCCTCCCCTCCCCGCTCCGACCACGGACGCGGACGCTCGCTTCGTAAGCCCACGCGGCGCTCCCTCCAAGGCTGGGCGAGAGGGGGGGGGTGTCGAACGCCGGGCGGCGGCGACCCCCAGCTGATTGGCGGGGCCGTAATCCGGCCCTTGACACGGCGGATGGGCAAACACGCCCACCATTTTCCGGCCGCCGCGGCGCGCGCCGCCGCCGCCAACGTTGGAGTGTTGCTGTTTGTTTTTCCGCGGTCGTGTAATCCCGGGCTCGGGCGCGAACCCGCGACCCACCGCCGCCGCCGCCTCGAGGTAAACACAGCGACCGCGCCCCGCCCCGGGACTCGACGCCGGGTCTGCAAACAGCGGGGGCGTTCGGAGAGAGCGCCGCGGCGGCGACGATGGCAAGCACTGCGAAGCCGCGTGGGCGGAGGAGGCGGCGCGCCGCCGCGCTGGCCAGTTAACTAGCTGGGCCGGTCCGCGGCTCACGTCATTAACTGCGTCATTAAGTGCGTCATCGGAGAGGCGGCCTGCCGGCAGCAGGTCTGCGCGTGCGGGCGGGGATGCGAGCGGGCGGACGGGCGGAGGTTTGCACGCGCCCCACCGCCCAAAGCGCCTCCACCTCCGCCTCCGCCGCAGAAAAGGCCCATCGCTGCCCGCAGCTGGGAGGTCCGCCGCGCGGCCAGTTGTGATTTCGCAAATATTGAGACTGGCTCTCCGGCTTCAATGGTCTTCGCCCAGAAATTCCTCCGAATCCAAACGCCGTGACTCGAGAAACAAACTTTATGGAAAACCATTGTTGATTTAAATGATATTACATTACAACGCTCTCACAAATAAATAACTATTGAATCATAACGGGGTGATTGAAGAATTGTTTCATACTAGAAATTCTTCAATGCCCGAATCAGCCCTATATTCACTCATAATATATCTGAAAGAGTATATCTCAAAATACATTCCAATATTTTATATGAATTTTTAATTATCTTCAATCCAATTTCCTTAATCTCTTTCTGAAACTGTCGAACCGCTATCCACCGTTATTCTCCATCACTACGTCATTTCAGAGTGAGCCTTTCTGTCAGTCGACCGAACTCACATTCCCGTCCCGCGGCGCCCATTCTCTCATCACCGTCGCCCAAAAGAATATCGACCCGCGACGAGGCGGCTCGCCGGAGGATTTTTCTTTTTTTCTTTTTTTTCCGCCCTGGTTTCCCATTTTTTCGGCGCGGTCCAGTGAAAAAGTCCACACACGCACACAGCGCAACGAGCCAATCCCGCGCGCCCTGGGGTACACACACTTTATGTAATGCGACGTCGGACCGGGCGGAAAGGGGGGGAGGGGTGGCCGCCAGCAGCGCGGGGGCGGAGGCAGAGGCGGAGGAAGCGGGGAGTACCGCGCGCCGAGGTGAAATAAAGCACAAGGGGGATGTTAGCCACGGCGGCGGACCGCCCGGGCGAGGGAAGCGGCCGCCCACGCCGCCGGCAGCGGCGGCGGCGGTGGCGGCGGCGCGGGGAAGAGGGAGAGGCACGTGAAAAATGAAACAGGCCATCCAGTATTTTCGTGTTACAGGCTCACCCGGGCCGCTAAAAAATTCCACCGACGCCTCACACCCCACACTCGCCGCCGCCACCGAGCAGTCCATCCGCCGGCCGCGCAACCCCGCCCCCACCCCCTCTGCCAACCCCCGCCCCTCCGTCCTCTTTCCGTCAGCCCCCCCCCCCTCCTCCTCCCTTCGCCGCTCGGGGCCCCTCGTCCCGCTCTCCCGCGTGGCCGCCGCCGCCTCCGTCGTCCCTGCGTTTCAAACCGCACAGCGCGCTGCGGTTTGGGGTTTTGAACCAGCAGCGACGTCGGCGGCAACATGGACACAGCGTAGCAAACAGCGGCGGCGGGTGTCGGGCGGGGAGAGGTGGTGTTGGACGAGACCCGCGGCGGCCGCGACGGCGGGTGGGGGGGTGGGGTAGGGGGGTGACGCGGCGGCGGGGGACGCGCGGTTCCGCCGTCATGGAAAAGCCGCGGGCCCTCGCTGCCCGCCCGGCCCTCCGCTCCGCGCTCTCGCTCGCTCTCTCCACACATTGCAAATTGCAATAGAGCTTAACACACACGCTCGCAGACGCACACAAAGAGAGAAGCTTGTTTGGAAAACGAGAAGCAACGAGGCCTCTACCGAAATCGGAGCGACGCCAAACAAATCCACGGCTGGCACACGCGGGGGCGGGGGCGGGCGCGGCGGTGGCCGGGCGACGGCAGGTTGCCATGACGACCCCGTCCCCCTGTCCGCTCCGCCCCCTCCTGTCTACCCTCTCCCTCGTCGGTCGGCCCACCCCACCCACTTCGGCCGCCATTCTTTTTTCGCTCGGGTGTGTGGCTTTTTTTTGGGCGTATTTTTCACCCCCGTCCGTCCGTCCACCCGTCCGCTTGCCCGTCCATCCGCCCACGCGTGCGTTCGCTCGTACTCGCTCTCCCTGTTTTTTCGCAAATCAGCTTTATTTTGCAACAGTAAACGCGTTACGGCGCGTTTAGCCCCTGCGGCATCGCTTATGACGGGGCGCTCGCCGCGCGCCCCCACGCGGCCCCGCCCACCCGCGCGCCCGCCCGCGCCGATTGACTGACCGCCGCCGGCCCCGCCGCCCCCCCCCGTGACGCGACAATAATACCGTCATCGGAGCGGATGACAGCGCGGCCGCGGGGGCGTGATGATTTCCGCGGGCCGCGCCCATTAGCTCGGCTTAAACCAATCTGGCGCGCGGGCGGCAGGCATGACGGGCGGGAGTGAGCGCGGCCGGCGAGGGGGCGGGCGCCGGGCGGGGCGGAGGGGTGGAAAGACACCTAATGCGACCGGAGGGGTGGGGGCGGAGAGGAGAGCTGCCTTGGCGCGAGAGTAATGGCACTGAGGGCGGGCGGGCGAAGGGGAGCGGGGGCGGTGGGCGGTCGGCTGTGGGCGGCGTGGGGCGAGGCCGGGAAAGGCGACCCGTGTCCAGCGGATCGGGCAGCGTGGGGCCGCGCGGCCTGCGGAATCCCCGATGTTCGCGTCAGTTTGATTCGGTATTAATATGATGTCCTCGGCTGTGACGCGCCGCGCGCCTACTTGTTGCCCGATGGCGCTACCGCCGCCGCCTCCGCCCCCGCGCCCGATCGCTCCGCGCTTCGGAGTTGGACGGCGCGGGAGGCAGATTTGCACCATCACTGTCGCATCGCGGCATCAACACGAGCATCGCAGATCTCTGTTGCGAATGACGGGCTCGTCGCGCTTCGAAGCCCTACATTTTCCCGGCTTGGGATGAGGAACCAGGTGCGGGTCGCGAATTAACTCATCCATTGCACGCTTAATCTTTCATTTGAAAACGAACAACAGTTGTTCATCATACATTTTTATAATCGTTCGCATATTTTGCGAAATAAAGAACACAAATGTTGGAAACAATAGGGATAATTAATTCAGCTTGAATAGGTTAAAATGACAGCATACTATTATACACATTTTTAAACGCGCAAAATATCGAAGAAATTCGGCGAAAAACGTTTTTGATTGTTTTCAACAAAAACCCTTCACGAGAAGGAGAGGATGGTTCTCAAGAGTCATTTTACGAAACGGATCCCTTTAGGAAGCGAGCAAGAACCCGACTTGGGTGAAGGCTGAAGCCGCAATCTGCCCGCGAAAATGCGACACGGCTCCAGGAGACCGTGTTCCAAATCCATCGCGCAAACCGTGCGCCGATGGCATCGCCGCGCGCACGCCGGTCCGCTTCGCTTGGCTTCGCTTCGCGCTCCGCCGCTAATTTCTGTATTCCGGGGCGGTGCGCCGGGCGAGGCGGGCAGCACGAGCTCTGTGAGCGCCTCTTAATGCCGATGGACCAGAGATAAATACCAAGCAGCGGCAGCAGCAGCGCGGCGGCGGCGGGAAGAACCGCGTCTCCGCCGCCGCGCTTGAATAATTCAACACGCGCCGTGCGCAGGGGGGGGGGGGGGGGCGGGCCGGGGCGGGACGGGGCGGAGCGGAGCGGAGAGGGCTGGGCGGGGCAGAGACGCCGGGGTTGACTGTGAAAGGAACCAGCCGAAGCGGCGAAGTAGGCGACCGCCGCCCTGCCACACACTCGCCTTAACGAGTCCGAGCCGTCGTGTGACTGGGTACGCGAGATACCTAACTACAATCCGTGTATGATGTAGTGGATAGAATTACTAAAATCATGTTTTGTTTTATATTTGGCTCACCACTGTATTGTGATCCGTTGTACATAACTAGCAAGGTGGAATTTTAGGGATAGAAATTCGAAATATTGGGGAAAGAATGTTCGACAATCATGGTTCTTTCGTTGGGAAAATAATTTGCTTCTTTTCATATTAAAAATGTTTATTATTAATAAAAGTCGTAAGCCTTTGGTTATTCCAATCCATGGAAACGTTTCAAAATATATGAATGTCGGGATAAAATATGTTGAAAGTACATCTGTAGTAATGACTGTTTTACACTTTCACGTAAAAATCATGTTTATGGAGAATGTAAATTATTCATACTTGCATAAAAGTGTTTTAAAAACCACACTTAATTTTTATCCACATATAAAATGTATCTAAATAATTTAAATAGTTTTTTTGTACTTCAATTAATACATCACGCATAAATAACATTCATTGTCCATGAACATTCCTGTATCATCTCAATGACACAAGACATAATGTATAAAGAAATGTTTTGAAGAACAACGCAATTGCAATGCTGGCGTAACGGAATTCAACGTGAGGTGATAAATTATGCATCTTCGTGACCACCGCCCATCACGTTTCCATCGGACGGCGAACCGACATGCGCGAGCTCTTCGTCAGCTCCAGTGAATTATTGAGAAATCATAGAACGCATCTGTCCACATAAAAAAACAAACAACTGTCCACGCAACCGACTCATCAAACCGTTTCATCGAGTGAAGACGCGAAGGTAGAATACGAAGTGCAGCATTATGCAATCACCCGGTATTATTCGCATGGGTTCTTTGGAGATACATACGCCAATCGAGGGGAACGGAGAAATCTCCTCGTACGAAAGCCATCAATCTGCGGGTAAAGGGAGAGAGGCATCTCCCCGCAGCGGATTTGCCATTCTTCCCGAAAAGCGTTCGTTTGTCTTGGGGCCGGCGTGGATGCTACATACGCAGCGCTCCGTAACGAACTACGCGCCCGCCGACTCTCAATTTCGCAAATTCCCCGCACGCGGCAGGAGACCCCTCCGCGAGGGGCGGCAGCTTTTCTGATTTCGGAAAGTGGGGGAGGGTGGTAAGGGAGATTCCCTCTCTGGCTCGCTGCTCCGCCGCACGCACGAGGGAGGAAGAAGACTATTTGTTGAGGACGCCCCTTCTCCAGATGACGAGGGATGCTGTTTCTGCGGACAATTTCTTTTCGAATAAAAGTTGACATTCCATACATCATAATATATTATCGTGTACGTAATTCACAGAACATGCCACAAAGAAAAAAGAGACGTTCAAATGGCTGCTATTGCAGGCCGATTTGAGATTCCACCACGTTTCTGAATATTCTTTCGAGAAACAATGTATTTGTAGAGTTGCAACAAAAGTTCAATACCAAATCCTGTAACATAAGTGTCAACATTTTTAATAAGTGTTAAAATCTTCGAGATGTTTGTTTTGTATTGCCCAGCTGGAAGATAATTCGTTCATTGACTGAGGTAGGTACACTAGGGGCTGAAGGAAAAAAAGTTAAATGGTTTCAAATCGCAGGTGCCGCGACACGTGCCTCAATTGCCATGTACCCCGACTAATAATAAAACACTTCCTAAATCAAATAAGTATTTCTGGAAGGGGGGAGGGCTCTGGCCGAAACGGGCCCTGGGGCCTCGAGCTGCCGACCCCTGCAGAGCACACAAAGCCCCTCCCCCTCCCGCCCCGCAACCCCCGCGTTGCCGCGCCACATAAACACGCAACGCGCACGCTCCTAAATAAAAAAAATATGGCCGCCTCCCACCCAGGCCGATTTATTTTTAATATTTTCTTTCTCGGGCCGGCGCTTGCCCCTCCCCCGCCTTATGGGCCGCGGGGAGCGAGCCCGGAGCCGGGGGGCCGGGGGCTCGCCAGGGGGAGGTCGCTCTTTTTTGTTGCCCCCGCAGACTTAATGAGCTGCTGGATGTCTTTTGTGCACGCGGAGCGGCCCTAATCCCTCGCGCCACATGCGCCCGCGGCTGAGGCAGGGGCGGGGAGGCGGGGGCGGAGGGGTGGGGGAAGGGAAGTGGGCGGGGAGACGTCAGCCCGGCCCGGCGCCCGGTCGACGCCGCCGCCTCCGCCGCCGCCTCGCACCACGCTCGTCTTCTGTTTGTTTTGTTTCCGGCGCGTCTCATCGCTTGACAGCCCGCGCGCAGTAAACTATCGCGGCCAGCCCACGACCGCCCGCCGGATAAAAATAATACAACCCGGGCTCCGAGAGGAGGAGGAGGAGGAGAAGGAGGCGACGGAGGAGAAGATGGAGAGGAGACGAGCGCAACGGCGGACGAGGACGACGACGCCGGCGTCGCCAACGTCGAGGACCCGCGGCGCGGCAGCGGCGGCGACGACAACTACGACGGAGGAAAAAAGAACCCCCAGCACCACCCCGAACCCCTCGTCAACGACGCCTCTTTTTTTTCTCTCCTTCCCGTCCTCTCCCAGCCTCGGTCGCTTTTTTCTCCCGCGTCTCCTCACTTCGCGCCTCTCGCCTCTCACCTCCTTCCTCCCGCCCGCGTTGTCTTAGTCCTGCTGCGGAGGTTCCACTTAATTGAAGCGCTGACTCGCGCTGTGCGCGTCGCCCTCTTCCTCCTCCCCTTCTTTTTTTTCTTTCTTCTCTCTCGCACCAGTCGCGCAAGGTGGGGCAGGAGAGGGTGAGAGGATGGGGGCCGCCGGCGGCGTGTTATTCGGCGCGAGTGGCTGTTTCAATAGAGCGACGGCTGGCCCGCGCGCCCACGGCTGCGAGGCCGCGGAAGGTTATTATATTAATACGTGCGGCGAGGGCGCGCCTGGGGTGGGCCGGGCGGCGCGGGCGGGGGGCGGGGAGCGGGGCGCACAGCCGCTGCAGCCATCTGTGGAGCGCCGCCGCGGCGACTCCTAATTGCGATGAGTCAGGAGGACGTGGGGTGGCGGCGGAGGCGGCGGCTCGGCGAGGGGCGGGCGGGGCCTTGGATAAACGGGCGCCTAATTTGCCGTCGCCGCCGCAGCCAGGCTGGTAAGGGGCCAGTGCCACGACGGCCTTCCGACGAGAGTTCAATCCGATGACAGTGGACCTTTGGAACTCTTCTCATGAAAAGCAAAACAGCCACGTGGTCTCATAAGGGACCCTCACTATTGGGACGAACAATATTACAGAAGTGAATACACTGCACGGATTATGACGCTCTGAGATGTAAACGATATATCAGCCGCCTTCTTCTCTGGGATTACCAAGTTACTGAAGTGATGCCATTACATGCACCTCTAGTTGGACACACTTTTTACTTATTATCATCATCTTATTTCATCATTTTTGCAATCGTGTACGCACAGAGATGCATGGTGAGCTTTGCAACTACCCACTAGCGCTCAGGGTTACGTATTGGATCACTTTTCAATTCACGACGATCGCATTCACTAACGACGAACAGGAGACTTCTTTGAAACTACGTACTTTCAAGTCTATCATAAACCAAGATAACGAACGTATCCAGAGAGAGACAGGTCCCAAAAAAAGGGAAAACCACCACAGGAGGCCACTAAGAGCTATTTTGACAAAAACCGTCCTTGCGTGCGGCTGCATCGCCACAGAGAGCGCGTCACCGCTGGGACTGCGCAACCGTTCCCAACCCCAGAGGCGACGAGCACATCGGGCAGCGCGGTGCGACGCGGTGCGGGCGAGAGCCACCCGCCAGAGACTCCTTAGCGGTGAGCGGCGCGCGGGGCCCAACGCGAAAACGCACACGCCGAAAAACAAAACAAAAAAAGCGAAAACAAAACAAAAAAGCAAACAAAAATCCCAAGTGGCCAGCAGCGCCGCGCGAACGTACGGAGCGGAAACAAGCTTAGCACACGGGGCAGCCGCGGCTCAGCGGGGCTTATACCGCTCCGCCCACCGCGCCGGCCTTCGCGCTCTCCGACTGCCACGCCCCCCACCCCCACCCCCCACCGCTCCTGCGGCCGACGGCTCTCGAGCCGCTGCGGCGACCGGCGACCTCAGCCTCACCCAGCACCCCCCCTCCCCACGCTGCCGCTCTGCGTTTGGGCGAGCCGGCGCCCCGCTCCGCAACAGCCAGTTTGACACATTTCCCTCCTCTGGCACCCACGTGTTATGAATCGTCCCCCATAATCTGTCGGGTTGGATTTTCAATAAATTCATTGTATGTGTTCTCTCCGAAGTTTGGTCGTTCTCTTCCGGGCAGATAATTTTGACACGTTTTAATACCAAAAAACTATCATCCTTTTCTTTCCTCGACTGCCTTTACCTTTATTACGAGCTGACAGTATTGAGAAGAGAGGAAGAACGGTGTAGGCACCTAAACAAAATTCCAAACGTATGCAATATTTACACTTTCCTCTCGCATTGTCATTGCCCTTCACAATTACCTCCAGCCCGTTTTGATCCTCACCATTTCCCTGTCGCCCTCTCCCTCACTCACTCACACACAACCTTCAGAGCTGCGTCCTCCGACCGACAGCCCTTCCTCATCCAAACAAGCTCCATTTCCACCTCCACTTCCCGAACTCCCACTCAATTAGCGACGCGATGAAAAGTACCGATCACACAGCCCGCTACCTTACCGACCAAATCGCTCGTCACTAATACAATTTGTCTGCGTCCGCGCGCGAACCGTGTTACCCTCTCGCCAGCCCCTCTCTCGCTCACTCCCTCTCCTCCCCCGCGCTCGCGTCGACGCAGCCGCCGCCGCCGACCCAGTCGCCCCCGTCCCCTCCGCGCCGGCCACGAGTGGCAAACGGTTCGAAAATCATTGTTGGGCTAATTTTACCGCGAGCTCGAACACGCGGGCCAACATTTAAACCAGATATTTCGTTCGTGTATATTTTCGCCGGGCGCGAGCAACGGGGGAGGGAAACGCCAAAAAGGGGGGATGGAAAAGAGAGCGAGGGAGGGGGAAAGGCGGGGCCCGCCGAGCGGGGAAGGAGGGAGGGGTATAATTCAGCCGGACGTGTTATAGCCGTTTATCATGGGTAATGGCGCTGGTTCGGCGTGGTCCCTCGAGAGAAGCGACGCCGACGCCGCCACCGCCGGGACAACAATTTGGGCCGGGTCCCGCCGCCGCGCCCCTGTCCGCACTTTTATTGCCTTTTTGGCGGCGGTCTGGCCGTCGTTATTGATATTTAGCGCCGGCGCCCCTCCCCGCCCCCGGGCCCGCGGGACGCCGCGACGCCCCCCCCCTTCCCCGGGGGTCGCAGGGGCAGGACACTACGGCGACGGCGACACGGCGCCCGTGCGGGCGGCAGAAAGCGAAGTCGTGGTCCCGAACTATAGAGGGGCAGAAATAATACAATCCCGGGTCACATGCGTGTAAAACCAATTCTTCCGAGCGTATTCGTGCAAATAATACGATTAAGAGGTAGTCATTTTCATAATAGAGACAATGAAAACCATTTAAAATTCAGATGTGTCGGTTCTAAGAAAGTGTCAAGGAAAACTTAATGTTAATCTCCACTTAATATTTCAATGAAATTTAACCATTTTGATCGCTTATTTTTATTCAGAAGATGAATTTAATATATGTAAACTACAAATTTACTTATACACGGATTGTAGTCCCGTTTTCCAAAACGAACTGTTACAAACGAATAATCAATTATTTTTAAGAGATAATTTTCGAAGAATATAAGTTACAATATACCCTCCACATTAGAATTACGAAAGTAATGTAGCTCAAAATTTCGATTTTTCTATTTCCGTATGTATCTAGTTTAATGAATTAATGCTGATTATTCTTCAGCAAATCCACTAATTTATTTACTGGACACTAAGCAGGGAAAACTGATGTTAGATACACATTATTTTTATTGAAAAGTACATCGTAAAAACGTGCGGAATCGCTAACCGTATGGTGGTTGCATGGAAATGTGAAGAAGAATGTAATTCCATGGTACTTCCGGAAGGAGAGAAATACTGAATGTTTCGAGTATTAGATTACAAAAAAAAGTAGGATAAAAAGCTCACACAAATTTTAAAAAATACTCTAAAACTAGTTAATCTAAAAGCACGTGGAATAATACAATGTGGCTTCCATGTCCGCCCGCCCAGTGCTGCGCCCTCCAGCCGGGCGCGCTGTCCGGTGCGGGATCGCTGCTCGGGTGCGGGCGCGTGCGGGGGCGAGGGGTTCTTACCTTCCGCTCGGGGGCGGAGGCGGCCGCCGCCGCCGCGCGCCCCGCCGCCGGGGGCCTGCGAGTGGGTAGCGCTGTCGCGTGCTGGGAACACGTGTCCCCGCTATTAACTGGGGGCTCCCCGCCCCCGCCATAAACCAACAGGGGGCAACGCAGCGGCGGTGGCGGCGGCGCCGGGGTGTGAAGTGGTGGTCTGGCCCCCGGCCCCCGCGCGCGCTCGCGCTCCGCTGTCACACGCGGCCCGCAGCGGCGCGGGCGGGGCGCGGAGCAGGGGGCGGGGCGGTGAGGGGGAGGGACCGACGAGGCCGTTTGTCCCCTCGATGACAGGTGCGCCGGCCGCGGACGTGTGTCCATGAATGTATTTAGTCGTGTACGGCCATACGTGCCTGCGTGTGCGTGTATTGTGCGCGCTGCGGCGGGCCCGTCCCCGCCGGCCGATGCCTGCCGTCCCTCTGCGCCTTATGCTCGCGTCACGTGCGGCTGCAGCCCCGCCCCCTCGCCGCCCCGCAGCCCGCAGCCCTGCCTGCCTCAGCGCTCCCCTATTCCGATGGTCAGCGGAGGACGTCCTCCGTGCACGCGTGGGCGGAGGAGTGCATTAGAGAGGCAGCGCGCGTCTTCGCTGCTTTAGAGATGCGACGGAAACGACGACGACGCCTCACACTCGAAACTTTTCTCTTACATTGTTTTTCCTTCACACCTTTTTGAATCCACGTCACGTCACTCCGGAACAGCTTTATGACACTCAAACATCACATAAGAATCAATGCTTGGAGTCGTAAGGTAGACGTAAATGCTTGTGTTGCTACGTGAGGCGTTCAAAACATATATTTTGTCGAATATAAGGAGGGATTCAGTCAGGTATCCCCTTAATAAATTATTAAAACAATAGTAAATAATTAAAAATTGGGCGCGGTAATGATAAAAGACCACGAAAATTGAGTACCTACGAAGTGAGAGACATATCAGTCGTTCAGTGGCGACATCAAATCGAGTGAGCACGCGAGTAATAAAGCTTGAAGGTTTTTGAGCGCAGCTAAATCACAAACCGGTGTCGCAGAAGTTCCTGCCACAATGTCCCTGTGGCGTCCTCCGCGGAAAGGAGACGTCAAAACGACGACAACGACGGCGGCGGCGGCGGCAACGCATAAGCGACACGTCCGCGGCAAACACCACTCAAATATTTACGACGATGCACGTCAGCGACGGCAGCGGCGGCGGCGCGTCGGATCAGATACGGAAGGCGAGGCGAAGCCAGCCGGGGTGTCACGCGCGAATCTACAGCCGCGATGCCAGCGGCGACCACAGCTCGGTGAGGCGTGCCGCGCACTCGACGGTCCTTCGGCTGCACCAAGGTGGAAAGAGGTGAATTGGTTCTTGCGCAACGTATCCGACTTCGGCCAATGAGCTTCAGGCACCATTTTGCATCACAATATTACCAGGAATTTTAAATGCAAAAATTATATTTTATTTCAATTACATCTTCGTGTTATTATTTTTATTTAGGATCGCATCAACATATACGACATTAGCGACCACTATTTGATTTTACGTTATGGTAACTGAAGATGAGAAGATATGGTGATGAAAGGACGAACACAAATATAACCCTGCTCGAGGCAGGACTGGAACCCGCGATCCTTCGATCCGAAACCGCCACGGCACTACTATGCATTATTATTTGTTGATCACCGTTGAAAAAGAGTCACTTTTCACCACTTTCAAAATGTTACTCAACACTTCGCGCTGTCCACGCAACATGGCGGCCAATGTCTGGTGTGGCTTTTCAAGCGCAGTACCCGTGTTATGGTCACGTGGTTCGTGAAGCTAACTGGTGCTGCGCAGAACGAGCAAAAGTCGGTGAACTGAAGGAACCCATACCTTTGCACCATGGGCTGTATGTGCACTCGTAGCGAACACGATATACGAAATGAACTACTACCCCTCTCCCGGATCAAGCTTACATAACCTACAGCAGCAGACGGAAGGGAAGACAAAGGTGCATTGCGAGAATGACAAAGAACAGAGGTACACCGAGACTGACAAGCAGAGGTACTAATTCCATAGTACAGTGTATCTTCTTAGATATTCTTTCCACCTCCCCACGCAGATGGCAGTTGTCCGGCTGTACGTGCGTGGTGGTGGCATGGAAGAAACGCTGGCGCTGATGAAATGCGCTGCAGCACGCGAAGTGTATGACAACTTGCTCACTGTTGTCTCAAGCTCGCGGACGTCGACCATTGCGGCTGGCGTGAACATGGAACTGCGCCGGCTGCTTCGTTATAAAACCCTGGAGACGATAAGGACGACAGTTGCTTCCACCTTCGCCACCTGGATTACAACGAAGATGCCTCGCCAGACAAGGCAGCGCGCCAGTGCCACCAGTCAGGCGGGATACCATTTATATGTACATCTTCCTTGGCTATTGTAATTTATTTTTCCTTGTCGCTGTTTTTTAGAGCTCTTTCGTTTCTCTGCTTGCATTCAATTATTGTAAAACAATTTAAAAAAAGCAAGACAACTTCCATTTCTCAAGTAACGTAGAAGTAACGGGTAACTGGTAACATCGAGTTCGCACTTCAGGCTGGCGTGGCCCCCGAAAGCCTGGTTTATACGGTCAATTTTCCTCACTTTTCATCGGTACAAAGAAGTGACGGACTGTACCATGGACTGTGTTTTAATGCCTCGTTCTATCCTAAGACCTAAAACAACCTAACGTAATTTGTAGTGCATCAGAGACACAATATTCAATTTTCGGTATCTTCAGCAATTTTGTGGCGTTAAGAGGAAATATTTTCATCACGATTACGTACGGAAAACGAAATGAGCATGTAAAACAATTGACCTCGTTCATCCAATTTCAACACAGAAAGTGTACCGCATAGAACCAAACGAACAACCCTTTGCTGTCCATTTTCTGAACAGAAAAATGAAAATAATGACCGTGTAAAATAAGATTTGCTTTTGGCTAGATTAAAATATCTCCTACATGGAAGACACTGATCAAAAATAGTGCTCAAATAGAATTGACGGCTTCCCTGAAGCCTACCCTTTCAAGACTCAATTCGAATAAATTACACTTATTTCTACGGGAGGATAACGTGCATTAGCTTGATCTGGAAACCCACGTTATATCCTCTACCACATACGTTGGTACCTCCATAAAATCACACGCGAGAGCGCGCCCGCAGCCCTGGCCGACCGCTAGCGTTGCTTGGCTTGGCGGGCCGGGCGCAGCGGGCGTCACGGGCACCTGCCGGCCGCAGCCGCTTTCACACGTCTCATCCATCACGCGGCGCGGGGGCGGCTGCGGCGGGGGCGGGCGCGGGCGAATGGCTGAGTGACGGAGCGCTTCTTTGAAGATAGCGATCAGGCTGGCGGTGGCGGCGGCGGCGGAGGTGGAGGGAGGGCGTCGGCGGAGCAATTAAGCGCGGCTCATTAGGCGCTTTCGTCGCCGACGCCCGCCCGCCCGCCCGCCCGCTCGCGAGGGCTTCGGACGGCGGGGGCGGGAGCGGGGGCGGGGGCGAGGGCGGCGCGGAAACGAGATCCCGCTGCGGCCTCGGTCACGGCGCGTCGCGGGCACAATCGCTTGTAGCCATGGGGTTACACAACCAAGATATAGCGCTTCTTCCGCGGTCGAATTCACTGTCATACTGGTAAATTGAATCGTTTATTTCAGAAACCCGTCAAACGTCAAATTCCTCTTCTTTTTTTTAGTAAACTAAGAAGAAAATCTCCGAATTTTTCATATTTCAAAATATTTTTATTTATTAAAGCAGTAGACAAAATAATATTTTTGCTATAAATATGCACTAAACGATGTGTCTAATTTCTTGAAACAATAATCGTTGCGTGTTTTAGATTTTGTCGTTTGACGGGTTTCTGAAATAAAGGATTCAATTGAGAAGAGTATGTTTATACTTTTAGAGACACAAATAATTCACACTTTTCAACTTCCAACATGTATTATCACTTTGATTATACGCCCCGTGTAATAAGAGGTTCAAGGAAAAGACATCCAACAAACTACGCCAATTAAACATCACATTTATTATTGAGTATCTACCTCTACATGTATCAAATAACCTTTTACCAACAACGGACTGCCGATGTAGTTTAACAGTTGCTTTTACACGTTTAATCATGTGATTTCCGTTCGTATATATAAGTAATTAACATAACAATGATATGTTTAAGATTAGTTTCTACAGTCATTCACACACACTAAAATAACGTCAACTAGAACGAAAACTTAAATTCCTAGCTCTAGGATACTGCAAACACGCCATTTACATTCCAACAGTCAACCCTAGACTAATGCGTGTGCCGAAGGCTTCGCCAGAGAAAGCGCTATCGGATCCGCGTAGCGCGGTGGCTCTGCCGTGCGGCGAGTAGCGAAAGGGCTGCGGGAGGGGGAGGGGGATGATGAGGAGGAGGAGGTGCGTAATGAAGTGCGACGCGGCAGGGCAGGGCGCGTAGGCCGGGGCGCCGGGCCACGTGCGCGCCCGCGCGGGAAGGCCGCCCGCCTAATGAGCCCCCGCGCACGCCCTCTCCGGCCGCGCCCCTTCGCCCCCGCCCCCGCAGCCGGCTCCGCCTCCGGCCCCGACCCCGGCGCGGCTTCCGGCGGAAGTGGCGCGACGCGACGGGCCGTGACGCCCCGGCGCGGCGGTGGCGTGCGCCCGTGCGCCGCGTGGCAAGTGGCGCCCTCGCCGCCGCCGCCGCCAGGCCCCTGACCCGCCGACGCGACGTGCCGCTACGCTGCGATGGGCCGCGGCTCGCCTCGGAAGTACTCGTAGGGATGCGACATCGATGACATGATGTAACCACTCATCGATGTTCACACTTAAACCATCATTACATCGATGAAAAAACATGGATGCGATTAAACATATTATTCGTGTGCAACATAATTGAATTTGAAACTGGGCAAGTTTGTTAATTTTCAGTTATAATTTAACTATTACAAAAAAAGCTGACACAAATCCAGAGCGACTTTATGAACATTTTACACAATTGTGATTATAGAACTTTTTCACTCACGAATAAGACATCGAAAACGTAAAATAGAGACGACGTTAAAACACAATGACTTTAATTTATCGACGTTTAAAACATCGTTGTTTTCAAAACTGGGACATCAAAGTCGTATCACTACTCGGAAGCACACGCTGTCGCCGGCAGATGAAGATCACTGTATCGGAAACACTCAGGAACGAAAACGCATGTTATTTTAAACGCGCTATTTCATTGTAATTCACCAACGTAATAGCGAATTTGATATTATCTAACCCGCTTGCAACGAATTGGAACATTCCTAAACTACAAAATATTTTCTTTTCGAGCCCTATGGTAATTCCTAGAAGCGACCATTATCAAAGCACTCAGAAATATATTTTAGGCTACTTGGAGACAATTACATATCAAAAGATTTTTGTTCTAATCTCAAAGAAACTTGCTGTTTGAGTCTTCTGTGCAAAACAAGTACTTCAAAACCCTGTGCATAAAAACACCTGAGTTCTGTAAGTAACATCGTTTTCAAATGTGGTGTAGCAAGTCCAAAAACTAACAAAAACTTACTAACTTTCGCTGTCCTGTCCCCAACCGTAATATTCGTCCTCCGCCAAATTGCCCAAAACGAGTGACGCACCCAGCGAGGTGCGAACCAATATCGCGCAGTACGGCAAACAGGCCTCTCTTTTCGAGAAGGATAAAAAAGCGCGGAAGCACCCGACTGCCCAACGGCCGAACGAATTCGCGAAGCGGCGGAGGCGCCCGTGCGCGGAGAGGGCACGGGCGCGTGGATTAACGCCGATTTATTTCCTTATAGAAATCGTGCTCCGGCCGGGCTTCTGCGAGGGCGGCCCCGTTTAATCGAGTCCCCTCTCCGCGTGATCTGGAATTTAATTCGGCAAAGGGCTACGTTGTCGCTAAGGTTGGCGGCGGCCTGCCGGACTGAGGGCCGGTTGCAGAGTGTCTGCGAATCCCACACGCCCCACAGTACCAGTATTTGACAGTCAACTGTACTAAAGTAAAGCCTCTCATTGGAAATAAACTTGAATACTAGTAAATGGACAATTAGTTGAATTGCAAGAAAGAAGGTAAATCGAATATCAAAATACTACAGGAAAATATTTATATAACGAGATGTTCTAGCACAATGTACTTAAGTATAGATCGATTTGATCTTGAATTATATTTCATAACAGCATATGCTTCTTTGAATTTTGCCTCTAAGCGTCCCAATGCATCCCAATTTTGCCATCTAAGCGTCCCATTGACCTACTATAGGTTGCCATGTGCCAGTCGCTAGTCGAAGGCTAGCTCTGCGAATTTCGGGGTCTGAAGGACGGCACCGCTTCGAAGCTTGAGGCTACTGGAGAAGTGGGAAGGCACGAAGAGGTGCGGGGGGAAGGGCGGGTGAGGGAGGAGGAAGGGAGGGGTGGCAAGGGACGGGGAGGGTCGCGCGTTACGACGCCTGGAAAACCGCGGCCTCCGAGTTCCGAGCGGAAGGCGCCCAGGGCGGGCTCTCGACAGTCGAGAGCGACGGTGGCGGTGGCGGTGGCGGCGGCGGCGGCGGCGGCGGCGGCGGCGGGTCGAGTGCCCCGCGGGGCGCTGTTTACAAAAGCCGGCAGCCGTATCGATTCTCGACTCAATCGATACACATCGGTTGTGTAGACACAGCGGGCGCGGGTAGGCGGGCGAACGAGTGAGCGCGTGCGGGCGAGCGAGCGAGCGCGAGGGGGCATGGGGGGTGACGGCGGCGGCACGGGAGGGGCGGGGCTCCGACCCGACAAAGCGAGTATCCGTTTAGTCCATTACTTGGCGGCGAGGCCATGCACAAAAAGGCCCGCGGCGGTGGCGGTAGCAGCAGAGGCGGCGGCAGTGGCGGTGGCGTGTTTTTTACCGTCCCCAGTAATGCCGCCTCGTTCGCCGCCCCCTCCACCTGCAGCCGCCACCGCCGCCGCGCGCCTCGGTAATTACCCGGCGACAAACTGCATTGCGCGTGATGCTCGCTTGTCGCCCGAAGCCGCCCTGGTGGGGAGGGAGGAGAGCATCGAGAATGGGGGAGGGGGGTGGGGTGAGGCAGAGACGGGATTCGACCGCGAACTGCCCCCACCTCTTCTCCAGACATATTTGACATGCGAGTGTTTACAAAGCCACTCCATACGGATATCGCTGGTAATTGCGGAGTTCAGGGTAAGGACAGGCCAAGATAAAGAAAGGATTGAGTTTATTTCAAGCACAATTAATGTCACGTGATATTTTCAACTGAAAACATAATCCAACAACAAATCAAATTTATAATTTTTCGTAGAATAGCATTTCAAAATATTGTTTTTTTTTCTTATCCCGTTATAAATTAATGCGAAACTGGAGACCTAGCTGAAGGCTGCTCAGGCCTTGCATGATAGCATTTATTCATTATCTTACAATCCTTCGCATCGCAATAAAAGTTTAATAAATAAAAATAATAAAATATAATTATTACTTAGAGCGTAATTGCATTATATTATAAATGTTAGCAAATTTAAATACAAATACAGCGGAAACTGTTTTACGAATGTTTGTCAATGGCGCTTGTTTAGAAGCACTCTTCAATATTTCAGTCATTATTATTAATGAATTCGCCATCACCGGGTACATTTTCATTATCATAAGGCTGGAAGGCCTCAACACCTCAACGAGCGAGTTTTTTTTGCTCCCACACACGCGTCTCGAGAACAAGTCAGGGTAATATTTCACGAGTTCGTCGTGGAGTCGATCTTTGTTCCGCCTCGCACACAGCCTTGACGGCGACGCCGCAGCGTGGCGTAGGGGCCGGGGCGGAGGCGAAGGCGGCACGGCGTCAACACGACCGCCGAGCGAGCTATCGACTACGCGCGGCGCCGCTCGCTTGTTTACCGGCCGTCGAGACGCCCTTCCCCACCCCGTCCCTCCGCTCTCGCGCCCCGCTCAGCATAGAACCCGCATTATCTGGAAGAAAGCCATTTACGTGCGCAAACAGCCGTCGCGAACGCTTGCCGCGTCGCGCTGCGTCGAGCCGCGAGGGAGCCGCCGTCACCGGCCCTCCCCTTCCTCGTTCCCCCTCCCTCTCCCTCGCTCTTTCCCCAACCCCGGCGCTTTCACACCCCGCCGTCCCTGCCGCTGCCGCCGCCGACACCGCCGCCTGCTCGTGACATGCTTCTGCGATCTTCATTTGTCTCGGCGGCGAGACGTGCAGGGAAGGCCGGAATAGAAAGAAGGCCTCGCCTCCGCCCCGCCCCCACAGCCTGCCCGGACATCGAATTCTCATTTAGAGGCACGAGGCTTTCACGACGCGCTAAACACTTTTCTCGCAGGCCGAAATGAAAGAAAAAAAACGCGGCCCTCCGGCCCTCTCCTCCTCTTCGGAAAATTACTCGGTTCCGCTGCCACGCACAAGGCAGTCACGTACCCGGATGAAAATATCATTTGTTTGAAACATTTCGCGTTACTTTTTGACGTTGGCTCTTCTGTCGTTTTATGGGCTTTATAACGACGTAAGAAGTCGCCATTTACATTCGGAGCGGTCACCAGCACGGTAACAAAAAGAGACCAAATAAAAAAATGGCGAGGTGGGGGGACGGGAAAAAGACGCAGCGCTAACCCGCATCTCCCGCGATGTAAATGCCCCTCTTAAATTGAGCGCATTTTAAACCAGGCGGAGGGAAGGGGCGGGGAAGGGGGGGGTTGGAAAGTTTACAACCGCACAGTGGTAATCCGTCATTCGAGAAACCCGCCAAATAAATTATGTATTCCACTTGGGCGCGATGGTTCACGGGGGGCGCCTAGGGCGGCGAGTGGGGTGGAGTGGAAGGGCGGGCGTGAAGGGGCGGAAAGAGAAGGGAGCGGCGGCGACGGCGGCGGTGTGCCCTCACAAAAGGAAAATCAGTCGCGCTGTAACGAGCAGGGCTTCCATCGCGCGGGTCCACCTGGTCACCCCCCTCCACCTCACCCTTCGCCGCCGCCACCGCCGTTCCGCAGCCGGGCGCCCATCCCTCCTGCAGAGCTTCCGAGCGGCGGCGGCGGCGCCCCAGGCAATAATTGATAACGCGCGGGAAGGGGATCGCGCTCGCAGCGAGAGAAGCGGGAGGGGAGGAGGGGGAGCTCGGGAGCGAAGGCGGGGTGGATTTTTATGAGCGCCCGCCCGGCAGAAGCAGTAAACAGACTACGTAATCAGTCCGTGCCCATTTTATACCCCCCGGCTACAGACGAGCTCCGTACATGCTATGGAATTCTAAAAACGCCGGGTTGATTTAATGTTTGAAGCGCACTGCTGCCGCGTTCGGCTGCCGTGTTTCCTCCCTCCCTCCCTCTGTCTCTCTCTTTCCGCGCCTCCCGCAGGCCGCCGGCGAGAGCAGCACCTGCCCCGCCCACGCCCGCATCGCTCGCCGCCTCCGGGCGCGGGCGAGCCGGGGGCGGGGCGGGGCCGTGGGCGATCGCGCCGCAGTCGGAGCACGGGGGCGGGATCGGGGCGGCGCGGAGGCAGGTGAGGGCCGGGTCGCGCGGGGATGAAAAACTCCGAAGTATCAGCTGAATGCTTTATGTCTTTGTATCCGCCACGCAGCGCGCGCGTCCGGAGCGCCTCGTGACGACAAATGAATGAAAGATTAAGCGCCCAACCTGCGCGACACTGCTGCATCGGCCGGGCGTGGCCTCAAAGGCCACTTGTAGCCCAGATGCCCTTCCCCTCCCTTCCCTTCCCTCGTCCGCAAACGCCTACCCTCCCTCCTCGCCCCGCTCGTAATGAAATTCACCCGGCGATGGCGGTCGAAAGATTCCGGGCCGATACCAGGCAGCGGAAAAACAAAACCGATTGTAGTCTTTGCATATGAATGCAAAACGAAAAATTATTTTATGCCTCCCAACTCCAAACAAGGACGAAGCGGGGAAATCGTCGTCCCTTCAGTGCCCACAACGCGGTCTGAATAGACTTTCATATGCAGCAATACAAAAAATATATATAATACCACCATTCGCCATATGGTCGTAACTTGACGCCTAAAAAAAATCTGTAAGACAATGGATCTACTTCCGCGGTATTAAAAATTAGTCTTTTATTTTGTGAAGCCGTTCGCCAGATTTTGGCGTCCGTTGGAGAATAGACGATCGGGGAACCGGAGATCGTGTGCGTGCTGCATTCACAGCTACCTTCAGAAGGGAGGGGAGCCATTACTGCTTTTGATGCCGAGATGACTCAGCGCTGTCAACCGCAAACGTCGATCAGAAGGAAAAGATTCATTCTGCGCTATACGCAGTCTCAACCAGACAGACGAGTCAAGAGGGCATTACTGCAAAGTGGTGTTTAATACATGAAAGGAAATGATAGTATCACAATTGAAATTCATTAGAGCTAACCGTGTTCACCACACTCAAGTGAGGATGTCTAGAGAAGGGTATTGCCTTCATTCTTGAATGTCTATTCTTAAACAGACTGAAAAAATCTATCAACTAGAGAATGTAACAAAAATAGCGTCGTATTAAAAGGGGTTTTTTTAACTGATGGATATTCTTGCAACAGGGGCCACCTCGAGACCGGTGAATAGAAATAAAATGTACGAGTGATCAATCATAAACCGAAATAAAAGTAAATTACCTTGAAATAAGTTCGGAAACAAAGTACAAACAAGTCTTCACGACTCGAGATATGTCGACTCTTTCGAGCACACAAAAATTATTTCTCCGAGCGGCACGAATCGGCCAGCCATCCGTCAAACACCATAACATGGCGTGAAGCCCTTGTCGGCTCCCGCGACCCCGCCCCCGGCCGCCTTCGGAACCACGCGTTCTCCACATCCACGCGCTGCTAAACTCGGGGGGTATGGATTTTTCGTGTCCCGAAGCCCCGGGGGCCGAGGCGTGGAGCGAGCGAGGCGAAGCGGGGCGGGGGGCGGGGCGTGACTTTTAGAGGGCCCTCGGTGCTAAATCACGGGCGGCGGGCAGTAATTGGGGGAGGCGACGGGCGGCGGCGGCGGCGGCGGCGGTGGCGGTGGCAGGGCAGTCGGTACCGGCCTTCCCCGGAGGCGACCCGTCGATTGCCCGTCGTCCTCCCCCTTCCATCTCCCCCACCCCCTCGCCCCACCGGCCCGGCACCGCCCCGCGTCGCCACGCCCGCTCTTTATAACCTGTATTTATGAGCGTCGCCCGTCGCCCGGCAGCTCGCTGCGACCGAATTCGCAGAGCAGTGTTACGAGCGCGGCTCTCCCAAGTCCCGGCTCGGACTTCATTGGTGACGGCGGCGCAAGCTGCGCGGCGAATTGCCGCTGCAGGCCGCCTCGAATCCGTCGGCTGCCGCCGCGCGGCGCGCGAATCGAGCCGGAGCCGCGTGGCGAATTCACCGGCACAGCGCGTTTCAACAGTAGTTGGTCCGGGCTGATTGAAACCGCTGAGAGAAGACGAGCTTCTGAACACGGGCTGCCTGGAGAGCGTGAATATCGACCGACCTACTCGCAGTGCCGCTTACGACGAAACGAAATTGACTTCTAATTAATTGTGAAGATTATCTCCCTAGTTACATTTAGACCTGATTAAATGAATAAAATACATTGTTGATTCAGAGAGGATAGACAACAAGAAACAGAAGATAGACAGCAAAAACATTGACTGATAATAACGCAGGGCGTGTCTCGTTAGTCTCGTTAAGTATAGTTCATTCTTTCCCTCAGCAGGTGGCGATAATCTTTCCCCGCTGGATAGCGAGATCCGGCGCTGACCTACCGTCAGCTAACAGGGTTTATTCCAGTCAGATATCTCCCAGCAGTGGAGCAGCGCTCCAACCGGGACAAGCTCTAAGTCTCCCGTCATGAGAAACAGAATGACAAAACGATCATCACGCCCTGCAATATTCATCTCACAGTTTGTAGTTCCCTGGCGAGTCAATACCGCTAGTTCCACAGAACTTGCATCATAAAAACAGAAGCCAACACATTAAGTACCGCGCTCAAAGTTTACTCTGTTTCTTAAAAAAAAAAAAAAAAAAAAAAAAAAAAAAAAAAAAAAAAAAAAAAAAAAAAAAAAAAAAAAAAAAGAAAAGGAGAAAAAGATTGATGTATCTTTACGAGTCAAACGCTCCACTCACAGCCATCAAGAGCTTCCCACAGCGCGCGTTCTCACCACTCCGCGCAGTCGCATGCGCCGCGCCGCCACTTCATCGCGCTCTCGGCCGACGGCAGATGCGTATCCGGCCATTAGTTTCTGTTGCAGCATCCACTCAGGCCCTTGCGCTCCCCAACCCCCCCCCCCCCCGCCACAATAAATCTCGCTCACGCGCCATTTGAAGCGACCGCCTCTGCCGTCGCCGCCGCGCCGGCCGCCCCCGCTCGAAACTTGAGACCCCGAGCCCGCGCGGAGAGGGGATGGAATTACGGCGTCTTTCAACTCGGCCGTAGGCGTGCTGGAAAGAAAAGACTGATTACCCCGAACAGACGTCAGAGCTCGGTTCTAGGCGATTTCGTGGCATCTGAACAATCATTACAAAACGATATTTTTTTTAAGGCGAAACAACCACATACTGGAGCATATATATAATAGTGCTGCTCCCGAACTGATGTTCGTGGTATGTTTGTCACTGCTCCAAGAGGAGTGGAGCTGGAATGCGTTTCGCATTCTCTACCATTTCCACGCCAGTTTACAGGCAAGAGTACTTTGAGGGTTGATGAACGAACAAACCTTTTCAAAATGAAGGCCCGGCTTAGCCCGCCCCTCGCCCCCCAATCGTATTTCACCGTCCATCGGCAACCGGGCGCAGCACCCTCTCACGGCCAAACGACCGTGAACCCCCGAAATTGGAAAGCTCGCGGGCCATTCTCGTCACGAAAATTTTCCAAGCGTCCTCCAGGGTATACAGATTCGACCCCCCGGCCGGGAGCAGGCCTGCAACGGGAGGAGGAGGGGAAAGAAAGGGAGGGTCAGGCCTTCACGAAGGGGGGCGAGCGCCAAACAAAATCGCGTCGGGGAGGGGGGCGGCAACCACCCCTCTCAAGCGCGTCCCCCCGGAGAGAATAAAAGGAGCGGGCGCCGAGGGGAAGGGGGCCCGGGTGTGGGGGGAGAGTCGCCGGAGCGTGCAGCCGCCGCCCCCTCCCAGCGTCGCGCTCGTGGTGCCGTGTTTGGGCACGCATTACGTGGAGACCGGCGGCGCAGGGCGGCCAGACAGCTGTGATAACAACGTTACAAAAACCCCTGGGAAGGGAGCCGGCCCCCTTCGCGCTGGTGGTAGCAGGGCGGGGGACGGGGGGCGCGGGAGCTAGCCCAGGCGCCGCGGCGGCACGCACACCGCCCCGTCATGGCGGGGCACGGGGCGGGGCGGGACGCGGAGGTGCGCGGCGCGGTGGTCGGGTGACGGGAGGGGAGGGGAGGGGGTAGCCGCGCGCGGGGAGCCACGGGTGTCGCCAGACATCACAAAACGTGTGTTAAATAATTCACGAGTACAATATGTCATTGTCAACACAAAGGATGTCATCAGTTGATACCAGCCATGTCAATAAACGTCGTGTACAGTCCGCGCGGGAGCGCTCTAGCCGCGCGCGCGAGACCGCCCGGCCGTGGGCCGCGCGCGCCCCGAGTGATGCTGATGAAAATGTAATTGATAGAATAGAATTACGTGGATATATAAAATCAATCAGCTACCTAATCGTTACGGGAAGTAATTATTTTAGCGCATCGCAGGCACGCAGGGGGTGTGTGCATATAGGTTTAATTAATGAATATGTCGCCCATAGACAAAAACAGCATAACCTGGACGCACTTGTGAAATGGAATAATTCTCATCAATGATTTAAACGTTAATTATAATCATATTGCGCGGGTAATGGGGATCACAGCGGCTCCGGGCGGGTGGGCCAGCGGGCCGTGCGGGCGATTCGGCGGGCGGCGGGGCGGGAGCGGGGGAGCGACGGGGTGACAATAACAACTGCCTCCCCCTCCTCTCTCTGCGGCGCGTTTCACACTTTGTTGCGAGGGGTAATGCGAAATATTAGGAGGAATTTCGCTCGCGAATCGCGGGAACGCGCGCGGATTTCGGGCGACCGCTGCGTGCGCGAGCGCGAGTGAGGTCGCGGATTTGCTTCGTCAAACACCCACCCCACCCCACCCCCACGCGGAGTGAGGTTGAAATTCACTCGGCTAAGAATGTTTGCGACCACTTAAAAAAAAAGAGCAGCGCTGATTAATTTCAATAGCTCAATAAATTAATATGGAAGGCATGTTGAAAGATGCTGAAAGAAAGATTCACAATGTATTCGGGAAGAGATTCCCCGTTCAGTGAAACATTAAAAAAATATTGAATAGTAAAAATTAAACTAATTTTTATAAAACAACATGCATTACGCAATTACAAATATTTGTTATAGTGTAGACCTAGGCCTACATGTCCTCGTTTGACATTTGCTTTCAAACATGAATTCCTTACTTACGTACGATAGTGATCGTGTGTCAGGATTCTATAGCATCTTACCTGAAACAAAAATACACAAAATGAGTGACATTGTACAAAACATTACAATACATAATAACGATTTACAGAGCATTTAAATCTATTGCGAACAGAACATAATTTATAAGTGCCTTAAAACATATCTTAAAAGTTTCGGTAGTTTTTATAACAGTAAACAATCCCAGAAGCCGTCAACAGAAAAAAAGACCAATTTTGTCATTAATAAATTAGTTTTAATTTTACTTTCATTTTAACTAATGTTTGGTAGTGATAAACCGCATTAATATATACAACCACATGAAATGAACCTCCAAATATTATCACGCGTCAAAAAATGAGTATAAAATAAAGCAGCTATTGAGAGAAGAAACCGTCTATAAAGGCAAAAAGAAATGATCGCAACCAGAAGCGTATGTATTGTATTACACACATACACGTGCCATGGGCGCAACTCACAAGGGTGGCTATTTTAGCTCTCGTGCACGCTACAACATTAAACAAATAACAGCCCTAATATGGTGCATCCTGTCTGGAGAGCACATTGTATGCTTGAGATGGGCGCCAGAATACCTAGATACGCCCTGATCGCAACAGTACTATATGTCCCATTTGCCCGGACGTTGCGCATGGCGTCGTGGCGCGGCTGGGTAGAGCGGGGCGGAGCGGGGAGGGGCGGGGGGACGCGGGGCTCGGGCGCTGGCGGAGAGCCACCCGAGCGCGGCTGAGCGCGCACGCGAGCACCTGCGAGTGGCCCCTTCCCCACAGCGCGAGGGGGGAGGGGGAGGGGTGGGGGTTGATCGGCGGCGACCGCCCTTCGAGCGCCACAGAGAGGCGGCCCCGAGGGCCCCCCACGCGCGCACACGGCACACGGCTCGCCGCCGCCGCCGCCTCTCGCGCTCATTACGAGGTGGCAGACGAGGGCGAGCGAGAGGGCTACAAAAGAGACGCTCCGCGGAGGCTGCAACTCCACACAACAGGCAGGGCGGGGAGGGTGGGGTTGGGGTTGGGCACCGGGCGTGGTGGTGGCGGGGGGGGGGGGGGGGCGTGTGAGTGCGGCGGCGCGAGTAGCGCGACCGAGGGACAGCGGCTCCTCTCGCCTCTTCACGTTAAACGTTTGATGGCGCTCCACATAACAGCTTACACGCCGTCAATTGCCGTCACTAGGCTCCATCAATGGTAGCCAGGTTGTAAGAAAATGTGTATACCGTTTGCATCTCCACAATTACGGACGCTAATCATTCAAACAGGCTCTCGACCTGTAAAAATTTTCTCAATAAAATTTGTAATATTATCAGGCGGGTACATTTCTTTCATTTACAAAAAACAAACAACAAAATACTTAATACGAAGCAATCGGCTTCTTTTATGATTTTCGCATCAATTATACTTTTAGGAAAAAGGCACATTGCTGCAGTAATACGTCAGGTTTAAAACTAAAATTTAGTTCCAAACACCACAAATTTCATTTTAAGACTAGTTTATAAATATTCTTCTCAAAGACGAGTCTTGGGCTCCCGCCACGTACCGTGAATAACAAACCAGTAAGAAAACTTAAATTAACACGACTCAGGTCTCCTGCGAATTCTACTTACCATTCACCGAACTACCACGTAAGTCCTCCTCCGCCTCCTTCCCGCTTCCCACTCTCATAAAAATGAAACGACTTCACGGCCTCCGAGAATTCCACAGTGCTCAAGGCGGAGAAATCGACCGGGCGAGAAATCTATTTCAATTTCCGCGAGCGACGGGGCCCGGCGGCGGAGGCGGCGGCGGCGTCGAGGCGCGGAAAAGAGGGAGGGGCGTTTTCCGGCGGCGCGAGAGGGCGGGGGGGAGGGGAGAGGCGCCGGGGGTTTTCTGCGGATGACCGCGCCCGAGAGGGGCCTCGCGCGGAGCCGGCTCGGCGCCCGGAAAAATAATTAGCTTAATGCAGCTCTCATCAATCATAGCTGCGCCGGCGCATGCGCCCTCGCGCGCGGGAGCCGCCCTCCGACGCGTTTCCAACTTAATTTCGTTCGGCACTCGCGAAAGAACACGCTGTGTTTCTGCCGGCGGCGGAGGGGCGCGGGGATGGCGGGGAGCGCAGGACGGGTGGGGGGCGAGCGAGAGGCAGGAGGTAGACGCGGTCCCGAGGGAAGTCGGCGGCGAGGGACGCGGGGCGCGCGCGGCCTAATGAACCAGATACGAGGAGGGCGTCGGCCACGACGCCGAGGTGCAGGCGGGGCCGGGGCCGGGGACGCGGCGGGCGGAGAGGCGGCAGGGAGAGCGCGCGGCGGACGAAGAAAGCGCGGGAGCGAGAGGGCGAAAAGTGGTGGAAGGAGGGAGGAGGGAGGATGGCGACGGGGCTTATCGGCGAGGCGCCACCTCGCTCGACAGATGGGGGCGCCGCCGCCGCCACGCTCTAACGACTTCCGGACGGAGACGCGCGCAACATTTCACGCCCCGCGGCGTCCCTCCAACCCACCCCGCCCCGCCCCTCCACATCGCCTCATCTACCCCGCGCCTCGGCGACACACGAAGGGCGGATTATGATCAGGCGAGGATGCACGCAAGTCTGACAATACTGGCACGTCAGCAGAAGCGATATTCCTAGTACTCAGAACACGAAGAATTCATTGTTTATTTCATTATTGGTATCCACAAGGACTCCATCATTGAACATCGTAAAATATATACAGACGTATTTGCACTATTTAATTCACCATTAACTACGCCAAGGTGACCTCATTCATATACTTATGATATTAGAAAAACGTAACGGTCACTGTACGAACAATCCTACACTGATAGAAATAAATCACAAGTTTTTTTTCTTTTTATTAAAATATAAGGCTTTTTTTAAACGATTACGTTCATGAACGTAACTTTCATATTAAAGCCAGCACAGTTGGGCAGTTTCCCACCGCACGAAGCGCGTCGTACGGCATCGGCACGCTTCAGAGAAAACTTGCCCGCGCGCCACCGCCGCCGGAATCCTCACAGGTGAGCGCGCTCGCCGCGAAGCCCCGGCGAGCGCCCGAGCGGCGGGCCAAGGCTCAAGCACAGGGCGCGCCGCAGGGTCCCCGCGTCGCGACTGCACTCCCAGTAACGAACTCGCCTTAGCGGAGGTCTATCTTTGTCCACAATTGTGCTCCAGCCCCAAGGCGGGCTCTGGCCTGGCATCCCCGAACCTCTCGAACAGCAGTAGTCTTTCGAATCATGGGGGTAGGACACGTGGGATGGAGGTTTGCGGGCAAACTGTGGTCGGTAGTTTAAGCTATTGTGTCTAGTCACTCGTTATCAAGAACAATACATGTTTTCGGGGGCTTTGAAATTTGCCACCCACTACGTCACGTCATCACTCGCGGGGCCCTTCTGGTAACAGCAGGTGGCGCTCTCACATTCCACTCTGACGTCACGGTCTCCGTGCAAACAGTTGATAAGCGCGCCGTACGCGGACTTAGCTGGACGGTTAATTACAGATTTCTTCGTATTTGCTTTGGAAGCATCCACGAGAGATCCGCGTGTGAGGCGCTCTGTTTGTTGGCCTTCGCCGAGACGCGCCAGAAGGGCGCGAGACATTTTTCTATTCGCCGTCGCTTCCTCTTTTGCTTCCTTCGTTTTCTTCTTCTCTGCCAACGCCTTCTTCAGCGCGCGAGAAAACATGGCAGCCGCGCGTGTGCCGGTGGAAACTGCCGGTAAGAGAGGTGCACCATCAAGCAGTGGTGGCAGCAGTAACAGCGAGAAAGAAAAAAAAAAGCCGTTGAAAAGTAAACTCTTGCTTTTGCTCCTGCAGTGTAAATATAAAGAGATTTTAACCGAAAAGAAAACACGAACATACTCGTTCGCTGCCTGTGATTCCTGCAAAGCAGTCCGGAGGAGAGGAAGTTTGTTTTTTCTTTTCGCTTTTTCTCCGCGTGATTCTTTTTTACTTCGTTTCTCTTCTGGCGTCTAAGAGCGGCGGCGAACATAAATTTGTCAGCCCTTGAGTAATCCTGCCCTCGTTTTCAAAATAAAACTTTCCGAGCCCCCCTCCCCGGCGATTACCTCGAGTCAGCGACGGCGGGCCGTCGGTGGCTCTTGACGGCCCGCTCGTATCCCCTGTGACTCTTTGCCTTCAAATATGACCCGGACACCTTTCAGATTCGGTTCCGAAAAAACACGACCGGTGCCGCACGAGGCAAACTTGTGAGGAATAAATTTAAGTCTTGGAACGGCGGCATCTCTGGTTTTTCTAAACAACAAAGCGTACGATTTCTTAATTTGCACTGAAGTACTTATGTCTGCCAAGCAGTAGAATATTATTTAGGAAATACATTACGGTCATTATTTTGGTGTTCCTAATCATAAAGGTTTAGGAGAAGTTGTTTCTAGATCTCCTTGCTCTGAGGGGCATTTATTCTTACAGTGAATTCTTATTGTAAAATGAACAATTTGCGCTGTATATTTGCAAATTCAACCCGAAAATAAAAGAAAATTATAAAAAAAACTTCACAATAAATTCTACTAAAAAAATATTTTAGGAAAATTCATTTTTGAAATGTATAAGATATTCGCGTTTACTCCAACTCAATGGGCAAACTGTACACTTTTATTTTCCGAGTCTGATTCGTGCATGTGCGTATTTTGCGAACCGAAAACAATAATATCTCACATGCTCAATTAAGCACGTCACTTCCAGGCCTCCCGCCCCCCCCCCACCTGCCTCCAACGCCAGAAACGCCCAAGATGGCCGCGGCGGCGGTCGACCAGAGACGCAAAGCGCCGGAAGTGACGCCACAATGGAGGGCCGCGCGCGCCCCGCTTCGCTCTTATCTGTCGTCGCCACTAAATCATTGTAATCATCGGAATCATCGCGCCGCCTCTATTATTCATCCCCCATCAATAGGCGCACATTTCCACCGACAAAAAAAGGGCCCTTCTGAATTATGTAATCATTCCGTCCTCACATGGGCTATCAGGTTTAATGCTCTTGAAGGCTTTTTTTTCGGAGCGTGTTTGCTTTCCCCCGTAAATCAGTGGAGTGTAATCAGTCACGTGATCAAGCGGGCTTTACACCCCGTCCCCACCCGCCGCGCCCCTCTCCCACGCCGCACCACCACCACCACCCTCGGCCTCGCCCGCAGCGCAGCGTTGCCAACAGCGGAAGTCAATATTTCCCTACTACAAGCTGGTCGAAAAATGCGCCGCCGTCGCGACGCGTCGCCGGGCTGGGCCGGGCCCGCCAGCCCTGCCGCTCGCGTGTAGCAGGCGGCGAGCCCCGACTCCCCCTAACCGCGGGCGGCGGCGCGGGGCGGGCCCGGGCTGACAGGGAGCGGGGGTGACTGCTGCGGCGGTCGGGCCACAGACGTGGAAGAGGGCTGACGCGGAAAGCCGCTCCCGTGAATAAAAAAAAAGCCTGCGCCCTGTTCTTTCGGGAATACACTGTAGCCCCGCTCGGCTACCGGCGTTCGGTTAGAGAGGGGGGGGAGGGATGGTGGTGCGGCGAGAGCGAACGCTGCGGGGACGCGCGCGTGTGTGCTCGCCTACGTGTGTTCACATACACGCGCCCGCTCTGTGAGCATTCTGTGTCGCGTGTGCGTGTGCGTGCGGGTGACGCAGATGCGCGACCGCCCGGCCGGCCGACCGGGCCCTCCACGGGGCGCCGACGGCGGGAAGGGGGGCCGGAAACTCGAAAAGGGCACGGGGCATGGGGAGCACAATATGGCCGTGCCGGTGAATGCGAACGCCGGATAAAATATGGCAGACGGGCGGGGCCGCCTCCTCGTTCGTGGGGCCATGCGCGGCAGCGGGAGCTACACGGCCTCCTCCCCAGCGCCCCGGAGGCCGGAGCAGATGGTTACATTTTTACACTGGACGGCGAGGAAATTATCCCTCATTCATCGTGGGATTTGGGCCCGTGAAATGGCCTCCTCATGTCAAAATATTTTCGCGTGGAGGAGAGGGGTGGGGAAGGGCGGAGCGAAACGAAATAGCAGTGGTTGCCAGTGTTCCACTTGAAGAGAATGGAGGAACCGCGTTTATTCTGTCTTCATCCCCCCGAATTCAGTGTCCGTTTCAAATTAAGCTGGAAAATCCGCCTGGAAATTATCACTGTATTCTATTGCACTAGCAGAATTCATTTTGTATAGTGTCTCAAATGATTTGCTATTGTAGCGCATTCCCTTCAAGCTACTTCAAAAATGTCTTTAATAACAAAGGCAAAGGTATCATAAAAAATAAAGGGAGAAAATATATTGATTGTGCACAAAGTAATTAATGTTAATTCTTATTATAATATGTGGCAAAGAATTAACATTTACTTTTTAAATTATTTTGTCAGGATGAAAACTGAGTCAAAGACTTGTAGCAATGAAGAACAAGTGAAAATATAATGTTCGCCACATCTCTTTTACCGTATAACCTGCCGCACCGCAGATACGTAACATTCTGCAGACTAAACGCGCCGGCTGATGGCACCAGTTGTGACGTCGTCATCCCCTATTGGCAGGGCCGCTCCGCTAGCGCGGCCAGAGCTGTGCCCCTGGGCCCGGCATGCGGCACGCCAGAGGTATGCCCGCAGCGCCCGGCCGAGCGAGAGCGCTGGAGATGACGGCGGGGGCGGGGGCGGGAGGCGGGACGGCGCCGCCCTGATGGACGTTCTGTGTCGCCGGCGGCGGCAAACAATGGAACGAGAGGCGCGCCAGAGGTCATGGCTGTCTCAATCTTCCGGCGATACTCGCGGCGCCACGGACTCAGCACGACTACAAACCGATCCCTGCGGCTATTCCAATAGAAATTTAACGAATATGCTATGTTCATCTTTTTTCGGATTCAAAAGAAAACAAACCAGGGCGCACTCCATAAAATTCGAAAAGTCCTTAAACAACTTTACAAAATTCGCCGAAGGAAAATATGTGATCTGATAATTATTATGTTCTGTAAGTCACGTCTTAGTGAATTTAAGTTTTAATTTTAAAAACAGAAATCTAACGTGAGTATTTCTAATAAAAAACAAGTTTTAATTAAAAGAATTCACATTGTGCACAGTCCGTGGGTTCTAAAACAATAAATAAAGCAAGTCTTCTTTGAAAATTTCATAAACTCATCACAAGGCAGAAATGTCATGTACGTTAGTCCTTCTATAGTGAACTATAGTGAACAAGCTCGCGAGTGTTTCATCTCATCAGACTTCACCCGCAATATAGTTGGCATTTCACTCATTACATCACTTTAGTCACCAGCCACTCTTTACATCCCTTTAGTCATCAGCCAACCCCAAATTTCGTCCATCTTTCAATACCGACCGAAAGGATAACGGCCAGCGGGAGGGCGAAGAGCTCTTGAGCCATCCGCGTAGAGCGTTGCGGCGTGAGCGGCGCGGCCTAGGCAGCTTCTAATTCTTCTGGAGGCTCGTCCGTCCATCAAACGGCCCCGTGCCTCCCCTGCTCCACTCTACTCCCCCTGCGGCTGGAAGCCGTCTTTCGCGGCCGACGGAAACAGGGCAGCGCGCCAGCGGAAAAAAAAGAACGCCACCACAAAAAAGCGCGAAATGTGTTTCCGAAAAACGCTGCCGACGCGCTCGCGTTGCCGAGCCCGAGGGCGGAGAGAAAAAGAGCAGATGGACGCGGTTCCGCCTCCCGCTAGAGCTATTGCCTTCCATCTTAACGATATCAACGCCTTACAACTTCCCGTTAACTCTTTTCAGAGGATCACATTTAGGAAGAGGCTTTTTACTGAGTGCTTAAACATAAAAAATACATTTATGTGCCATTCAATTATCTCTTTCTTAAATAATACCCGAACTGTTCTATAATACTTCTAAAAAATTTTTTTTTCTACAACACATTTGGAATGTGGAGGAGTAGAAATAGCTTGAAGGTGGAACTCAACAATATATCCAGGTTTGATTTCTATTATTAAAAATAATTATTTGATTTTACACACACTGACAGGAAAATCGAGACAATAATTCTTCAAGCGCTTTGAATCATCCAACCCTGCTCGCTCGCCGCCGTTGCATCTTTCATTCGAAGCCCGCCTCTGCCCTCCCCGGCCCTGCTCCTCGCCACGCCTCGCCGCCAGGAAATCACGACTCCTCGCGCCGGGAATCGATATTCGCCCCGCCCAAGCTTTTTCCCCCTGCGGCGGAGAGGCGTCTGCCACGCCCGCTCCGCCCCAGCCTTCCTCTCCGCCTCGCCGCGCCCGGGCGGTTCTCTGAACGCGCCCACCGCCGGCGAGAAGCGGCTCGCGAAGGCGCAGAAGGGATGGCGCTGCCCTGGCTGCTATCTTCTCAAAAATTATTTTTTCCACTGTAATTTTGACTGTATTATCTGTAATTACGACCATACTGAGGAATAGAACTTTAATTATTTTTTTTTAATCTCAATAGAATACATTTGACTTTATTAAAAAAAACACATAATTCGTCAAATTTCCTCTGAACCGGGAATAACGTGTTTATAAAAATGGACGATGGATGGCAAGGGTGGTAAGAGAAACCAAACGAGAGAGGTTGAGAACGGAGATGGTCCATTTGAACAGAATGAGGGTTCTTTCGGCAAAGGGTGTGCTACAACGTTTTATAACATCGTGGCAAGCGAAACCACACACGTCGTAACACGTCGCTAGCGAGAACAAGGTTTTACACATCATGCACGACGCCGAGGCATTTACTTCGCTACAAGGCGTGTTCGTAGAATGTAGCATGAAAGAAAAACGATGTTAGATGAAATGATTACAACAAGCTACCAAGAACGTGACATTGCCTAGTATAGTATGTAAACAACTCCTGACTATGTTATTACACAGTCTATAGGGAATTTCTGCTTACCAGAATCGTGATAAAGAAGAAACGAAAATACTCTATAATCTCATCTCAAGAACAAGTACAACTTTCATCTCAGAAGTAATACTTCCATAATGGTGCAAGTTGCTAAAAAAAATAAATTAATAAGCGACTAAATTAATAGGGGCTGTGCTACCTGGTGCCGCGCACATAAGTAACTAAGATAGTTTGAAAAGAAGTCGATAGAGGAAAGACTCTGCTAATTAAGCTGCACACGATCTACAACCATTCGTTTATTTCAATGCGGCACTGCAATAAGCGTTTCTCATCCTGAAACCGAGAATATTACTAAAGGCAGAATATAGCTTAGTTATTGTGGTCACTTCGGAAACATACGCACAATGGCTGGGTCATGAACAGTTTTCATCTACCATGCCCCCAGTTCTTCCAAATGTATAAAAAAAAACCAACTATAAATATGACATACTCCAAAACCAGTATTTTACACTTCACAAAGAAGTCAGAAACCGAAACACACATTGGAAAGCAAACCTCATCTGAAAGAAACTTTTCTTTCTCTCAACCCGAGGACAGGGGACATCAGTGTTCTCCGCTCGCTTCGGAGACAGGCGAAGACGACGACGCCGCCGACACCGGTGGCGCCATAATGTCATGTCAACCTTCCGCTGCAAAATGTTAACGACTTTTTGTGCTGAACTATGGTGCGCCGGCAAAGGTTAGCGGCGCCGCGGCGCTCTTCGGCCGCTTTGGACGACGCCCACTTGGAGCGCCTGCGTCGCCTCCCCCGGCGCCACGCCCTCCGACACCGACTTCTCGAGTTCCAGTCAGCCAAACTCCTGTTTTCTGGTACTTGGGTATCAAATTATTTTTGAGTCAAAACGAAACGATTCATGATAAGCCCGTACAATCCCTTTCGGGCAAAGGCCTCCTGAAAGTCAGGAACAACTTCTGAGTAACCATCAGAGCAACTATTTCTGATTGACAATAACCGAATAAATATGACAATAACTAAATGAAATGTCAGAATGATCATGACAAAAACTGAATAAAAAGTACTCTTGCTCATTTCGATGACTGAGTACGACATGAGCTACATAGGATTTCTATTGTTGTCTTCAACACATTTCACAGGATGAAACTACGGAAATATAATGTAATAATATCTAATAACTTACGCAATGAAGTGCAATTACAACTCCGTACTTCACTCCGACACCGGAAAACGACATAGCACGTTTTACTTCACTTATTTAAAATAATATTAAAAGACCCTTTGAAAGAACAGGCGGGGCGCCCACTGTCGTTTCACACATTCTCAAAAACAATTCTGGAAGTAACACGGGGCTGCCCCCAAGCGCGAGTCGCCTGCCCGCAGCCTCATTTCCAGGGCAACAATGGAGGGCGTAGGCCCACGTGACAGGACGTCACGCCCAGCACGGCTCCCCCGCCCCCGGGGGCCCAAGTGGGGCGGACGCGAGCGCTCCCACCACGCACGCTAATGCCGGCAAGCGCGCGGGAGTTGGCGGGAGCTTAGGGCCGACCGCTGCTGCCACCGCCCCCGCCACGCTCCCGCCAGCCAGCGCTCAACGCCCGCCGCTGTTGACGCAGCCCCGGAGTTCACACCGCGAGGCTCTGCGGGTTTTCAAGGATTAATTATCGTTCCCTTAGCGCCCCGCCCGATGGAAATTAAGATAATCCTTGCGGGTAATGCCGCGCCCTGCCCCAACCCCGACCCGCCGCCCCCCGCTGGACGCCAGGAGACCAAGTACGCGCGAGTGGGAGGGAGCGTCGGGTGGGCGACGAGAGGAGGGCGCGCCTTGCGGTTCGCAGGAGAGCGGTAAGCTGGCGGAGAGCGGTATGAGAGTGGGCGGAGGGTGGGGAGCTGAGATGCGGGGGGCGGGGAAAGGCTGGGAGACGGCGCAGGGAGACTGGGCGGATGGCAGCGAGCGGGGTGGATGGCGGCGAGCGGGTGGTGCGAGCGGGAGGGGTTCGGAACGAGCGCAGGCAACGGGCCGGCGGGCCGCGGGGTGAAGGCCGGCGCGCGCAGGGAGAGAGGGTGAGTGAGTGATGGCTCGCCCGGCGGCGTAGTTAATTCGCGCGCCGCTAGACGCCGCCACCGGCGCCGATGCGCGCGGTCGGATCCCGACGGCATTTATCGCGAAGCTCTCGCCGCCGCCGCCGCCGCCGCCGCCGCGCCGGTTCATTATTTCCGCGCCGCCGGCCCCGGCGAATAAATCTCCCGGCCGCGACGCACGCGCAGATTACTCTCTAATACCGCCCCAAGACAAATTGGCGCGGGAGCGGGCGCGCGCCGGCGCGGAGCCCGCAAGCCTCGTGGCGGAGACGGCGGCGGTGGCGGAGGCGGCGCGAGCGAGGAAACGGGAGCGGCGGGAGACGGGCAGCGACGAGCGAACCGGCGGTGGGTGTGCGCAGGCGGGAGGCGTATGCGGTGGCGCGGTTCTGGATTTTCAGGATGGCAACGAGGGCCGGCGCGCTCACTGCGATGGCTGAGGCGGCAACGGGGGCGGCAGCGGCGGAGCAGCCCGAATGGCGTACCCGCCAAGTGCGTGCCCCGGGTTTTAAACAGCTCGTTGCGGTGCTTCGTAAACAAGAGCCGCCGCCGCCGCGGCCCACCGCCACATTTAAAGCGCTTCGTCAGGCGGCGCCCCGCACACGAAATATGCCACCGCGGCCGCTGTCTTCAGCTTAAACTGCGGACGCAAACGCTATTTACTTTATTAACATTCTTAGTGATGACGAGCTATTGTTAAATTTATTTTCATCGGCCGTGAAAGATATTTCATTAAATAATGTATAAAACATCAACGGTGGGACTGGGTCGTTAACGTTCATAATATTTCGAATAATATAGAAATTTGTTCGTAGTTTCAAAAAATCCTTAAAACAATTTCCAACGCAAATATTAAAGGAAGAAATAAACAGCATTCACTTATAACAATTTTATGACTATTTTTCTCTATTTCAAAAATTACTCCACAATTACGTTTGTCCCAGTTATTTGTTTTACTTCCAAGATTTAAATTCTTTTATTCATAAAATATCACATTGAGTGAAATGCATTGCACGTATGAGCGGCAACTTCACAAAACAAATCTAACTACATCCAACGTCCGTACTCCCCACCGCAAAATCGAGCTCGGAACACGAATTTACTCCGGTATTTAGTTCTCCTCCAGCTCGATGGCACGGCGGGAGGAATCATTGTGCGGCCTTGGCAGTTGCACAGCGCGCCACTATTCTCAGTCGCCACAGCGCAGCCGGCTCGTTTTGTCACGCGCGCGCGCGCGTTTCGCGCGGCCTCTAGTTAGCGTGCGGATGATGACAAATAATCCCTCCAGACTGCGCTCTAAATAGGCGGGCGGTGAATTACCCGAGGTTGGCGGCAGTGGCAGCGGCGGCGGCGGCGTCCGCACGTTGGCACGGGACACTACTGTCCGCTCCCGCACCACCACCAGGGCCCTGCATCTCTTCATCAAAACCGGAGACAATTACTATAGGAGGCGCTAGCGTCGCCGGGTGCAGCTACAGGTTAGGCTCGCCAACTTTCCCACATATAAATTGGCTAATGTGTGAGAAATTCGAAAAGTGTCTTCTAAATGTTCAATTATTCATAATCTATACTAAAAAGAAACCTCTGAAGAAAGCGCGAATGTAGACGTTATCTTTTGTAACATTAGGGGCCTGCTTGCGACCCGCGAACTCACGCAGCAGCCACGCATGTTTAAAGTATCGTTGCCTGCAGTTCGTGTTTTAGTTCCTGTAAGAAGGTGATACAGCAGAACGCGCCACCGTAATGGTTTCTACCACGTTATATGGGGGTTAGAGGGCCCTGCCACCACTTCCTCCTCCTCACTTCTCACACGCTCCTCATCCACCTGCAGGCATGGCGACTGCTGCTTCCGTCGCATTCCCTGTGCCACCTGACGCAACACCCCCCTCTCCCCCGCTCTCTGCCGCCTCCGTCGAACGCCCACCCTCCCCTAAAGCCATCTCGTCGATTGCTGTTTGTCTTTCCAATCCCATCTCCTGCCGACAGGTCGACCTCACCCGGTCTGCACCTTCCGCATTCTACAAACTCACAACAGCCCGCACTTTCCTCAACAGAACTCCCCCGCCCGCGACCGCCACGCCTTCCCTTCCATTGCTTCACCCGCACACCCACCAGGCACAGCAACTTCCTACCGTCGTCCCCGTCAGCCGCTCCGCAGTCGATCCACGCGGCTGCGGTCTGACACGGGGCGGAGTGGGGTGGGGCAGAGCAGCGGAGCCGAGAGAGGTGGGGGGGGAGGAGGGGGGAGGCGCACGTGAACGCGGGGGCACGCGAGGATCATGTGAAGGGCGGGGCCGCGGGGCGGCCGCGGTGGCCCGGAGGGGAGGCGCTGGCCGGGCTACGCCCCTGGGGGAGGGGGATGATTGGATTGACGCTCGTACATTTAAACTTTGAAGGATCAATGCTGGCCGCACAAAAATGCGAACTTTTTTGTGCGAGCGTGTTGCCGCCACCGCCACCGCTGCTGCTGCTGCTGCCAACGCCGCTGCGGGCCGCCCCTTCCCTTCATCTCCCTTTAGCGCTGTTCTCCCCCTCCTCCCCTCTCCCCCACCGACCTCTCTCCATCGCCGCCGCTAAAATCCGTATCATTAATGGCGCACACGCTGTATTACCGAGCGTACAAAAAATGTATTGAATATTGAAACAGAATACCGAAAAAGTTTATAAATTGAGCACACAGTATTAAAATATAATTAGTATTTTACAGGGAGCGGCAAATGTAGAATAAAATCAATATTCCCATTTTTGTTACACCGTAATTTAATAAAACTTCAAAAAGTGCTTTTACCAGAAGGGGGCGACGCGGGCGATGCGTGGAAGTGTGAGTGAGGGTGGAAACGTGGATGGTGTGGGATGAGTGGATATTGCATTAGGTGTGTAGGTGGGACAAAATAAAAAGATAAACGAGATCGGAAAAATGTTACGCGAAAAAAAAAACGGGGAGGGGAATCCGGATGCCAGACTCGAGGCGACGCCAAGCCTTGAGGAAGGTGGCGGAGGTGGGAGGGGGGGGGGAGAGTGCAGGGTGGCGGGCGAGGTGGGAGGAAGTCGAAGGAAGTTCAAGGTGGGGCATCAGGGAGCGGAGGCAGCGAGGGGAGAATTGGAAGCGAAAACGGACTGCAGACGGAACTCAAGCGCAGGCGGAGGGGGCGGTTGGGGGGAGGGGGGAGGGGGGAGGGGAGGGGAGAGCCGCTTTGTGCAGTCTCGCCACGTCGCGGACGGGCGGCGCCTTGGGCGTACGCGAGCAGAAGCAGAAATTACGACCGCCAGCTCGAAATCTTATCCGGATTAATTTAAAATTTGAAAGGCGAGCCGTAAATTCCTTCCGACGCGACTTCGAGGTGGCGCTGGCTTGAGACGGGCAGGCAAAAACACGAAAGAAGTAGGGAGAGATACTAATGGAGAGTGGTCTGAAGGGAGGTGAGAGAAACGATACAAATATCGCAGTGCGAATGGATGGAAACTGAAAGAAATGAAATTAGAGGAAAGACGAAAAATAAAATTTCGTCATAAAGAAACAGAATACCAAAATGTCTAACGCATACAACACATTGCAATACTGTAACAAGTTGAACAGCATTATCTGATAACCAAATACGATGGATAGGAGACAAACGAGGAGAAATAACGTACAAATCAACTCCAGGTTGCCACAAAAGATGGACAGGTGACACCACACGTGGTTAAATTACGCCGAAGCTATCAACAGACGCCACACATGCCATGACGGCCCTTGGGAGAAAAGAGACCTCAAGATGAAGGAGGTGAGGAACGAGGCGAAAGGCTGCCGAGAGAGAGAGAGAGAGAGAGAGAGAGAGAGAGAGAGAGAGAGAGAGAGAGAAGCGATAGAGAGAGAGAGGGGGGCGAGGGAAGACGAAGGCTCATTCCGCAAGTGGCGGCGCCGCCATCGCCGCCGGCGTGGGCGAGGCCTGGGCGAGGCGGGGTGGAGCGGGGTCGCAGGTCGTAACTCCCGGCCGGCGCTCAATTACTGGGCCGTTGCCTCGCCCTCCACCTCCACCTCCGCCCCCGCCCCCGCCGCCATGCCGGCGCCCGAGTGCGTAAACGCCTCCAGTCGTCAGCGCTTATTGTGTTTCCTCCGGCGCGCTGCTGCTGCTGCTGCAGTCTCGCGTAATAAAAGTGTAAGTATTCTAATTACAAGTAACTGCTCACGTCCGTCGCCGCCGTCGCACCTTAACTGCTCGCCCTCTGGAAAGCGGCAAGGGCTACGGCGGCGGGGAAGGCCCATGAATCTGTTACGTCGCCAACCACGTTCTTAATTGGCGATTTAATGACCCGAGCTCAGGCAGCGGCGCTGGTTCGCCCGGCCGCCGCCGGAGAGCGCACCGGTCGGCGACGGCGTGGCAGTCGCCACCACCGACTCCGGGGGGTTGATCTCTTGCTTTTCTCTAATTACCTTTGTAATTATTATGCAGTTCAAATGGTTTCCGTCTTAATGAGCCGCGGGGAGGGGAAGGGAAGGGTTCGCCGCGTAGCTAATAACAGTTGAAGTGCGAGACAGATTTTCGTGTGATGTCGCGGTGGTGGCAGCAGCGGTGGCGGCAGTGGTAGCGGCCGGGAGCCGGGCTTAAAATAATTAGCGGAGCAGTCGACCCGACCCGAAGGAGACGGCGGCGGTGGCGGCGCGAGGGGCGGGAGGCAACGTCGGAGTCGCTAGGCGCAGTCGTCATCGTTAGCTCCCCCTGCCCGCCGCCGCCGACGAAAGTGTCGTTGCCATGGCGATGAAGGGAAGCGCCGGAGCGCGCAAAGGGGCGAGGCGCGAACGCGAAGGGGGAAGAACGAGGTCGGCGGAGAACAACGCGGGGCGGGACGGGGCGGGGATGATGGCGCCGCAGCGAACGAAAACGCCGAGGGGGGGGGGGGGAGCGAGAGCACCGGCGACGGCGGCGGAGCCGCTGGAGAGCCGACGGAGGGGGGGAAGCGCGGGGAGTGTTTGTTCTATTTAACACCAGATGGTGCTGAAATCCGTGTTGGCGTCTTTTCTCGCTACTGCCATGTCGAGTAACGAGGGCCATTTGTTTGCAAGGCCCTCCCGCGCAGCGCGTTTCCCCTCTCCGCACTTCCTCTTTCTCGTTTCCCGTCCTTCTCCCTCCCCCTTCCCGCCCCCGTTACATGCGCTTTATATATATCAGCTCTAAATGAAAATTGATATAGAGAGAACACAAAATGAACGGTGGGGTTAGAAGGGAAAGAAAAAAGGTTTTTTTTTTCGAAGAAAGAAAAAAAACAACAACGATGGAGGAGCAGAAACAGCGGCAGCGGCGGTGGCTGAAGTGTTGTTCTTTTTTCGGAGACCGCGCGGATGGGGCGCCTCGTTGGTGGAAGTGGCGTCCGTACATCGCGGCGGAAATAAATGAAGGGGCGGTGAAGTGCGGGGAGAAGAAGAGCGCCGGGACACAGCGCGAGGAAATTAATGGGAGGCCACGGCAACACTCAGGGCTTGAGTTCGGATGCTGGATCCCAGTATGACGTTCCCAGTATACCAGTTACGGATGAGGATCTACGATAGACCAAGAGGTAGGATGGATGATTCAACATTCCTATATCCCGAAGACCTAGTGCCTTGAATATATGCATTTCAAATACAAAATTGATGTGCATCCCAGATTCCTTTTATTACATTCGTCCGTAAGTGAAGAGTTCACTGATTTAATGAATTAGGGGTATGAATATACCGTTTGCGAAAAAACAACTTATAAACCCACATCTGAAGGGCACACCACAAATTTAATTTTCATTAGCGTGTTTTCCTGGGAAAAAAATCAGTTAGGACAGAACGTCCAACCAGATCCCACAGCCAATCGGATTTCCGGGAGGTTTTTTTCCGATTAGAGAAAGAGCGTTGTAAAAAATCATAATTTCGATTCAATTATTCATCTAATCCCGACCTCATGCGTCGCGTATAATCCGACGTGGCGCCGCGCGCAGGTAGCAGTACAGACAGGCGCCGTCGCCGCGTCGTCATTAAATAAATACGGGGCGTGGATTATACAAGAGTGCGCGGCGGCGGCGGCGGCGGTGGCGGCGGTGGCGGTGGCGGCGCCGTGCCGCTATCGGGGATTAAGGCGGCGCGGGGATCCTCCGCAAACAAGACGCGGCGCCCAGGCGGCCGCGCCACTGGCCACGCCCCCGCCGCCCCCAGCGCCCGCGGGGTCATTACGGCGGCCAAGGATGCGCCAGCAGTTGGGTGGCAATGAGGGTGCCGGGGGCGTTGGGGGAGAATGGAGGGCAGAAGCGGCGTTGTGGGTACCCGAGGCGATGGAAGTGCCAGGTAGTGTGGGTGGTGGGGCGTGGGGGTGGGGGGCTTTGGCGCGACGGGGCGTGGGGGTGGCGAAGCGCGGAGTGGCGGGGCGTTGGAGGCGGACGGGCATTGGGGATGGTGGGGTGTGTGGATGGCGGTGTGTTGGGTTGGCGAAGCTTCGGGGTGGCGGGGGGTCGGGGTAGTGGGGCGTTGGAAGCGGAGGGGCATTGAGGTGGCGGGGCGTGGGGGGGGGGTGGCCTTCGAGGTCTTGTGTGTTGAGGGTTGGCGTAGGGGCCCCGAGCAGTGGGAGTGGGCAGGGTCGTTGGAGGTGGCGGCTCCCCTGGACAAACAACAGCGGGTTGCGGCGCACCGCCTCGCCTAGCCACGCCTCACCGCATCGCGCCGGCCGAGATAAACGAGGCACTGGTGTATCTTGACGACTGTGTGAAGACTCAACAGCACAACACACCGTCAGCGACTGAAAGGTATTACCAATAAAGGCACACCTTTTCGCAATGTGGAGTCAAACCTTTCTTACTTCAGTACCTCAAATTTTTAGATGTTCGAACTTCATGTCTATTCACCCAATGAAACGCTGTCATTTGAATTTAGTTTTATGTAGCTTAAATTTTTAAAAAAATGTCTGTTCTGTAGCTTACTCAGAAATTTAATGGTTCCACAATATTCATTTACAGACATAAATTAAACTTCTACTCTTTACGAAACTTAAATACGCAAAATAAAACAAAAGACACAAGAATAGGAGAGAGAATCGATATTATAAGGTAGCAAAATCACTGATAAATCGTTAGCTACATCCTAAGACATGTCAGAAGTATGATCGCAAGAATATTCTGCGCACACAGTTATCGTGTCAAATGCACCGTATGATGCATCCAGCGAGGGATGCGGAGAAGAGAAGAACAGTTACAATTCAAAAGAAGCCCCTCCCCTCCCCCCGCCCCTGGCCGGGGCTGTGGAGACTGCCTCCCGCCGGCGTCACCCCGGAACGAAGGTCGCAGGCTGGGACGGGGCGTGGCGTGGAGGGAGGCGTGGCGGGGAGGGCGAAGGCAAAAAAGGGGCGACCCGGCGACAGCAGCACCCGCGAGCGGGAACAAGCGCTCTACAAGAAGTTACAGGAGCTGCCAGATGGGCGGCCGCCGCCGCCGCTGCTGCTGCACCCGACCGCGGCAACCGCCAGGCCGCAACCCGTACCAGCTGCGCGCCGCAAGACAACGGCGAGGGCGGCGCGGGCGGCGAGGGGGCGACAGAGTCAAGAGTCGGAAGAGGGAAAGGAGAAGGCTGTGGAAGCGGCAGCACCCGCCTCCCACACCGCTCCTGCCCGCTCCCGTCGTGTTTAGGCTGCAGCAGCAGAGGATAAATCCCGGCCGTTTACGGAACACACGCCATTAAGTCCAAGTAAAATATCATTACTGCGCGGCGAGGGCGTGGGAGCGGCCGGGGGCGGGGGCGGGGGCGAGGGGAAGGGCCCTCTAACAGTTTGCTGGTGTGCGCGAGCGCACCTTGCGGCGCCGAAGCCCCGACTCCAGGCAACTCCGGCGGAGCCCACTCGCCAAACTTCACTCGCACGCGCGCAATTTATGCGCCGGCTTTGCAACAATGAACAGATGATGGCGCCCCCCTCTCCTACCCGCGAGTACCCGTCGCGCTGCTAATCGTGTTTCTAGGGTAGTTTTTTTTAATGTTTTTTTTTTTAATAAAACTATTTCCTGAAAGTTCGATGATGGGACATTTTGCAAAATTTGATCGATTACGATTTTGTCACAATTTATTTCATTCCAGTTGTCTTCATCAACATTGTACCATTGTACATTACGAAGGGATAGTAATTAAAGCAGAGCGTGTCAACGTAACGCAGTCATTAAAGCAGCCAAACCATGCATAATAATAGACGTCCATAGCTTTTAAATATGTCGAACTGCTTAAAATGGACTCTAATAAAGATAAAGATCTTATTCCATGACAACGAAATGACAATACAGATATTATCTGCATCATTGAACTATAAAAAAAAGCAATATTCATCGCAGAGCAACTGCCAGTAATAATATGCCCCCTGTTTTCTACAATCATGCAACGAATAAATCAGTTGATATTCGAGTATAATACCTGAATATCACTGGATACTTACAAAAGGCTGGCCCTTTCTGAAGTGAGTTAATAGTTCGGAACGCATCATTTACTCATGAACTCCGAACAATGGAGACTAGTTTCACTCAAACTTTATTTGGTGATCGAGAAGTTTCAACTATCGATTTTCGGCTCTATACAAATGGCTCAACTCTACAACAGCCAACGGAAACGACACAAAAACTAGACAGAGTGGCAAAAACCTTAGGCATTGGCGTTCCATTTTCAATGACTACAACAAATTGTTTGCGCTAACGAGCGAATGGAAATGCCTCTCTCATTATGTTCATACTAACCGGCATTACGTCGCAAGCGCAGACAAAAGAGGTCACAAAGTTCTCAATTACACAAACAGTTCCGTAGTTTTAAACAAGAACAATTTCTTTCAAGCAGGTAATAGCTGCAGTAAACCTGCACGTAGCGTCCAATTATCTTCAATGAAGGAAGGAATATGTTAGCAGCGTACAAAACCGGCCATAACATATTTTCTTTCATCACCTTGTCCTAAACGCCAGACGGAATTCTTAATACGTATAACCAAAATAGTATATGTCAAAAGATGAACAAACAGATATAATTTTATTTTTAAATGGGGTTTGACAATATGTAGGTACGTCCAAGCCATTTGTTTCATATAACATAGTTTTATTATTTAGGTTTTCTTTACAGAATTACCAATAAGCAATAAGAACAAATCTAAAAATCAAGTCCAAAGGGTTACTGAAATTCGAGTTATGAAAGCATGTTAGACAATCAATATTGCAGTTTTGCAAATTAGTCACGAGTTCGCAGATTGTTAAACGCCCGCACCGATTTAGAGCATCACACGAAGCCGCGCCCCGACCGTGTTCCAAACCCGGCGCGGCACGAGCAGGTGGCGGGGACGAGGGCGGAGACGGCGGGGCGGCCGCACGCGCGAGGCGGCGGGGTGCTAATTAGCCCGCGAGGCGACACGCGAGCGCGCACGCGACCTCCCGCCCACCCCCGCCCCGCCCCTCCGCCCACGAGCGCGCCGCTAATGCGGCCGCCCTGTCGGCTTTCATCCCAGCGTGATCCCGACCGCGGCGCGCCGCGCCCACGCCGCCGCCGATACCGCACAGCCCAGCAGACTTCGGCGGTGGCGGCGAGCATAAAAGCCAATAATAAGTAATCACCCCGCCCCCTCGTCCCTCCCCCGGTCATTAATACCCGCGCCGCCCACGCCTCCACCGCCCGGCCGGCGGGGGCGGGGGCGGGGCCGGACCAGCCACTATCGATTCTCGTGGTATTTTCATTACCGGCGCGGCGCCCGCGGGTCGAGAGGCAGAAATCGATTTCGTTCCGGGTCCGCGGAGGCGCGCCCGCGCGCGGCGGGCCAGCCAGCGGGATGTGCGAGAGGCGGAGGAGAGAGGCTGGCGAGAGCGCGGTCGAGCCGTCGGCTAATCGATGTAACTACGGGCGAGATATCGCTGCCGCAAGGGCTCTCGCGCCCCTCGAGGGCCCTCCGCGACACGCGCCGCCCTCCGCCGCCCTCCGCCGCCGCCGCCGCTGTCCGCGCCGCAGATCGATGGCTCTCCCACCGCCGCCGCCGAGGTTTGTCCGCCGCGGCGGCCCCACTCGCCCTGCTTCTCGCGTCCGCCGAACAAGTTGCGAGAGTGGTTAACACTTCACAACTTCAACTTGGCTGCCTCGCTTCCTTCAACAGACAGCAGACCGGAGAAATTTTCTCAACGAGATTCTTTCATCGCACTCGGTCGTATTGTAAATGGTTTCGCCTTCCCAAAACGCTTCTCTCCGGTTTTTGTTTTCACTAAATATGCCAATTAATTTTCCTAAATTTCTATGAACACGCCTAAATTTCATTGAAGATGTCAAAGTCATGTCTTCAATCCATTCTTTCAAAGGACAAAGAAGTTCCTAAAGAGAAATTACACCAATGAAAAGAACTACTTACTTTGATCCTCAATTAAATTGCAATCAAAATTAATCACCGTGTGATTCACCAGAACATCGGAGATATTCAGTCCGAAAAATCAGTCAAATCACACATTTTATTCGGAGTTGTATATCATCTCTTTCACATAAACAGTTCCATACAAAGATATGCCTTTATTACGAGAATAAATCTTTCACAATAAACTCATCAATCGCGCCAAAACAACAAAGGCCTTGCACCGCGAAAGACTCAAAAAATTCCAATACAACTTACTGGCGAAAACTGCTAAAATGGCAGCCATCGGAAGCAGTTGCGGCGGAGATCCTGGCTCGAAAACAACGCACAAAGACCACCTGACAACACGTGGCAGTGGCGGCGGCGGCAGTGCCGACGGAAGCCCGTCATCACGAACGAACAAAACCCGCCAGTCACTCGTCACGCCGTTATTAATGAATAAAAATTAACCACCCGTTCGGGTAGGAGGGTGGAAATTTCAGAGAAGCCTCAGGTATCCAAGGGACGCCCTCCCCCCGAAACCCTACATGTAAAGACCGTGTATAGAAGAACAATGACGTGGCATCACCGATGTACTAGGAATGTTATGTTGCAATGATTCCATTTTGTTGAATGAATGACATACGTTGAATGTAACTTTCTAAGCGAACAAAATGACAAATTCTTGTGTAAAACACTACCCACGTATTAAAATTCCTTCTTTCATACGCCTTTGCTCCAATGAAATGTTTACAGGTTTTAATTATGTAACTAATATTATACAACATTCAGTGCGATCTGAATAATCTAATTTTCCATTAATATCACCAGACCTCAAGGTAAAAACATTGCTCCTCTTTTTCGTCTTCCTCACGACAATGCTACACTAGATGTTACAAATATAAAAAGGGGTAAGAAATAACGAGCAAAACAAATGCCGGAAATGAGTAAGTTTTGTGCCGCAGTGGTTAAACTACACATGTACCGGAAGGCATGGGTAACATACGTATTCACAGCCACAGGAAGTAATAAGGGCTGCCTAAAAAACACGCAGATTAAACCGTCCGCTTTCCCAATGCGCTAATTTTCTAGCATGAGCAGGGGAAAAAAATAATACGAGAGTTTGCGCGAAAGGCGGCGATGGCGGGTAACAGAGGAATAACTGTTGGAGTGCAGACACACAGTGGTTGACTCCCAAGGAATTTCTGGCTGAACTTTCGCAGGCGCCCAAATTAAACTAAAGAATAAACATCGAGAACTTTTATGCGCTTATTACCACATCATCTTATAATTAAGATATTAATTACCTTGTGAGGCAACTAAGCATCCTAGATATTAATTAGAGACTTCACATCTTACGTGACACGAACCAGTTGATTCGTCATGAAACGTTATTGCAGATAGCAAGACGATCGCAAATCAGATTTTGAGCCGCATACAGCAATTTCGTACGATTGCAGACACGAAGGAATGGATGTAAATTTCACCTACTTAGCCAACTATTTTTACGTTTTTGAAATATCTACTTGCTTAAATGCAAAGACATTTCAATTGCGAAATGAACCTACAAAAGATGAAACATGGAAACACGAGTTACAGAAAGACAACCAAGGGTGCGCCCCGAATCGTGCAGCTACTTCAGGCGAAGGAGGCACTGTGGGGCGGCGAGCGTCAGGGCAGAAGCTGGGCGAAAAGAGGAGGCAGCAAGGGCGGGCAGCCGGCGGTGGCAGCGGCGGCGGGAGGGCAGGAGGAGTTTGCGCGGCGCGGTCAGCCCCTGCGGGCAGCAGCTTCGCCGTCCTCTCCCCGCCACGCCCCTCCCCTGCCCTCCCCCGCCCGCCACCCTCGGGGCGGCGCCGTGGCCGCTCTAATTAAAATTCTCCTCTGGCGGCGGCGGTGGCGGTTGCGGTGCGCGGAGCCGCAGCCCTGCGGCCGCCGCCCTCGTCCGCCGCACCCCGCCGCCGCCGTCGCCCGGGAGACGCTGCTCGCCACCACCGCCGCCGCCGCCGTTCTCCTCGGCGCCGCGGTCATCCCCCTCCTCCTTGCCGCCGCCACCGCCAGCCGCACCAAGCCGCGTGTCACTTGCCGCCTTCGCCCCGCCCCACCACCCCGCAGGCGCCGGTGCTGCTCCGGAACGGCCGAGCCGGGCGCCTCCCCCGAGGGAAGGCCAAACAACGGCCACCGCGCCGTGCCGCCCCGAGACGAGACGAGAATGTGAGGGGAGGAGCTCGGCGGACTTTGCGGGATCGCCAAATTAACCGCGTCCACGGGGACGGCCGGCCACGTTCTTTCGATACCGCAGACGTCCACGAGGACTGGGCGCATTTTTGCTTCCTTGCAATTACAATTCATTTGCATTCACCAATCGAAATACCTCTCTCTGTGCCTAATGCCTCGCCCGGGTTACAAGAATTCAATTGAGAGATGCAACAGACGAAAAGAAATTCGTCTTTTAGAAGATAATGTCGGGTGCGTCATTTATAGGTAAATTTATTTGTACTGACTTTTTCTACCTAACAGAATAGGGCATAAAATTGAAAACATGTATGTCCACCAAAATAATATTTTGTATTAATTAATCCAACATTGGAGACCAAATTTTCGGGGAATTAGATCGTAAGGGAGTACGTCTACTTTCACAAGTTACCGCACCATGCTGAAGATAACAGGTTGCATAATAATAAATCATTCTTTCACCGTGTAGAAAGAGGGGGGAAAGAATAGAGCAGTTCCATTGTTCAATTGTTCGTCATCAGGCACAAAAAGCCAGATTTTCTTCCAAAATTGACGTTTGAAATTAAAATGAAGGACGTACTATGAAGCAGAAATTAGCATGGAATACGAACTGAGAGCAATACTGCTACGGGAATCAGCTTAGTGAAAACTTAGAAAGCCAGTCAGTGAAAAGTACAATTCCTAAATTCAAAAGCGGAACAGAGACTATGATGACCTTAAAAATATCGCAAACAACCATTCTGGAAGAGGTCAGCGGCTAATTCCTCTCCAATGACTTTTTTTACAGTATCTAGGACAATAATGGGTAACAATCGGAAAAGTCATTGATTGAAAACACGAGACCATTGCGTTACTAAAAAAATTACAATAGCAACTTTTTTCTTCTTTTTTTTTCAGTTACACCAGCAGTGAAATTACCACAACCCCTTTCAGGTCCACCCACGCAACGCGGTCCCCACAGAGGGGGGAAAAACGCCCCAGAGAAGCTCCCGATCGCCCAACGCGCGCGCTCGTGCGAGGGGGCCGGGCGTCCTTCCCCGAGGACCCGACGACCTTCGGGACGGGCCGTCCGATGGGGGGAACAAGAAGCGCACGACGGCGGCGAGACGGCGGCGGCCTGCTCGGGCATTCATAAACCGAGTGGCTGGCTCGTAAAAGCTGCGGCGACGGCGGCGACGGCGGCGACGGCGGCGGCGGCGGCGTGCTCGGGACAATTAAAGCGGCCGGCCGTTAACCGGCGCCATAACGAAGCTATTAAGCTCCCTCCGCCGAGGTAATCAAACGGTACGCGCGTAGCTCGCACCAGCGCCGGCGCGGCGGAGGCGACGGTGATGCCGTGAAGACGGTGTCGACGACGCCAAGCGACGCGACGCTGGCGGAAATTGTTTCGGGAGCGCGAGGAAAGAGCGGAACAGATGCACCGGAAGCAGACAAACGTCTCCACACAACGGTCGTGACGGGTGCTGAGATTAGAGGAACAGAGGGGTCGCTGGGAAATGTTTTATTAGGAGCAGCACGGGGCGGGAAAAGGTCTGTCTTCTTGTAAAGAGGAATGCCGAGGCTTGGAAATCATCAGGTTATAAAGGCAACAGATGATATAATTCACTAGCATAGTGTGTACGAGCAGATAAAGCTCGAATTTATATGCGAAGTTCACAGGACCGTGGAGCAGAACATTTGAGTAAATACACTTGTAAAAAAGCAATAATTAATATTTTATCGACAAAAAATGAATTTCCTTCATTCCAATTAATATTAAAACATTGTAAATAAACTTGTACGACGCAAATATTTACACTTCACATCCGAACTTCAAAATTCAAGCAAAACAAAAATGCAACTACACTACTGTCCTGAAGTCAAATAGACTATTGCACTCGTGAAATTAAAACCAATGGTATCTAACTATAAATGCAAAATGCCCTAGTCACGGCGGTGCATCTCAAAACGTTTATTGCCTTTTCTATCCGATTTCTCTTACCGCTTCTCCCTACTGGTCAATCACAAACTGTGACTCATCTATGTCCAATAAACCGCCTACGTATTATAACAAATTAGGATTTTAACATAGCTTTCAATTATTTTCAATATTTGACGCATTTGGAACTCTGGTGGCTATAATTGCACTCGTGGAATAGTCCTATTAAATACCACTCGTGCTTTGAAAATTCTCAGATATATAACCCCTCCTCGCTTTGTGAGTCGGGGATTTATCGACAATTTCCAAAGCACTCCGTGGTATTACCTACCATGCCTCCGTGGTATGGTAGGCAAGTATGGTATTACCTACGAAAAGAACATCACGTGCGAGGCGCCCCTCCGAGGCGGGGAAGTGGGCGAGGGAAGCCGGAGGCGCGACAGCGGACGCCGAGAGGGCGGCCGCTGAGCGCGCGCCGGGGGAGCGGAAAGGCGGAAACAAACCGCGGGAATCGAACCGCGCGCCCTCGCACACACGAGGGCGCGCCGGGCCGGGCACCTCTCCCGCGGCCTGTTTGCCGAGCGGCGCCGGGCGCCAGCGCTGCCCACGTGTTGCTGCGCCCGGCCCGCGGCTCGCTTCCCGCCCCGGCCCCGGCCATGTAATTGGCGCCGCTGAGCCAGGGCGCGGCGGCCGCTGCTAATGAGGCGTCGCCCTGCCGCGCGCCAAGACGCAGCCAATCATCGGCGTTTAGGAGTTCTTCGCGGAACAGTCACCAGACGCGGAATTCAATCGTAGGCCCCTGACATGAAGAGATTGACTCAGACAGAAAAGTTAACGAAATTAAATAACCGAAGGCGAAAATTAATTATATAGATAGAAGAAATGATTAAGGGTGGTTAATAATAATAATAATAATAATAATAATAATAATAATATTTACTGTACGGAATATTAGGAAAAGAAAGTGGTAAGTATACCTAGTCAGTATTGCAAGTCGCACATACAAAATAAGATCACTTAAAAAGACCCTACATAATTCCACATCAAAACCAATCTTATAAATTGTATCAATCAATTTATTAATACGAAATGTTTCCCTTAATTAAAAATGTCTTCAATTGGTTCTTTCAAAACACAGGTGACGTTTTCACAATACACGAAAAACGTAAACGACTTTTGAAAACAACAAAAGCTATATTTTTACCGCGAATCGGTGGCGTCATGACGGATCAAAACGGGGTAGAGCCCTACAAGGAAGTCCCAGAGCGGGGACGGGCAGGCCGGAGCCGTCGCCGCCAGGGCCCGTTTGAACCTCCCCGGCGGCGGGAAGGGGGGTAAATTGGCGCGGTAATAACGAGACGCGAATGATGGAAAACGTCAGTAAAAGGCGCATTCCGCCGTATATAATAGCGCCGCCGGGATGCGTTCCTTCCCCTCCCTCTCCTGCTCCTCGGGGCTATCGCGGAATAACGAGTGGCGTGCGCTGCGTGAGAAAAACGACTCTCCATTACACAGCATTCAAAGGCCGCCGAGACGCGCCACACGAGATGCCCGCTGCACGAAGAACATCCACCCGACGCCCTTTATGCCGGGAGATCGCTTTCGCGGAGCGCGAGGCGATTATGACGGGCGGCGGCGTTTCGATCGGATGGGCAATGAGCGCGTAATACACACTTAATGAACATGGTCAATGTAACCCGTAAATTGTGTAAACACTTGGCAGGCTGGATATTTCACACCTTCCTATCCTTCGCTATTATTATTATTATTATTATTATTATTACTATTATTATTATTATTATTATTATTATTATTATTATTATTATTATTATTATTATATTGTCCCTCTGGTGGCTCTGACTGTACGCTAGCTTTCCGTGAAGCTATCCCTGGTTCGATTCCCCGACAGGGCAAAAATAGAGCTGTAGCATTCATTTCCAATCGTCTTATATTCTACAGCTCTGTGCCGAAAGAAATGATCAGTCAGGCCATGTATGTGAAGCGAAGACGTCATGCTTGCCGTAAGTCTTCCTTCCCCCCCCAGGCGAGGATAATACATAAACAAAGGGCCCAGTACTAGCTGGCAAAGTGGGATGAATTCGAATCTAAAATGTCAAATACATACATTGTTATTGTTTAACTATTACTAATGTTATTCATTCGGCGCTAGAATACGGTATGGTTACTGACCTGTTCTATCCGCTCAAGAATTTACTTCATCTGCTTTTTTCTTCTGCTCGTTTCTTCCGGATCATAACATGAAGAAGTCTTAGGACTTGGTGCACACAGTTTTCCCTTCTAATTCGCGACCTTCCCTTTTTGGACGTTAATTATTCCAAAGCTACCAGACTGAAACCAGTGAATTTATTTAACTTAAATTGCACAATCTATTCTCATTTGCGAAACAAATGCTATTGAACAATATTTTTAAAAATTATTTCTGAAATAACTTCCAGTAAGAATGCAAATCTATTTTAATAAAAATACATTAAGTGTATTTTTGCAGTAATATAGACAAATAATACTCGTAGATACATTATCTGACATTTGAAACTCAAGAACTTAAAAATATAAATGGATCTCTCAGCTATTCTCTTCGTGGAAGGCGTATGTTTACACTCGCCACAACTGAAAAAACCTGCCACCATACTAAAAAAGATCCTCATTTATTTGAGTAGCAACAATGCCTTAATATCCAAAAGTGTAAAAACCAACCATATGTTAGAGCTCTTTCAGTTCCTTCAAAATCTCCCTCCATAGCACCGCGGGCGAGCTGTCGGCTGACGAGCGCCAGAGCGAGGGCGTGGGCTCGGGCTCGGGCTTGGGCGGGGGCGAGGGGGCGGGGCGAGGACGGGCGAGGCGGCCCGTGGCCACGTGTTGCGCGGTCCAGGGTTCGCGGTGCGCGACCGCAGCGTGGCACACACACGCGACCGCAACGCGGCGGCGGCGGCGGCGGCGGCAGGCGAGAGAACGCGCGGGCGCGCGCGGCGGGTGGCAGCTACCGCCGCCACCGCCGCCGCCGCCGCCGCCGCCGCCGCAGATCCGCCGGACTACCGACCGGACCACCGGCCTCCCCGCACGCACCACCGCGGAAACGAAACGCCCCCCACCCCCACCGCCACCGCCGGATCGATTCGCGTGAATGACGCCATTCATATTCGTTTGCGCGCACTATTCCGCGCCCCAGCCTAGCTGCTCAATTCTCGTCAAGAGAATCCAGCTTCGCGCCCTCTCGCGACATCGACTCTTTCAATCATTTTTAATTCTAGAAAGGTCCGCGTACTTATTTTTAAGCTTCGTTGTACTTTTTCAAACACAAAAAAAATAAGTATTGTGATAACAGCAGTTCTCTGTGTAGCACAAAATGTATGACTCACACCAAGTAAACTACAGCGAAAATGTAGTAACAATAATGTTCATAATTATGATTAATTATTTAGTAGATAATTCACAATTTAATACACATAATACACATATGTAATTGATATTAACTACTATTGATTCAGCTTACCAATGAATTTCGTTTCGGAGTTATTCACACGAGTTCTTCGTGATGGAAATATTATTGGATGTCTTTTAAGGACAAAAAATTAGGTGATCCACTGTAGATATAACTCTGAAATGAAGTATCTGAAATTTAACTGTCCGGGACAATATAAAAAATGCGGTATATCCCATATTCCTCTTCTGACTTCTAAGAAAATCAACGAAGGCTATATTTTTTATACTGTCTAGGTTAGGTCCGGAGTCATTAATCAAGTTTTTAAGCATTACAGTGGTTGGAAAAATCGACGCTCTGGGTATATAACTTACCTTAATCTACCATCAAGTAATTGCATCCAATTAGCACGAAATGTTATAATTGTACCGTTTTTTTATTTTACTCGTAAAAGACACCACTGGAACTGCTAATAAGAAAATGATCATCAATTTACAGTAGTTACTTACAATTTAACGGTAATATCCAAGGAGAGCTCGTTAGGGAAGTCAGTCATATATCGGTACCTAAAGCAGTTTTAGAAACTAGTTTGTTTCGAACAAAAATCCCCAAGGAGAAAGGGAAAGAATTGATTCATTTGTATTGTTCATGTCTCAAAAACTATTCAAATAAAAATCACGCCCTTCAAGTAGTAACATTTCCAGGTTTAGGGCAGTGTTTCGATCGAGCGTGGATGCGTACCACTTTCGAAATGAAATCCTCAAACACGCATGAGGAAATAGGATATCCTCGGATGAATTTAAAAGTAAAAAATACAAAAGAAGCCACAACACGTTATCCTGCAATTGCACATCATCCACTGCAGCCCGTATCATCAACGCGTAAGCAGAGCCCGGCATGACAGGTGAAAAATGCAGCTGTCTTTTGTGAGAAAAATTTAATTACCGTGAAAGCGGCACGGAGGAAATGAGCCAACGCGCCTTCCGAGCTCGTGTTTTTTATCCCGCCGAAGACTGGTAGATTATTGAATGATTTCGCATTAATTTGCATTGAATGGGTAATTATATTCATTTACGGTCCAGCTAACATAAAAGAGCTAATTAGGACCACCGTGGGCATTCATAAATTCCAATAAATAATGTTTGTTTTCACTCCATAAAATAAACGCAAAAAAAGCAATGCTACGAATTTCCCCCCAATGGATTTTTAATTAATTAAACATCAAATTTTAAGGGTAAAATAGGAAACCTTGGCAGGCATAATGAAAAAACCTTGTCAATACCCGGCAGCGTGGCGTGGCGTGGAGTCGCGCGGCGGGGAGGGTGACGCCGCGAGGGAAGGGGTGCGTTGCGAAATCAAAGCAACTCCCCGCCCCTTCTAGGCGGACGAGGCCGCCCCCGCCAGCGCGGGCGCGAGCAAGCGGCGCGGCGGGGAGGGGAGGGGGCGGGGCGTGGTAGGGGGCCGACAGAAATCCCGGGCATTTGTAATTTCTGTCACACTCGCTCGCTACGCCGGGCCAACACGAAAAAAATGATTACGAAAACATCGGGACACGGGAATGCCATTTTTCCCCGGGCCCGGGGCGGGCCGTGACGCCGCCCCGTCCTCCTCACGCCCGTGGGTGGGCGGGCAGCGCGGTGCTGCGAGCGGGGGTTGATGAAACTGTGATGCGACACGCTGCCGCCGCGCCGTCCGCCTCCCCCCCCCCCCCACCGGCGGATGCGGCCCAACCTCTCGCGGGAGACGTCAATGTTACAGAGGGGGCGGGGCGCGGGGGGGGGGGGGCAGCGGCGATGACTGCCGCCTCCGCCCCTGCCCCGCGCCCGCTCATGTCAGCCGTGTAAACAGCCGGGCCGGCGGTCAGTAGTTTGTCATTATCCAATAGTCATGCTCGCTCCCCGCCGCGCCCTCCCGCGCGCCCCATCGCCTACCGGTGCAGGCCGTGCGCCGCGCGGCGTCCGAAGGCAGGCCCTCGCCGACGCGCAGACCCGCGCGCGGAAGATCACCGCCACAACTAGCGGCTTCGTGTGCAAACGGATGACTCCAAACGATAAAAGGGCATCAAGTTGAAGCAAATATCACATAGGGAACTGAAGGGTAAAACGGTGGAGGTTATATTAACAATTTATTTTATAAAATTCCAAGTGAACGGAGACCTACCTAAACTATTCCATCTTCAACAATTCAAGTCAGAGTTGTGAGAGAAATGTCATGTTTCAAAAACGTGACAAAATAAGGAACTTTCCAATAATATTTAATACATACAACTAGAAAGTAACATTAATAATTATTTTTGAAAAGAATGAATTCCTCCAAGACATGAAACAGATTTGCGCTTTTACTATTTCTTATCGGCATTAACGTGAATTGAAAATGTTTGCTGTTTCCAACATCTCGTTTTGTAACAGGGTGTATAATAATAGATTTTCTTGCTTCAAAATTCATTAAATTTATAAACCGTAATACTTACCAATATTATGTTTCTTAAATTAAACTGAGTACATACACGTTCTACTCCCCTCATTTTGGGTTACCGTTCTTTTGAGAAGAATAATACCAGTCATTTCGCTAAAAAACAAAACCCATAGCGATATAAATTTTGGAGCAACGTGGGTCTGAGAATCTGAATGAAAGATCAATTATATTTGGCAAATTCAGTCCTCATAAGCAGTGAGTATTTATCCGAAAGGCCGCTATCTAGTCAGCGCCGTGTTCGCTTTTGACCCAGCCCGCCAGTGCAACCGACTCCCCCGCGCCGGAGACGCCGAGTCGCTATCGAAATAAACCCGCGGGCGCTTCCCTGGAACGATAGTAATTGCCAATTTGCGTGCGGCGCGCGGTATTCGCCGACGAAAGTTTTTCGCGCGCCGTGCCGCCGAGCGAGACGCGCGCGTTCGGCGACGCGGAATCCGCTGCACGCGACGACAATACCGCTCGTCCCCCCTCCCTCCCCCCACCCGGCCACTCCCACTTCCACTTCCCGCGCGCCCGCGCCACCGCTCTGCGGATTTTTGTTTACGGTTTGATAATTTCGGAGCGTTTTCATCGAGCTCGGCGATCGAGTTAGTGCTCCACTCTATCTGCCGGCGCCAGGCATGTTCAAAAAAGAGTGAACAACCTCCCTCCACCTCGCATCTCGTCCCTCCCGGTCCCCGCCCTGCCGCTTCCCTCGCGCTCCCGAGCCGCTCGTGTCAAAACGTCCTGATTACCACCCCTCTATATGCTGGTGTCACCCCTTTCGTATCGGTAATCACAGTGTTGCTTTGTGATGAAATTGTCCCCTCCCCCCCGGGCTCCGCCGCCGCCGCCGCGCGCTACACGGTGCCTCGCCAGTCGTGTCCCGCTGATTACATCATGTTTTGTAATTAAGTGGATAACAATGGCACCGAAGGGTGAAGGTGACCCATAGATCAAAACAGCGACCGGGGGGGACAGTCTATTTACTGGCAGGTGAAAACAGAAATTTCAATTACTGTATGCGTTAACGCCATTGCGCGGCGTTTCGTTTTATCTAACGGCCGCCAGACGCCGCCACCGCCGCGTTATTTCCCTGCGCGCGCCCCGCCCCCTCCACCGCCCCCGCGCGCCGCGCTGAGAAATTACATGAATATTAATGCGCCCCGCAAGTTCGGTAGTTTGTCGCGTATTTACGGTTAAATTGGACACTATTAAACCTGAGCCGCGCGCCGAGGACAGCGGGACAGCTGGCGCGAAATGAAAGAGCTCGGGCGCGCGTGACTACGCGCGGGTATATTTTGCGTGCTCACCCGCCCCTCTCTCTCTCCCTCCCTCACTTACTCTCTCCCGACGCAGAGCGCAGTTTTGTTTTTATTTTTTCGCGGCGCGCGGGATAAGCTCACGCAGATAACGAATTTCTGCGCTGTACCTTGTACAATGCGCGCACGCGGGCGCTCCTCGTTCCAAAACAGACGTCACTTAAAATGCAGATGCCGTGCCGTCGCACGGCCCCGCCCCTTTTTCCCGCCCTCCGCCGCAGCCTCTCATGCGGCGTGCGCGACGCGTTCATTTGAATTTCGAGTTTTGAGATATTTTTGAAAGTTAAGTGGTATTTTGGAGAGGACGCGGACATGCAAAAATACGCCGGGCCGAGCCGGACGGCGAGGCTACTGCGCTCCCGGGGCTCCAGCACATCTCCTTTAGTCTTGGGGAAAAATCTCCTGAACATGGCTGTACTCATCGCATGCAAAAATCGAAGCGCGGGCGCGATTCCCCCTCCCTCGACCAGGCGCACCCCCCTTCTCTCCCACCCTCCCTCCCAAAAAAAGCACGTCCGCTGTGTGTGCAGAGCTGGGGCGGGGGCGGGGGCGGCGTCCGACCGCCCTGCTTCCCCTGGCCACACCCTGCGGGCGAAGGGGTGGGGTCCATATTTAATGCCTGTGTTTGAAAGTCACGTGTCTCCTGGAATTAACATGAAAAAAGGGGGAATTACGCGGGGGTGGAGCGGAGCACGTGGCGCCGGGAGCGGCGGCGGCGGCAACCAGCGGCGAGGCGGTGAAGCGTGGCGGAGAGGAGGAGGGGAAGGGAGCGTCAGAGAGAGAGAGAGAGAGAGAGAGAGAGAGAGGGGGGGGGCATCGGCGCGGGGGTGGGGTAATCGCGTCGGGGGCCGTGTAAAAGCGCAGGCGCGAACGAGCGCGCGGCCGGAGGATTAGCGGTCCAGGGTTCGATCACCGCATTATGCGGTGCCCCGCCGCGATAGCGCGGCCGAGCGGGTAAACAACCACCGCTCCCGCCTCACCACCACCACCGCCGCCGCCGCCTAGTACGTCATTACCTTCCTGCCGCCGCTGCCACCGTCCCTCTATACCCCCTCCCACCAACCTCATCACTACGAGCATCGGCGTCTCTTCTCCCGCTGTTACAGATGTCGACCGCCAGTGATGTTGCAGCTAGTGGCCGGGCCGTCGCCTCCGCTGGCGCGCAGCGCCGCCGCCGATTCCGCCCACAACACCCGGCCCCCTCGTTCGCTTACACCACGCGGTTTTTGCCGCGGACGCTAATTTAGGCCGGCCGGGGGATTATGGGTTCGAAACCGGTTGTTGGCCACGCCGCGCCTGGCACGAGCACGCGCCGGCCAGAGGCGCCGCCGCCGCCGCCGCCGCCCACTCCGCCGCCCGCAGGCGTGTTCCGAGCGGCGCAGCAAATTGACTTCCCATTCGTAATTATTTCGGGCCATCGAAAACTCGCCGCGCGCGCGGAAACGATTGAAGTATTTGACATCGATAGTCGCGCGACTCGCGAGTCGGCAAAATCTGATGGGTGACTAATTGGAGATCAGGGGCCCCGACGTGCGGAACGCCATGACATGTTTTGATCGACCCGACGTGCGGGTGGTGCCCGGGGAGCGAAAAAAATATGCATGAGAAAACGAGCGCTATGATTACTCGACCTTAATTCAAGTTCCCCGTTAAGTTCATAGACGGGTTACCCGAGATAGGCAACTCTCTACAAATACGAACGGATCGCAAATCAAAAAGCCCGGTCGTTAACAACATGGTCGCCAGCTAAGTTGGTATTACGGCGACACCTTTTCCTTCCAATTCACCTCGCCCAACGAGTCCGCAAGACCCGCCGCGTCGCGAAATGGAACACGCGCGCCGATGCGAAGGCGTGAGAGGCAGCTGGGAGCGCGGGCGCACGCGGCTATTGGTTAATTCAGCGTCCACACAAACGTAATTACAGCGCGGCCGGCGAACGGTCGCACTTGCCGGCGCAGAAAAACAAGCGAAGGCGAGAGGCGGCGCGGCTGATTTGATTTAACTCGCGGTTGTTTCATGCTAATGAAGCCGGCGCCGTGCGAGCGTGCGCGCGGTCGCGGGACGCGCCTTTTTATCACGCCCGGCCCTCGCCGCCGCCATCGCCGCAGCCGCTTCCTCAACAGCCGACTGCGCACTTGCTTACTAGATGCGAGGAGCACATAACAAGAGGCTCCGATACCTGACGAGATGCAATCGGCTCTCGCATTTTTCGTAGGTTCAGGAAAGAGGAAAAAAAGGTCTCGTTCCTCAGCGATTTCACACGAGTTCTTGAGTGCAGGTCAAATATCAGAATAAAAATAAATAAATAAAAAAACAGCAAAAAAATCTTCACTCGCTTGTACAATAAATACTGACGGAAAGTGAGTAATGTTTGATAGGATAAACACACAAAAGCCCTGATCATTGCTTATTAAAAGACGCAATGTTGGGGATATTTTACGTTTCGACCAACACTTCATACGAATATTCAAGAAAGCAGTCAATAATTTACATCCGAAGTGATGCAGTTTGGTCTCTGATGGAGGTGCGTTCAAAGGAAACGTACGAAGTATGCAAGTATAATGCAAATTAGTAACACAGATCCTTATGTACCACAAATAAAATATTAAAAGAAAGCACAAATGATCCTTAGCCATCGATTTCACACATAATTTTCACGATAGTTTGCTACAGCATTACTGCCATTCAATTTTCTATTTTCACAGGGATAAAATATTTTTATTGTACCCCCACTGAATTCTAATTCCTCGTGTTAACCATCGTCCCATTTCATAATATTTCTTTGTTATTACGAAACAATTTCAATAATGGTGTTACCTCAAACATCCAAAATCAACAGTCCCCTCGAAGGAAATGACCGGTTATTTCGCGAGAAGGAAAATTTCAGACCTTGATCACCGCGTATCATTTAGAGCTACGGCATTAGGGAGGGAGCTTGGTAATGGCAGACCGAGACCCAGAGTCCGGGGTGGGCCCTGTTAGGCCCTTCTCGCCGTTGCAGCTAGCGCCCGCCCTCGCCCTCGCCTCGGGCGACGCACGCCCTGGCGGCGCCGCGCCGCCGGTGACCTACAAGAGAAGCGTGCGTGATCGCCGCCCGTAAGCTCAGCGATTATCCCCAATTGCACCCTCGCCCCTCCCACCCGTCGCCCCGCCCCGCCCCGCGCCGCGCCGCGCCGCTTGCGTCAGCGGACGTGCTCCTCGCGCCGGGACCACGCCCTCCCTTTGCCCAATTAGACCTGCGCGCCCGCGCCCGCGCCCCCGCCCCCGCCGGCTCCGCACCTGTTACGGCGCGCCCGCCGGCCAAGCCGGGATACCGACGGTCTCGCGGAACGCGCCTGTCTTCGCTGGGGAGCAATGGGCACGGAGTGTAGTTAGAAACGATCTCCGTGGTCAGTGACTCTTCTGGCAGGGCTCGAAGCAAGAACGTGGCAAACACTGTTCTCGGATTAAAATAAGTCGCTGACACTTGTTCAAAACAACCCATCGCAGCTAACTCATTTCAAATTCACACGTCCTGCTCGAACAGTGACATTGGCCGTGAGCAACTGATTAGTGTCTACCACATACATATTTTAATAGCATGCAATAATAATAATAACATACAAGAATTAAATATAAAGCATGTTCTGGCACCAATACAAAAAGCAATAATTTTGGACACCTGTCACATTGTAGGGAAAATAGTCACTAATATGTGTGACATGTATTGTTGACGGTCCTGAGAGCAAATACAAAAAGATCTTGCTGGTAAATTGCTTATCGGAGCCGAACTAGTGAGCCAAGCCACATCATCAGTGGCAGGTAAATGCCCCCCTTCCCGCATGGGGAAGTGCACAGTCAACATAATAGTACTAATAATAGTAATAATAATAATAATAAATAATAATAATAATAATAATAAAAATAAATAATAATAATAATAATAATAATAATAATAATAATAATAATAATATACTCGTTTGTACTATAACAAATTTCTCCAAACGTCCGGAGGTGAGAGATAAAATATTCACACGTGTCCGTTAGTTGCAACCAGGTCGCCACTGAATCTCATCACTGGTTCAGCTATGTAGGTCCGCGGCGCCTTATGCAGATGAAGCGAGGCACGTGCCAACTCATCCATCGCCGTCGATGAAAAGTGGTTAGTCTGCTCCAAAAGCGCAACGCATTCATTTCGTAATGGCGTCCGGCCGCCGCGCCCGCGCCCGCGCTCGCGCTCGCGTTGGAAAAAGGATACCACTGAGTAGGGTTATACCCGGCTGTGGGAAATGTTTTAAATGCAGTTCTATGCGTGTGAACAAGTGCCAATCCATTAAAATACGTGATCGGCTAAAAAGTGAAAAGCAGTAAATACGAGTGCCAAGTTTACATTGCAACCCGTTGCAGGGAACGTATAATCAATTTATGGGATTTTACTTGCGCATTACCCAGATTTTGTGTGTTGATTTTTTTTATCGCGTCGCGCTGCGTCATGCGGAGGACTGCGCCGCTCAAATTTTGCAGTTTGGTATTAACTACTGAATAAAATAACATCGCGCCAATCGCAACGAGCCCCTGAATAGTAGACGCCCGGCGCCAACGCCACTCGTTAGTAGCGCCACATCGATGTGTTTTTCCGCTCCGTTCAAACAAAACATGACATTTCAGTTTACGTTCCGCGTTTCCGTTCCGGGTGGTGAATGCCGAACCACAAAAAAACACACTCGTTTTCTTTCTCCTTCGTGTGTCTTTGTCTTCGATTGAGCGGACGGGTTGGATGCAACTACCAATGCCCATTGCTACGTTACATAAAAAAATAGGTTTTCAATAACATGTTACGCATGTTTGAACTTACAGCAATACGTTTTAACCTCTAGGGAGGGGTTTCCTCAACCAATTACATGGCAATATTCGAAATTCGCGTGTTCGAATTGCAGACAGTAAACAGACAACAAACGCGTGTTTTTTTTACCGTTCAGTCTCTATTTAGCAACAGCACAACTTGGGAAACACAATATCTCATAGGATGTTGTGACGAAAGTTGAGCGTAGGCAGGGTCTCCAATTTTCGTGGAAGCAAGGGTCAGAACGCGGATCGCCGCACACTAGACGGCGCGGCAATGCTCTAGCTCTATTTTCGTAATGAGCCCGCGGCGCAGTGAACTCATTTCCGAAACAAAAACTCGCGGGGAATTATGGAACTACGCGGGAGCGCTTGTCCTAAATCTCCCCCTTCGAACCGAGACGCCCCCACTCGTCGTAAACAGACGGCTCTTTCAATACAAGCATTTGCGAGCGTTAAAAGCATAGTTCGTCACACACAACCATCATTCGGCGCGAGGAATAGTCGGAGAAATGCGGATCAGAATACTCACTTCCGCGATGAGGCGTAGAGGACGATAACTATCATCGGAGGAGCGCCATACTCCGACCGAGCTGCTAGCTTGACAAACACCCCTTAGTTCAACAAAATAGGAATGTTTAAGAGGCTAATACGGTAGGAGAGAGGGTATTGGTCACATCATCCGAACTAGAATTTGTATAATCTCAGGTAACAACCTAGACGGGCAAGAATGTAACAAACGGCAGTACAATAAACAGTACGTTCGCCAGGCGAGGTGTCGGCGCTTGACGATGGCGTACCGCAAGGGCCAGGTCGGCGCCTGGGAGGCGGGGGAGGGGGGGGGGGGGAGGCGCACAACCGCCGAGCGGAGGCAACAGAGTCGGCTGGCGCCGGCGCCAACCGCGTCGCGAGCCAGTTACATCAACGGTGCGCGGGACGGCGAGCTCGCGCGCGCGGCAGGGGGCGGCTAACGGCGCACCATTGTGGCGCGTGTACATTCACCGGGAACAAAGCCGCCTCCGCCGCCACCGCCGCCACCACCATCACCAGCGCCGCTAGCGCGCCGTTCGCTCGCTCGCTCAACCCCCTCCGCCACAGCCCGGTAAAAACGGACAATAAGCCTTATCCGCCGCCATCTCCGCGCCGCCTCCGGCCGGCGCGACGCCGCTTCCTGGAGAGGCGCGCGGAGCTGAGCCGAGCGGAGCGGAGCCGAGCGGAGCGCTGGCGGCCGCCGCCAGCGTTCGACGCGGGAACCCACCCGTCCGCCCGCGCACGTTAATGAAGCCCGAACGGGATCCAATGCGGCGCGCGTGAAGTTCCGCATCGCCCCGCCCCCTTCCCACCCGCGTTTCCACTACTGTTTCAAGCTGCCGGGGCCCACTCGGGATGAGTCGAGTGGGTGGCGAAGGCCGTTGAGAATACACAGTTACGGGGGGCGCTTAATACGAAGAGAAATACGGCAGAGCGGGGAAAGTTACCTGTCTTTTGGTTTAATATCATATTGCTACGGGACTAGACAAATGTAGGGTTACAAAGAAAAATGAAAGTGTGTGAAGTTTCCTGAATATTGTTTTTTTCTTTCTTTCTAATCATGCCTTCATGAGACAAGCAACTAATATCTACTTTCCATTTTTTTACATTACCAAATATATCTCTCGGCGCAAAAATAAATTACGCATTGGGATGATAAAGTTCGTTTAAACTACTTTTTGAGACCGCAATCGACAATATAGAAAAAGTATTTGAACAATGAAAAGCAAAAATTGTGCATCCCGTTCCCATGTTAAACTTACTTTAAACTATGTATTTATAACTGCATTTCTTTTACATTCTGAAAGTGTTTATTTTGTATTTCATTCGCCGACATCGCTAAACACGAAATATCTCCAGCGAATTGTGAAACAACATATACTTGAGAAAACGGGTACCTACTTCCTCGATAATGTTCCTATAAAGCACTATCTTCGCTGTACCTACAAATACGATATTCGTGAAACAAGCATTCTCGCCATCGCCCCGCCTCCTCCGCCGGTAACGGTCTGCGGTAGGAAACCGCAAAGCGCCCGCCGTTTAAGCGGATCGGGGTCCCGATGCCCTCCGGCGCGCTCGTTATCGGCCAGCCGCCTCCGCCGTCCCGCCGCCCCGACCGCGCCGCGCCGCAGAGAGGAAGAGGAGAGCGACACCGCGCCAGGGAAGAAGGACATCTGCGGCGCCACCTGACGCCCGCCGGGAGCAGGGAATGTGTCGGCAGGTAGGAGAAGGAGACGTCTGACGGCCACGTGTAACAGGCTTAAGGGGGGCGATTACAATAGGCGAGATCTAGAACTATGAATTAAAAACGTTGGAGAGAAATAAGAGGTTCTGAAGTACTAATAGGCAATCTGCGGCATGGCAAATGCAAATGAAACACTTCGCACAGAAGGCTATGGAAAAGCAACACGAGTAGTGGAAAGCGAGGTACCTGGATTCTGAAAAATATTTCCGATATATCAAATATGACAGCCTCATTAGAAATACGTCACTTCATGTTACATTCGGCGTCGCGAATCACTTTTCATTGGATTTTCAACATCTCAATTTCTACGCACGGATCTAGATTTTATCAGATGCTACGCAGTTCATTTCCTGCAACGAATTCCTAGAAGTCCAACATAATTTGAATCCAATTAGATACGTGCACCGCTTAAATTGACAGGCGGCGGCGGCGCCTGCAACACGTGCGCGCAGCCGGCCGAGGGGTCGCCGTCGATCGCGAGGGGGGTGGGGGAGGGGCAAGGGCAAGGGCGAGGGCGAGGGCGAGGGCGGGACAAAAGGGGGCGATCGGCCGCGCCGTGAAAGCCTCCGCCACCTGCGCGGGGCGGCCTGGGGCGGCCGAGGCGGCCTTTGCGGCGGACAATGCTGCGGCAGCCCTGCGCTCCAGCGCTCGCCACCTGGCCCGGCCAAGCCCCCCCCCCTCCCCTTCCCTGCCCGCACCCACCCACCCACCCGCCCGCCCCCTAACCCGGAATGCCCGGAATTCCCGCCCGATTCGAGGGCAAGCTGTCGAAACACCGGCCGGCGCGAGACGGCGGACACGACAAACAGAACCTTCGATTACTCGTGTTGGGCCACCGCTACCTCGATATTCGAAACAGACGGAAAACTACGTGTTCCCGCGGCGATAATGCGTTTCTAAGCACGTGTTACACAACGTACAAAATCGCGAACGACGCCCAATCCTCGTACACGCCGTATAAAATTACAGTACACTCCGTCCGACACCCGCGCGCATAAAGCAATATTATCATGTTGCTGGTTTATAAATGCGCGGGCTTTAGTCGTCAACCTTGAGCCAGCGAATTGATTTCGAAAACACACGGCTCGTTTTCCGGCCTCGTTGAGCGGTAATCACGGGCGCGTGTCGTAACTGCCGGAGAACACATGAAAGCCGGCATTCGCGGTTTGCGAGTTATTAGAAAAACACGGCAGCCGCAATGTAAAGCCGTAACGGCGATGGACTCGGGGGAGCTCGCGGAGTTGTTAGGGAGCGCAAGTCGCCCGCCCCATTACAAGCTCTCGAGCGGCGGCGGCGGCGGCGGCGGCGGCGGCGGCGGCGGCGGAGCCTCGCGCAGATAACGATTCCTTTTCCGCCGCCGCCGGAGCGAGTCGCGCGTAAGCCACAGAACCCCCCCCCCCCCGCGCCGCGTGCTCGTAAGTTAGCTTCAAAACGAGCGACGCACAACGTCGTTAGGGCCGCCGGGTCGCAAAAGGCAGCCCCTCCGCCGCCACCTGTTAAGGGAATACAAGGCGCGCCAACCGCAAACGCCGCGGAGGAGGCGGCGGAGTTGGCGGCGAAGATGGCGGCGAAGGAGGCGGCGGAGTTAGCGGGAGAGGCGACGTAGATGGCGGCAAAGGTGGTGGTGAAGGAGGCGGCTTAGTTCGCGGCGAAGGTGGCAGCAAAGACGAAGGGCGAGGGAGGCGGCGTACAAGGCGACGCGGACGGCGGCGGCAAAGGTGGCGGCAGAAGTGTCGGCGGAGTTGGCGGAGGCGGCGGCATAGTCAGCGGGGAAGGTGGCGCCAGAAGTGTCGGTGGAGCTGGCGGCGGAGGCGCGGCCTAGGCTGATGGAGGTCCTCACCTTGGAGCGGCGGAAGAGAAGCACCTGCTTTTACGAGAGATCACGCCCAGACGCTCTTTTCCAAGGAGGTTCTAAATTCGATGGATGATCTTAATATAAGACAATTGGAAGTAATTCAAATATCTCTGGAAGTAGATATCATGTTTTACTTTGTTAACACACGAAATCTACTGAAATTTCTCTTTGTTGTATTTGTTCGTAAAGGAAACTTCGACATTCCTGGCTCATATTCATATCCGGAATGAACTGCAGCATCAATAACAGATCACGTCAAAAACTGGGGTAAATTTAGCACTGTCACATGAATTATGATACGCTTCGAACATGGACGATTTAGGGGGGGGGGGAATACTGAACGATTTGCGAAGCCTACGAAGTATCCACTGAAGGCTCTCGACTGTATGGGTGACGCCGCTTCGAGGACAGTGATGCCGACGTTTCGACCATCATATCGCGATCTTCTTCAGGGGTGGAGTGAACTCCAGTTCGAAGGGCGTCACCCGGACAGCTACGAGCCTTCACATGTCTCTGGCCACAGAGGCCTACGAATGCATTTCGATGTACCAATCGTTGGTGTTCGAGCGTCCATTCATTGAAGGCGAATCGATCAGGCATAGAGGACTGAAGCGACAAAATCGATGGATGGAACTTGACATCAACAAATGTACTCGCCGGCAACGACGGTCGCAGGCGTTTTAATACGGCGGCGGTGGCCGCGCCGTCGGCTGAGCGCGCGGGGAGGGGCGATGCAGGCGGCGCGACGCGGCGTCGCCCGTGCACGACGCATGACGGTGAGCAGCGCGCCGGAAAATGCGGCGCCGAAGCGGGATCCTCGCCTCGTTCTTCAGCGCGCTGAACGAGCCAGCCGCGCGGCGCGGAGCGGGGCTTGGCGGAGCGGGGAGGGGTGGGAGCTGTGCGGGGAGGCGTGTGTAATGGAGGATTGGAAGAGGCGGGGCGGGGCGGGGGGGAGTTGGGGCGGATAGGTTGACGAACTGGGCTGAGGGACGGCGGGGAGATGGGATGGGGCGGAGCTGGAGATGGGATGGGGCGTGGCGAGAAACAGGGTGGGATGCGACTGGGAGGGTGATGTGATGGTTTGGGGAAGGAATCGGGATAGGATGCTATGGGGCGGGACGGAGCTGTGCCGGGAGGGATTTAGCATGGTGACGAGAAGGGGCGGGGCGGGGCGGGGCAAGGCGGGACGAGGCTAGGCGGATTGTGGCGGATAGGTTCACTAAATGAGGTGTGAGGAGGGTGAGGCGGAGAGTGGAGTGAGGTGGAGCTGGAGATGGGAAAGAGCGTAGCGTAAAACGGGACGAGATCGGATGGGACGGGGCGGGGAGGGCGACGTTATGGGTTGGGGAGGCAAACGGGTTGGGAAGGGGCGGGGCGGGGAACGGAGCGGAGAGGGGCGGCGCGTTGCAGGGCGAAACGGGCAGACGGGCGTTGCGCGAACGCGAAATTCGCACGCGTGCCTCCACGGCGCCGGTGGTGGTGGAGAGCGCGCGCGCGCGTGAGGCGTGGCGCGACGGGGCGTCAGGCGAGGCGAGGCGAGGCGAGGCGTGCGCCGGGCGTGCCGGGCGGCTGGCGGCGGCGGTGTCTGCGTGGGTGAGTGACACGCGCGTGAACCAGAAGCGCTTCCGCGGGAGGTGCGTGGGCTGCTCGGCCGCTGCCGCATCAAGATTCGGTGCCACTCAAACGCTCACGCAGGGAATGGAGGGTTCGTTGAGAGATTTAACAGTGCACTGAGAATTCCTCTTTACGTCAAAGGCGTATTATTTAAAGAATCAAACCGAAAAATATATTTTTATTGTCAATACAGTTCCATCATTAATAATTTCATACGTTATTATTACTGCAATGGGATGAAGTAATTTATTACATTATTATAGCGGCCAAGTTCCCGAGGCCTCGTTGGCTTGGCAATACCTTCGGGATATTATCCTGTTTTTGGCACAAAATTAATAATTCACGTTAAGATACCTAACACAGGAACATTTTATTTCCTAAAGAAATAATATTCATTATATATTTTTTTGTCTCCTCGCGCCAGATACAAATAGATGTAATGTTATATTGTTTTGTACATGGAACATTTAAAACAAACTTTTATATGACAACTGGGTAACTATATGAATTTCTTGAAGACGAATGAATCTTAAAAGAAGTAAGAGATACATTTCAAATGAACAGGCAGAACGTAAACAGCCTACATATTGCCATTCTGCTGTGAATTGTCTGCTTGAAATAAAATTATAGACGCGGCCCTACGCGCAAAAAAATCGAGCCCAGTGCTCTCTTAGCAAAATTAAGGGGTAATGTCGTCAGTCTATTCTGGATAACATCAACGTAAATGTTACTTCTGCTGCGAATGCATGTTCTCTGGTACAAGACTTACACCAGCCTTTCGCCATCACTTCTAATTTACTGCTATATACTACACGTACGCTGAAGTATCAACTAGCAACTGCTCGCACGAACACGCAGTAATAATTCCAGTCATTAAAGTGCCTCAACATTAGCCGACAGTTCATGCTCCAATGACAGTACACACCCTAGTACTTTTCTTATGCGCGTCAACGCCTCTTGTTCGCGTCCATTAACCTGCGACATAAACATGCAGACACGTGTTCAGTATTTGACGCGTTCCTTCGCTGCCCAGCTTGCTTCAGGGCGCAACTGCCAGAGTCGATGCCATACGGCTCGGCGACAGCTCTCGGGAGCTTGCGTGGTAGTTGTCAGCGACAGCGAATGTTGGTCAACGTGAACTAAACTCATCACGTTGCGCAGCAAAGAACGAAAGCAAACGCTTGTTACGACTTGTGGCGAGGCGCAAGCGATGAAAGAGCCAAGTCTAACGATGCACGGAAAGACACTGGTAGAAAAAGTGTCTCTTTCTAAAATTCATCAAATTTTATGCGCACCGACAAAAGCCTTATTTTCATGTTTACAAGAACTAGAGGAAAATACGAGCCTTGTAAACAGCTGAAATTTCTTGCTGACATTCTCATTTCAATAGATGAATCTTCTGAACGAGCGTTTGTAAACAAATTTACAATTTTTTTTCGTTACTTTGTATTACAATTTACTGCACGAAAATCCATGAGAAAATAAAAATTATACTCTTCGTTCTATTGCGGAATCTTCACCGAGTAAAAAGGAAAATACCAAGGACTTCATTTCGCAAAAAATCGTATAAAGCTCAGGAACCCTTGTATTCTGCTATCGTGACCCTCAGGTGGCACAGATTAAGTGTGCTACGTACTCAGAAGCTTACGACTGTGCTAATCTCTAAACGAATCCTACACTTCTTATCACATATGTCAAAAACAACAAAAAACAAAAAATACTACATTCATATAATTCAAATAAATTAACATAAAATATAAATTTACTAATACAACAAAAATAATTCCATGTTGCACCGCTCACGACCCTATCACTTGGTGTGGATGATCCTGGGTCCCTGTAACATACATCTCGCCCTCCTTCCCCCATCGGGAGCCGACCTTCCGCTGCTGCTGCCGCTGGCGGCGGGGAGGCTCGCGGTCATGCACGACGAGACGGCGAAACGTAACCGGTTTGCGCGCCTGCAGCCGCGGGTTTATGAACCGGACAAGGCCCCGACTTTACGAGCCGCGTGTTGAGGTTTTTCTCTTACACGGATTCGAGCGGTGTTCGAACGCGTGTTTGTTTTACGTTCCGCTGCGCATGCACGAAGAAGCATATCGAATTGCAGCGAAGCACTTCTCTGCCTAAGAGTTGTAGCTAGCACAATTCAGTCAGCGCTCGTGAGACGGAAGAAAGAAAAAAAAGGAGGAGGGGAAGCAGATATTGTTCGTACTTCTTCGCTTTTCTTTGCAACGCATACGCCATGCGTTGGTGCGCGGGGTCACCGTTACATGCTGCACTGACAGGGATATAAAATATGGTTATTCAAGGGTCGCAGCTACAAGCACTGAAAACAAAAAATTCTGGAAAGGGTGACATGAGAAAGAGAATAAGGATGAGAGATAACGTATGAGCATGGGATTTAGTAAAAACGGTCCTTACAAAGGAATCAGGCTCATGAGCAAAGGTACTTATCAGTTCGTTGTAATCGCCTATTTCTGACGAAGTTCTCCTAGAGATTAAAAAAAAAACCTGCACGGTAATAGAGTGCTCACGAACTTGTTGGGCCTGAAGGCGAGAAGTCAAGCATGTACCCTTCAGAGAAAGTGCATAGAGTGTCGATGGCGCATTTACTGGGCCACACCACCATTCTTCTAGATTGAAAAATTTTGTTATAAAGAATTAAATAATAAAAGTAATATACTTTATAAAGGTGCACAACTAATGTGTAATTTGCCCGATAAAAAGTATTGATATGCCACATAATCGCAAAAAGTCGACCGTCTCGAACCCAATGTGACCTTCCCTCTCACCACCGCGATAGGTTGGCAGACCTTTCCAACCGAGGAGGAGAAGTGCAGGAAGGAGATATTGTTCCTGAAAATTAAAATTTAGTACGGCCTGTAGCGCGCGGGGGAACGTGCTGGCATGCGAGAACGGGGGGAGGAGGAGGAGGACGAGGAGGTGAGGAGGAGGAGGCGAAGTTAAGATAGAAGTTGAAAAGTGGCTCACGACCATCCACGTCACGTTCATAGCGCCTTCTTTACGACGCCATCAGCGCGTATCTCTCGTGGGGTTGCCGCGCATTAACGAGGTGCGCGCGCGATCCGCCCCGTAAAACGCGGCAGAGACGTGTGGGAATGGAGCCAGGCCGGCGGGCGGGCGGGCGATGCCGCTCCCGCTGCCCGCTTTAACCTCCCTCCGTTCGCCACGCTTCCCAACACGCCCGTGCGCAAAAAATTAAAAAAAAAACTTTTTCCAAAGAAGCCGACTTTTCTAACAGCAGCTAAATGCGTCCTGCGAAGAAATAAATGAGACGCCTACAAAATATTTACTGAATGTTAATGAAAATAAATATTGACAATCGTTGTATTAAATAAAATAATTTATTAAATGTTCAAGATCGTATTGTAAATTGTGCAGATGTGAAATAAAAAATTTCATTTCGCAATTTTGTGAAACATTCTAGACAATATTCTATATTCGGTTTCACCAAATGGTTTCGTATACATACAAAACATCATGTATCCAAAAATAGTTTTTTTTTGTTGCAACGCATTCTATATTTTTCGGTATTAGTTAAATGTACACAAACATTTACAAACGGCAAAAAGTGTAGTTCTCTAGACATTGATAAGTTATCTGAGATAAACCCTGTTACTTAAACACGACTCTCACCTTACCGCGGCACGACTAAAGAAGCATGGGTTTTTAATGAGAGTACTTTTCCTCAGTGAGCTTGCGCGATCTGGTAATACACGATATGATTTTGTGCAATGTTCTGTTCTGCAACGCGAGAGAAACACAAAACTCTAATTTCAATAATTATAAGGAACACTAAAATATTTAAATAGTACTATCGATGGCTTGAGTCAGACCCCTAGCAGGTGCCCGAACATCCGTCTCCGTTCCAGCCGCCCTCGGCCGCCGGCGGGGGTGGCCTGCGCGCGTGCGCACGCGATTCGCCTGGCGCCGCCCCTGGTGCTTACCTGCTTGTGCATCTCCACGTTGAGACCGTACGACATCTCGTAGTACTGCAACAGAGCAAAAGAAAAAAAAAGCGTGAGTGAACACAGCAAGGCGAAGGCCGGTTCGACGGCGAGTTACACAAGCGCCGAGCCACTAAACATGTCATACACACATGCGCGCGCGCTGGCGCGGGTGCCACCGTTTCTTGTGGGCGGGGCGCCCGGGGGGAGGGGGAGTAGTTAGGGGCATAAAAAGAAAACTCCTCGCAGTTGCGGTTGCCGCCGCCGCCGCTACCTGCGGCAATTACCAACGCTCTGACGCATAAAGTAGTCTGCTACCGACCTTGCCACCACCTCGCCATTATCTGTTCCGAGGGAATCTCCCAGAAATGTGTACTATTTAAGCCCATTAAGCACCAACGGACCCGTGGGAGAGCGGTAAATATAGGCACTCCGTTTTTCGTGAATAAGAATGTTTGATAAACTAAGATTGATGCTAGCTAAACGCTGCAGCATCGGAAATTTTACATTGAAATTAATGTGTGTTCATACTTAATTATAAAACTGGAAAGACGAAGACAAGGAAATACAATTAAAAAAGTTTACGATATTTAAAAGCATAGAAAAGTATTTTTTTATAAACCAGTAACTCCATATTCCTCTTCATGATATTTTTGTTAGGTTGCTCTTTAACAACTGGGCCATATAGCGACCACTCTGATTCTTTTAACTGTATGGAGAACTGTAGGAAGAACAGGATCACACACACAAAATCCTCACCCGAAGCGGGATTCGAACCCGTGACCCTCTTACTCTACAGCAATACTCTTCGGTAATGGGAAATTACACTAATACCATTATGGGTATAATTAAGGCCAACCTATAATTGCGTTCACAACTGCGCTGACAGGCAAGGACGATCTCCGTTCGTCATGATAGAAAAGATACACCATCGCTCCAAACGAATCAAAAACTGGATGGCAATGACACTAATGATATTGCTACGATCGTTAATGATAAAGCACAACGCAAAGTGGATGCATGGACACATATTGAAAGAAGAATTTCCAATTTTGTTCGTCAATGCCTGCGAATCTACGACCATTTTAAAACTATTATGATACAGCATGCGTTCATCTTCAAAACAATATGAAATCCATGCGCATTACGCCAAAGTTAAGTACATCCGTTTCAGCGTCAAGATAACACAGCATTCGTTTTTTATCTGAATCAATAACGACAAAAATTCATCGAAGCGAAACTATCGACATCCATTTTTCGTATCGAAAATGTAACATTGGTTCATATGGCATTACCGATATCTCTAAAAACATTGGCTCGCTATCTGATCGAACGCCAGCGCCCCGCCCCACTCTGATTAAAATTCGCGAACGTATTTCTCCCTAACGAATCGATTCTGCCACTGTAAATATCCCGGTAAAAACATGCACGCAAAAATAAAAGATTACCACCTATAATCATTTTAATCTTCAAAAAAATATCACATGCTTCGTTAAATTAATTACGGGGCCGGCCAGCCGGCCGCGGGGAGGGTTAATATCTACAATTACACTAATTGCGAGACGCGGAGCGCAGCGGCTAGTGGCTAGTGGCGCGGAGCCTGAGAGGAGGGGAGGGGGGCGTAGGAAATTAAAATGTCTGTAGGCGGAGTGATATCAAGATCCGGCCCGGGATTACGTGTGGCGATGCCGGGCGCTCCCCGCACTGCCCCGCGGCGCCGCGTAACAAAAAGAAGAGAGTGAAGAAAAAAGAAATAAAAAACATAAAGAAACAGCTGCCGCGCGCGTGAGTCAGCGCCAGGCGGGCGGGCGGGCGGGCGGGCGATCGGCCCAGCCTCCAATTATCAAGTGAGGGGGCGTGGAAAGGCGAGAGGAGGCGCGGGCGATGGGCGAGGGGCGCGGGAGGACGAGGGGGCGGTGCGGCGTCTGCCGCTTACCAAAAGCGCGAACCGCTGAGAGATGTATGTCAAACACCCGACGCTCGTCCCCGCCGCCGCCCGTGGCGGCGAAACACATATCTCCGGCATTAGAATGGCTTTCTCCACATACATTAAATGGTGTTCGTAAAAGTATAGCTCTTCTTTTCTCTCTCTCTCTCTCGGTCTGTATTTATATATATATATATATATATATATATATATATATATATATATATATATATATATATATATATATATTTCTAGTAAGTCCTCCGTTATATGAAACAAAAGCTTGCGAAACTAGTATTAGTAACCTCAATACACACGTCCTTTTCATTACAAGTATGTAAATTTGAATAACAAATTGAGATCGGATTGTAAATTTTAGCAAAAGTATATTGTGAATTCTAATCTTCAATTATTTCATGAAAACAACCTGATCATCAATGAACGTTAACCTAATTAAAGAGAAATTTCAGGAATGGGTTGTTCATAGGAAAGCATCGAGCAGATCTCACATCCTTTGCATTCTTACACGTGTCACTCCGGAATGAAAAGGAGGAAAACACACGCGAGGTTTTTCAAAGCATTACAATTGGCTTCGGTGGCGATTTCAATTGTGGGACGGTGAATCTCGCTTGCCGCCTCTCCCTAAGAAATGAAAGCGAAGTCTGTAATTGAATCTTCGCTAATTCGTTTCCGCCGAGAGTCATTCGTCTTTTTTCCTCCTCACGCCTCGTTGCGTCATGCTCTCTACCCGCGCGCCGTTGCCACCCCGACCTTTCTATCCGTACGCTTCTCGTTCTTTCTTTGTTCCGGGGACTACTTACCTCGTCACGTAGTGCCTCGCAGCTATTCCGTCACCCTTCGACTATTCTTGAAATGCGAACTAAGAAAATACTGCATTTTAACTTTCGTTTTCAGAATTCGTAACTTTTCGAAATGCTTCTTGAATATTAACCGTTTTCATCTAAAAGCCGTGGAATTACCAATATTCAACTGCTTTCAAGTGAGAGCAGAATTGAAATACGTACAATTTTAACAAGAACTGGAACGCAGGTCACCGTTTTAAAATCTTTTAGTTGAGAATTAAGACGTGTGACGTAATTAATTTTTACCAGACAACAAAGTCACAAGATATAAGACAAGAACAGTACAACATATTTCAATTCTGCCTTTACGACCTCGGCGATTATACACTTGGCATATGAGACGGCGAAAAGGCCCGACGTCTCCAAACGAGACAACAAAGGGATGAGTCAATTCGCCATCCATTTACCACGCATTAATATTCCTCATTATCGCCAGCTCATAAAAATGACGAAGCTCTCTCTATACCTCATCCGTCACGCATTCAAATCGACAGAGAGAAGGCGGGCCCGGCCTGGCCCCTGCGCGCCGCGCCGGCAGGGGCACATTTGCATGGAGCCTTTCTTTCGGTCACGAGCGCGCGAACGCCGGGCACCTCGGGCGAGGCGAGCGCGGGGGATGGGGACGAGGAGGCGGGCGAGGGCGGGGCTGTGGGCGGTCAGCTCGCCAATTGGAATCTGATAAACCAGTATTAATTAACGTTCCGCCTGAAAAACAAAACCGCGCGTTTCGACTGGCCGCCGAAAACACGAAAAAAAAAAGCACCCGAGCAGAATCGCTCTCTGATTTTCAAAGACCGCGGCGCTTTCAACCATTAAATATGCTCCACTTGCTAATACGACGCACGCGCGCTCAGGAGGCCGAGCGGGAGGGAGGGAGCGTGGGATTGTCGGTTGGTCGGCGAAAGGGGAGGAGGACGCGGGAGGGTGACAGAGAGGGAGAGGGAGAGCGGGGATCCTGGCGAGAGGGATGACGCGCGAGTAGACTGTCGGGTGGGAGGAGGAGTGAGTAGGGCCGCCGGGCGCGAGGGAGGATGGGTGATGGGAAGGTAGATAGGAACGCGAGTACGCTGGCCAAGAGGGGAAAGGGTAGCCGGGTGGGAGGTGGGACGGGCGGAGGCGTCCACGCTACGCTGCGCATCGGCCCACCGCCCGCCCGGGCGCTGCGCTCCGGCCGCGCGAACAGGGCAAAAAGGCGAGCGGAGGGATTACTTTCAATGGTTAATTTGCGCTTTGATTAATGGCCTCCGTCACTCATTACCTCACTTGTGAGCAAGAGGGCGCCGGCGAGGGCGGGTGACGGCACGCGGGGGTCGGAGGGGGGGGGGGGACGCGATCTCTCGCCCGGGAGGCCAACGCGGCGCGTCTGCCGCCGCCTAGCGCCAGTGACGTCACCACGATAAATAACAGTTGCCGCCGCGCTACAGCCGCAGCGCGCGCTTGTACCTCCACTCACAAAGATGTTCATTTGTGTTTTCTACTTGCTGGACGGTGCTTCGCAAGTTTTCCTTGTCGCGTTTATCTAGTCATGGCAGTGTGTAGGGGATCAACCTGGCTACTTTCCGTGCTACTTAGTCTGAGATGTACGACGCGAAGACAGAGTATGCCTAAGTGTCGTTACATCGAAAATAGACTAACTTCACTACGTTTTTCACAAAATCTCCGACCCTAAAACAACTTACTGAATAAGATCGTGTAATTTCTTAACTAGGTGTTGATGAAATACAGAGAAATGTGTTTATTTTACACTTCTTAAGATGTTTTATATTTTACGTAATGAAGAAGTCTAAACCCAGCGACCCGCAGTCAAACGCCACGCATGCATAGTCAACACATCTATTTGTCTATGAAACAGATCGGTGGCTGACGCCTACGAGTATTGTCGGCGCTGGAATGTGGCTGAGGGCAATCTCATCTGCGTTTACGGGCGCTGAGAGTAGGGTCCGCCGGCGCGGGTTAGCTGTCGCACGCGGTCAGTGGGTGCGCGAGGTTGGAGCACGGGGGGGGGGAGGCGCGGGGCGGGGCGGTGGCGCGGGGCGGTGGCGCGGAGCGGGGGCGCGGGGCGGTGGCGCGGGGCGGAGGCGCGGGGCGGAGTAAAGGGGCGGTGAGGCGGGGCGGTGGCGCCGTGCGGTGGCACGGGGCGGTGGGGGGGGCGGTGGCGCGGGGCGGTGGCGCGGGGCGGTGGCGCGGGGCGGCGGCGCGGGGCGCCGAGGTTGCAGCGAGCGCAAGGCGCTGGTTGGCGCCGCGGGCGACGGGAGGCTCGTTGCTAGTAATTGCGCGCGGTTACGACAATTGCTGCTGCTCTCTCGTCCCGCTCGCCGACCCGTCCTCCGGGACGGGGTGGAGGGGGGAGGGGTAGTGGTCGAGACGTGCAAGACGCCGTCACCCTGCTATGCGGCGAGCTACACGGAGCGACTAGCGTACAAAGCTGATTCTTGGAAGTTTGTGGACGGACGGATCAACAATAATTTTATGACGATATTATGCAAAACGTCTAGAACAATTTTTTTCATACAGGCAATGGCAGGTTTCGGGATTTTGTTAATAAATGAGTGCAATTCCACAGATAGAAAAACAAGTCAATTCATTGGTTATTATTCGTTGTAAAAAGAATCACGTTTCATTTTATAATCAAGTAGCTGGGGCATCTCAACGCTTGTAGCAAATCCAGGTATATTATTAACGCTTTTTCGCCACCTTGTTTATTTCGTAGGAATTAGAAATTAATTCCTGTTATAAAATGCTCGCATGTATTCGGTGACAGAACAACACCAAAAAAAATCTACTTTTACCGGACAAACTTTAAAAAAAAAAAAAAAAAAAAAAAAAAAACTACATAGAGAGTGGGAATAGCTTGAAGAACTCAACACAGACCTCGTGTCGTTTACACAAACTGACGACGTTCATTTCCACGATTTCCTTAGTTCCACGATCGCCAGATATATTGACACAAAAATCGACTGCGGTATTTCCACGAACACCGAGCAGATTCCGTTCCGCTCGAAGTCCCTCGAGAGTCGTGGATAGCAGTCGAGGAAACCGAAGCTTGAATCGCAGAATCGACGAGCGGAAAAATCTGCAAACCCGACTAACCACCGCTCGAGATTCCTCGCCTAAACAAATGACGATGTCCCACGGCACGCGGACGGGTCGAGCGGCGCAAGGAGGAAGCGGGGGCGGTGAAGCAAGCGAGGCGAGGCGCGCCGCGGGAAGCGGAGGAAGCAGCGTGGGAGGGGGAGGGAGGGGGAACGCGCCCCGCGCCGCTAAACGCTCTCTTCCGCACGAGCACTCCCCGCCCGGCGGGGGGGGGGGGCCGAGGGGCGGACGGGCGGGCGGAGGCGGCGGGGCGGGGGCCGGGGCCGGCCGGCCGGCGAGGGGCGAACAAGTTGCGGGGCCCGCGGGCCAGCTAAAAGAGCAAAACGAACCGGCAGCAGCACTCCGCTGCCCTGGCCGCCTCGCCCCCCCCCACCCCCAGCCCAACGCCGCCTCCTCCTTCTCCGCCTCCGGCCCGTCGACGATACATCATTTCACAATTTAAATTCAATATGAGAGGCCTTGTAGGGGAAATACTTAAGGCGCCTGACAGCTTTATACGGTGCTTGGAGAATTTCTCGCAGCGAGCCGCGGAATACTAATGTTCCTGTGGGCCGGGCCCCGGGATTAAATAAAAACATCTGTTACCAGTCTTCGGGATGTTCCAAACACGTTTACCGCGCATTAAATATGTTCGCGGCCGCAGGGCATCTGTTGCCTTAATCTCGTTTCTCGCCTGACTTGTGTCCGGCGGCCGCTGCTGTGAGAGCACCAGCGAACCCCCGATGCCCCGCCGACTTGTTGTTTTGCTTTCGAAATATAATGTAAGGCCTTATCGGAGGAACTATCGTTTTTTCAGGGAACGAGTCCACTTTCGGCGGGTTTGTAATATACAAGTTCTGAAATGTAAGACCGACGAAGGCGACCGACGAGAGGAAGAAATAAAAAAGCGAGTACTCCAAGGCATCGTTGTATTAAAATGAGAATATACGTTGTTCAAAAGCGCCAAGATACGAAAGTGATGAACGACTTGCGGTGGTCTGAGTATGACGCTTCGACAAGTGATCCCAATCAGCACATCATGTAAGAGTTCTCAAAGCCTAGACATGAGAGGAACAATACATTAAAGTGAGCATAAAAAAATGAAAACGTCCGAGCTGGTATAGAAGGATTGTGTGTTTTATTCGTAAGTTTGAGCTGTTATAATTAAAGACTCCACGTCTCTCCCGAGTAATCATTATTCAATATAAGATAGCAAGGATTTTATTATGAGATACGTAGTGGTTTGTTATTGCCTTCCACGCCTGTTCCGAAGTAGATGGAAATCAGAAGAAGATACGAATACGAATGCCACGGAGAAAAAGTGAACGGATCGTAAACGGCAAGATTAGGCGCGACACGAGATCGGGAACATGGCACACGGCAAAAGACAGTGGAACAAAATATCGGCTGCGGCATAAAACAGAAGAAATGGATATGACACAAGCTCAAAACACAGCGGCAAGAGAGGTGAAGGTGCGTACAGCACGGAGGCAGCCCGCGCCTTCGACGCCGCAAATATTTTTTTTCTTCCGCCTTCCCTTCCCCTTCCGGTGACTCCACAGGGGAGACCGGAACGCACCGCTGCTGGCTCCGCAACGAATTTACTCAGAACTCCGCCGCAAAAGCAAACTCCCTCGCAATAAGTTCACATTACTTGTTGATTTAAAATAATTACGCAGCGTTTCTCCGAAGCACAATGCAGACTCCAATGTTTGGAAGGGAGAGAAAAAAATAAAGTAAAAAAAAGAGAAAGAGGGGAAAAATCTCTGCCTCTCCGCCGCCGCCGTAATCGCTGCCTCTTACATTCATCCCGTTTCTATTAATGACGGCAAACATCGTCGCAAGGAAGGCGAAGAAACCAGGCACCCTGGGGCGAGACGCGAGGTTGCGCGAACCGCCTCCACCCCCTCCCCCGGCCAGATTATGCGGCGCGGAATTACGCTACTCATTTTCTCGTAGCTTGTATTTATTTAAACAAATTTGCATTTGAAATATTACCCGGCGCGGAAGCATACTCTGCCTTCTCCGCCGCCGTCGCCGCCGCCACGGGAGCTAATGTCCCTCATTACGACGCGAGGGCCCCGTTCTCACGGCGGCGAAGGCGGGGATGAGGGAGAGGACGGAGGCGTGGCGGCTGCTGCAGGGTTTTGCTCGACGAGGAATTAATTCACTGGTTCGCTGCGAAAGCGACCGCGCGCCTCGTAATTCGCCGGGCGCGCGCGGCCGGGCGGGGCCGTTTTGGCAACGGCTGGGACGGGGTCGCCGGAGGTGATGTGCACCCAAGGGAATGAGGCTTCCTCGCGAAATCATCAACAAGCCAATGCCATTTATACCTAAAAAAAAATAATAATAAAAAAAGAGGCTCATCCGGTTAAATATATCACAATTTCATGAAAGAATTAGAAGTCGATTTCAAACAAGATATTTATTACGAATTGTGAGTTTATGTCCATTGATTTAAAATCAAACCCAATCATATCTACGACGGAACGGGTAGTGGAAATTCATTTTCATCAATCGATTCATGGAAATGAATACGCATGCTTTATACGAACAGGTGAATAAACGGCAACAACTAATAGGACGACTCCACATTGCTACATTCATTTCAACACATCTATCTGACATCGCTTCAATTAAACCACCCAATGTTTTCCATTAAAATTCATAACAAGTTAATCAGTGAAATATAATATGAAATGTATTGTTTTCTGTGTATTTCAACACGATAACTATCATTTAACATTACGAATTTTGTAGAAAGTAAATGCATGAATAAGCGTCTACCAAAACACACAACAAATGTCGCGCGAACGGCAAAGCAATAAGGATTTCTAGTAAAATGAGACTTTACTCCAAAGAAGAAAAAGAGCACGTAAAAGCCACTGTATTTCATAACGCTGTGATAAGTGGTACTTGGGTAGTTTAGGTTCTCCAGACCCTACTCAGTCTTTCGCAATTCAGTGACACTCATGATTAGTGTGAAACAACTTTAAAAAATTAAAAAAAAAAGACATGTCAGCGGCTCCAAGAACACGCTGTTCTCCGATATGTATCAGCTTGCCGCATATTAGGCAGATAGGGATCTAACTGGGAGTAAAAAATAAATAAATTTTTTTCCGAGAACCCAAGACCGAAACTTGATAATTAACGAACATCCATGTGTACTTAATAAGTCTCCTTTGCTGTGTTGGGCAGGGATACATCGTGCAAGGCACGAGAAGATATTGCATAATTCTGAATTCCGGTTGTACCCATAAAATACACAAGCGCTGCAAATTTTCGCAACAGTCAGGCGTTGAAAGAACACGGCGAGGCAAATTATTCCGGGTCCGTACTTCGCATCCGCATTCCCACTTTTGGAGAATTTCCAACCCGCACGGGCCGCCGCGCATAAAGATCTCCCGAGCGATTCGTAGCCTGTTTTAGCGCGCGGTGCGTTACCTGTCAAGACATTTCACGGGGAACGGGCGTCACGCGCAGCGGCGATGCCATCGCGGCCCGTCCCCGCCCCCCCCCCCATTCCGCCACCTCTGCCGCGCCCCACGGACGCTCCCCGCCCGCTCACGCTCCACCGCAACCTCATAAAAGGCTCCCCGCCACCCTCCCCGTCCTCAGGGGGATCCACGGCACCCGCCCTTCCGAATTGGCACCGCCCCCTCTCCAAGGCGTCACGCGCTGAGGCCGCCGCTCTCACCCTTCACGCTGCCACCCCCTCGCCACCAAGGGCGATGCCCACCCTTCACGCCGCTACCACACCCCCACTGCCGCCTCCCGTACCTTTCCAACGCATTCCGCTCTCCAAAACTCATGTACCTCCCAAAACCCTCCGCGCCACCCGCAAATTCACAGGCGCTCCGCACTTCAGCGGCCGCTCTCATCCTTCACCCCACCACCAACCCCGCCCACAGGGCAACCCACGAAGCCTACCCTTCCGAAAAGGCACCGCCTCGTCCTCCAGGGCGTCACACGCTACAGCGGCCGTTCGCATCCTTTCATGCTGCCACCGCAGCCCACCCCTGTCCTCACCGCCATCCGAATAGACTCTGCTGCCTCCCCCCTAATCTTCCCCTTCACGCCACCCCCAAAAGCCAGCCACTCTACCTTCGTTATTACCACCGCCCACACAGCATCCCCCAACGTTTTTTTCTCCTCTTCGTGGAACGCCCACCCCCGCTTCGTCGGCGGCGCTGTCCGCCCGCTTCACACGCCCGTCACCGTCCCCGCCGCGTCCGCCGGCCTCCCCGTCAACGACGCGCGCGCGCAGATACCGACTTTATCTTACGTCGAGTGTGAAAGCCGCCTCGTTAAAAGCCCGGGAATTTCAGTAAATTACACCTTAACGCTTTCGTTGAACCGCACGTTTCGTGCTACCGGACCTACGCCGCCGGCCCAGGCCTACATTCGCGGTCACGCGATATATGTATAAATAAAAACGTTAAACGCGGCGGATAATAAAAAAAAACGGCCGTAACGCGCGCCTACCGTCCTCTCCTCCTCTCGCGCTCGCTCCGCGCCACCCACTCGGCCGGCGTAGGCGGCGGGGGTGGGAGTGGCGCCGGCGCCTGAATGTGTGTCATCGACGCGCCGCCCATAAAAGCAGGCGGGGGGCGGGGCAGCGACAACAGTTCCTCAACTGTGAACAGCCCCGAGGAAGGAGGGCGGGAAAACGCGAAGGAAATGAGCGGGGAATCTATATTTTATGTGGAATTTAAATTGTGAAACGATGTATATTTGAAGCCGGGGCCGGCGAGCGGGCGGGCTGCCCAGGAGGTTTAATGATAGTCTCCAACAAGCACGCTACATTAACAATTTAATGGCTTTTCCAAGGGTACTAAATTACGGGCGGGCGCCTGGGGGGCGGAGGGCAGGAGGAGAGGAAAGGGAGGGCGGAGGCGGGCGGAGGCGGGCGGGGCGCCGGGCGCCGGCAACACGCTGCCGCCGCCGCCGCCGAGCAGACCGCGTAGATAGCATCGGCCACACGGAGCTCGGGGCAATTAAAAAGTGAGGACGGAGTCTCCACGCTGCCCTCCTCGCCCCGCCCCGCCCCGCCCCGCCCACCCCAGCCCTCCCCTAGGCGGCGGCGGCGGCGGTTCTCCGATGGCGAGCGCTGATTCCGAGCCGCTCCTTTTGTTTTCTTTTCTCTCCCTCGCCCTCTCGCCTCCCCTGAGCGGCGTTCTTCGTTGTTTTTCACGATCTCATATACGACGCAGGCAGAGCGTATTGGAATCTTGTATTTCCACGAGCCTACTACACGTTTCGGGATTTTGTGATTAGGTTCGTTCCGGAATTCGCTTCACCTGCTACTGAATGCCGGCCATATCCTTGTCATGTTTTGTCCACTTTTCTTCGAATATTAATCAAGCTTCTTGTGGTTGCCTCAATTATTTATAAATGTAGGTTTCTCAAACAGATGAATAGTTTCTTTCTTGTGCGTCAAAATGGTATATCGAGCGTTTGAATCGAAAATGGTATTAGCTGGAAAGCTGTGAATACATGATGTCAAAATTACTTGAACATAGCCTTAAACACTCAAATACATGGGTATTTCCTTTCCGTCACGAATCGAAAGTTCAAAGAGTCATTCTTAAAATTAGTATTGCCCTAAAAGTACTTATTTATGCCCTCTTCCCCATAAGAAAGTAAACAAACATTAAAAATTAAAAACTGCAAAACACAAATTTAAATACCGATTCAATAAGCTATTAAACATTGAACGGACAACTTATCATGCAATGTTGGTTTCTACCGTATACTGTGGGCGCTCGGAGCATTGAACGCGCAAGTGTTTCCTACCCCGTGATTTCTCGCCCCCGCAGACGTGAGACATCACTTCGCCTACCTTACGAGAGCTTCGCGTGCTCGCCCATCCGTGTGAGTGCTACGAGATTAATTAATTTTCGCTGGAGATAGCGACCGGTTTAGAACGCTACCCCACGCTTTTATTCTCATTCTTGCTGACGACCACGCACGGCAAGCTGTTGTGCATTCTCATTGTCGCAATAATCGCGCAGCGTTTTCCATGTGCAACTTCACTGGATAATGTTTTCTGGCCGGAAAACGGAAGTCTTCGGGAAAGACCTTTTCCTCTGTACAGGCGAACGAAAGCATGGATATGTTCTCGTTACGAATTCAATGGCGGAGAACGAATGAATAATAAAACCAAACAAATGACGCCGGCAGTGGCTCCATTATATTTACTGTTTCAACGCAAGCGAGAGCGTCTTCGAATCCCAGGGAAATAATTTATTCCCTCACAACCTGTTTACCCCGGAGAAGGGCTTATTATACATGCAAGCTCGCCGTCGTCATTATGCAGGTATATCTTGGTCTCGGTAAACTCCGGGCCGCTCTAAAATTGTGTCTACAGACGACGTTCAAATTTAAACAGCCCCTCGGGAAGTGAAGTTCATTAGCGCGAGACGTGTCCAAAATACATTAATTACTCTTTGTGCAGCACGCAGAACAAAATCAAAAGAATACGCCTCCCTCTATGAAACACACAAGCGCGTTTTCACAGCGTCCTCGGAAAGGAACCGGTAGAAAAACCGTACAACAGCGGCGGCGGCGACAACTTGGCCGGTAGCCGTCATATGGAACTCGCAGCGACGCGAGCGCACGCGGGCCACGGGAAAACGCACACGCGGGGGAAGAGGGGGTCGTCGGCAGTGTTTGTACGCGGAGCCCGCAAAAGAAGCAGCTGTGTATTTGTTAAATGATATGTCAACAACAATATTTAATGGTAATGCTATGCGAGTAAATAGATGGCGCAATAAAACAACAAGGCGAGAGACACGGCGGAACGGGCATGATTAAACAGCGTGGCGCGGGTAGATGGCACGATAGCGGCGGAACAATGGCGCAGGCAGAGGGGGGGCGGGGGCGGAGGGCGCGCGCGGCGGCGGCTGGCAGATCGCGCGCGGCAGATAGCCTGCGGGGGCGGCGGCGGTTGCGGGGGCGGGCCGGCCGAGGGGCGCACGCCACACACGGCGGCACGCGAGGTCGCCGCGGGGGTCACTTGTTAGCGCCCCGCCCCACCCCAACCGGCCCCGCCCCCGCGAGGCGAGCGACCGGGAGGGAGGGATAGGGGGCCGGGGAGGGGGAGGGGGAGGGGGCGTGGTCGGCCGGTTTCGGTAGTGCGTCTCGCGGACGCGGGCGCAGGTGGGTTGGCCGGCGGCCAAAGCGGCCGAGGTGGCGTTGTGTTCGCTGCGGTTCCGCCGGAGACCACGTGGGCGGGGGGAGCGTTGCCAACAGGGCGGGGTGACTATCTCCGACCCTCCCCTCCCCTCTAGCAGCTCTGCACCCTGCTGCCTCCGCAGGATGCATTGGCACCCGCAGGGCGCAGCGTGCACAGATGTGTCTGCTTCACGAGAATTATTATCCATCACTGCGACTACGTTTATTTTTCCACTTGAGAATACCATTTTGTTATCAAACATAAAAATTAAAACTTACGCCACACTTAAACATAGATTTTTTTCTAACAAAACTACGGGATTTCAAAAACCATCATGTACTGGCAATCATGAGTTAGGAAGAAACAATATATTGAAGTATTAAATGATAAAGCATAACCTCAATTTCTGAAAGAAAAAAAACCCTGTGTTTATGGAGGAAAATACAATCATTATTTCACGCTCGTGTGCGCGATTTGTAGTTTGTAAGTGACAATTGGGTCACGATATAGATATGTACTCGTGACACCATATCGAGTTAACCATTAAAAAAACCGATCAAGGATACATGGCAAAGAGTAATGACCTTCGGGTTTGCTCAACGTAACACACAAAAAAGCCATGTGCCAGAGCGCTATCTGCAGCGGCGAGTAGCAGAACACGAGACAGGAAATGCGCCCTCTGAAAACCGGTCACACAAAAAGCCCTAATGGCGCTCGCGGCGGATGTGAGCGGCTTTCGACCGACGTCAAGTGCTCGGTGCGACACTCACCCACCCCACCCCACCCATGATAAATGCATCGCTCATTGCCGCGTTTCTAGAACACGCGACGCCGCCTTCGCCGACAAGACAAGTCGATATGCTAAGAAACGCCTCGCGTTAGCAACAAAGAGCCTCCTTAAACGGGCGCTCGCTACTGTAATTTGTAATTCGTCTTGCTGGGAGACGGCTGCATGCGAAATGCGCGCCGCTTCCACCTGCCGATCTCATCGACGCCTCGGGAAAGGAAGCCGTCAATACTCACTCCCCGCCGCCCAGACGGCTCCGATGTATTCGAGCGTTGCTCGCGGAGCACGTCGTTAAGGCTGTTCGACGAAAACCCACCTTACGCTCCCCATAAAATACAATGTTCCTGTAATTAAGAGCAGTGAACCGAACGCATCTTCCCTTTACGAGGGGAGGGGAAACGTACACAAGCATCTGTACCCGCAGGAGGCCACTTCATCATTTCGATCGCATTCGAAGTACTGATTATAGCTTCGAAGTAAAGCCTGAATAACCAATCGGAAAGGAGAGGAAGAAAAGAAAGAAAAAGAAAACGTCCTCGGCTAGTGGAATAATCCTTCGATTTATTACAAAGCAATTTTTCAGGATGATTACAATTTATTACACACTGATTAGTACACACCATCCCTTTCAGTATCGGTTTCAACTCGCTATTTAAGTTCCTTGTTTGCAGTGCAGCCAATTTTTTTCCTCTCTCAAACCGATCTTTACATATTTTCTGTTTCTTCTTCTCCTTCTTCTTTTTCTTCTTCAGATATGGCGAGAATTTCAACAATATAGATTAATGTTTTTGTGCTATTTTAGCAAGTCCCGAGAGGCGGGGCTACTAGATTTCCTAAATCAGATTATTTTCACAACTCCTACGCTCACACAACGGTGACCCTTTGAAAAACCGAGGTATGGAGATTCGGTGAAATTATTTTCCAGCGTTAAAATATAACGGGCAGATACACGAAATTTTACCAGTCCAGGCAGCTGTGCATTCGGTCACGAAATTTCGCACCATTTCATTTCTGTTCCCAGTGATACATGAGCATCAATCACTTCCTTGGAGATAATTATCAAGAAGCAAACCGGCGAAAACAATCGGTCGTGTAGTGTGACCAGTCGAGAGCGGGTAGGAGGTGCATGCGGGCAGCATTACAATCGGTGCGGGTATCTAGACGAGAGATCGACTTGAGAAGAGGTGGATAGACAGATTTGCAGGTAGGTACGTAGGTAGGTAGTTAAATAGGTTGATACGAGTAGTATGATGGTAAATAGGCTGGTAGGCAGGTACGTAGGAAGGATGGTAGGTACAGATGGTACAGAAGGATGGTACTTAGGAAGCAGGTACGACACAAGGTAGGTAGGTAGGAATGTAGGCGGGCGGGAGAACGAGTAGGTAAGTGGACGGATGGGCAGCGGGCTGGGCGAGTGGTCGCACCGGAGAGTTGTGGGCTGCCCTGCGGTCGTCGCATCCAATTACGTCCGCAATTTACGTGCCCGCGCGGCTGCAGTCGTGAATTGCTCCTCCGCCCTTGGTGGCATGTTCCCTCGCGCCGAGCCACAGCGGCCGACGTCGCCGCGCGCGGCATGTGCACGATCACGTTAGCAAATTGAGCGAACATCGCCGGCGCGGGAAGCAGTTTTGCGGCCACGGCCTGCGTGATACGGAACATTCGAAGGTTCAATATTTAAGTATACGTCCAGTCCCGCAACAGTGTCAAATTATGGAAAGGTAATCCTTCAATATTCCATTGTAGGAAGCTCTAAAGTCGACATATGCCACAATTGTGCTATTTACGAGTTACTTATTTATCACCCGACTACGGAACATAACAGGAATGCATGTAGCAGGAATCATTTTCGTGTATTCAATATTCTATATGACTAGTTACTACAATAATTACTTTGAAATAAGAACAGAAATCCTTCGAGTACAGAAAGAGATATGATGCCTTGCTTTCGTACTTGCACAACTTGAAATAGGGCTTAAAATGTACTCCATTTGAAGCTTGCAAAAACGAGCAAATCTTTTACACACGCATTTTCTTCAACCTTAATTTTATTTATTTACAGATTTATTTTTCTTGTATGTATGCGATTATATTCGAAAATAAGTTAATTACAAACCTGTTTGTCGTCTCCAGTCGTCTTCCCGTTTTCAACTCCTATTTCCAGACATGTTCAATCAAACTTTAGAATTGGTTGCCATATTCCATCATTACTAACGTCTTTGCATGCGCCTAAAGCAGTTTCCTAGCATTGCAATACGAGTACAAACACACATACGCGATTCAATAAAATGAAAAAAATCTTCCACGACTTGCGAAAACCGTGTATTCGGCGAAGCCTCCGGAGTTTCGAGCAATACAACAAATTTTGTTTGATAATGCAATTATGCTCATCCCATGCGAAAGAACGATGGGCTTTAATTGCCAGAGTTGTAGCGAAATTACGCCATGCGAATGGCGAAAGCCCCCCGCGGCCATTAAACGCTGTTGGAAAAACGTCGCGTGGCCGCGAGCGCAGCGCGTGGCCGGGCGCAAACGATCGGCCGTCGCGCGGGCGCGGGGTGGAGCAGAGCGGGAGGGGACGGGGCGGGTGTCGCGGGGTGTGGCGGGGCGGCGCGGGAGCGACGTGGTGCGCGGGGAAGGGGGCGGGGAAGGGCGGCACGGGGCGAGTGGCGCGGGGCAAGCTGCCAGGGCTGGAAGAGACGGGGCGGCACGCGGGGACGGGACGGGCCGGGACAGGGCGGGACGGGGAGGGGGGGCAGGCGGGGCGGCGTGCGGGAGCGGGGCGGGGAACCTCCGCTGCCGGAAACAAGGCTCGCGCGGTCGCGCGTCGGTTTTTCTCCCTCGACACGCGAGCGAGGACGTGCCCGGCTCTTCCGGTTCGTGTCCAAGAAGAAGGCTGCGCCTGTTCCGCCGGCGCTTTGTCGTTTGCGTTCGCACGCGCTCGCGCCCGCGCGCGCTGGTCCCTCTGGCTGCCCGGTGGATCAGACCCAGGCGTTACCACGGACGTATCTATAGAAATGTCTTCAGTTTTTAACACTACACCAGGTTCACACCGACGGCGGTGGCTCCCGGCATCAACTGTCTGCTTGTGCCTTTGATCAGGATTCTAAATGTCGAGCAGCAAGATTTTCGACACTAGCTACATAGCTGGGTCGAGTTCAGTCGCTGTCTGGAGCGGATTTCTACCGGCCGCCCGTTCTGATCGGTAGTTTTCGGCGGTTTCTCGGATCAAGAGTAAACGAATGCGGGAGCAGTACCCTAACAAATGGGCCACGGTCCGCGGCCCATCTTTCCGTCCTCCTCCGTGACCTAAGCGTTTTACGTTAGATTCCAAATTTCCGCTATTATTTTCACTATTAATCAATGACAAAGTGTGAAATGTTTGCGATGGCCCAATACTTATTTTTATCACGATCTTTACACAATTATCAAGAAAATAAGTCTCTCGTAATTCCCAACGGCAAAATATCGCATAGTATCTGATAAATATTTTCTCCTCGCTTAAGCGTTTTTGCTCCGCTGATCACCACAATCAAACGCGCACCGCCGCCGTCCTCAAGTGTATCCCTCCCGCCAAGTTTTTCATTCGCATTGACCTGTAACTTTAATCCAAGGCAGGCGTTCGCCGCATCCAGCGTGGACGGGAGATAATTGGCCGGCGATTGGCAGGCTTCCGACAGAATTGCGAAAGGCCGGCCCCGACGACCCGGAGAGGCCCCGAGGCCGGTCAAGATGCAAGCCCATGCTTCGCGCGTGGCGCGTCGCTTTTCAAACGGAGGCGCAAACGGGTCACAGAATCCTCGTCCAGACTCACTTTGTGGTTTCCAAAGTGGAAAAGAAGACAACGATGGTGTAAATTAGGATTTCATTAGAAATAAATTGGCTACACATGAAAAGAACATGTAAAAGGAAGATACTTATATTGAATTACGCTAAAAGATATTTTTTTGCGTTTGCAGCGCAGTTTAGATAGCGTTGATCTTGCCTTCCCAACGACCTGTGGCAGCGGCGAAAGAAGGGTAAACGAAGTTCAGTTCCATTGCATTACATATCTAAACTAAATTTCGTATGACTTTCCTCTTTTAATGCATCTGTCCACACAATGTATACACAGTAAGAAGTCCACCGATTGCTTCTAGTCAAATTTTAAGTCCCAACTTTCCTCGTAGCTTTTAAACTAAATTAAAAAAAGTTCAATACCAGGCTTAACGATTTCCTACATTTTATACGAATTGTCCAGCGAGAATATTGTGTACATTTTTGAACACGGAATGAAACATTAACTGGAATATCGATATAACACTAAAGTCTGGTCGAAAACGTGTTTGTTCAGTAATCATCATTATATCATTTCTAAAAAGTTCAATTTACTAGAAAGAAACCGACACATTGGTACAAATTCAGAAATTACGAGCAAATACAGAATTAATTTGAGAGTTTTTTTAAATTGTATCAATTAGAGATCGATGTTAAATTGGCTATCGATTTGAAAATGCGTACGCATTCTACGGTTTACATAATAATGTCGCCACACACATATTGTCTAGCGACCCATTATTTTCAGACCTCTTAATTGATATAAAATTTTTTGTAATGCTTGATTCATGGAACGCCAATTTCATAGAAAGTCCCTGGGACAACTGGCTCGTCATTGAGGCCAATGGTCGCAATTACATACCACTAAAACCGTCATTCCAATTGAATGAAAAATCAGCATTGCATCTCTGAACTTTATCGTCGTTTCTTACGACAGCTTCATTGCAAAAGGAAAGCAAATCTTCAACTCAAATGTCATGGCGAAATGCATAACAAATAATTTCTAAAACGCAATATTATTTGCAAATATTTGTCTACATGGTGGCATTCGCTTTTCATTTAAGAAGAAATCAATAAGAATACGTAAATCATGATATTGATTAGCAAACGTACTATAATAATGATTTCCTTCACACATATTTTTCCATTTTGTTAAAAATTTGAACGACTGGAAAAATAATTATTATTCATATTTTTAAACCTACGACTATTTAGCGCCACTCTAATCGATTTTCTCGGAACTCCCAAAAAGCACAAGAACCTTCCAAAACGAAAACGGCGCCATCCCTGCGGCGGTTGTTGAATCCTATCGCCCAAGGTCGGCGATAAGGTAATAAACTCGCGAGTAAAAAAGAGCGCGGGCGCGCCTTAAGAAAGCCATAAAGCGAGGCGCGAATTGCAGGCGGCGTTGGCGGCTAGGGTCACTGTGACCAGTGGAGCGTTCATCTTCTTCTCACCCACTCCTCGGCGGCGGGGCCGCGGCGCGCGCGCGCGAGCGCGGGTCGCGATAAGGCTGCGCGATAGCGGCGGGGGCGGCGCGGCGCGGCGGTGCTTGGCGGAGCGGAAGAGAGTGCGAGGGAGGGGCGGAGGAGGGGGCGTGATGGAGGGGAGGGCGCAGCAGAAGGGAGCGGAGGCGGCGTGGCCCACGTCACGGGCAATTACGCCTGTAGGTCTCGGCGCGGTCGCCAGAGCGTGCTGGGCGTGCGGTGGCGGTGACTCATGCGGTCGCCGCACCGCCGCCGCCGCCGCCGCCGGCTGGCAGTGCCAAACCGCGGAATTCATCGGCCATAAAGTGCCCCGCTGCGAATTGCCTTCTATTCTTCGGGAGATTTTTCAATGGAATTATGACGCCGTCAAACTATCGCCGCGATACACCGAAGGTGTATGCATGCAATACTGCATGGTCTTGGGCAGTGATAGGAAGTTGTGCTAAAAAATATGTAATTTGCAACATAAATACGTTTTCTAACCACCCTGCACAGTTGCTTCTGTTACGAACATTGAAGGTAGTATAGCACAGGTGTAACATATTGAAAAAACAATCAAGGACAAGATTTCAGCAATAATTACACACCTCTTGTTTGCATTTTTTGTTCGCCATATTTCAGTTAACAAATTACTTTACCCAATAGTTTAATGTCTTTCGTTGTATATGTCGTTCGTCGGGCGCGGGATGGCAAACCTAATTCATTCTTGTATGTTATGCTAAGTCACAACATATTTTGTCAAGCACTAATTATTTGCATGCTTTATTTTCGCTTTATATTTGAAAATCAAAAACCTGCATATACCAAGCATCGAAAATGATACATAGTACGTAGATACAAAGTAAATAGATATAAGTACAATGATACAAAGTACATAGATAAAAATGTCACTACTGAGAAGTGTCTAGGGAGAACACGGACAGGTCAACTCACTATCTAAACTGATTCTATCCAATAGTCTCTCAAATCGCATGCCGTAGCTTCAACCACGTCGGCTCAGGGCGCAACGCTACAGAACGCACCACAAACCAGCGGCCTGTAGAATCCGGGGTGTCGCGCCTCCCTGCGGAATGGCCGCGGCGCCCACTGCGTGGCCGCGGCCTCGCCCACAGAGTTCGCGCCCCCGCGTTCGCCCCGCCCGGCGGAGGAGGAGAAGGGGCGGCCTCTTTTCCGTGTCGTTAACTTTTAATTGCGGGCGCCAAAGAAATGCGCGCGGCGCCGCGGCGAAGGACGAAGGCGCGGGCGGGGGCGGGGGCGGGGGCGGCGGAGAAGGCACCTCGAGGAATTTCCGCAGAAATAGCGCGACGAGCGCCGGCCGAGCGCGCCCCGCCCCCTCCGCCCCCCCCCCCTCGACCTCCTCCGGCCGGAATAGGCTCTTTATGGTTTAATTTACAGCTGCGCCGCGGAGCACCTCGCCGTTCCCGCATTCCCGCATCGTTTCTCGGCCTCCCGTTTCTTCCTAGGCGCTTGCTTCTCTTCCCGCGTGGACTCGGAACTCTTCGGTGGAAAAACTGGCTGGCTTCTTTTCAGCACTGCTAAACGGTGTTCGTACGCACATGCACCAATCGCCGAACTTTGTGCTGGGGACGAATTTATAGAACTTGATATCACATTCATACTACATGTTATTGAAATTATTAATTCTTGAATTCGATAAAACCATGCCGCTCCTTGGAGGTTCCATCCTAACTTCATCCCCTGCTTATCTGGATTCCGCGACGGCATTAGTACCAACAGCTTCGGAGAGCCACCGGGTGCGCCTCTAAGCGCTTACCGCAGCAGCGCCCTCACCCACGGAGCGGGGAAATGGGGCACGAGGCGGCAGCGGTAGGGACGGTGCGTCGCCGGCGCGGCGGGCGCGGGGGCGTGGCGCGTTGGCGGGCAACAAATGAGGGCCGCTGGGCGTGGGGCGAGGCGGGGCGGGGGCGGGCAGCGCTGGCGTCGGCGCTGCTGGCGGCGAGGGCGGCGACGCGAGGGAACGAGATGCGCCGGGGCGATAGGGCCCAACGGCGCGGAAACAGCGGCGGCGGTGGCGGCGGTGGGTGCGGGTGCGGGCGAGAGGGCGGCGGGGGCGGGGCGGGGGAGGGGGAAGGCGAGGCGCGATGAGCGAGCACGATAGCGCGCCTGAATACCGTGCTGCTTTCATCCGCCCCGCGCCGCCCCGCGCCGCGCCGCGCGCCCAGTGACATTAACCGCCAGCGCCGCCTCGGCGCCGACGCCGCCACCACTGCCCGCCGCCCCAGGTGACATTTCCGCAGGCGACGTCCGACGCTCAGGGCGGCCCCGCCCCGCCCCCGCGCCGCCCCCAACCCTATCGCGGGCCGCCTCCCGGTGGGTTGGCGCGCCGTGGCGCTCGTCCTTCCTGAGAACTGCCACAGGATCTATTCCTGACACGCGGAACTAAAGATTCTGGGAGGATTCAATTAACACAAATGGCTCAGTGCTGCGTATTTTAGGACAAAGGTTTAACATATTATTCTCATTATTATTACAATGTTATTTTTAACATACGAAATAACACACGACAGAAATGATATTTCTCAGGGTAGGAACATGTACATGGACCTATTCGATCCTACAGAACAGAGCATGAGTGTATACAAATTCAAACTGAGCATAATACGAACGTGCACTCCAGAATGCATTTGCATGTCCGCTCGTAAGATGCACCAATATGTCTTGCATTCTATTAGCACAAAATATCGGAAAATAAAATGGTGAATCAAATCTGGATAAAATGTTAATGTAAAATCAAGAATATAATCAAGAATTCACTTTGTAGCGAGAACTAATTATATACGGCAGTATCTATTGTTTGTGGAAAAACAGTCCATTGATCACGTTTGAAATATGTATTTCCTAGGTCACGATTTTCCAATACCCAGTCAGCTGCCTTACAGCTATATTACCCCGACTGTCCACGAGAAACGCTGGTGCTTTGAAACGGTATATGCAAGGTCGTAAAAAAACTCACACTTCAAATGGCTCGGGGAGTTTTACGAGTAGTCGAATAATCATGAATCTCCGCGCACACGATAGGCGTAATTCGTAAAATCCATACAACGCACGCACAGAAACACAACGCGCTCTTAAATACGCATTTCATTTGGTCGCCGCTACCGCGACGGAATGGATGCGCGAAACGACGCAACGATACACTCGAACAAGTTCATTTGTTTGGTCACAGCCTAATGGAAAATGATAAGTCGGAAAAATTAATAGGCGCCCCGCTCTTAACAGCCGCGAGAGGCACGCGGAATGCGAGAGCGTGTGTGCATAAAACGTCGTAAAGCCTGAAAACGAACACTACGTCCTTCGAGCGGGACATTACGCGCCACCATTTTGTCCGCGGGAATGGCCGTCCAACAAAGCGCTCACAAGCATGACGAAAGGAATGTCGAGGCGGAGCAATCCGCCGCAAGAACTTGTTACGACAACCCATTGAATCGGCGCGTCCAATAAAGCGTCCGGCTATCAGAGGGGAAAAGGTTGGAGGAGTGTAAAAAGCCCACAAAGAAAAACAAAATAAAGTCGCTGAATAAAAACATCGGCCCGGCGGTAATCCCCGCGTTTATCAAGCGAGAAGGCGGGGAAAAGACGGGGGAAGGGAGTGGGGAAGGCGAGAGGAAGAGGATACCAGAGATACAAATGCAAATGCGGTGGAGGGGGGTAGAGGGCGGGGGAGGGGCTGGTCGTGCTCACATTACAACAGCCTCATTTTCTGAGAAACACGGGCAGCGGCGGTTACGTGCTCAATTAATGTAAACACGCTGCATTGCAAATCACGCAGACAAGCCCACCTTAAGCACGGCAGTCCGCAGCCCACAGCCCGCGACAGAGCCTGATCAGCGATCCTGATACGGCAGTGTGGGGAGAAGGAGGCGGCCGCGCGGCTGATGGCGGATTCGCACGACCGTTACTAACAAACGAAGATACAAGCGAAATGAATTCTCGGGTTTCTTTTCCACAACAAAAAAATCTGATATATGTGAATGTTTTCGTGTCCCTGGCGTCGTGGTAGGTTTCTCAGATAAGATTACTTCGTGGAGCTTTTTATTTATATAGGCTAGTGTGTTACGTAAGGCTTTATTAAACTTATTTATAGTTTGCAGGTTATTAAAAATGATTTAATGCGCGATAGGCATAAATTAAAGCGACAAAGAAATGAGAGCAAGTCCTTGATGGGTATCGAACACACACGAGTGCACTGAACAGCATCCCTAAACATGTTCAAAATGTATGGCATCCTCGTGTTAGCACAACGCGTTTAATGACATCCTTCTAAAGAGAGCACGCGCATTAAGTAAACAGCTGAACCGCAATGAAATTTCGTTGAAACGCAATCATCGGTATACGTAATGCACTCAAAATGTTGATTTCAGGAATAATAGGAAGGGGGAAAGTTTATGTTAATTAATATATCCCCACGCGAGAATTATTCGGCCAATTTCTGGCGATGCGATTCGAACACCAAACCAGTGCCATGTCGGTACTTTGCCAAAGTGAATTTAGAAGCGAAAAATCGTATAATCTTGTATTACATAAATCGTAAGTAAAAAAACGTTGGGGCGTAAACCATTTGATGTTTGGTCATAAATAAAATATTATCATCATTCTAAATACACTAATTTAAATGCAAACATACGATAATGATTACCTGCTAAAACTTTCGTTGAAAAACACGATCTTATTAGGCAACGAGTCATAGTACGAAAACGCCGAATGACATCAATCATTGGAATAATCTAAATGATAATGTGACGCTTGTGAATATCTTCTTTTATGTTATTTGATAATTACTGCTTGTCAGGAAAACACAACAAATATAGTGGGGCCGTCGACGGTTCGAATGTCTAGCCTCTTTTTTTCTATCATAATTGTTTCTCTTCTCCCTCCCAAACAAAATGTTCTGTAACTAGAAAAATCGAAATATTCGACAGATCTATTTCCCCCCTTGAGATTCGATGTTACATCACAATTGACAATTGAACGAGACTCATAGGATAATTAATATCTGCCGACTCTTACGTTCCACAAACGAAGTGCCTCCAGCACAACAAAGAAAAACTTTCACTCCGATTGGCCATTCGCGAACCGACGCTTCCTGCGCAACCTTCGCCCCGCCCACCTCGACCACCCGCGGCGGCCGCCGCCGATCGATGTTGTCTTTGGGGGCGAGCCTTCAATAAAACGCGCATCGCCCAGGCCCACCCCGCCCCGCCCCGCCCTCTAACTCGATGAACGGCGCGTTTCACGCCGACCGGCCGGCTGGCACTTTTTGCCCCCGGTGGGCGGGTGGGCGGGCGCGCTCGCCGTGCCGCCGCGCGCCTCCGCCCCCGCGGGCAACCGGTGGAAATCGAGGCGCGCGGCCGCTTCACGCTCGACCTTCCGTTGCCGAGCGGCCGCCGGGAATCGATCTTTTTTCCGTGTCACGGCCGCCTGCAGGCATTAACATTCCGCGCCGTAATGGACGCTGCGACGCCGCCGCTGCCGCCGCCCCCGCCCCCGCCGCCGCGCAGCACGCACGTGGTGTCCCACGGCCCGGGTGACACCGGGGCCTGCGGGTGGCGGATCTGAACGATACTACTCCGGGGCGCGGGAAAAGAAGTACAATGTGCACCGTTGCACTTTCAGTAGTTTCCTTAAGAAAATTCTTGAGACAGTATCGAAAATTACTGCATAATTAACGAGGAAGAATCATCGGTACGGAGATATTAATTTTAAAAAAAGTTGCGACATTCGTCCTAATGTTTACACAACGCGACGTAATACCAATACACAAAATTATCAGAGACGTTTGAGGATACCTTGTGATGCAGATTTGATGTTTATTAAGGTTTACTGCCTTGCCCTGTACTTAAGAATAAAATAAGGGAGTTCCCTAGTTACAATACTTTGATCTATACTAAATTCTCATCGGAAACTCATAGTATTCGACAACCTCAATGACTTTATAGACAGATCAGAATTCTGAGGTAAAGCAACACTTACATTCAAATAAAATATTACAGAACCAGATCACTGAAACGTTGCCACCGTAGTATTCTACATTCGCCTCCAACTCAAGATACGGGATGTATATTCAAATCGGCATACGCACAGTCCCATATTAATATATTAATAAACCATAATCATGATCTCCCTAATAATATAGAAATGTTGATCAAGTGTACTCAAACTAATGAACCTTTGCAAATTTAAAAATCTGTATTATTACATGGTACGAGTATAAACAAACGTAACAACGTTTTTAAACATTTGGGGACCACCGCTACATAGGGGCACTAAGCTCCGTTTGTATTAATGCACCACCTCTCTCTTTTAACGCGTCAAGAGAAGCTCCGGGAGAGTCGCAGGGCGGCGTCGCCTCCGGCACGCGCTGCCGCCGCCGCCGTCGTCGTCGTTACATCAGCGCGACGTCGGCGCCGCGGGTCGCCGGGTCCGCCCCGGCGCGGTGACGTCAGCGGCGGGGTCTCGCAGCGGGGCCTCGGCCGCCGCGCCCAGTGGGCGGCAAAAGGCGGTCGGGGCGCGGGGAGGAGCGGGGCGGGGTTGCGGGGGCAGGCACCCGGTCAGCGTTCAATTATTCATCGGCGGGCGGCGGCGGCGGCGGCGGTGGGCACGGGGGCAACGCGGGCGGCCGCGGAGGCGGCGCTGATTATGGAGACGGAAACGATGCAGATTATCTGCCAACTCGACCGTAATCTACGCCCTTCAACGGGCATTAGTTTTCTCGGACGAAACGCTCAGAAAGGCAAAGAGGCGCGATTAGGGAGAGAGAAATCTTTCGATGACGACTTTTTATGGTATATTCGTGACGATTAATTTTCAGATTTCTTTAGGCTTATCTGGAGCCAGTTCCTACTAACGTTCTGTAGCAATAAAGGTTTTGCTAACCATATCACACATTCACATGTACGATGGAACTTCAGTCACACAAAGATACACCTTGTCGCTGACAGCGTTCAATCTAGCGACCCTCTGGAGAGACGTAGAAATTCCAACTGCTTCGGACAGCCGAGATGCCTCTTCTTATTTGTAAAGTATCACAAAATTATGAATGAAATGATTGATACCGAAATTGGACAGAATCAGGATGTGAACTGAGACACGTACTGACATGACTGGCGGTGCATGGATTTCACCACTAAACATGTGAAACAAAAAGTTTCCATGGCCCGTGTGAAACTCGCGTGTGTAGTCAGTGTGGAGAAATGAGTGACAGATACCATCTGGTAAAGTGTATGAATAGGGCACAATCCATCATAGAATATGCAAAAGAAAAAAACCATAATAAAACTGAGATGAAAGTGCACATTAGTGCGTAATACCTATTATTATTAAAACTATAACGATGAATAAATTTGTTCAAAGATCAGATAAATATTTAAATAAAATATTTCTTCCCACATAGATTTAAAAATGGGGGAAGGGAGAGGGCGAACGATTTTAGACACAACAATGTTTCCTGAAATGTCCACAAACCCACACTTATAGGTACTTCGTATTTCGAGAAACTAGGCAATGAATAGTTTGAAGAGACGACCGAATTTTTCCAGGCTCTGGCACGACGGTTACGCTGATATAATATCTGTCGAACATTAAGTCGCCGCTCAACTCTTCCCAGACTCTTCGCGACGCTCCCCCACCCCACCCCCCATTTGCCTCGTGACGTATCGATTGTCGCCTTGTCGCTTGACCTGCGCCTGACGCTCGTTTCGGTATTAACGACCCACGGAGTTGGCGCCTTTCAACTTTTTTAAGGTTCCGCTCGTATATATACAACTTCCAGGCGTGTATTTCTCTGAAAGCTTTTAAGCGTTATCCGCTGGTTTCAGTTCTCTCTTTTTCTTCCTCTTTTTTTTCCCCCGTTTCGATTTCCCCCTCCCCGCTCTTGTCGGAAGACTGCTCCTTCGTTATAAGGACTGCAGAAGTGCCAAAGAAGTCGACGATTCACGGTTCGGCAATTTAATACGGGCGAACGAATTCATGGCAGAACTGAGCTGAGAGGTTCCTACAGAGAGAAGCATTAAATATTGGCAGTTCATCAGCAAGCTCTCGGATGGAAGAAAGTTGTAACCTTCATCAGCTTCTCGCTAAAAAAAAAATAAATAAATAAATAAAAAAAAAGATTGCCATTTTTCTAAACGTTGAAAGCGATGTTCCTATTTATAATCATTAAATTGAACTTGTCAAAAACTCCGTAAACCGTATTACAATATATTACTAAAATTATTTGTTTTATAAAGAGACTCTAGATACATCTAAAACCATATTAGCTGGCAGTGTGTTGCTTAAATTTAATGGTATTCACCACCAAATAAAAACTTCGCACAAACATTTATGTGATATTTCTCAGTGAATATCCACGATAGAGAAATCAGTTTTGACCCTCTTTATGAACAATACTACAACAACCTGTAGACTAAATAACCCCATCTTTTCATAAACAAACGAGACAAGGTTTGTATAGCAGTCCTTTTATTGTCGAACGAAAGGATTGAACTCAGCTCGTCGACGAGGATGTCCAACCACCAATTCGCACTCCGGTCCCTACTAGTCCAGCGTCGGCGGCGCCTCGTGCGATTTATGCGAATGACATCAGAGGCGTAACGATCGGCTGACGCGCGGTAACCTTTATTCCTGGCTGCTGGGGGCGTGGCCGCGTATCGATGCAAGAATGCTGCTCCGAATTAGCCAGGCCCGACTGCCCACGCTCGCCCAGCCCACTACCGCTCGCACGGAGGCCCTCAGTAAGACGGCGCCTCCGCCAAACAATCGCAATGCCCTCAGCGCGTGGGATACAACAGAAGAACCGCGCACCGGAAATATTGAACACAAATTCAAAACTTGAATAAAATCTGGCCTGATTTAAAATACAGCCCCACATCAAATCGCGGAATCGGACCGTTAAGGGAATATATTAATGTTATCGAATATTAAGATCGGAATATTAGTTTGAACTTCCGTCCGTCGTGTGAACAAGAGAATAAAGAGACATTCCAGAAGTTCAAGGATTGGCGATATCGATGTTCGACGTATCGTAAAATGTCTTACATGTAGTTAAAAGTCCATGTATTACAACATTTTTTTTCATGTTACATTATTTTGACAATATTTCTGAAATTATTTACGTTTCTCTGTAAATGATTGAGCGTGCCATTTCCAATCACTGAACGACGGCGAGGAAGGAAAGAGGCGACTCTCTATATGTTTATAAAATAAAAATTACCAATTCACATTTTTTTACTTACTTTCGACAAAATTGCTTATAACAGCATATCGATTATAATAATTTAAAAAAATATATATTTTCATTATCCCTGCCTGAGAAAATTCTGTTTTTGAACACAACCCTTTATTATTATAAAAGATTTTGTGGTATAAAAACGTACTCTCGTTAACCCCGAAACGCTCGTTCTGATCTGCGTTCAGTTTAGTTATTGTTCTCCAAAACGAATTCCAAGGAATGCACGTCTCGCTTGGCTCATTAACGGGCGCGCCGCGATTCGGGTTCGCGTGTTCTTTCATCCGTTCAGCAGCGCCGCAGCGATCTGCCCGCCGCGCCGCGCCGGCTGGGGGCTAAACTCTCCTGTTGCGTCGGCGAATCCCAAAACAATTTCCCCCATCGTATTGCATGCTTGTTGGATAATTATCTGTTATGACCGAAATGTGTTTTTGGGGGTGAGGGGTGAGGGGGCAGGGGGCAGGGCGAGGGCGCGGGCGCGGGCGGGGAGAGTGGAGGGCTTTCAGTTTTCCGACGCTTTCCTCCCCCCCCCCCCCTTCCGGCTCCGGCGCGGCGCCGGTCGGGGTGGGCGCGGGTGGTGTGGGGACGGCACCGCGTGCTGCGAGCTAGCCTCGCGTTTGTAATCAGCGCGCAGACCACACGCGTTCTCTGCGCGTTCGAAAAAAAAAAAACCGACAAAAGTAGTTATAACCATTTTAATGTTCTCTCCGTAATGATTCGGGGCGTCGGTCTTTTTTTTTCGCGCCGCGGGGTAAAATTGAAGAATGTTTTTTGTCGAGTTTTACCGAGCTCAAAGCGCAGCATTAAAATTACATCGTTATTTACTTGTTAATAATGCAATTTCACACATGTACGATGCCATAAAAAGCGGTTTTTGTTTATTTATATGACGAAGTGCATGGCAATTTACATTAGTCGCAAAATAAACAGTAATTATTAATTCTTACTTTGGTATCGTCCGCAAATACCAACGAATATGTTTGCGGGATCTGCGAAAACACTAAAGAGCCTGAAAAATGATGAAGCTTTGTTGGCGCAGTTTTGTGCGTGTACGAGCCAGCTGTAATGGTCTTTGCGTTATATACTACCCGTTCCGTTGCAGTAATAATCTGTTTGTCTGACGATATAAACAATGCTGTAATATTTGAGGAACGCGCAACGCCATACCGGCGCGCCGCGTCGCGCGTTGCCGGTCGCGCCAGATCGTTACACTCCACAAAACGCGCGTGATTCGCCGAGGCGTTTTCGGAGCGGCCTTTATAGAACAATGGAAGGGCGACTATGAACAGAAACATGGGAAGCGTGTTGCGGCGCTTCTTAATGCATATTGCAATCAAGGAAAAGTCCCGCTCGTCCTTGTCGCGGCGCCGTGTTGCTGACGTGCAGGAGGACGAACACACAGGGTGCACGAACAGTCCGAATCAACTCTGTGCTTCTTTATTGATAGACTAGAACAGAAATGCTGGAATCCTGTGCCAGAAACACCAGGTTTCGACAAAAGAAACCCATTTTGCTAACTGGTGTGTTAATAAAACCGAAGTAGATGTTATAACCTGGACTGTGTTATGGTAATTATTACGATGAGGAATGTTTCTGCATCGAGCATGATTTAAAACAAAATGTAAATAATAAAATAAAATTTCCAAATTCTTAACTTCCTACCCACCCTGTTCTCTGCACAATGTCTGAGGCCTCAAAAGCAAGTCTTTGTACTCCGCACACCCTCTCGGCACAAGTGCTTCACTTTTTAATTTTCTCTTTGTTCTTATGCTAATATACACCCCTTCTCTTCAGAACATTGATGCCAAATTAACAAGGCTTTTTCTATTTCTTTTTTTTACTCTCCTGCGCTTTCTCGGTCTTGTCGCTTCCTCTGGGGAAATCATTTCATTTCGCCGCGGACAGTTGACAGTCTACCACTCCGTTCCCGCCGCCATTTCTGGTCCCGCGGCACTCGCAGCGACGCCGGCGCCCGCGAGAAACACTACAGACGTGAGCAGATTCGCAACTGTTTCTCGCGAAATCGAGAGAAAACGCACACGAGAGCAAAAACGTCCCGAACGCGCCTCGCCCGCTCCGCTGGGCGTTCGCGATGACATCCAGGGAATAAGTTGTACGGCTTCACGTCACCAGCATCTACATCTCAGCGGCTCTCCAGTAATTAGGCTGGCACGCGTAGATGTTGCTGATATGCAGAAGCCAAGAAGCGATGCCGAGTGAGAACCATTTATAAAGGAAAGAAGTCGCACTTAGCATTCACTTAAACTTGAAACGTATTTATATACATATCCGTCAGTGATAGGCCTCTTCAACATCCTACTGAGAGATACGACAGGGGGAACAAGTTCTCGATCTGAGATAAGCTCCCGGCGGGGCGTGTTTTTACGTTCACGCATATAATGGCTGCTCTTTAGGCGGGCGCGCCGGGCGGGCAGCGGGACGCGAAGGGGAGGTCCGGGGGGAAATTGTTCGTGAGGGCAGGAGGGTGAGGCGCGGAGGGGAGGGGCGGGCAGAGGAAGGGGAAGAGGGGGACTAATTGCGAGGGGGTCGACGGCGGCGCGAGGGGGCGCAGCTGCCACCGGAAGCGACGCGAGGGGGCTCCCGCGGCGGCGGCGGCGGCGGCACGGCAGATGGCCGGCCGCAGTATGCGCATGCGCCGAGATCCCAATCACATTAAGCTCGTAAGACGCCGCCGCCGCATAATCCGACGCCGCAAAAACCCGCGCCCACGAACGCCAGCCGAGCGAGCGAGCGAGAGCGACGGAGGCGGCGCGAGACGAAGAGGGAGAAGGATGAACAAGAGCGCGCCAGGGCGAGCAGCCACGCAGGCGGAGGGGGCCTGCCAGATCGGGCACCGACAACCTGTTTTATATAAGGCAACACGGATCGTACAAGGAGACGGGTAGTCCGCCTCACGCCGGGGACAGGGCTGCCCAAGGCGGCTACCACAAACGCCGAGTCAGAAGTCACGTCGCGACTTTTGGAACGCGTATTTAGACAGCATTATTCAAATTAGCGCTGGATTACTAACATCAATTCTTTTTCAGTTTAGAATGATTAACTGCTTGTGGTAATACCCTCGTTATCAAAGCGAGATCACGAAAACTTGACTGATAGCACTATAGCTGAACTCTGTCCAGAGTGTAACCAAGAGATCCTCGCATGAAGTCAAACGAATGTTCGTCAACTGTATCACCTGCTCAACTAACAACTCATTTAAATTCAAATAACACGCGGCACCTCACCGCTACTTCCTCCTGGGCCCTCCGCAAGAAATTCATTATCGACAACCACAAAATTAAGACACCGTCCCAGAAACGGTACCCCGTTCTTCTTGGCAGACAAAACACGGACGCCGGCACCTCCGGCAAGAGGACTCTGCCCGGCCCCTGGGGCCATCGCACCTGGCGCGCAGAGCCCCCCCCCCCACCTGCGCCCGCGACACCTGGTGCCCCCAGGGGGGGCCGGGACGACCCCCGTTCGCCGCCGCGCCGAGTTACGTTGAACGCTTCGCGAGCTAATGGCTCCCGAAGCCCAGTCAGCGAGGGCGAAGGCAACCGGTGATATCGGAGCGGCGGGGATTGTAGTAGCAGCCTAGCGATGCGAAGATTAGAGGGTGTTCTAAACACGGCGGGCGAATTTTCGAGTGCCCAGCGCATGAACAAACAGGCGAGCAGACACAGTCCGAGGCGCCTGAACGAAACAGTTTCGTCAAGAGGGGCTGTTTACGCGTAGGAATTCACATTTAAATTAATGCCTCAATATGTATATTTCAATATTACACATCATAATCAAATATTATCTCTTATCGCTTTTAAGATTTCCTCTTACTTGGAGCTCCGTTTAACCGTGAGGGCCCTGATTGGCTGTACAGCTGGCAGATGCAAAATATAATACTCCTTCCATTGTATCCTGGAGAGTCGGTGAGGAGTCTAACAGCCATTAGCTGCGCCCAAAATAGACGTTGCGTCCCAAACGGTAGATACTGCATTGTCATCGATGCCGTGAGGGCAATCTCCTGGCTAAGAAAGGGCTGCGTTTATGTCCAATGATAACCCAAGTCAGTTGAATTTTATGATTTTACTTTTTCTAAGCGGCTTGATGTTGTTAAAGCGGTTTTTCTTAAAATACTAAAGAGACGACTTCGACTACAGGGAAAGTGTGTTTGGTTCAAGAATATTAAACGTGAGAAAGAGAAACTTTCGCACATAAGAGTACAGGTTTTCTTCAATCGAAACTGAATAAATTTAACACGAAATTGCACGTTCGTGGATATCGAAAAAGTGTTTTTCCCTCTATATGACATGCACTTCGACACGTGAATAGTTGTATGGTGAGCTAATCAGAAGTGTTCAATAAACTGTTCTCACATTATTACAGGAGTGGAGCGTTCTCGAAAATGGATCAGCGGGCGCTGTCATGTAAACCGTTTTTAAACGCAATGTACTACTTCCGCTCTACTGATAGGGGACTAAATGGAATTCTAAAACTAAAAATGGAAGAGTTGGTGCTTACCATAACGTAGTGCCGCTGGATCTCGATTTTCTCACTCGCCAACTTCTCACACTCCAGCTTGAGACTGCGGGCAAATAAAATAACATATTAGATTTGGAAATATTGTTATAAATAAAACACTACTTTCATCACACATTGCAAAATGACAATCATGTTTTAAAATATAACGCAATGAGGTGTTACAAAATACCTATTTATTGCCCTTTAAACCAGTTAGAATTAATCACTAAACCCATAACATTATAAAAACGGGAAATATCAGAACAGATGGATGGGAATAGGTTTCAAACGAGAACACAAGGGCAAAGTTGAATGTTCATGTTTTCTTCTGACATTAAAATATTACCACAAGAATAGTTCCAATTACTTTATCAGGCGGAAACAAATAGAAGGGAAGTCAGCTTTACAGAATGGCTGTCTGGAAATATGTTGTTTGAATGGCAGTTCTAAAATCCTGAAAAGGAAAACAACAGATGAGAAGAAAAAGAACGGGAAGAAAAAGAAGTGAGGAAGAAGAAGCTTTCAATTTGACGGATCAAATTTTCACAGAAACTGCCTTGCAATCCAGTGCTCGCCCTAAAAGGCACAAGTGTGTCAATCGCCCGCTAGTTTGCGCCTGGAGGCGACCGCACGCGTTAACCTTCGGCTCATTGGATTACACGCCACTGGCGTTGCAACTGGTTTGAACGCAGCGGCAGCGAAGGCGACGGCGGCAACAGCAGGGGACGCGACCAGCAAAGTAAATCAAGCAGCAGCCAGCGGCAGCCGGCGTAATGGTCGCCGCGACCACGAGACACGCCCAACGCGGCCCGCACGCTAAACGGCGCGCCCGGATTCCTGCGGAAGGCGAGGGGGGCGGGGGGAACTGCCGTGTTCTGCAGGCGCGTAAAAAGTTGCACAGACACAGAAATATATCTCGCTTTCGCTGTCAATTACACGCAAAACCCATTTTATTTCTATTAACTTATCATTACCTTGTCCGTAATTTATAGCGGTACGACTTCGCTTCCAGTACGATCTTTTTTGTAGAGCGTGGTAAAGCAATAATCCCTGTCCGCGTTCGTGTCGTATTTTACAGAGCTGAAGAAATCGCCGGAGCTGTACGGAACACGCTGACGAGACGGCCGACCTCTGGGAACGGGGCGGGAGGCTCATTATCTCGTAAAATCACGCTCCGAGGTACGAGGAAGAAATCGCCTGATTTGTGGCGATGAAAAATCGTGGGGCGCAAAAATGTACAAGGCGATAAAAGTCATACTAATGAAACCGACCAGTTTCTGACCGGAGTGCAAGAAAAGTAGCAGCGGACAAACTCGTTCGATGAGGTCGAGAATTTTGATGTCCGTGTTACAGTTCGAGACGTTGTCGGGCGTTCTGTGGAAAAGGAAACGCGCAAGCTGCTATAACGGCATGCCGCGCGGCAAGAACCGCGTGGAAGACGGCGACATCTGCGCGGTGACAGGTGCGTGGTTGAAGTCCACGTTCGGGATTTTTTTTTTCTTTCAAAGAACATATTTTTCCAAGACATTCTGAGATGGTGCTTCGATAGAAAGATGTAAATTTCATTAAAAGCATACACGAATTGAATAACTTTGAGGATCGTTTATCATTAAGAAATAATTTAATGAGTTATCATGAATAAGGAATATTTACAAGTTGTTGACATATTTGCCACTTCCTTGTTGAAGTTGGTATGAGCAATTTATAATAGGCATAGATCATAATTTTCAAGTAGTTGACTGATGAGAAGTCTGAATTTTTACATATTTCGATCGAATGTCTCTGTGTACCTCACATACACAGGATCAAAGCACGCTAGAATCGCTTATTAATATCACCATTAATGTTGTTTTATTTGAAGGAAATAATAGACATCTTAACATATTGAGTAAGAATTCGTGAAAGGTAACAGGCAAAATGCAAATTTTTCTTTTTATGTTGAATTGTTACTTAATCGATAGATTCTGATGCCCTTATTAAGTGTGTAAAATATTTGTTTAAAAAATTCATAATTACTTAAGTTATAAACAATTCAGTATTTATGCATCTTTTAGTTGCAAAATAAATATCTCACAACAGAGTTGATATAATTTAATGCTTCCAACGGCAACTTGAAGGAAAAAGTATATATTTTAAGATACACAATATTAATTTTTAAAACTTATTAACAATCCCTTTTTTTTATTGCAAAATAAAATGTAAAATGAAAAAAATCCGTGTTCTGCGCTTTTTAAAAATATTTTAAAAAAACATTCTAAGAGGGAATTTAATATAGATTCAGAATCCGTTAAAAAAAGTTAGCAAACATTAATACATAAAAAGTAATTAATATTTTTATCGAGCGGCGCACGGTCGCGCCACGAGACGCGTACCGTAGCTTGGAGGTTTTGATGCACCATACTGTGTTTCTGCGATTTTACTCTCAATATTAACGCAAATATTTTTTTTAATTTAAAATTTAGTAATTTTAGTACCAATTTTCGCTTAAAACAATTTTTTATTTACATAACCACATTAATTATTATTAATAATTAAATTTATTTACAGAACGTTATGAGCTTCGTAATCAGACGCTGACGAATATCGCTTACATTTAAGTGACTTAGAATCGTTCGGTAAAAAGCAATGAAACTGTCGGGTGTTTTTGATTACTTTACATTTTGAAAATCTTGGTTTTAAAAGTTTTGCTTCATTTTCATATTCCTCTTTGGTGCAATACGCGAAAGACATTGACCTGTGAAAACAATTTTTTGCCCAAACGAACAACATCTTTGCGTTTGTTAATGGTTCATCTAATCTCGTTCTTTGCATACTTGTTTCCAAGCATTCCTTTTGATTGTCCCGCCAACACCGTCACATGCACTTTTGCCATGAGAAGTGGCAAAAAAGTGCCACTCTGCATTAATACGAAATTCATTTTCATGTTGAATCAAATTCAGGAAGTTACTTTTATTTTTGTACTGACTCGCAGCTCCGTCCGAAAAATAAATAATTCGTTCAATCCACGCATACTTGTCTTTCAAATACTGAATCAGTTTTGTATTGTATAGGTGAACGCTAACAGTATCGTGCTTTTCGATTTCAGAAATAATAACAAAATTATCCGAAACTATCTTGCCGTCTTTTCGCGTATACATGACGTATGGATGAATTGTAGCCTGGGTATTTGACCAGTGATGCGCCTGTATTGCATCTTGTATTTGAAATGTATAATTTTCTGAAAAATCCAGCGTTACCAAAAATTCACCTTCCTTTAAGCTGTCCTTTTTTGCACTAAAGTAAGCACTTTGTTCTTTTGTTATAAAATCATGCGTCAGTAGTTCAGGCAAATCTTTTCTTATCTTCTCTAAAAATGCTTCTATGGAATCTGTTTGTTCAACGAATTCAGTTCTAGAAAAATATATTAAAACATCTAATAAGCAAAAGTAATTGGTATGAGGAAGGACCGATAGTCAATCTTCCCACAGCCGTTCCCGATAAAAAAAATCTAATAAGCAAAAAAGTTATTTGTGAAATTATTTATACAAAAATTAATAGAGTTACAGTAAGGTATTATAAAAAATCAAATTTCCAATTTAAATTTAAAATTGTATAGCAAAAGAAATTTCTGAAATTTGACAAATCGTTGCCAGGCACTCAGAAAATTAATTTTAAAAAATTGATTTGTAAAATTAATTGAAAGTTTAAAATAGATTTTTTCATGTTATGCATAATTTAGGCAATATATTAAGTTATCATTAAATTAAAAAATTGAAATGTAATTATATGTACCTATCAGTGCTTATCCATTCCCTGTACTTTACTTCCTTCACGGAATATTCTGTAAATAATGCATGCAACTTCTCGCAAAAAGCAGTAACACCAGGACAATTTTTGCAATTTCTGAGATGACAAGATGGAAGAGCTTCTTTGCAAATAATTTCTCTTAATGCCTTATGGTATGATAAGGTGAAGGTGTGATTTTTCTTCTGAAATTCGGATTTTAGAGCAAAAAACTTTAATCTCATGTTCTGGTGTGTTTTACAAACACATACGTTGTGGCAACTAGCTTTGTTAACAGAGATGCACTGTTTTGGTCGCAGTTTTGAAAATTTAGAACAACTAATGATAAACTGAGGAAATTTTTCCTGAAAACGTTTATGTGCTTCCTTCAAATTGCACAAAAGTAAACGCTTTTGCACATTTTCTCTACCTACATCGGTTTTTATAGAAACACAATCTTTTTTTCCTGGCATCATTCTACTAGTATCATCACTCAAATAAAATTCTGTTACTTTCTGAATAATTTCCTCACTTATTTTTCGACCAACTTTCTTTGGTGGACGCGACTTATAGCCATTTTCTTTCCTTAATTTCTTCGCCCTTGATGCCATTTTATGCGAAACGCCAAACAACTCACGCATTTTCCTTATACTAATGCAAACAGGAAGCGTTGTAAGTATTTCGATTTTTTCACTTCGGAAAATAGCTTTCGACAACGCATTGTTCACATCTCGAATCAAAGTCTCGTCTATCAAAGAATTGTCTGCATCGGGCAATTTCTGTCGCTTTGTTGCACGTCCAAGCATATCATTTTCAGCTGTTTCTTCCTTGTATGTAGGGTCATTTTTTTCGTTGTCCACGTAGTTTTCATCCCGTGAAGATTCTTCTTCGGTAGTATCAATAATGATTTCCTTTTCGACGGAAGAGACAGTAACTTTTTGACTATAAATTGACGTTCTGCATGAATCACAGATATATTTTCCAGTTAAATTAGAAAAGATACGATTCCACTGCGTCGTTATCAGCTTCAAATTTTTGTAGACACGATTGTGTTTGGATTTTTTAAGTGGGTTGCAACATTTCTTCGGGGTAGGCATTTTATATAATCTGTTTAAAATAATAAAAAACATAAAACTATGAGAACTGACAATATGAAATAATAAATAATGTAAATGATTAGAAAAATCAGTTATTGTTATTAATAATATTGATAAAGTCAGTAATATTGAACATTTTAACGCTTTTAATCGAGATTATTTAATAACAATACACAATTATTGTTTATAAATTTGCAAAATAAAAAACGAAGTCATATGCAATGTTAATTACGCTTACCTTTTTGCGTAGAAATTAGAAACAATAAGAATGGTTTCTTAAGCGAAAACAATTGTTGTAAAACAAAAGCGTGCTGCGACTCGTTCGTACCGACAAGCTAAGGCGCCACCGTGCGCCGCTCGATAAAAATATTAATTACTTTTTATGTATTAATGTTTGCTAACTTTTTTTAACGGATTCTGAATCTATATTAAATTCCCTCTTAGAATGTTTTTTTAAAATATTTTTAAAAAGCGCAGAACACGGATTTTTTTCATTTTACATTTTATTTTGCAATAAAAAAAGGGATTGTTAATAAGTTTTAAAAATTAATATTGTGTATCTTAAAATATATACTTTTTCCTTCAAGTTGCCGTTGGAAGCATTAAATTATATCAACTCAGTTGTGAGATATTTATTTTGCAACTAAAAGATGCATAAATACTGAATTGTTTATAACTTAAGTAATTATGAATTTTTTAAACAAATATTTTACACACTTAATAAGGGCATCAGAATCTATCGATTAAGTAACAATTCAGCATAAAAAGAAAAATTTGCATTTTGCCTGTTACCTTTCACGAATTCTTACTCTATTTTAAAGTCACGCGACATCAAGGGAAGTTTACAATATACAGCGAGGATTTTTTAGCAAGTGTCAATGAAGTAAATAAAAATAGGACGCAAAGAGGAAAGTCCAAATAATCCAAATAATATTTTACGAAAAAAATAGTCAAATATTCTAATGTCTCAAAAGCCTAAAGCATTTGGGCTCCACACACAAACAAACCACCGAAGTTTTAAGAAAACATCAACGATCATTCAGATTTCCCCAATCCTCACCCAACATCTTTGTAAACCATTAGTAGAGCTTAGATTATAACGTCTGGGACGGAGGTTCCTTCCAGCTACGGATGGGGGAGAGGAAATCCGCATCCTGCGCGAAGAAACCAGTCTATCGCAGAACTAGCAAGAGCAATCGCCGCTTTCCGGCACACAATGCACGCATACCAAGATACAATAGATCCATTGTGGTCGCAGAGCGGTATCATAAGGAGAAAGACTCCCCACCAAGGGTGACGTCTCCCCCCCCCCTCCACCTGCCACCGTGCGAGATCTGAAGCGGGCAGCGCGTGCTGCTTGTCTCCTGAAGGACGACACACAACGCGTGCGGATCCTCTCAGCTCCGACTCGCTCACACCGCCCCGGCCGATCGAAGATGCTAATTTACATCAACCTTCAGGGCCGACATGGTGCATCCCCAACCGCTCCGCTCTGGCCACAAGTCGGATCGGATGCGAATTTTGTTTTGTCGAGCAATTTTGCCCGACATCCAGAAGTTCACGTAAATATATTGTCAAATCAGACATGACACGTTTGGAACCTTATGAGATTCTACAATAAATATTGTAAACACTCTGTACTAGTTATCAATTAGTAATACGAATAAAATGTAATATTAAAATGTATTAACAAGAAAATTAACACAATATCTCTGAATTGTATACTTTTGGGAATAAGCATGTTCATCGACATAATTTAATCTTATCAATGAGCTCAGACACTTTGCATCGCTAACGTTTATTTAATTTCTTCAATTCAGGATGTTGTTCCCTCCATAAAAAGTGGCATGCACGTATCAAAAAAAATTAAAATTTACTATCGTTCCGCAAATGATCCTAACATACGTAATAAAACCTTTGGATTCAGGCCAACGCCATGGTTGCCGCTTCTGGCACAAAAGCGCAGCGGGGGCTATCCCATTGTTTGAAGCAACCGCGCCGCGCGCCACGACGTCTGGCGCCGCCCGCCGGGCAGCCACGGAAGCTCCGGCGTCGCCCGCGCAGAGGCCTCTCCTCATCCCTATGCAGCAGCAGCAGCAGCGCCGCGCGGCGGCCACGGCGACGCCGCCGCCGCCTCGCCCGCTCTATCAAACGGTTTTTACGGCGACCGGAGGCCAAGGCGGCGGCGCACGCACGGCCCGACTCGACTCGACCCAACCCGACCCGCATTACAAACACGAGCTCACGCGAGGCGGGCGCGCACGCGGCGGCGGCCGCGAGGGGGCGCTGGCTGGACCGGGCAGGGCCCTCCGCGGGGGACTTGTCATGCAAAACGAGTTCGCACTATTTTGAATTTAACACAGGCTAATGGCGGTGGCCGAGCTGATAAATAAAAAATCCAACAACAACAAGAGCGGCGGCGGCGGCGGTGGCAGCAACGGCAACACGGAGGCCGCCGCGAGATAACACTCATTTATATTCGTACAAGTAGCCGGGCCCGGCCGGGGCGGCCGGGGGCGGGTATGCTAATGTCGCCGCCGCCGCCGTCGCGTCGGCCGTATCGCGCCCCATCGGGCGGCACCGCGCGCGCGCGTCCACCCTGAGGGGGCGGGGCGGGGCGGTCGAGACGCAGCAGCGGCGGCGGCGGCGGCGGCTGCAGCGTCAACCCAATTAGCGCGGGGCGTCGCGGCCGTGGGTGGGCGCGGCCCGCGGGGCGGAGAGAGAAAGCGCGGGGCGTAGGGCAAAGGGCTCCGCGAGCGCGCGATGCCAGATAAAAGCACTCCACGCCGCCGCTCCGCCTCCCTCGGACGGCGCCGGCGGCGGCGGCAGCGATCGCACGAGAGGGGCCCCCGGGGCGGGGACCAGATTGCGCGGGACAAAGAGACGACCAACTTCGGGAGGAGGCAGGGGAACGAGAAATGGTGGACGTAGGCGAGTGGTGGAACCATGAAGTCTGTAAGGAGACTCAACTCCGGTGGTAGTGGTGGTGGTGGGTATGAACGAAAAAGGTCGGCAGCTACACACTTAGCTTCAGCGACAACGCGCGGTGAATAGAAAAACTTATCGCGAATTATTTCCGGCCAATCACGACGCGCGTACACGAATTTGACCAAATCTATCTATACTTTAGTACGAGTAAGTGCACATGGCATAGACTTGACACATGAGCCTTGTGGCAATTACCGTAGCGAATTTTTAGCTGATTTATTTAATTAGGAAAATTAAACAAAATCGTATTTTGAAAAACAGATTATGTTCTGGCATCAACGAATAAACCCATACGGTAATGTGAAAGTATGAAATGAAATGCAAAAAAATGGAACCAGCAGAATTTTTTAAACTTGACGCTCGTTGAAAGCTGTATACTTTAGTTGATCAATTGTAGCCAGTGTTCCAGTGTCACCGCTTCGAGAAAACCAAGAGAAAGAGAAATACGAGAAGCGGTCTACCACGTCCAATAAACAACAGGTCAGATGCAGGAGAAGAAAAAAAAAGCAAGCGATAAACCACTCGAAATGCAAAGTATCATTTGACTGAAAATACAAGCTGCAATTCAAGTCGGGAGAAAATCAACTAGAGGGCTGCATGCAATGCGAACAGCCTGCAGTGGACAGGCAATGAGCATTGGGAACACGCTCGAGGCCAAAGGTCTGCTTTCTGCGGTCACGCAACGCTCCCTGGGCAGCTGCACCGGCGCTGGGAGGAGCTGTACGAAGAGGACGTAGGCTCTCCCGGCTTTGCTATATGCGCACGATGGGCTGAGGGGAATCGCAATGCTGGTCACAAAGATACGGCGAATGCACTCGACGGACACAACCTGCAGTGCGTGGCCACAAACAATGACATTGTGAACTATCACCGACATCGGGCAAGCTGATATTCCTGTTCATTGTCAAATTGATGATGTCCTTTTGATTCACTTGATGTCTTGCGTGGCTGGCCTATGGGAAACGGAAGACGCGTAGCGAAGATAAAGAAACAACTTTAGTTACTAAAAAGCATTTTATGTTTGCGACTTTTCATTTCGTTTTGAACCAATCAACATACATTTGATTAAAAATGTGTAGCTCCGGATATAGTACTGCGTTGTTCTCAATTTGAGAGGATGTTTAAACATAAGAGGATGTAATATGGCCATTGTATGGCTTCACCAAGTGTGTATCTTGTTCATTCTTTCAGTAATCACGTACAACTAACTCAAAGCGTTGAAAAGCGTTTCCCTAGTTAAGTGAGCCAACAAGTCTCACCAAAGACATGCGCATGTAACGAATTATAATTCGCACAAACCGAAGCAGAAAATCTTGTTTCAGACTGTTTTCACCACGCTTCCATCGCCAACTTCAATACTGTGCTTTTTTTTTTTTCGCGAACATAAATTCATGTCAACTTTCTCACTCGGGAACACGCGAAGGAACGGAAGAGAGACGTACGAAATAAAATAAAATACGACGGAGGGGTTGCGGCGAAGAAATATGTTAGTGCTCGTTTGCTACCAAGTGTCTCGCTATTCATAATGTTACGAAAATAACATTCTTTGAGGATCTTAAACTCCAAGGCGCTCGGGCCCTGCGGTTTATGTTTCTCGCCGGAATGGAGACTCGTAAATTCCAGAAGGGAAGCGAAGAGTGGGTGCTCCCTCTCTCTATCGCCCCTTCCTTTTCGGGAGCAGCAGATGTCAGATATTCAGGCTAAACCGGCGAGAGAGGAATAAAGCACGCTTTTTTTAGAGAGAAAAGAACACTCATAACTCATCAAATGCTTCATAACAGTTTACACAAAAACTTCCGAAATGACATGTAGATGTTTATTTTCGAAATAGTAATGGAATATTGTTGACACATGAATCAACTAAACTCATGACTGTCACTTTCATTGAGCACGTTTTAGTAAATGTGTTGAATTCATTGAAAAGTGAATAATATGATTTGTCGTTTACAATGAAATCGGTGGCTCTACTACATAAAGTTTTGTGCTATTCACATGCAGTATTACAACGCACTCTATAACAACATGTCCATTACCTATAGAAATACGAAAAACTATTTTTCAGTAATGAAGAAAAAATTACAAGGTTGATCATGAAACGTATATAATTAACGTATGGTCACAACGTAATCCAATTCGTAAAGCACAATCTAAATCCCCTTTTTAGCGTCCAGAACGGACTCAAAGGTTCATTCATTCCAATGGAATTCCGGCTACAGAGCGCCCACGTATTTCATGCGTTCACCATCCCGCCTCTTGGTAGCTCGAGCAGTCGCTCGTGTACGCCGGCCGTCCCTTGCTGTGCCGTCGCGGCGCGCGGTCCGCGGTTCCGAACAGCGCTCTTCCATTCCGCGCACAAGCCCCGCACGCGGAGCGCGCCAACGCGCCGCGAAATACGCTGCGCGTCGGCACGACACGCGACCACCACAAACCCCAAAGTCAAAGACGCCACCTTCAAAACCTCCACGTTGCCGGGTAAGGAACGCTTCGCGAAATGGAGATTCTGAACAAAATGCACGCAATGCAAAGGTGGCTCGCCCGATCCCGAACAGCTGATGTGTTCGGCGAATATTCGCTCCCTTTGATGTGTCCTAAAGACCGACACGCGGTGGGAAGAGAGAATACAGAATGTTCAGCGCTCAGCAAATCGCCAGCAACTCGTCCACACTACTCGGGATTCGGCGAATGCCGCATGTGTGGAAGCGCCTTAAAATACAGCCATTTTCTCCAGCAGGATTTTCAATCAATGCTAAGACTACAATCAATCAAATTCGTTCGAAATTCTTGGCTGAACTAATTGAAAGAGGGACACTTCCAAAATTGACCTAACCTTTTCGATACACCGTCATTTCTCAGCGAAGTTGAAATATAGCTACGAGGGTTATTCGAACTTATCTCGCTATGAAAATAAGCTTTACGGGTAAAGGGAAATTGTCCACGAATAAGGAAGATATGCTTTCCAAATATTATATTTTTACTTTCGTTTTCTTAAGGGCTGTGGGTGGGAATGCTAACTATGGCATGGATACTTCCACCTTGTGATGACATGGAGGACTAGGCAAGCCAACACCCACCAAGTATGGAAATGGTGGGTAATTTAGAAGATTCAATGAATCTTCTAAATCACTCACCATTTCCATATTTGCACGTAAACGTCAATCAGTTTTCAGTTCATGGGCAGCACCACCTCAGTTAGAGATTCGGATGAACAAGAAAGGAAGGAAATTCCAGTGAGCTCGTTTCTCAGGGCATTGCTCCGGCATTCGCCTGAAATCGGGCGGAGAAACCACGGAAAACAACCGATCAGTCGCTAGAATTCTCCTCCAGACAGCGACAGAATTCCACCTAGCTATCTACCTTGTGAAGAATATCCTGCCACCGTCGAAACTCGAACCTAGGACATCCCGGGCAGAGGCACCGCAGTGACATCAGTCGATGCCCTGAGCCACCTCTCCCGGTCCCACTGTGCGCAGCGCAGCGTGGCGTGGCGTGGCGCGGCGTCGCGGTGTGTCGTCGTGGCGCGCGGAATGCCTGCTGATGGGAACAGGCGGCGCGGCGTGGCGCGCCAGCCGCGAGGTGCTCGTTCTTCGCTCGATGTACCAGGCCCGCGCGCGGCCGCGGCCGCCACCGCCACCATCGCCGCCGCGTGTTGACTTTATGTTCAAGTTGACACGGCCATAATAAACAACTACACGCGAAGGTACTCTCTTCGGAGGGAAAAGATGAAACTACCGTTGCTTGTCTCTCAAGTGAAAACATACGTTGGCTTTCAGCGCGCGCCGAATTTTAACATTCAAAACATGTCGAGTATTTCAGAGTAAAGTATTTCCTGCTTTCGTAAAAATCGCAAATGACATGATTAAAAAAAAAAAAAAAAAAGAAAGACAAGGAATGTGTGGGGACAAAACTTCGTGAGTATCAGTCTAAATTGTGCTGATGAGAACTATAATCATGAAGCCTTGTGGGGTGGAATTGGATCATTACATATCAAACAACGTTTTCTATATTAATGAAATTCCAAATATTTGCATGTTTTAGCTACATTGAGTAAACGTGCATTACCGGGAGGGCAGGCGAAGTACACAGAAAGGTTCCAATTCTTTAATGGTTAAACGAGGCAACACACAGCATTAAAAATGTATAGCATGACCAACGCAGAAAGCCAACTGTATAATGAAATTATGCAGAACGGGTTACACATTAACACTTTATATGCTTCTATCAAACCTACCCCACATCATGACGTTGAGGTAATTCTATTGAAGCCAGCATAACTCACTAAGCTTTTCTAGCGTGTTTACGTGAGAAATATAGCCAGTTACTCGGAAAACAATTTTGGAACTGTAAGATAAACAATTACGAATTCGTAGAATAACCGAAATATCAATAAAATAGCTAAGGTATCTCCTAAAGGGATATCGTATTACACATAAAATCACGGGCGACTATGTTTTCATTCCAACAAATAGGTGCCAAATAGTATTCCGGAGAGTAAAGTAAGAAACCGTTTCAATAAGTGGAGTACATTAAATCAACATCCAATACCCTATTCATGAAATATCTGGAATATGCACGGAATTTTAAACCCACTGACTCCCTCCCGGGGTGGGATCTTAAAGAGTTTTCGGACTGACCAAAATATAAGGGCCCAACAGTATTAAAATATACAACTTATGAACAAAATGAATATGAAAATAAACTTCCAGCAGTGCAATTTACAATAATTCATATAAATAATCTTGTATATTTATTAATATTTTTAAAAAAAATCTACCATGGACCCCAATCAAACAGAGGTTCTAATCACGTACGAAGGGTCGAATCTTAAAGCATAACTGCAACTCCGCTCCTCACTACGAAAGAGCAACAAAGTACTCAGTCGACTGATTGTGATTCCGGGCGCGTGAACTACTACGGTCATTAGGCCGTCCCGGAAGTGTAATGCCTGTTTCTTTTCTTCCGGAGGTGGTGGTGATCTTTCTCTGGCTGGGTAGTGAGATCCGACGCCGTCCTATCGTCGGCTAGCGGGGTTTTCCCTAACCAGGTATCTCCCACCAGTGGAGCACCGCCCCAGCCGGGTCGGGACAAGCTCTAAGCTCCCAGCATGTGTGGTAGTGTAGTGCACGTGTGAGTAAGTAAGGGGCAAGGTAGGGACAAGGAAGGGGAAGGAAACACAGCGCGTGGTCTGTGGCCCGTTTGTTCAGGTACTGCTCTGGCATTCGCCTGGTGTTGATCGGAGCACTAGGAGGGCGAAAGGGCGTCTGGCGTGGCATTGCTGGCCAGCGGCCGACGGCGAGGAGCGGTGTGGCGAGGCGAGGGGGCCGGGGGGACGCGGGTTCCATCCCGGGCGCCGGCGGCGGCCCGGGGCGCCCAGTGCGATTTGCATGACAATGGGCGCGGCACGGGCACGCATGCATAGCAAGCGCCTCACTAATGCCCCGCGCGGGGACCCGAAGGGGGGGGGGAGGCGGCTGAGAGGGAAGGGGGACTCGTTAGGAATGCAGGCGCTTCTTCACGCTCGCCTGCAGCGCCGGACGCCGGAGAAAAAAAGGAACGCCGGGCGGGAATCGTGTCTACTTAATTACGAATCCCGATATGAGGAAACCGAATTACTAAAGTAGTGTCGTAATAAAAACGCAGACGTCACGTTTGACTTTTTTTTCCCTTTTTTCTTCATAACAGACGAAGAACGGACATTTCGGTGAATAAAATTGGGAGATTACAATTTCATGACAGTGGTGCAAACAGAATTATCCTTTGGAGAGTTGGTGTGGGGGGCAGTATATGATATCCTACCCCCTTGTTTTTTTCTATAAAGGATTTCACATTAATGCTGAATTTAAAAGTATTTTTGCACACTTCTCACCCCCCCCCCCCCCGTCTATACGCCAGTGATTGCTCGTGTTTCTCTAGACTATGACAAATAGTGACAATTTGAGTGTTTCTTCTGAGGAAATAACTAGTATGGAAGTTTACTTAAACATAAACAAGCAATAGTTTCGCACATACTAATCAGGCAACAAAACCTATTTTCCTGACTTCTGTAATAAAATTATATCTTAGAAAGCTCAGAGTTAAAGTTGCTAAGTTAAAGATTATTTTATCAATATTTACATCTTCGAGAAATTGCAATGAAATGAAGTAAGTTATTCAGATATTATTACCAGGTATAAAAGGCAGGGCAAGTATTTGTGGAAAATGGGAGATATGAATACATTTTACAAGAGATAAATTAGTAACAATGTTCCCTATGATATTGAATAGCCCAAACCGTTTACGACACGTGACTACAGAATCTCGTGAACAAAACTCCTCAAATAGTCAAAGGGTGGTCATTAACAGCGCTAGTGGCACGAACAGGCAAGCCCTCCTCTAATTCGGCCCTGCGTTGCGTGGGAGCGAACGGACGGTGTATTGAATAATGACATCAAAAAGTAATTTCTGCCTCCGAAAAATGAGCCAATTTGATGCCCATCACGGAATGATACGTCGTTAGGGCGAAGATTGTGTTAGAGAAAAGTGGCCCGCAAAAAAGGAAGGCGGGCCATTACGAGCTGAGGGCCCAAAGGGAGCCAAGGGCTGAAGGGCTGAGTGAGAGAGGGGGGGGGCGGAGCACGAGCAGAGGAATAGCGTGGGACGAAGGGCCGGAGCAAGAGGAGAAGGGGGCGGCAAGCAGAGTTCTAGAAATACTTAAAATAACCCTTATTAATGCCTTATAGCGCTTAGAAACCTTAGAAATAAAGGGAAAGGGGGACGGAAAGTTATAAAATTCGTTCGTTCGTTTCCAATATATGTATTTCCTTTAATGACAGCTATATCCCTTCCAGAAATCCTAGTAGGATTCATTCATACATCTCGCATGTTCCATTACATCTCATACATATGAATCTCAATCTAACCATTAGAATCCTACTACATATCATCTTACTAGATATCCTACTCCAACCAAGTCCTGTCCATCTATACCATTTGCTAGTTTGTTTCGAAAATTCGCAATCTTTTGAAAACACTGCATGAGCTCAATAAAAAGTAGCCCCAAATAAATATTTGTTTTCAAACTCGTAAGCCTCGAATTGAAGCATATGAATAGCAAAGTATCCACTTTCGAAAAAAAACAAAACTGAATACGTCTGTCTACTATGTTTAAACCGGGCATGACATGTTTTATGAATGTATCGGGGGCGTTTCGCACGAATTATTAATTTTAGTGGTGTTGGGAAAAGAAACCAATCAATTTATTAAGATTTTTTTATAGAGAGACGAATATCTCCTGGAAGTATGAATGGAAAATCATTCGTCACATACAAAGCCTTCCAGTTTGTGGGCAAATAGCGGTCAGAATATCCCAGTAGTTCAATGGTGCGAAGTGTGACCGCATCCCTTTTCAGTAGGGAGGCCACGAAGTCATGTTGCTAGCTACAGCTGCATGGTAGCGTGGGAGTCCTTCCCTAGATCTCCGGCTCGTGGGCGGGCGAGTTTCCGGGCCTTAGAGGAGGAGGAGAAGGATGAGGAAGGGTGGGGGGGGGGAAGGGAAGCGAGGGCCGAGGGAACGCAAAGCGCTTTCAGAAACTCACTTGTGGTACTGCGCCTGCAGGAAGTTGAACTCTTCCTTGATGCGGTCGCAGGACTCGCCGACGGTGAACTTGAACGGCTGGCCCGGCTGAGGGGGCCCCTGGGGACAAAGGAGACACCAACGTCAGGTCCCAAGTCGAGTGCACATTAACACAAGCACAAAGAGGCGTCCGCCGCCGCACAAAAGATATCATACATTGTGAAACGAATTGTTTCAATGGTGGCCGTTGCTGATTCCGTTCCCACATTTATGTCGCGCCATAATTCATCCGCTCCGTTTGGACAAAGCAACGCCATACTCACCGCCGCATTTTGATGAGCTTCATTTACAGCATTTTATACATTATTCTCAGAGAAATCAAAAGAACGTCTTAAGATATCGTTTTATGAATCATGCATATGTTTCTGCAGCAGGAAGGGAAACGAATATGTACATACATTTTCCCACGTTCAACAGACTGAGTAGTTCGTGCATTATGGAAGAGACAGATCGCATAAATATTCCAACAGTTACGTGCGCCAACAGTAAAATGTTAAGACGATTTGTACACAAGAAAATTTCCACGGGATTTCTAGGTAACTTAGAACACTTTCCGATTATTACCCCATTTTCACAGCTTGGTTTCTGCTGTGGATTGCCTCTTTCTTGACAGTATTCTGAATATGTATGTGACTATATCAGATGATAATGGCGAAGGCGACGACTGAATTAGGAATGATCCTTATCCTCTGGTTGACCTGAATTAACATGAGGTTTTTGTCAAATATTCTTCGGCTAGATCAGCGTTGCAGTTTAACTTAATTTGTACTCATACTCTTTATTATCGTTACGAAACAAGGGAGAATGCACCACCCCAGAATCTCAAGAATCGGCTTCCTCGCGGCCTCTCTGATACCCACCACCCCATTCGGCCGCCGCTTCCCCTCGCACAGGCCACAATTTTTGCCGGAGGGCTGCAAGTCCATTATTTGCCAAATAATGGCCGGCGGCCAGCGCTTCGAGGGGGTGGGGGAGGGGGCCGGCGAAGCAGGGGCGGGGGTAGCGGGGCCAACGCGGCGCGTGTGCGCAAACACCGCCCCCGTACATTGTTCCATGATGGGGTTAGGTCCGGGGGTGTGTACACATTATTTCCTATATTTTCCGCGGCATTTCCGCCCTGGGCCTCCCCCCTGTGTTATCCACCAATCAAAAATAAAACAAAGTGTATGAAAACAATTACGACGGGGATAATAAGTTTGCCGAACGGAATGGGATACACGGCAAACAGGCGGCAACGGCGGACGGGCGCTCGCGCGGGCGCGCGCACACACACATAGACACTCCCACACACGCAAGCGGCCGTGCGCGACCCCGCCCTCCCCCTCGCCCTTCCATGGCGGCGCGTATGGACACGCGTGACGTCATCCACTCGCTCAAATATTGGAGCAGCGATCGGCCGGGCCGGACCGGGCCGGTCGGGCGGGCGGCCGCCCGCGCGTGTGTGTATTTGTTGTGGGGGTGGGACCGGGAGGTGCGCGGCGCGCGCGGGCGGGCGGGGCGGGGGCGGGAGCGACGGCGAGGCAAGGGGCCGCAGACGAGACGGCGCGACGCGCGGCGACGGCGGCCAACGCGACGCGCTGACCGTCTGCTGTCTGCGGAAGCGACACGTGTGCGCCGCTCACCGCGTGTGTACTCGGTCGCCAGAAGCACACGCCATGCGACATGCAGGAGAAGGGGATTCTGCAGAACTTCCCACACCCAATCGTTTGAAAAAAAACAAGAGTTTAAATTAAAAATTGAGACGCACAAAGTGACACATTCCCTTTTTTGAAATTTCACGTACTTAAGATAAGTTCAATTATCCACTTGTAAATTAAAGCAATTTGACTTCATGTATAAATGATGATTTTTCTCCTACTTGCTTTTACCCATACTTTACACCAACTGTCCACATTACTAGTACTCCACATTAGAACTTTCGAGAAAATATGAGTTTGAAAACAACGAATATTTTACTTAATATAAGTAGTATTTGCTCAGTACATTTTAAATGAGTCTGGTAAGTATGCAATCAACTTCGTTCTGATGAAATGATCTGACATCTTAATTTTCCACGTCTATGCGAATACAAAATATACACAAAAATACACAGGGACATAGCATGGCTCCGAATATGAGATCAAGAGCAAATTTACTCATTACATGTATAAATTATTCCTATTTGGTGTTGAAATTATAAACAATGGCAGCTGCGCCATTCGTTACAAATGGCCAAATAAAGAGAAATGTTCTTTAAAGCACACAACTTCTGCCGACTGTTTATTTGGTCACAGCGAACACGTCATTTACGCCGACACGGCAGGCTTACATGCGCATAAACAAGGGTTACGAACCGAAGTTGTTCCAACACGTATGTACTTTTAATGTAAAATAAAACGCCAGTACGCAAACATTACGTAAACAGTACCGCACAGACCTAAAGTACCATCGATGCCATGACTCGTAAAACAGCTACAAAACTTTACACAGGGTACTGGAACAACACGTAAAAATGCAAAAAGCGCGGGCGATGACAAAGGCAGCGAAGCGACAGCATAATGTCTCCAGAATCCCAGAATTCACTGCAAAACAAAGGCGTACACATCTTGCGATACGACGACGTACATGCAGCCAGGCCTGACGAAGGATGTACCTGGTACGTCGACGAGGAATGACAATGATGAAAACTTCAACAACCATCTAGCACATATTTCAGGACAAAACCATTTACAAATAAATTAATGTAGCAGCACAGAAAAGTTATACTCTATTCGCTTGATTTCAATATTTCACAGCGGCATGGAGAGATTTTTTTCACATTTGCATTCACCCATCGACGATGAGAAGTAGGTGCAGTTCAAGAAAATTTGTATTTCATTTCTCAAGCAAAATAAAAAGGCGAAGTGCTCGGTAAACAGACAGAAATCCACGTCTGTGTCCCAACAAGAAAAAAACCCTCGTTCTCCAAACGCCCAGCGCCTCAGGCGTGACGCAAAGCAAAAAAAAAAAAAAACCGCGACCCTACGCGAACGCCCACGCACACGTCGCGCGAGTGCGTGAATCCGTGAGTGTGTGCGTGCGTCTTCCGAATCACTCACATCGGAGCTCCACTCGGCAGAAAAGCGGCGCGTGTGAACATAACCTTGGCTCTTCCCTGCTATCTGGGCAAACACGCGCGCGAGCGCGGGTGGGCAGGGAGGGAGGGAGCGAGGGAGGACGGGCAGTGGCTCCGCGAACCTCCACCACCCTCCCCCACCCCTTCTACTCAACGTCTCCGCGAGCGCCGCGCCGCGCCGCCACCTTCGCCTGGATCGCTCTCTCCCGCGTTTGCTCCGCCGCGCGAGGAGACGAGAGCGAGCGTCTGGAGAATCGAACGCGATAAGTCAGCACAAACACGCACGCCTCTTCTCCAAGTGGCGAACGCGCGCGGAGCTCGAGCGGCGGGGAGGGCAGCGGCAGCAGGAATTCCCGAGCGGCGCCGGGAGGGGGGCGCGGGGACGGCCGAAGGAACGCGCACCACCGCTGTCGACGAGATCCCCCATTCAAAACTCCTTTATGTACACGAGCGACGGAAAAAAACAAAAAGTCCCACTCTCGACGTCCACGTCAACGGTCTTACAGATTCACGGTTTGCTCTGGGCCGCACCCCGCTCCCCTCTCACCATCCGGTCGCGGAGGGAAACGACTCCAACGTTGGTCAATATTGGGACTCGGATATGTATCGTTAAAAATAATAAAAAAAGAGAGAGAGAAGAGGCAGGTAATGTGTTGGAGATGGGAGACACGTAGACCGTATGTGTACTGCCACCAAACACGGCAGGCACACACACACACACTCACACATGCGCCCTATCTTATCGCGTACGAGCGAGGGAGTGTGTTCTCAGATTAGGATAAAAACTGTTGACTCGACGGCGAGTCAACACGCTCGCGCGCCCGCCCGCCCGCCCGCCCGCCCGCCCGCCGCCGCCGTTCCGGCCGCGGCAGCTCCCGCGCGGCCGGCGGCGGCGGGGCTACCGTCAGCCGAGGACGAGACTCTGGTAACGAGCTGCCTCGTGACACGCGAGAAGGGTGTAATATTGCGCCTCTGTCTGCAGTGCGGATGATACGTACTTATAGGGACGTGTGGCAAGGTATGAAACTTGACGGAGAGCATTTTAAAAGTGAAGTCCACGCTGTAATTATGGGGAGTATTTATCTACATTTGAATTTTTGATTTAAATAAACGTGTCCCATAATTTTCAGATCTGAAGAATTCACTATTTTTGGGCAACTTAGGCTTCACTAAATTTTCTGATAATACAATAATGCAATTGTAGAAATTTATATGCGGTAAACTCAAACTGAATACTATAATTTAATAAAATAATTGATGATTATGAAAAATGTGCATTCGTCGACAAGTCTTGTTAAGCCGTTTCTCAATTCTAACACTACGGATTTCAATGGCTATTCACCTTTTCTTGTAATGCGCCCACAGTCATCTGCCATTAGATTGATTCACGCATCAGTTATTTACCGTAACTCGCGATTCTTTCAATTACCGTTTTCTTTGTTCTTAATGTGACGACGTATTATAGATTAGGAATGGGTTACCCATGCCAGAATATCTTCCAATCGTCATGTCAGGGGCTCCAAAAAGCAGAAAATGCAATCCTGATTTACTCTAGGGCCAAGCTCTATTTTCGAATGAATTGAATGTACATGCAATAAGCACTTATTCTTGAGTTTCGTGATTCAGTGACTACCTCTATAACAAAATGTTTCAGAAGAACAATTTGTTTTCATTGCATGACAATCATATCTTTTCTTCCCCCAACTGTAAATTTCAATGAGTTTTTTCACCCTGGTAATTACTGAAAACATTACATCATCCCTACCAAAAGTCTGCTTGACTCGTGTACAAACTGGTATTGCTACGGACGAGATGTTGATGTTTGCGATATTGCTATCTAAAGCAAGATCGCGCAGTTTTGTGGGGTTTTAGTGGAACGAATAAAGCAAAACTGGTTTCTAACGAGCTCACGTTGAACCGGATCCGATGAACCGAAGTGTGACCGCTTATCTCCCAAGAGGAGTCTACATCGTGTATGACGTATCTCTCAGTGTTCATCAACGTTTCGTAGACAAAATGTTGAAACACATTATGCACAGTAGCTTGTAACATATTCATAGAGAGCACATGTCCATGTCGGATCACACGAGTACGCAATTCTCAAGACCACAAACATTATCCACACCGTAATAAATCTTCGTCACATTCCGCATCGTAGTTGGTACGTGCTCGTGATACAGTACACCGGAGGTCAGGACCGTGCATAATGAAACCGTTGCAACGGAAGTCACGAGAACGCCGCAGTGAGACCAACCCTATCAACACCTGGTGCACTGAACCGAGGAGATTGCAGACTGCAATTCCCAAGACGCGGCCACAGAGCAAATTAGAATAGACATTCTCAAAAAATAGTATAAAGTTGGAATTAAGCATACAAACTATGAATATTCATTTCCAGAAGCTAGTGAATTTCGCTCGCGAGGCTTTACGGATGTGCCGCGATCTGAGAACGGTCCACGATCCGCCTGAGGTACATATGACAGCGAATCAAATAAGTAATCACCACGAGGCACGAAGCGTCGATTGGACACGGCATGAGCAGCAGAGGCGAACTACATCTCATGAAGCCGTCATTAAAACGGCTTTAAACTTCATTAACATATACGTAGCTCTACTTACGTAACGATCTGCACGCTAAACGAGGCTAACGGCAGCTAACGGCGGCGGAACCATCGCCGCCACCGGCACCATGTCGCGATAATTTATCGATCGCTCGTATCTTAAGGCTCGAAACTCCGGCGTGGATCGATGGATCGACGGCGACGCATAGCCGCGCGCGCAGCTCCCCAACGGCGCATTAACCAGATTATAACGCAATTCATCTTGAGCCCGGGATCGAGCTTCTAACGCGGGTCTGACCTTCCATTAGGTGATTTGTCAATTACCAACAGGCATGTTATTAAACACGACACGGACGTACAATTTACGAGACGTTCTACAACCCGAGGTATTTCCACGACGTCTGCGGAGGAAGAAGAAACACGGGAGGGAAGGAGGCGGGGGAAAAAGAAACGACACTCTAAACAGAAACTTCCCGCCGTCGCTCCTCGCGGAGAGGAGCGTCCTTGGCTTTGTCTCAGCAGTGTAAATACGTAGGAAGGCGGCGGACACATCGATTTACGAGCGGGCGAGACCGGCGCGGGGCTGCCGGTGGCCGCGGGGACTGCTTACTGGTGAGTTAGTAGGCGCGAGAGTCGAAGCCCGGCACGTCGGCGACGGAGGCCGACACGCCGTCGGCGTCTCCAAATAATTACGTCGCAAGCGCGTTTCAACCGCTCCACTCCACGGCCGGCCGCGGGTGCAGTCGGACAACTTTCCTGCGCTCCCGCTCAGCTACGAGCGAGGTTTACTCGAGGATGGGATATGCGGCGTCGCTGACACACCCGGAGAATATTGATGGTTAATTGAAATCTTTTTACGCACATCTGATGCCATTTGAGAACCATATGATGGGTAGCGGGCACGCCACTATTCTGCGATTTTTCCATCTATACCCCTGGCAGGTATCAGCTGTTAACAGTTTCATCCAATCGGGAGCTAAAACTTTCAAGCTTCCGATTGGATGAAACCGACAACAGCTGATACCTGCCAGAGGCAGAGTTGGAAAAATCGCAGTATAGTTGCTAAATTTCCTCACTCCCACCCCTCACTATTCGATATTACAGAGCATCATATTCGATTGTAATGAACATATATATCTTACGGGACTATTAAAGGAATGAGTCGTGCCTCTTAGAGAAATTGGAGCATTCGTACACGGAGTGGATCGGTTTGACCATGTTGTCAAGAACGCCACCGCCATCAATAATCACAAGCCGCAGAAATCGTTTAAGAATCACCTCCACGAATCTTCTTAAACTTGCCGGGCTCTACGCCTGCGCGCGGGGTCCCTCCCGTGTGGCGCGGGGAGGGTACGGATGAGACGGGAGGGGGGGGGGGGGGCTGGAAGACAAACGAGACGCGGCGAGCGCCGGCCGCGCGCCTCCGGGCCGCTATTTCTCAGGTCGTAATAATTCTTCCTCAAAAAACCATTCCGAAACCAATTATTGAACAAGCGCCGCGCGCTCGGCGATAAATCCGCGCACCGCCTCCGTCCCGCCGCTGCCTGCGCGCGCTATTAAGCAGGCCTTTGGCGCGTCTTCAAGCGGACGCGCGAACGCCCGCTAGGCACGGCCGCCGACGCTTTTTTTTTTCTCCGTTCTTCATTTGTTTTCCCTGCTCGCTTCTTTGTACGCGCGCGTGTACTTCAACTTTTCGCTTTCCGTCTCGGGCAGGGTAGGTGGGAGGCGTATTAAGTATACGAGTGAGGTACCAGGGGAGTATAATGTGGCGGACAACGACGATAATGTGGCGGACAACGACGTCCTCGGGGGAAAAAGAGATCTCTTCTTTTTTGGCAGAGTGGCAGAAGATTATATCATGCTAGTAAACAATATCAGAAATAGGATTAAACTTTAATTGTGCCTTTTCGGCCGAGGCGCACCAATTTTTCTGAAGGGGTGGGGGGAAGATACAGGGTCCAGCTGACTTGATGTTTTCTTACAAAGAATTTTTCATTAATGCTTAATACAAAATGTACGTTCATTTGTTGACTTACTCTTAATTTTTATAACGTATTTAATTGATATATTGAATGACTTTCGTTAGTATTGAAAATTAGTAAACGCTATAATAAGTACCATTGTCTTGACGTCGGAGCAGTGGGGGCTAAATCATCACATCCTTGCTTGGGAGGCATCTGCACTTCGGTATTTGCCCTGAAGACTTCGGTATGGCACGACCGGAATGTCGCACAGTACCAGTCGCAAGTGGAGCACGACTACCGATTTGAGGGCCGGCACGAGCACGGGTTCCTGAATCTACAGGCCACGTCAACCAGAAGGGAAACCCGCGGAGCACGCGTGTTCTGCGAGCGACCTGATCAGCACGCGAGACCGCGATGTAACACCGGCGGCGGCGGCGCAGAGTGTTGCTCGAGCAGATGCGCTCCCGGGGCCCGCGTCCACACCGGGCGGGTCGCTGAGGGCAGAGCGGGAACGCGGGCACAGGCGCCAACAGAGCGCGCTGCCGGGGCCGCGGAGGTGCCAGCGGGTCGCGTGGCGCAAGGGGCTAAGGCGAGGCGCTGTGATGAAAGGGACGGCGACGTCTTTGGGTTGGTGACCAACATTTCTTTTCCAACCTTTGGGTTCGTACAGGGAAGGTACGTAGGGGAAGGTTCGTACGGGGAAGGTTTTAAGTTAGAATAATCGCTTTTCTAGCTAATCAACAACCCGGGTAGAGAGGAAGGTAGACGGACATTGTGAAGGAAAAATTAAGATATTATTTTAAGCGATGTGTTGCCTATATAGTATTATGAAATGGCAATGAAAATGGTGAAGGTGACGTATTTTAATTACGTAACATGTAATTAAATACGATAATACGACACACGTCGTACTTGCCTCTACCATAGGCGCAATGAAGATCATAAAGTCAAGTGCGACAACTAAAAACTTGGCATAAAAAAATTAAAAAAAAACAATACTACACGTAGATAACTCAGAAAAACAAACATCGCGAACCACTGAACGCGCTGAAGTCACCAGCGGATTCGCTCTCGGTTCAGTTCTTCCACCGCCGATTTGTTTACTACGCGCGGCGGAAACGTTTGATCGCTCTTGCTCTTAGCGAAACGCAAATGAATGAACCAGTGATTACTCATATTCTACTCCAGCCGCACACGGTCATTAAAACCCTTCAGGAAGACTCTTAATTGGTGCTCGGTTCTTTCGGGGAAGGAGGGAACAGTTTGTTGTTGTTTTTTAAAGGTTTTTATCGTGCTTAATGCAGCGGCAAATGAAACAAAAGCAGGAAAATATCGAAGAGAGCGCACAATATTCACTTTCGGCTGGTTCCAGATGAACAAAGTAGTTCTCGAACTGCCCGCAAAACTCTCTTTTCAGCACATTAAAAATGTATCTCATCCTAATGAATAGTTACTGCAAACATTACTGAGAACCGGTGTCTTATGGATGAAAAGGTGTAGCATAAAATGTACGGTTTCCCATTTCATCGCAAGTAATTCAACTAATTACAACTCAAAAACAAAACTTTAAACGGTATACATTTTAATATAACATGAAAATGTCTTTTAGATTGGCCTGCGCCACATTTTAAAAATTTAAATAATAAATTATTCAGCATTTCCTCCGTAAATCTTTCTTAAATAAGAATGCCTACAAACAATAATAATTCCAGCCTCTTTACGAACGCCAGTTCAGAAGCCCAACGCGAATATTTCGCCGCGACAAAGACTGGAATGGAAGCACGTAGCCTGTGTGCAGATGGAAGCAGAGGTAAATGTACAGGGATTAGCGGCGCGGCCGGAGCGCAGCTCTGGCGGCGAGTAATGAAGCTTAACTCCTATTAAAAACAGTTTAGTCGCGGGCGTCAGGCGAGTGCAGTGTGTGAGGCCGCGGTGCAGAGAGGTAGGAGGCGGGGGGGGAGGGGGGTGGCAGCCGGTGCGCGCGACTCACGGCTAAACTTAGCCGGCTGCACCGTTCGCGGCTTGCGGTCGGCTTCTGGACGACGACGCGGTGGCGGTGGCGGCGATGGCGGCGCAAGCGGACGAACTGGCCATGTGGTGGCGTCGGGATAGTTTACGCTCTCAGAAAATCATCATTACACAAAAGCTCCAATGACCAACACAAAACATTTGCAAAATGAAACTAGAAATAAGTTAAAGAGCAATATTAACTATGTTACACTGTTACGTTTGCAGAATGTTCCATTTCAAATGTTACCGCGACAACACTTGTTTTCCGCACTAGTAGAAACAAAAGCAAGCTGACAAAAACGAAACAAAAAATTTAAATACGTTAAAGTGCACGATATAACATATTGGTAATAGTGTAGTCATTAATCATTATTTTTAAATAAATAAATTTTCGAACCACATAAAACAACCACTTGTTTTTTCTGCTATAGGAGAAACGCAATTAATAGTCCCCGTTACATTCGCTTTCTTGTTTTCGGTTATTATTTGGTAAATTATGTTATAATTTCTGATCGACGCGGAAACTCGTACCAGCGATCTCTTGCAGAGAAAGTGAAGGCACAACGTGATGCTACCTGCGTTGCGAAGGACCTGTTCTAAAAGCGCTCCCGGGAATCCCGCTCGAGTTCCCAAGGGATAGGCTCTCCACAGAAATAGCGCACCGGCGAAAGGAGCCTTACCCTCATAGGGGAAAATCTTTCCTCGTGTTAGCATCTACTCCGAAAAGCAGTCGCAAATAGGCGTTAGGCATCCCCAACCGAAGTTATGCACTCCAAAATAAAGTAACACATTACACACTGTGTACTAATATCAAGTGGGTACGAACGAACATGTGAAGCCGAAAAGAACGAACAACATAGCCGCGCTCAGATAAAGATCGCATGCATTACCATTGTAAGATTCCCGTTCTTCTGAAGATCCAGTATTCGTTGCATTTGGGCTAATCCATTACACACTATCTATCTTGAAGGTGTAACACTGATTCGACGATATTACGCACTCGTTGCATCACTCACATTTTCGGCCGCACGCACTCACACGCACAGAACCACGCCGCACTGCACTTTCCGAGAGCCACGCACTCACTCGCTCTTTGTTCGTCCTCCGCGCCCGCCGGCACACGACTAACGGACCTGACCCGGGGAGCAGGGGGCCCGGGGCCTGGGGGAGCCGGCCGCCTCTTTTCTCCCTCGCCGCCCCTCCGGGGAGGGCGCATATTACAAAAGGACCCTTGAAGCTGCTGCCCCCTAGCGGGCAACGACGCCAGCACTGCGTTCGGAACGTGGCGTGCTCCTCGGAGGCACAGCCATGTGGATCTCGCTTTTTTTAACTTTCTCGGGAATATAAACCTTTCCTCGATATTCGACGTGAGCGTGCATATGTTGCATCTAAGATTATGTGACCTATTTTAAAAACGAATACATCTTGAAATATTTACAACATTTTTGTATCAAGTTAATAATCTAACCATCTTCAAAATCGTCAAAAATATACTTAAAGTTGTATAGCACCATTAAACAATTTAGCATAGATTTTAAACAAACAAGCGATATGATGATACAATGTGTTGTAGATGCGTCAGCTACCTAAATAATACATTAGTCAAAGTTTCCTTCGTTTTACGATAGAAATAATCTCAGAAACGTTCTCCAGACTGAAATCTGTCTCCAATCAGACTCTTTCCGAACACATTACCCGCCCGACAAGAAGTCATGACAAACAAAAAACGTGCCACCGCAGCACGAGTCGAATCTTCTCAACAAGCTATTCCATATTTAGCAGGAAATGTCCCAAGAGCGCTTCACGACTCTTGCCAAGCGCGAGCCCCCCCCCCCCCCCTCCCCCCACTGAAAGCACGAGTAGAACACCGCACACAGAGAATAAAGCTTGTGAAATGAAAGCTCCGCCGTGCCGTCATGAAGCTATCCATCCTTCACTCGTACTTCGAACCTTCTAAACAGCACACACACACACACACACACACACACACACCGCTGCTCAGAGGTAAGTAAGGAGCTAAACCAATTTTCACCGAAACGCTTAGCGACTACGAAAGGCACACACACACACACACACACACACACACACACACACACACACACACACACACACACATCGGCTATTTGCCGAACGACCCGACAAACCGCGATAACAAATATGGCAGCTACAGGTTTTCACCGATGCTCTTTCAGAGAAGAGGGCGAGGAATGATTTAGTAGAGGATTCCAAACGACGCCACAATGAACCGGCGCGGTGACAAACAGCCGAGGACGACGTCGTCGAGACACGTCACTTCGCCACACCTCGCGCGCTCGCAAGAACCGAAAGGGCAAAGGCGGAAGCACAAACAAGAGGCGGACGGGCGGGCGGGTGGGCGGCGGGCAACGCCCTCTGCAGAGGATGGTGCGAGCAGCCACGTGTTCTATTTACTCTCGCATCACACGCATCGAAGTCTTTTATTACAACAAAGGCGCAAGAATAAGCAACATTAAAAACTGGTCGATACGCATGTAAAATAAAATACGGTAAGAATTGAGTCAGATTGTACACACACACACACATACACAAAGTTAGTGCCGGATGATTTTTAACGAATCATAGCCAAAGATTACAATAAAATACGAAACAGCTCAAAGCTAATACTCAAATTAACCTGTAGATTACTTTTATATCCAAACATATTAAAAAGAAAGCTGTTATTGCGAATACTTTTTTACTACTGCTCTTCAACAATTTTCTATTAGTAATAACTCCATTGAACCCTAAATATCTTCCCTGACGAAATCTATTCCCTCTCGTCTCATTTTTGAAATATTCTGATCGCTTAATATACGACTACACGCCACACATGTGGACAAAGTGAAAACTTCTACATTCCACCTGCCCATCGTCGCTTTAATTCGCGTTAACAAATCGAAGCGCATTAACAGCGTATTCACACAAACATATTTCCGAGAGCGCGAATAAAATATGGGCAACTTTTCTTGAAGAGGACCTGCCTGGCCGCGTCCAGAACTTCGTATCCGCGCCAACTCGAGCCCGGGCTCCAAGACTCGTTCATTTAGCACCGCGGCACGGTGTTCGCGTTTCACGTAATTAAGTGACATCCCACACGAACGAGTGAAATGGAAGGGAAAAAAAGAAGAGCGGAAGGCGTTCGAACCGCGAAGACTGCGCGCGCAAACGAGTTTTTACGACGCGACAGAGGATTTAATCGTAAATAATGATCGTGTAAGACGCGATCCGGTAAAAAAAAAGAAGAAAAATTAAAGAATCGGACTAATGGACGTTCTAGGTGGGAAACAGCAACGGATTGCGTGATTCAAACCGGCGTGATGGGATTGGCAGAGAGAAGAGGTGATATTATTTGTAGTTTTCATAAAACTACAGAGTTGACTGTTTTATATTTAACATTTTTTTTAAAAGAAAAAATGTTTGCAAGTCCTTCAGTAGTGTTTCTTCCTGAAATTAAAAGTAGATCCTTACATTTTAAAAATTCCCTGATAATATTTTTCTCTAGATGACATAACCAGTTATAACAAGATCGTTGCTGCTACAAGCTCAAACTGAAATTTCTTGCTAGACTGTTCATCGTGAATAAATAAATAAATAAAGAAGAAGAAGAAGAAGAAGAAGAAGAAGAAGAAGTACAAGAGGACACACCAACCAACCAAGGTCCACGCCAACGAAAATTCACGTTTCTGCTTCAAGCCACCGTCCTGCTCGGAGGAAAGTCGGACGGCGATCCAACAGCGGCGCGGGTCCGCGACCGCGCCGGGCCGTCCGACCGACAGGCGACAAGTGGCTAAGCCGGGCTTTATCGCCCTCGGGAGACGATGAGCGTCAGATAAAGTCGCTATAAATTAGGCACCGGCTTAGGCGAGCCGTCGCAATCGCCGGCGGCAGCTTTGGCGCGCGCGCTATCGCCCGCAGATTTACGCGGTGGCTGCCGGCCCCGATATACACGCCCGCCCGCGTGCGCGCGCGCGCGAGATGTGGATCGCCAAGGTCGCCCGCCGAAACAAGGCCGCAGTCCCGGCCAACGCCTCGCATGTGGATGCAACGCTACCTGCCGAGAAGCGGGCGACCGCACGGGAACCGATTCTCAGAGAAGCACACGGCCGGTCCCTCATTTCGAACGGCGTTTGACTATTGTCCGAATAATATTTTTGTCTACTTGACAGCTAGCCACTGGCAGGGGAGAGGGGGGTTCCATTATCCAATCTGAGGACTTCAAATTCTGAATACGTCACTGCAGAGTTGCGTATACTTATTAAGAAAAAAATTAAATCGTATGGCGCGAAGCAACCGAAAATTGAAGATCGCCGCCACTTCTTTGGTTATGCAACGTATGTGCGGTTCTCTGTCGTCTGCTGTTGTGTGCTCTTATTTGTTTCTTGCTCCTGCTGTGTGATCTGGTGCAAGATCGGCCACCCGAGTATAGTGGCAACATCTTTCAACCCCTATCGCCATCTGCTGTGTAGACAGAAATATTCATTATTCGGGCAATAAGGACAGAAATTAGCAAAGCTAGCCATCACTCAGGGCTTGGGACTTTAGAAAAAAAGACTAGGTTCAGAAAGAAGGAGCTGCAGCAGTTCTGATTTTCTTAGCTCCCATAATAAAGTGGGGCAGTAGAAGTAGAAGAAACTGTTAACATGTTATTATTCCATATTGAAGCTCCGTTGATACATTATTTAATATTGTACCTCTGTAATACGTAATATTGTTCGTATTTATTTTCAAAACCAATAATTTGCATGTTACTAAATTTTAGGTTAGTTACTATAGTAACTAGGGAGGAAAGCAAGGAAAACATGAAATCGCATCTGACAAACTGAAAATGTATGTAATATGATTGACTTCATTACGAATCAATTGCTACAACATCCAAAAATGTCAGACCCACCTCATCGATACGCACCTCATCTTGAAATTAACCTTTGGAAAACTTCACTAACACACATCTGCGCTAATATCTTCATGATGCCTCTACAGAAATCTTTCCTGAACCCAAGATGCTTAAGAAAACCACAGGAGAACAATCAAGCTTTCCCTGCTACTTTCAAGCCACAACACATACAAAAGCCGCAACGCATTCCTTCCAGTCATCCTGAAAGAAATAGAGAAAACCATAATCCAAGTACCTAACGAGCACGAAAGAAAGAAACTAGTATACGCAGCAAACACAAGAAAAACACTCGAAATCTACGAAGATGCCTGTTAACATTCCGCTGTAAGCTAGCAATTACAAAGACAATGGAGGGCAGAAAAGCTTCTTCTTTTTATTTACACAAAAGGTACTTACCTTTTTTTAAGATTTACTAGTAACGTATGTTAGAAATTAAATACTGGCAACTTAAATATAAACTTATGTCTTCTATACACAAGCGTGTACTACATAATATCAAGTTGAACTGATCACTTGTTTTTATAACGTACACTCCTACAGAAATATTGATATCGATTCTTTTACATTAAATTCTTCGATAATATTTTTTAACAATTCAGGAAAGTAAAAAAAATACTAGTTTACATAAAAACATTCAACTTCGCATTAGTATAAAGATTAGACGTTTGCTGACAAAATATATCAAAACTTTTAATAGATCATATGTGATTCCGACATTTTCTTTTTCGATACCAACATGAGAAGACGTATGGAATCCGTCAGCCTTGAAATTGAAACAATAGCCAACGGAAATTCGGCGGTATCGTCATATCCCTAGATACGATCTCCGACACCAAGCATGCCTTCGAGGCAGCCACATATCGATTGTTTCCGCGATGTGTCCCGTTGCCAAAGGCACTCCCATTGGCCACGAGGCATTCCAGCTGAAGAGGAATGAGCTGGCAACAGCGGAGGGCGACGACGGCGGCGGCGGCGGCGGCGAGGTGGCGCACGCGGTCGCGCCGCGCGAAATGGCGAAGCAGGCGGCGCGAGGCAGGCGACAAAGAGCTCGCCCGGTGCGGGCACGCCGCGAGCAAACCCAGGGAATTCCAAATGAGCATTGTGAAAACGCAACTTTACCGGCGCTTGCGCCAACAGATTCTGTTTGTCCGTGCGCGGCGTTGTTGACTCGCGGCATTTTTTTTTCTTCTCCAACCGCCATGAAACGTTCGTCAAACAAAGTAGGCTAAACGATTCCTCTCCTGCACCTCCACCTCCGCCTCCGCCTCTGCACTGGTCACGGGAGGAATGACACGATGCACATCAAGCTTATGATGCACCAGGAAGTTCTTGGAGAAGCATCGATTAGTTGGTTAGTTTTAGCCCGAACGGTCAATTTCGATTGTGAGAAATTACAACCTGAATACTGATTTCGGTGGTTTAACAATATCATTGTGGGATATAGTGTTATCCTAACATTTTACCAAAATCCTCTATTTTATTTATTTCACATAAAAGGCAATTATAACTGTGTGAGGCATACTACAGAAGTAAGTCTCAGACATTTTAAGATTAAATTCTAAAAACTACACTGAGTAAACGAGTGATAAATTCATTATGATTCTCTGAACTTTCACACTAACAACGTAAATCATTTAACAATATTAAGAATCTCATTAACGAATATATATTTTCGAAGAAAACAAATTTCGTACGCATTTACAATCGTGAGAAATCCAGTACTAGATTTACTAAAACATTGTTCATTTGTTTGTAACATTTATATATAATAGTGTATTACACGACGTCTTGCAATTCTTAATGATAAATGTTTCATGCAGTACCAATACAACAGTATTACACCAATGTTCTAGTCAAGTGTTCGTCATGCAATTCCTTGGAGACATCGAAACATCGGTAGACCTGCAACCCGAACCATTCCACGACGCGCGACACGCCATCATGTGGCAGAGTGCGAGCGCGCGGAAATACATTCCGGCACAGAAACCGGATTCGCTCCACAACTTTTTTATTATTTAAAAAAAATCCAATTTCCGTCGGGAACGCGGCCGGGAAAGTCGACGGAGGTAAAATATAACGGACGCGTGTATATGTACGAGTATATACTCCCCTCGCGCGCGAGCCCCCTCCGCCCGACCCCCTCGCTCTCCGCGTCCGAAACAAGATGTACCGCGCACAGGCCGCATCACGCGGGGCGCGGAATTTGCAATTTAAATCGCAACAATAAGTACACGCTACCCGACGCTGCGCTGTTTCCTGAGCCAAAAACATCGCCGCCCGCATCCGGCGAGGCGAGGCGTGGCGCGGAGGGGCGGGGGGCCGCCGAAAGGGCGGGCGGGAAACGGGCGAGAGAATGAGCGAGTGAAAGAGAAGCCTTTGTACATTTTATTAGCGTAATAGGGTCCGCATCGCGTCGAGAAATAGTGGTGAAATGAAGGCAAGGGCGGAAATGTTTACACTGGTTTCGAGAATGGAGAGCGCCGGGAGGGAGGGAAAATATGGGCGGCGGCGGCGGCGGCGTTCGCCGAGTCTGCGCTACGTCTCCATGACCAGAAACGAATTTTCCGAAACTACAAAACGCAGTATGCATAGTTTGATTACACGCATGAAAACAACTATTTGTTGCACGTTATCTCTATAACACATAACAGAATACACGTAGCGCATGAAAACAACTATTTGTTGCACGTTATCACTATAACACATGAAAGAATAAACGTATTGAACGTACCTGAGCAAAATACATGAAGTACATGTCTGTCACCAATTTCGAAGATATAATATGTTTTTAAAAAATCCTCACAGACAGCTTTGTAGAAAATAACTCTGAACCAAACACTATAAAATTCAATACGACTCCTTTGATGTACAAAACGAACGATCCGTGCACAGACAAAACAGCGTCGCGAAACAATAGAATGGAATACTCACGAGCTTACACAATAGATTGTTGATAATAACCAGACGTTAGTGATTGTTGCCTTGTTATTTCTAAGAGCTAAATGTACACTGAACTGAGAACTGAAATTCAACATCTAATATTCATGTTTTGAAACAGAAGGAGCTACACGTAATTGAAGCAAAGATGTTCTGATTCCAGTGTTCCTAAGGTGGTATTCATTCCAGTTGCTAGTCGAACACCTTACCATTTATTTCATAGATTAACAATATCAGATTGTACATGTGAACGGAGCATTTAAATAATTATTTGTAAATAGATAAAAGAGAAGAAGTGGATAGTTACGATAGAAAAACAATGTTTACAAATATATTTAGTCTCCCGCATGATTTTGCATAAGTTGGCAATACCTAATAACGGTATGTTGTCTTCGGCGCCCCTACTTTTCTTTCTTTCTGCGTCGAATATTAGTCCACATTGTTTACAAGGAAAGTGAATTATTGACAAATACTTTGTGGTTGTGTGCGGTACAGAATTTTGGTTAGAATAGATCTCGTAGTCCAAGAGAAACAGTGGTGACAATAGCACGTTTTGCACAGCATAACTTCTAACGAGAACCAATACTTCCGGTTGTGATGAATTTCGCATCGTAGATTTCATATTTATTTAGTCTAAAAACTCTACGTATGAGGGAAAAGATAATCCGCGCACGTTTTCTTGAGTTCCAGAATCTCCTAGTAGCTTTGTAGAAGTTGTAGCAACTTGCTGAATGACACTGCAGTTTTTTTTACCAATTACTCGTCAGAATGCAACGTGAGGTATGTTACACTTAATACGATCTGAGCCCTCAAAAAATTACGACGTATTGAATTAAAGAAAAAAGCACTTTCACCGTATAATTTCAATAACTTATTTTTTTTTTTAACTATACCAGCGAAAGGTTTTCCAGACGAGCCTCTACTAATCAGTCAGAGCCACTGCAGTGACATCAGTTGATGCTCTGCAGCTACAGCAGCGAGGAACACTGACAAATGGCGCGACCGCCGCAAGAGAAATCGCTTGTGGGAGGCGACAAGGGCGTCGGCTGTGACGCGCGAAAGCGGGCAGGGCGTGCGCACGGGCGTGTGCACGCGCGCGTGCTCGCCCTGCGCGAAGAGGCGCGCGCCGCGTGACGCCGCGTGTCGCCTGTCGCGGCCGTCCGCACGCCCGCGCGCCAAACGACACGACCGGAACTACTTCGCTTTTCCCCTAGTTACTGCAGCCTCAGGTTCTCTTTAGTTTTCTTCCTGATTGTGAGCGCAAGCTGGCCAATATACAAGATGGCCTCTCATTTCCTGAAACAAATTTATCTGACTTTTCCAGGCCTTCCAAAGAATTTAAAAAATAAATTCACTGACATATTTGTAATTTCACGTAAAATACAATATTAAAGTAAGCGCAATATTAAAGAAATTCATTTGTCAGCTCCCTAAGTTTGCTAAGATAAAGGAACAGATTTTGAAAAATAACTATACAAATAGAAATCGAGCAAAAAATAGTTTTCAACGTTTTTAGGACTAATATTTAGTTTTACAACAATCTCAAATTTTTCCCTGACTTCTCAAGATTCTTACACACATTCCCATTTTTTTTTCCGGTTTTCCAAAAAATGTTCGCACTGATTTAATAGAGTGGCTAACCCACAATAAACTGGTAAAATATATAGGACATCAACAAGATACCAAATTAACAGGAAGCACCACATAGATAATAAACTAATTGAAGCCGAATTAAAATCTCTGCAAACTAAAACAACTCATTCACAGAAATATTCCCATACCATTCAATTCCGCAATATTCATGTACGAATAGACGTCATATAAACTATTATAAGACGTCTACTACTGACATTGAAAGTAGCCTTCCGAAGTGAAGTATGGTACTGCGGTTTTGCACGTCTAACCAGTAATTAAAGAGAAACCAATACTTTCAAAACTACTTTTCATAAAATAGTACAGCACTTCCGCATGATTTCGTCATTGGGCAAAATTTTAATGCCTCCAAGTCGTTAAACGTTAACTACATAGCATGCATTTCAGACATGCAATAAAGTACTAATGTGAGAAAAATGTGAAAACCCTCATAAACACTCTCATATCTCAGGTGAGAAAGAGACAAACGTGAGACTGAAGTCAATCCTAATAATTAAGAAATGAAATAAATGGCGTAAGTTGCACAAGAACGCGTAGCTTTATGGTTCTTTGCCATTAAAAAAAATAACAGGCGCTAACAACAAGTATAATTAACTCGTACGATAAAAGCCACTTTCAATCTTCTATCACCGGGAAAGCACCGAACTGCAATTGTGAGGCGAATTTTATCTGGTATTAACTGGTTATCACTAAATTTTAGAAGCATTTCATTATTCACAACTGACGTAAAATGATTGAAACAAAAAGGAACTATTTAGAAAACTGCAAGCAATCGCCACTGTTAGACAAGAGTGAACAAATATAGAAAGCCTTGATTTACGCAGTGGTGTTTGTATATAAAAATACCTGTCTCCACGTACTTCCAGAAATAGAAACATTTTGATTGAGGCAAAACCACTGAAAGATGTTTATATTGAAATGAAAGTAGAAGTATTGATGGTTTCGACTTGCATTACTATTTCAGTACCACCAACACTTCACCAGCTCATGTATTAAAAGCCCAGTATTCAACAATTACTTCAGTTCTACACTTCAGGATCAGTAACAATGGCAGAGATACCTCGGGAGTTAGAAGACCACCCCAACGAAGTAACCTGCATCGTTAGACAATGCAAAAGACTCAGTTTCTGGTGCACCAGGAGGAGGTTGGTAAGTTGTGCGATCCAGAATGGGTTTTGCCGGGAGAATCCTCGAGTGGTGACAGCAACAACAATTGTTCCCATAGGTCAATCCCGGCTACGCCAGCACTCTTTGTCGAGCTGTCAACAACCCCATGTGCTTCGACACTCTTTGGCACTCACTTCCAACGGGAGCGCGTCGCGACGCTGTCCGCTTGGGGAGGCGTCACAACCATATCATCCCCATCGTCCTGCTCTACCCCGCTCTACCCCGCTCCGCTCTACCCCACTCCACTCCGCTCCGCTCTACCCCACTCCACTCCGCTCCGCTCTACCCCACTCCACTCCGCTCCGCTCTACCCCACTCCACTCCGCTCCGCTCTACCCCACTCCGCTCCGCTCTACCCCCTCAGCTCCGCTCTACCCCACTCTGCTCCGGTCTACCCCATTCCGCTACGCACTACCCCGCTCCGCTCCGCTCTGCCTCGCTCCGGTCTGCTTTGCTGTGCTCCGCTCCGTCCCGCGGCGCGCGCGTCGGATTCCGCACAGGCCTGTGCGGCGTCGGGGCGCGTCGGGGCGTGACGCCCGCGGCGGCGGCGGCGTCCCCGCGCGCCGTGCGTTGGCGCCGCCCGTGTGCGCGCTGTCCACCACGCATAGCGACGCGTCGCGTTCCGCACGGATCGCTACGGTGCCAACTCCGCCGCCTTCTCTTCCTCCTCCGCCGCCGCCACTGCCGTCGCCACATAGCTTTGCCACGTTTTCAAAGTCATGTGTGTGTAGAGGGGAGAGATTTTGGTGTGCCAGAAAAAATATTATAAATTGAAAATAGCTTTTAACTTCGAGTTCAAGACGAAAAGAAGATAATCAAAACTATGTTTTTAAGAAATTATTGTTCATTATAAACACTATGTGATCTGATACAGGATGATAAGTGGGTATATTTAACTTTATGCACCAATAATATAAAATTAATTCACATTTTTTATATTAAATAATGTTGCAGAATCTCTAGAAGCAAAAAATAAATAATCAATAAATAAACCTGATTTTGGAATTAATAGTATACGTAATACGTGTACTACATATAAACAGTATTCGAAGTAAGTTATAGTAGGTGATATATAGTACGTTATATAGTAGGTTCGGTACGTAGATTCTCGGCACAGAACTCAATTGCACAAAAAAATGTTTTAAAACTATATATAAATCAGATTTTATTGGAAAGTGAACAAAAGTTACATTTTGCAACTGAATTTCTTCAAATTGATCCCATCACTCGCCATTTAAAATTCCCGGGAGGTATCAACTCAACCTCGAAGTGTTCGGGTGAAAGCCGGAGAGTTGGCAAGCCTTGGCTCGCGTACCGGCGCGTCAAGCGGCTGGCAGCGCACCGCTGCCTCCACACCGCCGCCGCGGCTCAGACACAACACGATAAGCGCGATGTGTGGTCTGCGGCGGGCGAGCGCGCTCCGCCCCGCAGCCCCGGCACGGCGGCGCCCGGCGCCCACAGGCCGGTCGGTCGGGCGTTCCGCCTAAGGAGCTTAGCGGAGATGTTTCGATTAACTGGAAAAGGAGGACGAGAGGGCGCAGGGAGGAACGGAGGAGCTTAGATGTAAATTAATTCTTCATGTGAAATGGAGGGTCCAAATTAGCATGAATTTCGCAAGTTTAATGCACCAATTTCGGATAGGACGTTTCATCAAAATTCGGCATCACAAAGGAAGGAAACTTCGTATTTCTTTGAATGTTCACGTGTGGCTAAACAGGTTCGCAAACACCACCGCTACATATTCCATTTTAAACCACTACAACATGTGCCACATTGTCGTACTAAAAAATATTTACATGATATTATAATTGTAATCGCTTTCGAATTAGTATAAGCAAAGCAATGACAACATTAAATAATACGTGCATGCCAATCAGGATTTAAACTCTACACACAATATGGGTAATTGCAACTTCAGCGAATTGAGATAAGAGTTCTCGAATGAATGCACAAGCGGCATTATCTCCCTCTCTCTGCGTGAGTGAATTACGAAACGTCTCCTCGATACGCCAAGATAATGCAATACTCGATTGAGCAGATGCTTCGCAGCTGTCGCTTATCGCAATCATAACATAAATCCGCGGGCGAGAAAATCTCGAAAGCAAGATGCATGCAGTAGCAAAGCACCTCGCCGCACCATTGGAAATGCAGAACAATGGAGAAGGGATGTGTGACATTTGAGTGCAGAAAATGCTTATCAAAGATACTGCAGTAGCATTTACAGATTACTTTGCTGTCCAAAGGAGTAGAATAGTCAAGGATGGTTGACATTTGATTGTAAGAAATATTGATCATTCAAGTCCATACGTTGTACTAAGACTAAGCATTCGATTGATTGGCATATTAAGGTTTCTTATTAATCTTATGAGGTCATGTGATAAGGAAGCAAAGTGTATAGGAGTAATTGTATAATTTTTAGTAAGTATAATAAATATAATGGTTATTGCTCTTCGTAATTTCAAGTATATTCTTGACATATTATACCTGGGGGGGGGGGGGGGGTACTATGGAGGTTCGTTACTTCTAATGACCTCCCAAAAACCATACATGTTTAGTTTTAAAACTTTCTATATGTAATGTAAATTATACATACATTCACACATTTTCATCAATTATGCTTTAGAATCTAGCTTTTTTTTCAGAAGTGAATAATCGGGTAGGCCACCTTCAAAATCTCGGCCTAGAAATTCTCAAATTCTCAAACGGGAGTAAAAAGCGGGTCTATTGCATATCTAACACATACTTTTTGTGTCGTGTCTTACAATAGGTCTCTAGAGGGGCTCTTAATCCAAACAACACTCTTTCGCAAAAGTATCTCTGACCGAATCGTTCGCCATCCGAACAGTTTCGTCTCCCGGCGACCCACTGTACACCACCCGCAAAATACCGAGCAGCGGCCTCTCAGCGCCCGAGGGCGCAGAAATTCTCGGAGTCGGTCGAGCGTGTTTCCCGGCCGCAGAGCGACCGCCCCGCGGCGGCGAGCGCAGCGCTGCGCGGCGCAGCACACAGCGGCGCAGCGCCGGGTGAAAAGTGCGCGCGGCTGCGTGTAGCTGCGCTGCGCCGAGGGCGGCGAGGGCGCGGGTGGGCGGCGGAGGGCGGCGGCGAGAGCGCCGGAGGTCCCCGAAGACGAGGCTAATTCCGTCTGCGACCGGCGCGGCGCGCAGCGGGGGAGTGGCTGCGGCGCGTAGCGGCAGCGGCGGCAACGGCGGCGGCTTGGTGGCCCCGGCGGGGGGAGGGAAGTGTTAATTACGTGTTCACGTTAGAGGGGATTACATTTGCTCCGGCGGCGGTGGCGCGGGAGGGGGAGCGGTGGGGACGCCGAGGGAGAGCGCGCGTGGAGCGGAGCGAGGCGAGGCGAGGAGAGGGCGGCCGCTGCCGCCACCGCCGCCGCCGCTGCCGGCGCCCGGGATGTAACAAATGAAGCCCGACACCGCACGCGGTGAACCACCGCCGCCGCCGCCGCCCGACAGAGAGCGGAGATCCGCCGCTGCGGCGGACGCACTCGACCCGGCTGCAACTCCTCGCCTCTCTCTGCGACCCCGCCCTGCCACTACCCCGCCACGCCTTTCTCGCTCTGCGACCAATTAGTCGTCCTGCAGCGGCGGCCGCGCGGTCAGCCGACTGACCCTCGCCTCCCGAAGGCCGCGCTCCTCCCGCCCTTGCCCTTCGGGAGACCCGCCCCCACCCACGAGGTGGACGAAGGACGGGCCTGGCCTGGGGGCGACCTACGCTACGCAACGCGACGCGAATCGGAATGCCCAACGCAGGGCACTGCGTTCCCTGCTGAGACATACGCGATGGAATTGTTGAACGATAAAACTATGCGAAAAAATAACAAAAAACTGTGAATCGTAGTAAACAATTGATTGACAAAAGTTTCTTTCTTTTCTTTTCATTTTTACATTTTAGTGATAAACTGGAATGTTATAAAATTATTTGTCGACATCAAAACAAGTAAGTTTCAAATTTAGAAAAAAAGAATACCATAAAATTCAGAAATCATATTCAATTGCTACTGAAATATATTTTTTATTAACTTGTGTAGTGTCTGAAAGTCATTCAATTCTTTTTTCTCGCGTCATTCAGTAATCTACACAAACCATCTCTGACAGACATTTATCATCATCATCATCATCATCATCATCATCATCATCATCATCCTAAATGCCAAAATGTGCCTAGTCTCTGCCACTATCACATTCTGTCCTACGGTGTCCTTTTCATCTCTGCGTAGTTTTTGAACTGTAATTCGGTTTGAAGTTGTTTTTATTCTAAGTCTCCCTCTTCCTCTTTTTCCAACAATTTTACAGTACGAAAATGTGTTTAACAATTGGTTATGCTTAAAAATACTTACAGACACGCTAAAAATAAAAAAATAAAAAACTTCACCATTTAGTTTTTTTGTTTGTCACTTGGCCATTCACGCAGGTTCTACAATACGAAGTCTACTTTTTCCCCCCCCTCCATTTCGCGCAAGACCGCGCAGCCACGCGGAGTAATTACCGAGCCAACAGGCGAACCCACAACGCCGTGGAACGCCCCATTAATCCGGCGGGCAACAGCGCCAGCGCGAATTCCAAGCACCTGCAGCGCGCGGGGCGGGCACGCCCATGTCGCGGCGACCGCTTCCTTTTGGCAAGCGAACGCTGCCTGCCGCTGGAACGAGTTGTCGGGCGCACGCGGACGCCCCGCCTGCACTTACACGGCAATTCGACTCCAATTCGGGTTTAATCCTGCGGGCGGCGAGCTGTCGTCTGGCAGCTAGCTCAGCCCCGCCCGCCCCGCACCTCCCGCTCTGGCCCGCTTCTGCCCGCTTCGCTCCGCTCCGCTCCACACCGCCCCACACCCCGCTCCGCAACACGCCTTCGTCGCCCAGCTCACCCGGGCCCCGCGACCCGAGAGGTGGGGGCTTTCACGAAGGTGGCAGAGGTACATCCGCACGGCCTAGGGGTGTCTGTCGCTTTCGGAAGAGCGTACAAAGCGAGGCGTGAAATTCATTTTCATTCCGTCAACAACTTACTGGTGTGTCCTTTACAACTTATTAATTGAATCGTCGGAGGCAGGTAACGAGCAAAAAGTTCTAAGTAACAGTACGTTATTACGGTTGATAATATTACTTTTTTTCATTTCGTATTATGTCATGTCTCCCTTACCCCAAAGTGTGGACAATAAATAAAAACAGAAATCAGTCCTGGGAATGCCGCTAGCAGACAAAAGCCGGATTAATACGACCCTAAAATGCCAAATACGTATACGTGTTTGTTGCACATTTGTTGCACGTTTTCGTACAGTTGACAAAAATGGACATATTGAGAGATGTATGTAGGATATATACTATAATAACCGCCAATATTGAAAGCGAATTTGAAGATTAAGTTTTCACTTTAAAGCCCTTATAATGGATGAGGATGAAATTCTGTACCGCAGAGGGATCAGGTCAAATTGAATCAAAATACTCCCCATACATAGTAAGTAAAATTTTCCTAAAAGGAAGCTTACATTTTAGCACATTTATTCTCGTTACTACGGAACGATCTCAATCAATACGTCAATACATTTTACCCAGGTTACTCAGTCACCGTAACCAGATAACGAAAGTACATAAACATTTACTACTTAATTATTTCAGAAAACTACGACACAGAAAATATGTATTGCACTGAACTACCAAACGCTTGAAAATATAGAGCACAAACCACTCAAGACCGCATAAGTCGCCTTCGAGCGCCGGGACACCCCTGCGCGTTCCGCCGCCGCCGCCGCTGCGGCCGCCGCCGACTCTATAAATCGCGCGGGCTGGGCAACAGGGCGCGCTGTCCCCGTAATAAACCGCCCCGCAGGAAGCCCGCTTGTTGGCCGTCAGGCCGCCGCCGGCGCCCAGCCGCGACCACGCGCTCTGTAACTCACGACGGCGGCGGCGAAGGCGGGGGACAAGAAGGTGAAGGTAGAGGCGAAGGCGGAGGCAGAGGCGAAGGCGAAGGTGGAGGTAGCGGCGAAGGCGGAGGCGAAGGCGAACGCCGCGGAGGCGAACGCGGCGGAGGCGCATGCAGAGACGGAGGCGGCGGAGGCGGAGGCGGTGGCGGTGGCGGTGGCGGCGGTGGCGGTGGCGGCGGTGGCGGCGGTGGCGGAGGCGGAGGCGGAGGCGGTGGCGGTGGTGGTGGCGGTGGCGGCGGCGGTGGTGGCGGTGGCGGTGGTGGTGGCGGTGGCGGCGGCGGTGGTGGCGGTGGCGGCGGCGGCGGCGGCGGGGCCTTGCGCGGCCGCCTCGCTTTCTTACGTCGTGGTCGCCCCCGCCCCCGCGCCGCCCACCGGCCGCGTCGCCGTCGTCGCGACGCTGCTGTAGCCGCTCCGCGTCGAGGTAGTACGACAGGTTACATTACACACGATCCTACTAAGCATGCCCGGCGAGCCAAACGAGTCGGCCATTTGCTCGGAAACGTGCTCCGAGTTGACAAAAGTGCTGCTGCTGCTGCTGCGGTGGCGGAGGCTGGTGATGGGTCGCACGGAACAAACGCCGCGCACGCTGGGCTGAGCTGGGCTGGGCGAACGACGGTGGCCCTGTCGCGTGGGAAAGAACCAGCTGCTTCTCTGCGTGACTCCAACGAGTGTAATAGACACAGTAGCGATTTTTATTCTTGAAATTTTTGATATTAGCTGCAGAAAAGGCTATGATTTGGGACTTTCACACATTTTGGGGAGGTTTGAAAACTCAAAAAATTGACCGAAAACAAACATTTTCGAGATTTGCCTCTTCCTTCCACGCTTACAATTGGCAGGGGGCATATTACTATGAATCTAGGAGGCTGACGGAAAAATACGAGTGTTTGAAGATGAAGACGATTATGACGAGATTGGATAATGTCGCAATGTGAGAATAGGTGGCATAGGAAACACAAAAATGTCGAGAAAACCTACCGCCAATTCGCTTCGCCCAAGAGAAATTCCACATCACGTGCTCGAGATTTGAATCCAAATGTGCCGTTAGAGCGTTAGTCGTTACGCTGTAATTCGTCCCTCATTATATTCGTCGATTTCGTTCTGATAACGACGGCATTGAACGCCGAAGTCGAATAATAGATTCTAGAAGCTACGCAAGCCAGAATACACCTAACCAAATTCTTCAGGAAGTGACCCGGCGAGGGCTCTCAAAAGGCGAAGTTAATGGCACCCGCCGCGAAACAGGAAGTTGACAAAAGACACGCCCGGGGCAATACAGTTGCCCGTAAGTACACAACTCTTCACCGCCCCGAACGCCGATCCAACGAGAATCGTTCGCTGACTACGAATGCTTTCGAACGCCTATGTTCATCTCCCAATCTCCCGTGCTGATTCAGCACAGTCGCTGCCTCTTATTAGGAAGGAGCGAGTTGGAATGGCGGGCGAGTTGACCGGCTTTCAATACGTTTCGTCGCAGACAGAACCAGTTAGTTGGTCAACATCAGATCCGAGCGCTGGCGTAGGCTGACAATTGGAATCCAATTCAGTCGGCTCTTGGCGCTTTGCATTGTAGAGATCGATCTTGAAGATTCGTATGCACAAGGCGCATACAATTTATTCATCTCTACGCAAATAACGGCACAATAACTAACCAGGTATTAATTTAAAAAAATATTGACGGGAAATTCTGAATATCTAATTTAGATGATGATTTTTTTTCTCGCAGCCCAAAAATGAACCTTGAAAAAGATCATATTTCTAATAACAAAAATCAAGACAAGAAATATTCGAATCAATAAACCAAGGAACTGACGGGAGTACTGACCTCCAACAGAAAGGAAAGATCTGCTCGCAGTTTACAAGTCAATTATCTGAAGCATCAAAACGAGAATAGCAGATACGATTATATGCCTTACAATGGCATGTCGCGTATCTGCCGAATCCTCTTGATAACGCTAATCCTACGAACTGCTTCGCCATACGCAGTCGAGAACGTCACGATAGATATTAACTGCTACTTACTAACGTGGCTAATTGATTACAAATATTAGTATACGTTGTCGTACAACCACTTGCGAGGCATTGATACACGAGGCGCAGAAGTGAGTACGCTACCACATCGTTCGCCGTCTGAAAAATACGGCAGAATCATTTTCGACGTCATCGCCATATTTGCCTGTCTCCGATATGTAGCACAACCCCACTTGACGAAACCGATGTTTCTCAGAACGCAGAAGCCGTTAATTCCAAACCGTCGCGGCCTCCGCTATCGTCACCAACTTCGCTTTCTCTTCAGACCACAAGAAGGTTGAATCTAGGCATGTTGTGATGGTATACTAGTTCGCTCCGGCAGTTTATGTACTCGCTCTTCTATCAAGACCAACACACCTAACTTCCTGTAACCGTTAATAGCAATACACATTTTAAAATAGAGAAAATAATGTGCATTCATGAGCGGGCAGCAGGGGTCGATGCACCCCTATCCACGATTATGTAAGCTACTCCCCACAGCGAACCACAAAATATAACTCACAAATAATATTGTTCAGAGAAGTAGTCAACCCGTATGAAGCATCACAAAGCGAGAAAAGGAACTTCTATTCTAAATATTACTGCGTAAAAATGCTTAATTTAAACCAAGAAGGTTTCTTCATATCTTCACTAAATTTTTGAAAACGGTATAGCAATGTTCGGTACAAATTTACAGCAACGGTATATATTTTTTTAAAAATCGACAGCCTTTTACGTTTCTAGCTTTTTGTATACTTTGTCTATAGTAGCACTTTGGAGATTATGCGCGTGTGCAAAAGGTCGCTATTGGTGTCGATTGTTACACTCTAATTTGCATTAAATCCCTTATACGAATATAACTAAGGTATCGATTCTCGAAGAATATGAATAACTCAATAGAAAGTTTTTTTCACGGCGAAGAGTTGCAGCAACCGACAGCACTATGGATTTTCTGCGCCTGCGCAGTTCGAGTTTCGCATTACCCTCGTGCATTTGCGCATGCGCAGACGATCGAGATTCGCTTCCCCTCTCCAGTTACCCTGGAGGGGCGGGAATTTATTTGATTTAGGAATACATAATACCTGCAGCCGATGAGGCTTTTGCAGGTTATAAGGGCAGTAACTTAAACTAACTAATGCCAACTTAAAAAGTAATTGCATTTCCTCTTTGGGAATTGTTTGTTTTTTTTATTTAGTTGTAAAGAGTTTCGGATTAGTTCTCTATAATGTACTTGTTTCTTTTTATTTTTTATTTTTTTCGATCGAGATTCAAGGCGATTGCTTCACGCTCTGCCGTGCCTCGCTGTCACCCGCCGTCAGCGGTCGCTGCCTCCCACGCCGCGGCGCGCGCTCACGGGCAGGCGCCCGGGTCACGACCAGCGCTCCCGGGCGCCCGACGCGCGCCGGTCGTGGGTCGTGGGTTCGTGGCCGCGCCATCCGCCACAGCCTGGTCGCCGTGACCGGCTGCTGCTCCCACCGCCTCACCAACCACCGCTCCCACCCCCGCCCCTTCCTGCGAATGACGCCACCTCACCAACCAGTGCCGCCACCCAACGCAATCCGACGCTTGCGCTTCTTCCGGAGGAGAACTCTGGTGGTGAGAGGTGCATAGCACGCCGGCTACGAGAAAGTAGTGAACGGATTGCGAGTAGTGCATGCCGGGTTCGAGAAAGTAGTGAACGTCTACAGGCTAGTGTTTTTTTTTTTTGCAGAGCCTACCGTAAAACAATATGATGCATGCTAGAGGGAATCTAATTGTATGAAATCTTGAAAGAATTATGAACAATGTCAGTGGCGCACCCAAGGGGGGGAGGTAGCTCATGAGGCTTCAGCCCCCCCCCCTCTCCCGAAGCGAATTATACATATAAAAAAATTTAAAAAATGATAATTTTCTATACTAATGAAAGTCATTCAATATATGAATTGTTTACGTTGTCAATAATAACTACATAGTGACAAATAAAACTACAGTTTACTTTCAGCTTAAAAAATAACTTCATAAGAAAACATCAAGTCGGCTTGACACTAACCCTGTAGTCCCCCACCCCAAACCCGACAGCGCGAAAAATACTAGGTACGGGTCTACACACTGTTCTTTCTGAGATTTAAGGAAGTAGTTCTGACTTGTGATGACCATGTGTGCTGCTAACACTAAATTCCCGTAATGCCGCATCCACTTGATTGGCATTTGTTTCACAGCTCTAGTCGAACAATGTAATGTTGCATCTCGGGAATATAAAATTAACAGAACACTTTGCCGCAACACTTGGAACACATTCCATTTATTCTAATCACGTGACTTGTATAGTATATGAAACGACTCCTTACAAACGATATTTAAGATGGAGTATCAATTTCCGACATAACTCTCTCGTAAATTACGAATTCACGTATTCGCAAATGCTAAGAGTAGGCTTATGTCGTCTTCATGTTGTAAGCGATACACTGCAATATGCTGAGCAAAAAGTCTACATCGGGAAGATCTGGTTTCTGGTCCTGATGGTGTCGGATTTTCCGAAGCAGACTAAAGAGCCGCGGGTATAAGGGGACATCCTGTACGGGATTCTAGATTCCTCTGACTAGTTCCGGTCAGAGTAGCATCCTAAACAATGGGCTACGAACCGCTTGCGACCATCGTTCTTTGTTCTCCATCCCTGAACATACTGCATTTATGCATCATCAGATGTCGGGAGCACCTACAGGGAGCTTTGGCAGGTAAGGAGGAAAGGCAGGTAAGGTTGGAAGCGGTGTTCTTGCGAGGAACAATTCGTGGAGGAGAAACTTGTATCCAGGCTTGTATCCAGGCATTACCCGCGAGGAACTGACAAAGGACGGCCACGTCTCGGCACAATGCCCACATACCAACGTGCAACAGATCCATTGTAGTAGCAGTGCCATAACAAATGGAAAAAAAACTAGAATTAGGATAATAGTTGTGGAAAGGGAACGTGTCTGGTTCTATAAATGTTTTAAGATAATAAAATCCTATTGTTACAATCTTTCAAATGCAGTAAAGTTACTGGGGGGTTTATCCCATTCATTCTATACTTTTGATGTATAGGTTTTCTATTCTGGTAAACAATAAATACATAACAATGAGTACATTACACTAAATGTTTTTACAACTATATAATGGCGAAAAAAATGAAAATTTTAGATTAAATTAACACAATCATTTAATCCTGCGTTCAAATGGAAAATAAAATACAGACGCGGTTCAAAATTATATTCAAAGGCATGAAAAGAACTTAATATGGTCTAAACAAAGGAAATAAAATTAAAGCCTCCTTCTTTAATCACACTGTCAGCTTTTGAGGCAAGTGTTTAGTTATTCATATCACTGTTACTAAGGATTCTGCAAATAGACTATAATTTAACAAAATATATTTCTCATATTTTTGAAAATGAATACTTTCCGAACTCCGATAGAGCGTTCATAATTTCTACAAACCGCAGATTAAATATCAATTCATGTTGTTTAGCAAGGCTTACACAAAATAATACAAGTTTTGTGTAATATTTTCCAGGCAGTTCAGTCACACTCACATACAGGAATAGCCAAATTACTGACAATAGCAAGCAGTACGGTTTTCATGAAGACCCGCAATATCAAAACCACAATAAAAATATTCTCCCGTGCATTCGGAAAACATATAGATAATAAAAAACGAATTAAAAGTTGTGGTGAAAATTTTAATACGCATTTTATTACAACTCGTGTCATAAAAATTAAATTCGGTCCATGGAGGTAACCCGGAAACTTGCGCCACAAAACATCCGAAGCGAGTTGCTCTAAAATACATGGAAAATAAATACCCATAGTCACCGTTCAGAATGGAGTGCGCTTCCCTATCTCGCCATTATACCCATTAAATCGGCGTACGAAGCACAACAAGGGCGTTCCGCGCCGAGAAGATCGCATCGATGGCCATTAACGGCGGACGCGAATCGGAGGAGACGCGAAATGAGAGCCTAAGAGGGGCGGGGCGGCGAGAGCACGGGGCGGAGAAGAGGCGGGGACGGGAAGGCGTAGGACGCGATTGTGAGGGCGGAGGTGGAGACGGTGTGAGGGCGGGGCCGGAGGGGATGGTGCGGTGAGGGCGGGAGCGGAGGAGGTGGGGCGGTGAGTGCGAGGGCGGAGGTGGTGGGGTGGTTGAAGGCAGGGCCGGTAAAGCGGTAATGGGCAAAGTGCTGTTATGCGGTTGTAGGCGAAGAGGGGACGATTGCTTCAATTGTGGGCGGACACGGGGCGGAGCGGAGGCGGCGGTTCCGTCGTGGAGGGAAATGCGTGCGGGGGCGGAGGTCGTTGCGCCGATCTGTGGGCGGTCACAGCGGGAAGGGAGGCGGGAGTGGTGACGTGAACGAGGGGGGTGATGGCGGGAGAGAAAGTGTGGCGTGAGGGTGGGGGCGGCGCCGCCCCGCCCAGTCACGTAAGCATCGGCGCCCGCCGTGCCACGCTACACCACGCCACGCCGCTCCGCGCCGCGCCGCGCCGGCCGGCGAGGCGACCACCCGGCAGGGCGGGTGATTAAGGCTCCTAATGATCCCTAATCACCTCGGCCACCCCGTCGCGCGTCTTGAGGGCGCGGCCGCCGCCGCCGCCGCCGCCGCCGCCGCCGCCGGCTAATTCTCTCCTCCCGCCCGCCTTTACCGCTGCGCCCCGCGCCGCGGCTGCGCTAACTGCCGTCGCGATAACAGCGATGAACTTGACCCGATCGCCGCTCGAAATAGACGGCGCGGCGTGACCCGGCGTGTTATCGGCGGGCCAGAGGCGGATACGCGCCGCCGCCAGCGCTGCCACCGCTCGCACGCGACGCCCCGGCGCGGGGGGGGGGGGCGGGGGCGGGGGAGGCGGCGGGGAGGAAGGCTATCGGCGCTCTCGCAATCTGCATCGGAGGCGCCGGCGCCCCGCCGGAGGCGCCCGTCGCAGCGGGAAGGGTTGGCGGTCACACGCAGCGGGCTATTAAACACTTCACGAATGAGTTCTTACGTCTAAATGCTGAAAAGAATACGATGTTTATCTTCCGACTAATTTTGATGTTATCCACATAATAATCAGTTATTTTTTTGTGAAAATGGCTTGCCTTGACGAGTTACGACCGCAAGAAATTATTTGAAGGGCTCAGCAAAACTACGCGTTACCTTCCCTTTTTTTAAGTTGAGTCTTTAGCACTAAATATTATTCTTTTCATAGCATATGTTATTTAAATCTAGTATGGACTGAAATACACGTGTACTTTGTTTAAAAGATTAAAAATGTGCTGAGTTTTATTAAATATGTTCATGTAAACCCTCAATATCTCAACATTTTTAATCCCCTTCAATTCTTTACCACACATGTACGTACGTACAAACACATGTATTAAGATAGCCAGAGTTTGTCAAATTTAGAAGAATGCGAAGGGATGTTTTCCTCAAACATAACGACAGAATAGTTTGAAAAATCACATGATGCAGACCACAAACCACTATCGCAAGATATCCGGATGTTAAATATATAGAGGCGGAATATATCTCGGATTTCCTTCAAATCAAATCATACGGATGCGGAACCTTTTTTAAAAAAAGCGGTCTGCAACAAAAGCAAATGTGCACACACACAGCATTTTTTTCTCTCCTTAGAGCAGAAATCGATTTCAAGATATACTACGTACGTAGTGTAATGAGCAATCAACTTCACGTGATTAGATCATTAAAATGAATTCCCATCTTTGATATTTAGTGGACACTATCCGCAATATATACGATAAGCACAAAGATCCTATTAAACAAGCGAATAGAAATAAAAGACCGAATTGTTTCCTGCACCTCCTCCTCCCCCCCCCCTCCCTATGAAATCTAGCGCGCGCACTGCCATCATTGATCTAACAACCCGCGCCCGCGCGGTCGCCAACCGTAGGCTCAACTATTGATGGAAAATTTTACCCAAACATCGATATTTTGATTTATCACCAGAAGGTTTTCGATGCCGATCAACAAAAAATCGATGTTAAAAACAACAATGTTTTAAAACTGGTGTTAGTTTCTCAACGCAATTCCATTTTAATTATTGTTCTTAAATAAGTTATATTTGATCACGTATAAATAAAATTTTAACAATAATTTTTATCCAATTTTTATCGAAGGAGGAATCTTTATCTCTACCCTTTATATCTGCTCATGAAACGTAATAGATATAAAGAAATCTCTCCGCCTGGGCATTGACAATAGTGATATATGGCAATATGCGGCTGTCGATTTTATTTAGAGCAATTCACAAAAACATAGTTACTTGAAATTGTACTTATATTATTAGATTTTTTTAAAACATCAATGTTCCTTAAAAAAATCGATGTGAAGAAAACATCCAACAAAACATAGATGTTTATATATCGATATTTCTGATCGAAAATATCGATGTTTTAAAAACATGAATTCTTTTTTGCCATCACTAGGCTTGATGCCCCTCGCCGGTAGACAAGGTCATCGGGCGACGGTGCGTGGTGCGACGGTGTGGCGGCGCACGGGAAGCGAGGCAGTGGTCCACCGCCACCGCCGCCACTTCCGTCGTCGCGACCGTGCGGCGTGGCCATGCGCGGCGTCGCCTTGTTGGCAGAGGGCGCGCCGCCCTGCGCCCGCCGCCGTCGCCGCCGCTCGAGGCCCGCTGCTCGGCCGCGCGTCCGCTCTTGCTGGCTGCCTGGCTGGCTGGCTGGCTCGCCCGCTGGCGCGCGCGCGCATAGCGGTTTTACGGCGCTCTTCCCGGAAAACGACAGGATAAATATTTGCCGCATTTCGCCAGTGTGACGCAGAAAAGACGCGCCCGGGCGACCCCGGCACTGGACGGCGCGGTTCGGCTGAGGAGAAAGCGGTGGTTGCAGGAAGGGTCCGCTTGGAGGAGTTAATAAGCAGCGACGGAAAGTGGAGGACGAGCAGAGCAGAAGATAGCAGGTGATAACAAAAGCAAAGAGGGAGTGTATTTGGAATACAAAAATAAGGTCTAATCGCCTTAAGGGGAAATTCGACGGAACTTGTGTGGGGAAGACAACTTGAATTCGTTTTTATTTGAAACCGAAAGCACTACATCATTTTATAGGCGCCAAACAACTTAGATGAAACTGAAAGGTCAGAAGTGTGGGTAAAAAATTTAGTATGGCCACATTGAGAACTGTTTGGAAAGTAGAGCAGATTTTCTGCTTAGTAAAAAAGCATCAAGCACTGTGAGCGCGAAACGAGGCGACACATGTCAGAATCGCGTACACGTCTTAGTTAGAGCAAGAAGCCAACATTAACGAAGGAGTTGGAAATGAAATACAGCGCAAGAGAGACGATGGAGTCCAAACAATACAGAATGAATGTGTGCGTGTGTGTGTGTGTGTGTGTGTGTGTGTGTGTGTGTGTGTGTGTTTGACTGGGTAAGTCTCGGACGTGGAACGAGACTGTTCGGCTGGTTGTTTCTTTGGGATAATTGCCCTGCCCACCATTCCTTCGCCCGATCCCACCCCAGGCAACGCCCACCCCACCCCACTGCGTCGCCAGCGCCAGCCTGCCAGCAGCCAGCCCGCCCGCACGCCCGCCGGGGCCCCGTCATCGCGAATAATGAGCGCGGCCGCCGCGCGATGCCCGTATTTGCCCGCGCGGCCAGGCCCTTCCGCTGACACGGCCCCGAGCCGCCGCTCGCGGAGACGCCACTTGCCCGCGCTATGGCTTCTTCTGTCTACCCCCCCTCCCCTGACAAGATGGGAATTTATTACACGCAATAGCATAGGCCTACAATACACCCACTGCCTCGCTGCTTAAGAAGCTAGAGGGAGAGTGGCGATGTCTCAATAACTAAAATTAACCTAATCTAACTACACAGCTAAAAATACATGCAATTGGGAGGGCATTTTGCTGCGTCCTGAAAAAAAAAAAATTCATCACCATTGCACAAAACGAAATCACTATGTAAAAACGTTCCAGTTTGTTCATCCAGCTTCAGAACTGAAATAGTGGCGTATTGAAACAAACATCCCTTTTCCATCCACTTTCTGTACGTAAAAATGAAGAAAAAAATGACCGTGTCAAACGAGCTTCACGCACTAGCCTTCGCGAATCGCCCGAGCGACCTCCCCGGCGGCGGCATTGGTGGCGGCCGTCGGACGCCAGCGCGCGTCACGCGTTGGCGACGCCGCAGTCGCCGCCGCGACCGCAGCCCGCGACCGCCACCGCGCCTCGTCTTTTTGAACGCACCCGCCCCCCACCCCCTTCGCGGGCGGCGACCGCAAATTTGTCGCCGGTGACCGCAACGCGGAAACGCGGCCCGGCGCCGCCGCTTCGGGGACATACAAAGCGCCGTTTTCCCACCGCGAGGGAGGGCACGCCGCACGGGGCAAAGAACGCGGCCCCGCGAGAGACAGCAAAGAGTAAAGAGTGCCTGGCGCGAGCGCGCGCGCGCCCCAGACTCGCCTTGCGACGCCACGCGGGTAACGTCTTGGGCAAACACGACACCGTTTTCTGCGCCGCGTCTCAGAAATTTTTGACGTCCGGTTGGAGGGAAGGGGGGGGGGGGGAGTCCTCTTAGACACGCCTCGCGTTTGCTTGAAATGAATTTCTACGCTGAAAAGTACTGTAAAGGTGGGACCGGGGGGAGCCCTGAAAATTTCGAAAGATGCACAGTATCCTTACGTAATAGAACTTTTTATTTCCGTAAATATAATCGATTCCGTATTTTCCTCTTTTTCAGCTGACAATTTCGAGAATAACACGTGGCATTTCGGGGAGAGGTTCCCCAAACCAACTAGTAACCCTGAAGAAGATTCAACGAAAGTCAATTGTAGATGTTAATATTGCAGCATTAAAGTTATAAATCCATTCTCTTATTTTAGGTTGCATATTCCTATGCTGGGAAGTGACCCCATGCAGTAGAACTGTATTGCAATTTATAGATGGTTTGAACCGTAACACGAATTTTCGAGAAAAAATAGAAACATCTACAATGTTAGAATACGAAAATTTATGTTATATCAAGCAACCATCGATGTCTAATCAAATCTCGAAATCATTGCAACGACTTGTACAAAGAAGATCATAATTACGTCGTGTCCAAGGATTTTTCCACGTCCGGTTCGGCCAACTTCAACAAGTCTGGCATTTACGTGGAATCAATTTCTGCCTTAAAGAAGGACGATAAATCTACAGCTCTGCCTCCAGCTGCACTATTTTTGCAGCAACCCGTTTGCTCCCGCTATACAATGACTACCCAAAAGAGGGTGAAAACCATGTTTTCCGATGTGTACTTATGAAGGCCGAAGGCTACCTACGGCGAGGAAAAATGAAGTTCTTTGTTGAAATTATCTATTGTCACTATCCAAAAACGTTTCTACAATTTTATAACCTACAGTGTTTTCATTAAGTCATCACGCCGACAACAAGAAGACATTTCAATCGTCTATTCAGCATTAAGCATGCATATTTTCCTCTCTCTTTCAGCAACCGAGAAATCCACTTTCAAATTCGGTCCTGGAAAATGAAAATTTTTACACGAGAAAATACATCTCACAGGTATTATGAGAATGTACGAATACATAAGACGTATTAAAATACGAAACAAGCATTCATATCGCGTAGTCGTCCTCGGCAGATCGTCTTCTTTATCCGCGCTGTTCTTGCAAAATAATTAACAGAATTTTTACCAGATGCTACAAGAGATTTTTTTCAGGCCAGACAGAACTCGGGCCTATGTTGACTGTCCACGTCCAGTAGCGCGTAGCGTCAGACGCTCGCTGCAAGAAAGTCGCAGCTGTTTTTGCGCGCGCTTCGCGTCTCGCTCGCCGCTCATCCGTTACCGCCGCTCGCAAAACCGCAGTCGTTTTCCGCCCGATAAGCACACAAGCAAATGGCCCTCTAATATTCGTTACACCGGTGTTTTTGGCGACCGCGCCTTCGGATGCTCAAAGTACACGTGTATTGACGCTAAGAAGAGCGTTGCTTTTAAGCTCTTACGGTTACAGTCAATACGCCGGGTTAAACGATCCTCCGACATCGTTTGCTCCACGTGAAGCCTCGTGCGTAGTGAATAAAGGAATCGCGCGTCGATAACTTCACTTGGAAGGACTACTGGTGAGTCACTTCACTGCCGAAAATCCGGTTAACGAAGTCTCATCGAAGTAAGTATAATTGAATAAAGGAATCGCGCGTCGATAACTTCACTTGGAAGGACTACTGGTGAGTCACTTCACTGCCGAAAATCCGGTTAACGAAGTCTCATCGAAGTAAGTATAATTGAATAAAGGAATCGCGCGTCGATAACTTCACTTGGAAGGACTACTGGTGAGTCACTTCACTGCCGAAAATCCGGTTAACGAAGTCTCATCGAAGTAAGTATAAGAGTTCGTCATGCATAGAATATCTGAATTTGCGACACACGATCAGGCCCGGTTATAATGCTAAGAGTCCCTTAGCCCAATGAACTTTGTACCTCCTCTACTTACATGACGGCAATATCCCACGGCCTTTAGACACATGGGCACACATCCGACACCTCATATATGTAAATAAGATGCGACACAAAACGTTGAAAGCTTGCCCGTGGGAAAGAGCCAAGGTTATTTCTCATGACATGCATTGACCGCAACCTCTGAAACACTTGTCGATATGTAAACAAAGAAGCGGAAAGGTTTGTAAAATTTGCGCGAACGGACGACCCATTTTCTAACTGAGCAAGCGCACCTGTACTACAATTTTTATGATTCCCTCGTGCCTTCGGACATTTGGCTCGACGAGGCTTCGCCTACGGACTCCACAGCAGCACCAGAATAGCAAACGAGGGAACTGCAGTTGAACTAGTTTGGAGTTAATGTACGGTAAAGACCAGTGTTAACCACGAAACAACTGTGTTTATTTCTTTTTCCCAATAGAGTGTTCGGTTAACTACGCATGGCCGATATATCACATTTCACTATATAAAAAAAATTATTCCGAGCTAGAAAATACAACGCCGTTATTTCAATGTCAATAAAACGTGAAATTACCTCTCGGGTGTGGATGTGTAAATCCAAACCCACACACGCACACGTCATCACCGCGGCCGGCGCTTTCGAAACGAGCAGCAACAAGAGGTGGCCGGCCGGCACACGCGCCCGTTGTCGCAACGCCGCGCGATGTTCCGTGTTGTCGAGCGCGTCAAGCGCCGTCGTGGCGAGAAGCGACGCGCGCTTCGCAAGGCGTACCGCGTCGCTGCCAGGGCAATTGCCTGGCCGACAAGGGGAAACGGCAGCAGCACTCGTTGCGCCGGAGACAGCGCCGGCGCCGGCCGCTTGCATTGAAGGGGCGGATCCAAAGGCGACTTTTTTTTTTTCAGGGCGGGGAATTAAAAATGTTTTCGTCTAATTTGTCATATTACAGATTTTGTATAACGTCGCAGGCTACACTCAGCCCACGCTGTTATTCGATTTAGTGATAATCCGAAAATACTTTAGCTTGAAAGTCTCGGGACAAGTTAAGATTCAGAGTTACTGAAAACATTTAAGGGAGGGGGGTTCCCCTTATTACCCTCCCCGTGCATCCGCGCCTGATTGAATGCACGGGCTCGGGGCGGTGACAGCGGTGGTGGTGAGTAGGCTACGTCGATGTCGATGTATTTAAAACCCACAAAATCATCGATGTATTTAACGTCTATTTTTTGATGTAGTATATGATTTCGATATAGTCAAAATCCACAAAATCATCGATGTATTTAGCGTCTTTTTTTTGAAGCCGTTGTTGTGTGTTTATTATTTTTACGTGGTCGATATATTTTAAATGAAAACGCCCATCATAAACAAATTCTATAATCATTTCTAGATATCAATAAATTTAATATTGTTCGATCAAAGTGACCAAGGGGGAAAAATAAAATAAAAAGTCAAGTTTTCGTCAATAAACAAGCCTCTATAATATTTGAATTATCGAATTAGATAATCTAAGATTTGTTAATTGTCCTGATAATTATCAAAACTTGGGTGATAATTTTGTCAATCAAATCTCAAATAAAAATTAATAAATGAGACCACTTTACAATCACTCCCTGCCTCGTGAACTTCAATTGTTACTAATACAGTTTTAATGAGGCAAATGATTTTGGGTCAATGTTTAATTAAAAACACATATTTTAATTTTTGAGCAATGATGTTTAGAATCTTCAATGGTTTCTTGGCGATGTCGCGTCCGTACAGTGGTGACGACGGCGGTGGCTGTGGCGGCGGTGGGTGGCGGCAGGTGGTTGAGAAGGGCCCGCGTGGGCGACGACTGGCGCCTCCTGTCACTCATCCTCCCCCCTCCCCCTCCCTCGGGCGGTGGCGTGACCAAGGTCGGCGGGCGGCGACTCCATAAATGATGTCTCGAGCAATGAAGCGAGGGAGCGGTGAATGTCGCTCGCCGCCCACACACTTGCCGCTTCGGAGCTCCTGCTCGTCTGAACAGAGAGGGAAACGGAAGAAGTCTCGGCCACGTCGAACAGGGCGCGCCCACATCTATCAAGTACTTAATATGTTTGAGCCTAAATGTCGAAATTACTTTCAATATTACATCAATTTAATCAACATCGATACAAATAAGATCCGAAATATCGAAAGTACTTACAAACATTAAATTAATTTAATCAAATAAATACAAATAAGAACAATCGATACAAATAAGAACGTCAATGTCGAAATTACTTACAAACATGAAATCAATTTAATTAACAACGATACAAATAAGAACCTAAAAGCCGAAATTACTTACAAACATTAAATCAACATCGATACGAATAAGAACAGCTGATAAATGGAAAACTTTTCGTCCAACACTGCAACAATAATAATCAATTTTCTCATACTAATTCTAGCGTATGTTTTTTGTGTGTTAATATAACGAAGACATTCCTAGATTAGAGTTGTGCATTTCTTTCTGAACTCGAGTTAGGAGAGAGGCCAGTCGGCGGACATCATCCTAGCGATTTCTTTGCGCTCACAGACAGTGCACTTCTGTGGAAAGCTGCGCAGCTGGAAAGCCTCTGCAGCAGCCATCACTCCAGCGACTATTAAGCAAGGGACGTGGAGTGCAGTTCCTTGGAGGCATTCGCGAAACACGTGAACGCGCTGTTAGAGCTCACCAAAGGATGCCTCTGCGAGTTTCATTTATTGGATAACTTGCGCCCTTTTCACCATTGGAGAAAATTCTTTTAAAAATTATAATTCAGCAATGATGTCAGTTACATATTATATATAGTACTTCATGTCGATAGTCCTACAGCTGAAACAAAATTGTCAATGTAGTACCATATTTTGCGGTAGTTTCAAAGAAAGTGTCTAGTAAAAATAAGGCAACTTCTCTGGCAGGACATGTAAATGCAACTCGCAACCTCAAACAAAACATACGTATCTTCGCGTCCATTAGTACCCTGCTTATCGGGCAATGAAAAGCTACTTGATGCCTATAAATCACCGCGACCTCTCTCCGGAATCGCGCATCGTTAACGGGAATGTCGCAAACGAATATCGCAACAAGCCCGAGGTTTCCACGTCGCGCCACTGAAACGCGAAAACACCACCGCATCTGCGGTAGCGTTGAAAACCTCGCCTCCGGCCACGACATCGTCGACTGGTACCGCCATTACAGCAGGCGCGAGCCGACGTAAGCAAATACTCGACACGCCGACGCTCACTTGTCTCAGCAGTTATCATCAACATTCCCGCCTCCGCGCGCCGCGCCGCCGCCGCGTTTCCCGGTACTCGCGCCCGCGCAACGGCTTTCTAGGCGGCGCGGAGGCTTGCTCCGCTCCCCGCCCTCTCGCCCCTCCTCGCCATCCCCGCCCCGTCCCCGCCGCATCCGCCTCGCGCGGGCGCGCGCGCGCGTCGCAAATAACCACGCCGCAGCTGCCGTCCCCGCGGAGCGAATTAATTGCAACACCAGTCACCCGTGTGTGCCGCTGTCCAAACATCTGTACGACCTGCACAAATACGGAGCCTGGCAACGTGTCAGCGCGAGGCCCCGATGCGGCCTACCCGCCGCGGCGCCACCCCTCCCCTTCCCCTCCCCGCCACGCCCCTCCTCGCCTCTCGCCGCGCACAGTGGCGGTCGTTCGCGGTCTGGGCGGTCGCCACGGCCGGGTGCGATGTGTGACAAGTGCGTAAGTTACCGCTAACGCCCCATACACCCTAACTCCCACATTATCCGGTTAATGTTCACATTATCTGATACGAGCGGATAATGTTCGAAGAAGGAACAGATTCGAAGCATACTTCCGACTTTACCTGGATGAAGTGGTGATTTGTTCACACATTGTTTTACTGGACTTCAATGAATGATTAATGACCTAGTAAAACTATTTAAACATTGAGGTCTATTACATTGCGTTCGTTGATTAATTGAAGAAAAGTAAAAATTGTTTTAGTCCGTTTATCATCAAATAATGCACAAGCCATCTACCTGCAACAACATTCTTTCCTTAATTTGTTCGCTTGACTTCTTCGAAGTACAGATCGTTTAAAATAATGACATTTGAGCTAACATGAAAGGAAGAAAAGTATGTATAGTGGGAAATAATTATTACTATAAATTGTTTAAGCGTGCCTTCCACATGTTCTCCACGATTCTGAAATGTAAGTACTGAGCTCGCGTCGACAATCCTCCGAAAGTTCCCGCCCTCGTCCGCGGAGCGCTGCGTTCGCGGCACTGTGGCGGGCGGCCGGCGCCGGCTGCGTCGCGCCGCCACGCATCTCGTTAGAGCAGCCACCCAATTGAATAATTTTAAAGCGGTCGGTATGAATGTTAATGAGGCGTTCTTTACGTCGCACGCACGGCCGCGCCGTCGCGTCGCGGGCCTGGTGTCGGCGCAGATAAGCGCTGCGGCGCCCGCGGCTTTGTGAACGCGGCCCGAGGCTGCGATGAAGGCAACCGACGCCGCGCCACCCTCCCCTCCCGGGGTCTTCTCACATATTCATGACGTGTTTGCTACTCGCGATCGAATTAATTCACCGGCAAAATGCGAATTCCGGATCCCGCGTGTTATTGCCAGCGTTGTATCTTTGTTATTGCTAGGCAATAATACCGGGACCGATAAGAAAACGAGCTACAAGTGATGTCTTCATCATTTCATTGCTCTCCTTCCATATCTGCCTGAAAATATCTTTCTTTACCCTTTTGACATATACACGGCGAGTTAGCGATCGTAATGGTTGGTCTTGGACGAACTAATGAACACATGACGGCAGATAAGCGTTTATTGTATTAATTTTAAGATATTATGAATATTCAGTATTTGAACTACAAAACCGGTTACTAAGAGGAAATGACAACACATCTAGATCTAGGACCTTTCATTTAAAACAAAAGTAACAAACTTTTGTGTAGTAGAAAGATCACAGTCTTTCTAAACGAAAAACTTTGGCGTTTAAATAAATTGACGTGAATTAAATTGAATTTAGTAAGTAGGCAACTTGACAGAACATGTTTTCACACATGAACCTGAAACCGTCGACATGAACCATTAAGAAGTGTTGATTTATTTGATCTTAGTCGTCGCGAATTATTACTGTACCGGCCGGTCGGCATCTTTCTTTACTCAATCAATAACATCGAATATATCCGGGACAAGTTCCTCTTCTCTTTGAGCAAACACAATTCTCCTGAAACCACTCCACACATTTAGTCACTGCTGCTACTGTACTCTCGCAGCGACATGAGTAAGTTAATATTGCCGCTCGTGTGGCAGCGTCATGCGTTTGGTTAGTTTCTGCGACTTGAACTTGAGTGGCATGGAAAGCCTCGCGTTAAAACACATTTTTTCGTTTTCTCGTTCCTGAGAGACTTTCCAAGAAATTTCGTGCACCGACTTGTTTAGCCCGAGGTAGTTTCTTACCACTTACTGGGGGAAAGTGATAAAGACATTTCTGCGAGGGTGATGATTATCAGGTCGTTCAAATAAGAAAAAAACCAATTGAGAACCCATTATAAAAGCAGCAATGAAGAAGTCGTAAACGCAAAAGGATAAATTCTTCCTTTATGCATTCCCTTTTCTTATTTGACATCGAAAGCTTTTTATTGCAGTTCAAGGAACAGTGGAAAATGATGAAACTTCACATTTCACAACTGTATGAACAATAGAATAATCAAACACACATACACACCCACCCACCCACACACACACACAGGACTAGTTCTAAGAATGTATGAACATAATATATTTAGAAGTTCTCCTAAAATATTGTACAGCTTGTTCTCAAGAATCCATAGTCGAGGAATCCCTATCTCTTATTTACGTCCCAAATTAGTCATCTACCGAATTACAATGTCCACATTCACTAACAAGCTATTTGCCTCCCAAGAGAAACTTTCCGAGACCGCGGCCGGGCCGTACCACCTCCACCGGATACTCACACACATCACGTCTCACACGCGAGGCACATCTCTCTCTCTCTCTCTCTTTCTCTCTCCTTCTGGGTCAGTCGAGCAGGTGAGAACGGACCCGGTCCGGCTGCGCGGTGCAGCGGCCGGATCCGAACCGGCTCGCGAACGGCTCGGCGCGGAGAGCGTGGGACGCCGACGACCGCAACAGCGGCAGCGACGCCGACGCCGACGCCGGCGCCGCGACGCTGACGCCCGCCCGCCCGCGCACCCCCTTCCGGAAGCCGCGCCGCCGCAAACCCGGAAGTGACGATGACTTGCTGCCAGACACCAGGCTCAAGGCGCACTCAGTGTGTCCGCATAGCAACGATTTATCGTTTTGTTGTCAAGTACCTGTATTTTCCTTTCAATATTTTCGTATATTGGAACCGACAATTTGTTTCGATATGTTGTAATACATTGCAAGCGGTTATTAGTAAAGGAACCCAAATGTATGTTTTCAATTTCAAATTCAACAATATCACCTTTAAAAAAATAAGGTTACTACATTAATTTATTATTAAGGTATACTTCTAATGAAATTTATTCATCGTCCAAAATATTATGATCGAAAATGAAGAAAAGTAGTAATTTCTGTATTCAATTTACTAGGGTCTAATTCGGAGGTATCTGCAATTCCATTACATGGGGGGGGGGGGAGGGGGGAGACATTGTTTTTCTTTGCTGCATTCATGGTAGTTTCGAACGGCCAGGCTTTCTGAGGCTTAAGAGATATTTCGCAATAGTTTGGGGTCTTTATTGCACACCACCAATTTATGAGTTTAATTACTATTTAATTAATTTGTGTAATTTATTACGTTTAATTACTTTTTTACGTTGTGATCAATCCTTTCTCTAGATTAATAAAAAAACAGATTAATAAAAAAACAATGGACGCGTATCATATTGCCTGAAGAACGACTACATTATCTATGTTGAATAACGAAATACACACTGTGAAGCTTAATGAAGAGTAATCTGATTATCTTGTTCAACATTTTCAACAAAAAAAGAAAAAAAAAGAATTTATAAATACTGGATTTAATTTATTCAATGTATATTGCATAACGATTATTAGCTTTCCCGCACGCCGACAACTTAAATATTCCTTAACAAATTGCCATCCGTCTTCCGGGCGCCGCAAACCCGGAAGCGACGATGACTCGCCGTCCGCCGCGCGGCCCGTCATTGCAGTTTACTGCAGCTGCTGTAAACGCGGTGGGAAAACGCGAGGCTTTCCGAAGTCACACGCTCAATTAGGCGCGGAGATGACTGCCGACATTCCACGCCCGCCCGCCGAGAATTTCTTAACGAAAGGTGAAACATGCTGTCAGGGCCATTAGAATTTGAAAAAAAAAAAAAACGGTCGTGAGAAGGATATGAAAACGCGCAACTGAACATAAATACTGTTTGAAAGAGGACAAATGATGGAAGGATTTGGCAGCGCATTTAAATAGTCGGTGGAAGAGCTGGTTTGGGTGAATCCCTCAGTATTATGACTACAAGTCTATCGTTTATGGTACAATAGAATTTCACTTCATTATCTCAACTATGTCTTATGGTTGTAACATACGTATATATTTAAAAAAAAAAAACAGTAAAAACGTACGTATCTGGCATCTAAATGACACTGTGCGTCATACAAACTTCAAACGTGGCATTTCACAATGTCATGTACAGTTGTTGTGGAAATACATGACAATACGGGATGCACAGCTTTGTCTAAACAAAAAGTACTGTGGTTACGTCTGAATAATATTGTATAGAGTTTAAAGTGTCAGCTCAATTCCACTCAATTTGGACAAACCGTTGAATTCGGACATACCCATCCGGTGATATACTATGCATTAGAGTGCACGTCTCCATCTTTGACACCGAAGTCAATTACACACTTTCCCAAAGAACCAATTTAGACGACACACACTCGAATTTATTAGATGTCACGCAGACTTCCCGTGACGGCGACGTTAAGAAATAAATCGCACATTCCCTAAAACGTACACATGCACCCGCGACACACGCGGGGCGGCTAATAATAGCCGGCAACAGTTGCGCAAAACGCGGAGAGCGTGCGGGCGGGCAGCGAGTAAGAGGGAGCGGCTAACGCCCTCCGAGCGACATCCAGCAGCTGCGCGCACGGACAACTGCTACAGCGCGACACGGCGGCGGCAGAGGGCACGGGGGCGGGGGCGACGGCGGCAGAGGGCACGGGGGCGGCGACGGCTGAGGACACGGGGCGGTGGCGGTGATAGCGGCGGCGGCGGTGGCGGCGGCGGCGGCGGCGGCGGCAACGGCGGCGGCGGCGGCGGCGGTGGCGGCGGCGCCGGCGGCGGCGGTGGCGGCGGCGCCGGCGGCGGCGGTGGCGGCGGCGGCGGCGGCGGCAGTGGCGGCGGCGGCGGCGGCGAAGGCGGCAGAGGGCACGGGGGCGGCGGCTGTGGCGAAGCGGCTCGCCGCCCGCGCGCGCGCGCACGGACCTCAATTTCACACGCAGCCGCGCGTCACGCGCGTGACCGCGACGCGACACGGCCGTCGCGCCGCTCGCACGCACGCCATGCGGCCTCCGCCGCCACCGCCGCCACCGTCCCAGCTGCCTGCGCCGCCGCCGGCGCTCCCACACAGCCGCACACGCGCTCGGGATGTGCACGGGATGAGACAGCTTGCCCCGAATAAAACTCGTTTTTAATTTTAACAATTCATTTGTTTCATAACGCGGATCCGTATTCATTTTGTTTGTAAGCATTTGTTGGCATAATTACGCGGTATTTTTATTTGGAATTAAATGTGGGGAAAAAACTATATTTTTTATAGCAATTTGCGATTTTTTTAGTAGAAAACACAACGTTCACAAAGCATGCTATTTGAAATTTCATGCGTATGAAACTAGAAACATAACATTTATTCGCGCGTTTCTAACACAATATCACTATACATTCATTTTTTTTTCTCGGATAAATCAGTTTTCCCCGCATCAACAGTTACGTCACAAAAAACGGTGCACCGGGCGAATTACTTTTGTAATGAAAATTTCGCACCTCACGGCGACGACGCCGCTTCCCGGGCAGCCGCCGTCAACGGCTTCACTTGGAGTTGGAGTCTGGTAACACAAACACGACAAGGAAAAATCTTATGGAGTGCACTTGCCAACTTTCAACTAACTGAAATTGATGGCTTGGAAAACGGGCGGAAAAATTGCCCCCATGAGTATTATTGTTAGAAAATATGAAATTTAAAAACGTGAAAAAATTAACACCAAATGTTTGAGAAGTTTACATAAACTAAAATTTGCTGTGTATTTCTGCTTAGAGCGCGCGCGCTCCTTCGCGTCCTTCCGGCCTCCGAAGGCGCGTCGGCGGCGACTCGGCTGTTCGCGCGGGAGGCGAGACTAATGCGGTGCACTCGCCGAAATTCGCTCTCTCCCACCCCCACCCCCACCCCCACCGCCTTCCCGCCGGCGCTCGCCCGACCGTGACGCGCTCGCATGCGCGTTATGCTTCCTTTCAGACGCGCAGCGCAGCACAGCGCCACACCACCGTCTGCGCCGCGTTAATTGCCAACGGTGTAAGCCTATTTGTAACGTGGTACGCGCGTCGGGTTCTTACGTTGCTCTGCCTCTAGCTGATTCTAGGTACTCGCGCATGTGCGTATCTAAATTGCCAGATTAGTAGTCTTACATACTTTGCGACATGATGAGCGTTATGTAAATTATTAATATATTCTGAATAAATGTAAAACAAAAACCTGTAGTGTTACAACACTATAATAGAGCAGACGTAAATTAAAGACAACACGAATAGATTTCACAATCACTAAATACGTCAATGCTGCATTTAATTTCATCTACAATACAGTGCTCTGTTTCCCATTGTAGCCTTAATATGCTAACTTCAACGTTACGTTTAAAATTATGGTAATCGACGTCAAAGTGCTATTTAAATATTTTTTTCTGGTGATTTGAAAACAGCTTTCCTTTCCTTATTGTTCCTGGCGGAAACTTATTCGTTGTCACCATCAAATGATTTATGAGAAACGTTTTTCAGTTGTAAATTCAGTTACTTAACCAAGGAAGTTCAGGTATTCCACATATCCCCACATGTCTGGTAACACAAAGACAAGGAAAAAACTTATCGAGTGTACTTGCCAACTTTCAACTAACAGAAATTGATGGTTTTGGAAAACAGGCAGAAAAATTGCCCTCGTGAGTATTACTGTTAGAAGAAATGAAATTTAAAAAGTGAAAAAATGAACACCAAATTTTTGAGAAGTTTATATAATCACAAATTTGCTGTGTGTAATTAATATATCTCTAAACATTTTCGAATTAATGGCGATAGAAATTCAACGACTTTCGGCTTCATAAACATGACAGGAAAAAATGTACCAATTTTATTGAGATTTGAAAAAAGTAATAAGGAAAACTACAGACCTTCAAAATAAAATACTATTCATGAATTGTTTTAATATTTCTGGTGTAAGATAATACGTTTAAAAAGTGTATTATATCTGAGTTTAAAATTGAAATGTAAAATAAATAAATAAACAAATAATAAAAAACACATGCCAAATTGATTATTATTAAATCATTTCAAACCCTTAAGCCACACATTTATATCAATACTTATACCTTTGTCCTTCGGTTGCATAATATAGAAATAAAATGTGGCTTTGCACCGAAGGACACAAACTTCCAGAGGAAACGGGAACACCTTGCTGTAGGAGGATCGAAGTATTTGGAGGCAGCGGTGGGCGCGGACTTGGAAGTGCTTCGCGTATTCCATTAGCCCCTCGGGAGGACCCCCCCCCCCCCGCCCGCGCTCCGCAGGCAGTCGGCGACCTAACAGCGCGTTGGCCCCGAAATCAATTCGCAGCCAAGACGGAAGTGGGGGGCGGGGACCACGCCGCCATCGCCACCAACAGAAACGCGAAAGTCACCATTGTCGCCGTCATCATCACCAAAACCCCAACCGCCCAAGCCACGTCCGCCACAGGCACCACTGCCGCCACAATCACAATCAGCGCCCACAATTGCCGTCAACGCCACTACCACACGAAACCGACATCACCAGATGGCCGCAGTCCTAGCCACCTATGGCACAGTCCTCATGGTCGTCGCCAGTCTCAGAGTCTCGGCCATTATTTCACACCGTTACATCCCCAAGCAAACAGTCACTTCAATTTTACTACGTTCCTAATATCTCAGCCTGTGGCCGTCTCTGAATTATTGGACGGGTAGGTGATAATAAGCTGTTATACAAATCAAAATGCATCATTAGTAAACGAGAGAAATCGGGAGAACGTCTCGAAAAACTGCCGCAAATAGACTTGTCCCACAAGAACGTTGGTACACATGGGCGTGTCTCGGAATTTAACCCTCTCTTTCTCCCTAGCGCTCAGAGCTGAAAAGCTATAGTGCGCTTCCTTACTTACTTCCCTCATTCCGTAGTGGCCCGCCGCAGGAAAATGCACCCGCCTCAGCTCCCGTCACTGCCTCCTCCATCCACACGCCCACATCCACCAGCGTCGCATTCCCACACCCCCGCCCGAAAAAGCGCGGCGCGCGGGCTTAGGCGTTTCCGGTTTCGCCGGCAGGACGGGGGGGAGGGGCGTGTCGTGGCGGGGCGAGAGTAAAGGGGCAGGGCAGGCGGAAGGGAAGAGCGAGCGCGGCGAGAGGGGACGGGGCGGGGCGGGGCATGGCGGAGCGGGGAGGGGCGGGACGGTCGGGGTGGGGCAAGCGGGACCAGTCAGGGCGGGGCCGTCAGGGCGGAGGGTGTCGGGGAGGAGCGGGGTGGTGAGGGGATGAGAGGGGGCGGGGTGGTGCGGGGTGGAGAGGGGCGGGGGTGATGCGGGGGAGGAGAGGGGGTGGAACGGGGACGATTGGCGCGGGGCGGTGTGGGGATGAGAGGGGCGGGGGTCGTGCGGGGTTGAGAGGGGCGGGGGGCGGGGAAGACAGGGGTGGGGCGGGGAGGAGCGGGGGTGGGGCGGGGCGGGGCGGGAGGAGCGGGGTGGGGCGGGGAGGAGAGGCGCGGGGTGGAGCGGGGATAAGAGTGGCGGGGCGGGCGGAAGGGGTCTGCGGCCTTGCACAACGCGGCGCTGCGGTGGGGCGGCGTAAATCTGCAACGCGCGGCGCCGCTTGGAAGTGGTCTATTTACGGCGTGGAGCCCCGAGCTCGTGGCCTCGTTTACAGCTAAAGTATTTGGATAGCGGGTCCAAACAAAAATTAAGGTGCAGTATAACATTTAAAGCAGACGGCGTTAAAACTGCCGCCGTAGAAAATTGAAACAAATGTGCTTAAATTGTGGGTCCAGGAAATAACGGGGCAATAGTACCTCATTCTATTAGTTGTTTTTCGTTTTTATACAACGGTTGGAATAACGAGTGAAACATTCGAAAGAAACAATTCAATCCATAAATAATGGATTTAAAATGAGATCAAATTATTATAGAATTTTGATGTTGGGCACAGAAATAAAACACTTAAACGTGACCGAGATACAAAGTTATGCAGGACCTGCGTGAAAAACAGACTTTTGAAACGAAAGCAGAAAATTAAGGCTCTTCTCATGATATCTATTTTGTGGTCTGATACCTATCCTATCTTCCGTGATATAATTACCAGCTAAACAAAACTGAAAAAATCCTACATTGGAGATGTCACGATAACACCAGAGAACCCAGGGGAACTAATTCTGATATTGAACACAGAAAGAAAATACTTAATCGTGTCCGAGATATACATTAAAGTTACGCAGGACGAAATAAAATAACTTTTGAAATGAAGTAGAAAAGTAAGGCTCTTATTTATTTCGTTTTCTGATTCCTATCCTCTCTCCTCGATATATTTACCAGCTAAACAAAACTAAAAAAAAATCCTACAATGGAGATGGCACGATAACCGCCACAGAACCCAGGAGCCCAGCACTGTTCTCCGTGGACCACGGGAGCCCGCCCGCCTCCAGCGGCGCGCGCAGAGACGTGGCGACGCGCGGAGGGCGCGGCTCCCAGGAAGCGGCGGGGGCCGGGGCGAGCTGCAGGAATTAGTGGCGCACCGCCGAACACGACGACGGCCGCGCGGGCGGGCGGGCGGAGGTTAGCCGTGAAGGACGCGGCGCGGGGGTGGCGACAGCGGCGGCGAGGGCCGCGAACGACATCGCCCGGCCGTGCTGCGAGGGCGGGAGCGGGGAGGTGAGGGGGCAGAGGGCGGCGAAAGCGGCCGCGCGGGGAACACAGGCGGGGGCGGGGGCGGGGGGGCAGCGAAGCAGACGGTCTGCGAGGCGGCGTTCGAGCGGAAATAACGACTTCCGGTGACGGCGAGGGGCGGGGGTGGGGGCCGGGGGCGGGGGGCGGAGCGGGCGCCAAGCCTCGACCCGCCTCCGCGCCGCCGCCGGCGAGAAGCACTCAGAAGCGAGCCGCGCCGTAAAAAGCTCTCAGTAAAACCGAGCGGTGCTTAACTGCGCGACGGCGGAGGCTCCGTGCGAGGGGCCGGGGAGGGGGAGGGGAAGGGGGAGGGGCGGCTGCACCAAAGGACACTACACTTCGCAACAGATGATGCGCCGCGGCGCCACGGAGCCGTCCTAGCGAATCCTTCGGGGAAGCGAGGGGCGCCAATAAAAGCGAACAATGCCTAACGATGCATTGTTATTCGCCAGACTGCCAGCACTTCTGTGAGCCGAAATGTGCAAAATACGTAACCACTGAACAAAACGCCCAGCACATTTAAGATGATTTATAACACATGATTTTTTACAGAGGTTTGATTACAGGGGTATTTTATATTTCTACCATACTTAACATATTTGGTAAAGATAAAGGTCGTCAAGATTTCAAAGCATTTATCATTAATCTACGACAGAAATTTTAAGAACAACCACGAGCGTCTTGTTAACAAATAATCGATCAATTTTGAGAAATCAATTATACAATACTAATATTTTATTTTACCCTGCGTTTTAGCATATGAAAACACACAACTAACATGTATAGGGTTGTAGCTGCCTATGAGAAAACACTCGGCGGTTACAGCTGCACCAACGGCCATCGCCATTTGTTTGATGCCGGTCTGTTTGTTGAGTTTAGCCTCACGTCCCCATTGCCGTGGCCGATGCGAGTTTCCACGACCATAAACGGACACCGGAACAGTTCAAGCACGGGCGAACAGCGAGAAACAGTAGATTCCATTAGGTATGTTTTGTACTCAGAAACTCTGAAATCAAGCGTGATGTATGAAATTCAGAGAACGCAACAACCAGCAGAAATAAATGAAGGCATTGTATAATGAAACGAAACCCGCGGTCATTAAGTGGATACTGCGCAAAGGATTCGTTCCATTATACAGTGGATTAATGAGACTTTCATGTCATTTGATGCGCAAGGTGAACAGAAAACGGAGCATTCGACAGCTAGAAGCACTTTAGTTCGAAATGAAATGAAATGAAGGTGCTTTCTCCCATATAGACAAATATTGATAATTGTCGATAATCATAACTCAAACCCGCTTCACTTAATTTCGCCATATCATAAATGGAATTAATATTGGAGTTTATTTACACGAGTCACTGGACGACTCGTCGTTTCGCTAAAACGAATATGGAAGGGTAATGTTACTGCTGAATACTTCAGCACTGTCATCAAAGCACCGAGCTATCATTGTCAAAGACATATCCGTAAAGATGGATCGTGATTTCTGACCACAACCAGCACTAAACATCCGCGCGCATGAAGCAACGGAATACAAAGCAGCTCGCGGCGGCGGAGGCGGGGTGTGGTGTGGTGTGGTGCAGTGTGATGTGGAGTGGTCTGGTGCAGTGTGATGTGATGTGATGTGGTGCGATGTGGTGTGGCGTGGTGTGGTGGGGTGTGGTGTGGTGGTGCGGTGCGGTGTGGTGGTGCGGTGCGGTGCGGTGTGGTGGTGCGGTGCGGTGCGGTGTGGCGGTCGTGGTTCGCGGCGCGGGGCCGGACGGAAGCGGGAAGAGAGCAGTTTGCCGGCAGCGCGCGCAGCGGGGCCGCGGCCGAGGGCGGCGGGGCACGCCCCCGCCACGGTCCGCCGCGCCCGCCCCCGCCGCCGACGCGCGCTCGCCCGCCCGCGAAGGCCGGAAATCGACGCGAACTATTAATTATTCAAGTATCCTTACGGGTTCCGCGGGAATGGAGCGCGTCGGAGGCCTCTCCAGAGGTCGGGCGAGGGGCGCGGAGCGGGGGCGGGGTGGGGGCCGCGAGGGAAGGAGGCGCGGCTGCGGAGGCGGAGGGCGACGTGGCGGAGGCCGCGCCGCATGGATCCACGGCGTAGAGAACATAGGGCGGGAGGCGAGTTGTGGAAGTCGTGGAAAAGGGATAGGCGCGGCGCGAGACAAGTAAGTGCGAGAAGGTGGGGCCTGAAATGTTGGCCTGCGCGGGATGCGAGGGAGAGGGCGGCGGGTGACACGCGCGGGGGCGGTTTGAGGTGACGCGAATAGTAGCAAGGATGTGTAAGCAGTTCGAGACTGCACGCAGATGTGGGGCGGATGGAACGGGAGTGGGAGAGCGAGGCGGGGCTAGGAGGGGAGGGACGGAGTGGGGCTGGGTAGGGCGGCGCGGGTTGGAACGATGCAAAGTGACGGAGAGGGGCGTGGCGGGGCGAGGCGTGGCAGGGCGGAGCAGAGCGCAGCGGGGCAGGGGGGCGTGGCGGGGCGGAGCGGAGCGCGGTGGAGCGGGTCGGGCTGGAGAGGAGCGGAGCAGGGCGGGGCGGGACGGGGCGGGGCGGGACGGGGCGAGACAAAGTGAGGCTGGGCGGAGTGGAGTGGAGTGGAGTGGAGTGGAGTGGAGCAGAGCGAGGCGGGGCGGGGGCTGAAGGCGGAAGGAATGCGCGGAGGCGCCGCGCGCGCGACGTCGAGGGCCGCGAGCACGCGCCGCACTGGAACGCACTCCAGGGCGCGAGGAGCGCGTCGAGAGCGGGTGCGCCGGGAGCGCCGGGGAACACAAGAGGCATGTGCCAGAGGAATGTGCAGCGATTGCGCAAATGCTTCCTCAAGTGCGGAGAACGGTTCGACGAGGGAGCGGCGAAACCAGGAGAGTACCTGAGGGAGATGACATAAGCTGTGTGGTTGGTAGACCACAATATTTTCATTTCTCTCAAAACCAAAAACCACTGGTGCAGTGCAATATTACTAAAGTATCATGGACAACGAAATATAATGGCAGAATATAATGTATGTACAACTATACACAAATAGTTGTCATGCATAATGGCAGTAAATTAGCTCGTTTAGAATGTTAAAATAATTGAAGTTTTAATAATTTAGAAGGGAAGTGGACATAGCAGGCAATTCGTGTCAATACTTCAGTTCCCTTGAGAAACTGCTACATGCAAGAACATATCATTGAATTCAGTGTAACTCCGCAGGTATGTGGAAAACTTAACCTAGCTAAAACAACCTACATCTAATTTAAACAAGACCCAGAAAGGAACTGCATAGCGATGAGTGATTGTGCACAAATAGTTTAACGAGCATGATCAATACCTAGGGGTGAGTGAATAGAAGCACTACAATGTACCAACAAGAAGAGCGTCCACGTGAATGAAAATTAGCGTTAGAGCCCGGACAGATCGACACGGCCGCGAAAATAAATCCTTCCGCGCAAAGCTTAAGAGCCGCAGCCGGGATCTGCGTGCGGGCGTGGGCTAGTGGCGGGGGGGGACGAGGAGCTGGGGCGGTCGGGCTGCATCTGAATTGGAGAGCGCGGAGAGGCGGCCCCACTTTGTTTAATTTAAAAGAAAGCCACGCCCCGAGATCGGCCCGAGATACGCTCGCCGCCGCGCCGGAGCGAGCCGGGCCGGGCCGAGCCAAGCGATTTGCATTTCCATAAGTCGTACCCGCCCGCGCCCGCGCCAGGTGCTGCCGGGGCCGCGTCAGGAGTTTCGCTCGCCTGCCCTTCTCGACAGGACCACACCACCCAGGATAAAAGCACAAGCCAGCAGTAGAATGTTGCGCCCTTCAGTACAGGACCCATCGGATGAGAAAATATCGTAAAGGGCCCCATACACTCCCAAGCTTTTAAACCGGGATTGTGCGGATTGTAATTAATGATGCCGACATTTTGTTTCCTCGTAAGTTGTTTCTCAGTGGAATGCCACGACTTCTGATTAACAATTATAAATATCCTGGCTTGCTAATGGACGGTGCCATTGACACTGTACACGTATCAACATGGCAGCCAAACAAACATCGTCTGCAGAACGCGTTCTGCACCCCAAGTAAATGTGTATATCAAACAGTGATAGGAGAGGGTATTGGGGTATGCACTAATTGTAACATTGAATCCAACTTGAGTTGTGAATTTCAATTAAAATGGACCTTCCATGGGAATTTAATGTTTTTTTTAAAAATAATCTGTCTTTGGTATCAGAAAAGAAGTAAATGGAGACGTTTCTGGTCACTGATCATGAGTCAGCCACCTCCTGATACACAAAATGACCCTTACTACTAAAATCCCGATATCAAATCACCATGACGTTGAAGGAAAACAGTCAAATATTCCTCGAATAGCAAAATTCTCATCAATTATGACACAAAGCCTTGAAACATGACCACTATTCAGGAAAGAACATGCGAAATTTGGTGTCGCATGAGCATGTCGCAAATTATTAAAACATTTCTTTTTTCCATTTCAGACAGGAAAAATGAGAGAACAAATACAATCTACGTGTAGGAACCGAGTCCTCAAGTGCATGCGAATTAGAACTTTACGGGTCGTTTCCTGCGTGGTAAAAAGGCAACTAACTATACGACCATTTACAGCTGGCGTTCCTAATCACTTCCTGGTGAACACGTTGCATAATGTACTTGACGTCAGCACACTGCAGGCGGCAATCGCCGTCGAGAAAACATGACAGTTCTCATTAATAGTTATTCAGAAAGCTCTCCAGCACAATCCCTTTATGAGCACTCGAGGATGCGTTATAGCTTTGCTTCACGTCTATTGCTTCGGTTATGCTCTTATAAAAGAAATGCCGATACGCCCGCTTGACCGTCGAAGTTAATTGCCTCGCGTTGCTGACGTACCGAGGAGAATTGCACCAACGGGAAACGGAACGCGTGCATCGCTTCATCCATACGACCATACACGCGCATTTGTGCATTGGTTTCACACGCTCTAGAACGCGTGTAAGAATTGCTTGTTGCTATTGCGGTGTTACACACGGAACGGAAGGAACATGTATGCCTTCGTTAGATACAAAATGCAGAAACAAGTTCACGGAGAGAGAATGCAGTTTTGAAGTAGCTACAGTGCGAAGAGAACATCGTATTTAAAAATATTTATTGAGGGCAATAACTAAGTGATGAGGAAACTATAGGAGAGTATTTCTTGGAGCATTATTTACCATCTGGCAAAATTGCTTAAAACTGTAAATCATCTTTGTACTATATTTTAGACTAACAGTTTTTAAAACTGATCACCGATTTCGTACAGGGCTGTTGTTCCAACCTGAATTGCCTAACATTACGTGTGAAGCAGTGGGTGATGTAAGTACGTGGACAAGAGTCGACTTTTAACGCTGTTTTTCGCAAAACTGCAATGCTAAAATAATGAACTTATATCAATTAATGTGCTTACAAGTACCAGTGACATGAAGACAACTTGCGAGACAGGTTCCTCCTTGTAGAGTGAATGCACTTCTACATACAGACAATATTTGCCCAAGATCTGAAAACCTAACCAGCTCATGAAATGGCCGCACATAAGGAGTCGCGTCTTGACGTTGGATTACCACCCTTATAATTGTGATGAATTTTCATTTGTAATTTCTTAATTGCCTACGAAAGACAAGTAGGCGTTTTAAAGACTCCCGTCGCAACACCTTGACAAGACACGGCATTACCGCGTCGTTAACCGGTCATCTTTTCTGCAACGCCGGAAGAAACACGTGGCGGCGGAGACGTCCAAACAATACGAACTGCAGGGGTGGTAAACATGTGTTCGCACATGATCTGGACAAACTATACGTGGCAGTCCTTATGAAAGGACTTTTAAACTACTTAGCCAATTCGCACGTTCAGCATTGCTGCTACTAGATAGCAATACACAAGCCCAAACATTCTTTGATCTCTGATTCTGGCGAGAAACTCAAACAATTCCCATGCAAAAGAATGTTTGCACACTGTATAACCACTCACACGACATGAGTGCCATCGATATTCGCTTTCGAAAAATTCATTGGTATGGGCCCGGAAACAGCGAACGGGAGAGGCCACAGACCAAGACTACCACGCTACCAGCGAGATGTGTGAAGCGACCATTCCAAACAAAACGTCAACACTATACTTTAAAAAAGTTCAAATATTCACCGCGCACGTGGGTTTCCGTTGTGCAGTATGGTCGGCTGGCGTCACAGCAGGGGTGGGGAGCGGAGGGGAGGGGAAGGGACAGGAGGGGAGGGGAGGGGAGGGAATGAGCGACACGCGGCACTTCCGCCGAGTCGACAACGGCGTGTCGTCCCCTTCCGGGCGTCGGGTCGCGTCGGCGGCGTCGCTGCTGTCGTCGTCGTCGTCGAGCGGCTCTAGCGTGACGCCCCCACACGCGGCGCGCGCGGGAAAGGACGCGGGCGGGGCGGGGCGGGGCGGGGCGGGGCGGGGGCGGGCGGACGTGGGCGCGCGATAGCCCTGTCACGCGCGTGCGCTATCGTTCGACGCCGCCGCCGCCGTCGCGCCTCGGGCGACGCGACGCGCCCGTGCGACGCGACGCGCCCGTGCACTCTCGCCCCCCCCCCCCCCCCGCGTGCGCTAATGGCCCCACTTGTTCTCTCTTCGACCGGCGCCGCGCGCCGCCGTCGCGTTACTTGAGAGCGAGGCGATGTAACGACTCCGCCTTCCCCTCCGGCCCCCACCTTCGCCACCAACGCCGTCATCGTCACCGGCCACGTCATTATCTGCGCTACATTATTATCACAGCCACCTACGCTATCATCAACACTCGCGCGCAAGTCGGTATTTACGCCATCTACATCACCAATGGCGGATCCGAGGAGGGAGCAAGGGAGTCACCCCCCCCCCAGGCCTAAAGTTCTCGTTTGTTACCTTCTGTTATTTGGCAAAATTGATTTAAATATTTGTGTTAGAATTATGTAATTATTTTAAAAAAATGTATAGAGTCATAAATACACTACAAAAGTAATAGACAATATAATAAGATTATCATTTATTATTTAACAAAAATATTTTATGCCCCCCCCCAAAAAAAATGATCGGTTGGATGTTTCCCTGTACACCACCGAGAAGTGGAAGCCAAGGAAACGAGAGAACTTAAAATGTAATATTACATTGAATTGAATTGATGCCTTATTTTAGTCTTACATTTCATGTGAATCATTTGGAAAATATGTGGTCAATCATTGAAGACGATTCCCATTAATGTGGGGGTACTGCTACGTTGACGGCGAAGATGTCGATATATTACGTTAAAAATTAATTATTTTGAAAACTCAGCAATACGCCAATGGCCTCGTTTCCCCTACGTTCGACCCGCTCGGCGCTGCCAGCAACCGCCGCGCCGTGTCGCAGCTATCGCAACCTCCCCGCGCGGCGCGAGCACTCACGCTGCCAGAGCCGCTGACGAGTGGAACTCAAGGAAACGAGGGCGTTTTGAAACACGCAAATACACTCGTAGTGGCGCACTCTGAAAACAATCGTTACGCACTGGCGGATTTAAAGTGCTTTGCTAATAACGTCGAATGCGGCGGAATAACGAAGGAAATACCACCGTGGTCTTGCAGGTTTGGTAAATGGTGTTGATGGTATGGTGGCATGGTAAAGCAATTGAAATATTTTCGAAAACTGAGAAATATTGAACTATAGCTAGAAAGAAAGAAAAATAACTGGCTGAACTCGAATATTTTTTTTACAATCGATACTCCGTTACCAATTGTGAACATATCTTTAGTCCTTTCTTTTAGTTTTCTCTAGCAAATTGAGTGCCGCGAGACCACCGGTGGCCTCAGCTGAGACCTTTCTGAGAAGCGAAGAGGTAGGCGGACTCAACTTTCATACACATTCAAGCGTATGTATTTCGTGACATCCAGAAAATGTAGCGGCAGCAACTCATATTCCCTCTGGATGAAATATAATACATATCTGAAGCGTGGCCTTCAGATTGCTGGGTATTTGCCTACCAATATCATCAATGTACTTGAAATAGGGCAGAATAGAAAAATAGAGTATTTATCTCAGTTTATAAAAATGAAAAGAAAAAAAAAGAAAGACGAAGGGTGACAAAAAATATTATTCGGAATCTCTTTCTAGCTCTCAGGAGCACCAAACACTGCACACATTCCACGCGGGGCATGTCTTGCCCGTCGGAAACGAGCCTGTGGTTGAACGTAGCCGGTTGGGGGTAATGGTCTTCCAGTGTCCCCTTCCGCATCGGCCCCCCACCACTTCCTGCAGCTACCACGCCCCCACGACCGCAACCCACCCGCCGCGGTCCGTCGCTCGCGGCTGATAGTTCCGCCAGCGTGGACTCGCGGGTCCTTCTCCAACGCGACACGACGCGACGCGACGAGGCGCGGCGCGACCGGCGCGTGTTTTCCGTGCGCGCGCGACCGGAAGCGGGCGTCGCAAGCCGTGCTTCCTTCCGATCGGCACGGCGCGGCACGGCGCGGCGCGGCGCGGCGCGCGCACCCGCAGTTCCTCCGCTACGCGACAGGGCTGCCACCTCCCCCGCGTCGAGCGCCACCCAGGGCTATCGCAGTCGCCGTTCCGGGTACCGTAGCGAACACTTAGAAATCGCCAGTTGGCTTACGACACTGCACTTATACTAAAATAATCAGCAGTAACATCCCTCCAGCAGTATGCTTGTACTAAATTCTAACATCTCAGAACTATAAAAATTGCGCCACGATATATTCCAAGCAATTACACAAAAAAATAATGAAGAGCAATTAGCTTATCACATCCGTCTGCTCCAACTTTTATTCGTGTCTTAATCAAATACAATCCCGAACGAGCAATTGAACTCTCGTTCTTGGTCATCGCAGAGAAGTCACAAAATTAAATCGAGACAAAATAGTTAATTGAAACTACAAATTTTATGTGCGTATTTTATGTACAATTACAGATTTCTCTTTAAGTGTCGACCATTTGTTGTTTAGAAACTTCTGAGTGAAAAAAAATTAATACCTTTAAAAGTATTGTTAATTAACACTTGCATTGCACTTTTTCTATGAAATTTACATTTTCCTTTCAATTTTATTACATTTTTTTTAACGGAGGGATTTTACTTTTCTAACTTTATTATATAACAGGAATAAACCCAAAACCGTTGCGGTAGACTTCTCCAACGTTCAATACTGACCCCAATCACTATCTACACAAAAAATTAAAAACTTGCAACGTTTGATTTTTTAACACATTTATCGACAGGATGGTGATGAAAACAACATTAAAGAGATTGTTCCGAAGTAATACGTCACGCAGGAATGGATTTCAGAAATGACAGGTGTTGCAAGCACAAGACTTTTCAATCGAATTACTTCACGAATCCATTGGCCACGATCACTTTCTGTCTTCGACATGAAACGTGAGCGAATGCTTAGCAGACCCTGGGTGGAGTACTTCGTCACAATCAGGGAGTCACGCTTCAGGGACTTTAGCCAGTTTCATTGCTTCTTTGTTCGTCTTCGAACTCGTGCTCACGTTCTTACTTGCACATAGTACGCCACCAACACGCCTTTCCTTTGTACCAGGAAATAACTGTTATCAGAATGTGCAATGATTTTAAATGAAATACGGCTGCATTCAAGAGAGACATTTGAGTATGGCACAAACTGTCGTTCCCACTATCTCTGTTGGTTATTAAAATGTAGTATTGAACTTCGTAGTACTCCATACAAAAGCGTAAATGTGAACTTTCGATTTGCTCATGGATGGAAATGCTCAGCAACGGAAATAATATTAACTCAAAACAAATGAACTCACCATTGTTGATTGAAATCTACAGATTGATTCTCAAGAAGCCAGTGGATGTAGAAAGGAACTCACCTATAACAAAAAAGAAAACCAAATATGAAAAGGCTTGCAGAGTCATAATTAGGAAAAAATGCAAACAAAATCTTAACAGTAATTATGCAATAATGTCAATAGCGATTAACACTGAAATAGAAAAAAAAATGTTTTTTCCACGTTGACGACGGTTCGTGCGTGTAATGTCTCGAACATTTGTAACAATTAAATGTTCATTCGTAAAAAGGAGAACAAATCCTAAGAGGTAATATTTTTAAAAACAATCCTTTATGAACGTTATTCTATTTATGCGCTTTATTCTAATTCGGGTATCGAATTTGAATACCCGAAATTAAACCCGCCAAAGCAATTTTTTTGACAGCGTAGTCACGAATGCGGCGCCAGGGCGCTCCTAAACAAACGGCGGCGCGGCCCGGCATGGGAACGAGTTTATGGGCAGCCGCGAGGAAGCGCGGAAGGAGCAGCGGGGGCGGATGCCTCGTTACAACATGACCCGACACGACACGACACGCCGTGCCGCGCCGCGGCCTGGGAACCGCCAACTCGAGACGCACGCTTGTCAGTCGTCGGGGAGGCAGATTGAATTTCTTGGGATATGGCTCCAGTTCAATGAAATTCTAAAACACTACATCCCAGCTCTAGAGTTGTACCCTGATCTAAGAGTAAAACATATTTTATGTATTTTACTTGTAAACGGATGTAAAGTCTCATTTTGTGTGCTTTGTACAAATTTACATGTAACTGATAAGATTATGTAATATATTTTTTATATATTAAATGAAATCATTACAGCCTGATGATGAGAACAAAATAAGGAATCGAGACTTTGCTAATGAACGAATCTACTTCGAAAAAATATAAATACATCGCTCTGTCAAAAAAGAAATTGTCAAAAATAAAGGGATCATAAATTGAAAATTGATGTCATAAAACGACAATTACGATGACCAGGTACAACAAAAAATACCTTGTTTTATGATAATAATTCGTCGAGAAATGATGAATCCAAAGAACTCACATCAAATTCTAAAGATTTTCTTGTTTTCAATTACAATATTTCTAACAATTATTTACTAGTATTAAATGGTGATTCTCTTGCCGTCACACCATTAAAATCCCAATTCACCATTACCATTGTCATAATTATTTTTATCATCATCAACATCTTTGCAACACAATTCATTTTTGTATTCCCGCAAAAAAGCAACAAAACTAGCATTGCTAAAAATCTCTCTTGAACAATTTTTTTAAGGAATTCAGGGACTCTGCCTTAGGTCGCTTTATTTTTATTTCTTTGTGAAGGCGGCAGACACAGCCGGACGTCACACTTTGAGACTCCGCCACCAGACTCGGCCGACCAACTTCCCCCGCCGGCTCACCGCAACTGGTTCTCGCTTTCGACATGGGGGAACATTTACTACTCCGTGCATTGCTGCATTTCACGCGCGAGTGGTTTGGAACATCATACAGTATTTATGTATCGCAAGGACGCACGCGATGCATATTAAAAAAAAAAAAACTGGAACTAAAACATTCGTAACTCGCTCACGAATACCGTGCAAAACTTTTCCAGCTAGGGAAAGAAAAAACACGTGAAATTACATTAAAAGAATAGTTTGAAGGTCTGGGACCTCAAATGGATTTCCTTTCCGATAACCATAATAAAGAAATTTAAACACGGCTATGAACTGGATTCGTAGCTGCTGTCAAATTGCTGACTAATCCGTCACTTTCTGCCTCCATTTCCGCGCTGTAAGCACCACCTCCACATTCCGCCATTATTTGAGGCCCCGGACCGTTTTCATTACTGCGGGCGCCCACGCTGCTTCTGGGCCGGCGACGCCCCACCCACCCCCGCATCACCGCATCGCTGCGTTACCGCGTTACGCAAACGCAGACCGACGACGGCGGCGGTGGCGGCGGTTGCGGTCTCGGGTAACGAGCCGCGAGCGGCTCCTATGGCGGCGGGGGCGGGCTGGGCGTAGGGGGCGGGGCGGCCACGCGCGAGCGCCCGCGCGCCCGCTCCCGCGCCCCGCCCCCACCGCCGCCGCCGCGCTGGAAGCGAAGTGCACCGTGTCCGGGCACCTTTACAAGTGTTTGTTGGTCTAATTTTCGTGACAGCGCCGACGTGAATCACCTTGTAATAATGTAAACTCGGCGAAGAAGAGGCGCGCGCGCCCATGCAGGGAGGGGGGCGGGCGGCAAGGGGGTGTACGGAGGGGGAGGGGCGCCGGTTTTATAATTGCGTTTCTTTCGCGCGGCCGCTCAACAGCGGGGAACGCGGCGGGGCGCGGGGACGGAAGCGCGAGGCGGGCGGGGGCGGAGCGGGTGGGCAGAGGGCCGGGGGTGGGCGGCGCGGAGGCGGAGGCGGGGCGGGCACGGCCGGCTGGAGCGCGGCGAAGCGCGGCGGGCAGCGGGCCGTGACTGGGAACCGCCAGCCGCGCCGGCGCCGCGCCGCCGCCCTCAAAGCTTCTCTTTCTCTCTCTCTCCGGCTCTCGGTTCCTCTCGAGGCTCCGCAGCGCCGCCGCCGTCAACCCGACCCCGCCGGGCGGCCGACCGCGAGAAGCCGCCAGGCCGAGCCGAGTCGCGTCGCCCGCGCTCAACCCCGTTTTGATCGGACTTCGCTCCCGCAAGCGCCCTTTCGCCCGACACCTCCGCCGCCTGCGCCGCGTCTGAGCCCGGCGTTTGATCGGCCGCCGCCGGTGAGCCCAGCGGCCCCGCTCGCTCAACCGCCTGAGCGTTGGCGCCAGGTAGCGCACGAGATCGCCAGCTGGCGTGCAGGTCTACAAGCTTGTGTTAGAGCGTCAGATATCACCTTTACCCTGAGCCATTCTATGCAGATCGCTTCTATCAAGTTCACGATAAACATTGAGCATAATAAAAAAAATTCACAGAAAAGAATGTGTACGACGAAATTTTGTAATTAGCCAATATATTCTACATATATTGCAGTAATGATACATATAAATTCACGTTTATTATTTGAGATATAATTGCCAATAAGTGAAATATGATGTAAAATTTATAGGAAGGGGTTTTCACAACATTTCATGTTACCGTTATACAACAATTTTTTTTTAAATTCAAACATTAGTCTGTTTGAAGCACCAAGGTCCTACTCTTCACTGTACTCCTATCTACGTGAATATCAAAACGTTTTATTAACACAGCTGTTTTCAGCCTTGGAGCGATGCGCTGATACAATAATATTTGTTTAAAAAAGCTTGAACTTTCTCCATAGTTTACAAAAAATTGTTTACTCCGAGAATATGCTTTGACTTCGGTCACTGGCACCACACACATTGTACTTGGAATTATACAACGATGGAAAACTTGAGCTACGCTTTTTCTTGAGCCATGAAATACCTATCGTCACTCCTGTAATAATGTTAGTTGATTAAGAACTAACTTAATTGTTTAGAAAATCTGATAATCAGAAATGTTTGCTCCCATGTAATAGAAAATATTTTCCATCTAAAAACGGATTAAAGATTTGATATATATTCCTCCTGTCGTTGAAATAACCAACCTCCTCACTCCTTGCACATCTAGCGAAATGAGGGTTCAAGAAAATGCGGACGGATATTACTGTCTTGACCGCACGTAAAATATCACAGTTTACTCCGCGAATCCAATGCGGACTCTGGGCGCGGTCATTGAGCACGGAGCGCCGCTGCGGGGCAGAATCCTGGCGCGCGGGCGACAAACGGCGCGGAAAACTCGGCGGTGGCGGCGTCGGCGACACAGCAGCGATGGCTTCCTGCGCGCCCACGCGCAGTGACCGCGCCGCCACCGCCGCCACCTCGCCCATAAAGGGAGAGCTCGCGCCGCGGGGTCGATACAAATCGATTCTCCAGATTAAACGGCCTCGCGCGTTTGAGCGCGCCGCGCCGGGTGCGGCGAGCGCCGGGGGGAGAGGGGAAGAGAGGCGGTTGTGGGGGTGGCGTGAATAGGGGATTGGGAAGGGGTGGGGAGGGGAAGGGATAGAAAACGAGGTGGAGGAAATCTTATCGCGGAACGAGTTTCACTCGTTCACCGTCGGGGGATTTCCAACATGGCGGCCCAAATCGAAGTCGCAGATCGTTAGTTCGTAAATCAGGCGGAAGAGCTCCAGGCTCCAGAGCGGTAGAGGCGGCGGCCGCGGCGGAGGCAGGGTACAGAGGAAAAGGGGCGGCGGCGGGGGAAGGGGTGGCGATGGGGAAGGCAAAGCTGCGACTGCCTTCCCGCCCCCGCCATCAAGCTCGCCGTCCAAAAAGCGCGCCTGGGAATCGTCCATCACTGAGATGACGCGCTCCCCATTACTGAACAATGCGGCGGAGGCGGAGGCGGGGGCGGGGGCGGAGACGGCCTCCCGCCCCCGCCCCGACGGGCTTCGCGGCGGGCGCCAAACGACGGCGGCGACATCCATCAAAGGATTCGGGCGAAAAGAGAGGGCCGGCGCGCAGCCCCTGCGGGACGCCACGCCGCGAAGAGCAACTCGGCCTGACTTAGGGGAAGCCCGGCCGGATCTCCACGTTCTTAGCGGAGATATTATCACCCCCAGCACCCTTTGACAACATGCCATTTCCCTTCTGGACGATCCAGTATTTTACATGATGCTGCCTCTAACTGCATTAATGAGTTTAAAGAAACAATCATTCCGATGCCATTTCAGTCTAAAAGGCATGGACGGACAAAACGTATTTACCTATTCATTCCTATACTGGTTACGTATATTAACAGTCACCGCATATATTCACGTATGAATTATCATCCATAGATGAAAGAAAAATATACTGGTGCAAAATAGATGTCCGCGTTCAAAATTTAGAACACTTCGGAAACTCCGGTAATAACCCAATATCCCTTTTGTAATTTTGCTCTACATGTACCTGATCGTACCTTTACACATCACGCTTTCCACAAACTGAAAACATTCACAGCAATAAAATGTTTAAAAAAAATATTCACAATCACGTGTTTTCCACGAAAACCAGATTTGTATTTCTACCTCTCAGGAGCGTCCGCCGATGGCACAGACGCATATAAATGGATTTGGGAAACCCTTTGTAATTTTTGAAAACGTTTCCGATGTTCGCGCACGTGTACGTCCGGAGTAGTTTTAAACTGGATTTGCGCGCTGGCCCGCCGGCCTCGAGGGCGACGGACCGCGCCGTGGGTGTCTTCCTTTTTTTCACCGGCGAGTTTTTCGCAGCCGCCGCCGCCGCCCGTAGAGTGCGGGTTCGGACGGGGCTTTGCCGGGAGTTGCGCGCTAAACCGTTTTTCCGCGACGGAATCTAATTGCGTCGGGCGAGCTTTCGCTCGTAAACTCGGCTAGCTGCCTGGCCGGCTCGTCGTGCGTCCGGCTCCTACTCCTCCGCCTCCAATTGGTTTTGCCCGGCGGATCCGGCGTGGAGTCCTCGCCCCACCCCCCCTTTCCCGCGCCGAGCCGCGCCGACGGGAGCTGTAGGTCGGGGAGCGGAGGAGGAAGGGACGGACCCGGCATGACGCGTTGTACCAGGTCCTGGACTCCCCAATTGGCATCCGGCATCGAATGAGGACGAGGCGACACGTGCTGGTGAGTTCGATCACCACATCAGGGGACCGGGGTTTAAAACCGGTCGATTCACGTGCAATTTTATGTTGGACAAATCAAGCCTTCAGCAGTTTTTTTTGCCGCATTTTATTGATACATTGGTTAGTGATTCCGAGCGCGTCAACAGCTAAGGTCATTATTCCCATCCGCTTAGCGCATGTTTATTTGCTCTGGAGGTGGCAGTAATCGTCCCCCGCTGAATGGCGAGATCCTGCACCGACCTGTCGTCGGTTAGTGGGGTTTTCCCCAATCAGATATCGTCAACCCGCGGATCACCGCCCCAACCAGGACAATCTCTAAGTTGCCTACCGATGTCCCGACATGTGTGGTGATGAAGTGAATGTAAGTGTAAGCGAGTATAAGTAACGGTTAAGATAGGACAAGGAAGAGGAAGGAAAGATTGCGCGTGGTCCGTGGCCCGTACGCGTCACACGCAAATTGCTCTATGAAAAATACTATTTTCCACAAGGGTTGGGAATTTAAGGCAATATGTGCGAGGCAGAGAATCCATCAAATAAAGTAGATCAAAACACACAGGAGACATACTCGAAGAACAAATAACCTAGCACGCAAGTGAGGTGTGGCTTATTTTGAATGGGGGAGCGAAAACAATTATGGACAGACATGCTGATACGAAGAGAATAATCCAATTGCTTCCAACTGATGTGGTGAATATATTCCAGCCTATTCTATGAGTGCATAGAGATACGACATTAACAAAATAAGATATAAGACATGAAAAACGATGTTATGAATTCTATTTGTGACAAAAGAGGAAATAAAGAGAAGTCATAAGTGTAAACGACAAAAGATCGATTAAAGTTAACTAAAACTTGCTACAACTGAGGAAATAGCCCACGGAATGCAACGACAAAGATCGGTGAACATCTTCCTCTGATGTTTATTGAATTGTCGAATTGCAAAAGAACAAGCTACCCAATTAAATAAAGAAGAAAAGTGTGATTGGTTTTCTAAAAAATCATCCCAAACTAGAAAAAATCGTTTTTCTCGGTTCTTCCACGACTGGATTCTGTGAATGACCATACATCTACCACTTATAATTAGATACAATGCACGCGATGAGGAACTAATTTATTTAGAGCTTCTGATTACTGATATTATAAACACACTTCTTCATTCATGGAACCACAGAAATGTTTCAGAAAACTCAAAAATCAAAGCAAAAGGACATAAGAGTTACTTTAGGCAGTCAGCTTGATTATCAGATGTACGTAAGGAACGCATTGCACCTTCTGCGAATAGGGAAATCACTTCATAAAGCTGAAGCTCGAATGAAAGAAAATGTGGACATAAAAGTTCTAACATATGATCCGACAAAGATAAAACAAATATATATTTAAATAATACTTCATCACGATATAGAAATAAGGAAAGTCAGTTGCGAATTTGCCTTGCATAAAAGGTAGACACACAAGCAGACGTCCTTCCATTACTGATAGGAAAATTACATGACGTCAGATCCGCACAATAGTTGCACTGCGTGCGCACGGCGTATTGTGACAGCTCATGGGCGTGGGAGCGTGTTCTCACGTAGGTGACATCGGGCAGCATCGTCGCGTGCTCTCCCAATGGCGTCGCACCCTCTCCTCGGCGCAGTGGCCAACGCTTGCAACAAACAAGCCGAAGCCCGAGCGGGAATGTCCGGCAATAAATTGGATCAAATTAAAAGTACAAATAACGCCCACGGTTTAGTAAAAAAACAACAAAAAAACGCGGCACGTGAGTGTAACGTTACATATGTTTGTTATCACAAAAATGCGAGTTCTAAATGGAGGAGTGGGTTGTGGAGAGTGGCAGAAAGGGTTGGGATGGAAAAGAGAGCTTGTTTCCGAAACTTTAAATGCAATTTTAACGCGGTGTTAATTTTAAAAAATTCCAACTGTTAATACATCAAATGAAACTTTACACACAGTTACTCCAAAAACTCCCAACAACCGCACACCCCAGTGTGCCCCACCCAGCCTGACCCCGGCCCCCCCTCTTTCCCCCCTTCACTTCAGCGACCTCGTCCGCGCCGCCCCCACTCGGCGCCTCTCCACATAACGCGGTGGCGGCGGCGGCGGGGGCGGGAGCGGGGGCGGGGGCGGCCGGGGGCTTTGCGTGTGTTTTTTGCGCGTTGTGCGAAATGTGTTTCTAAATGCCACTCGGCGCCGCCGCCGCCGCCGCCCCCTCGTGGCCGCGGCCCGCGGCTTGCGTGCGTGCGTGTGCGTGCTCTGGTTCTCCCTCGCGCACTTTATGAAAAAAAACCTGAGCCCGCGCCACGTGTCGCGTTCCGCGCCAGGGGAGGGGGGAAAGGGGCGTGGGTGCACCCGCGCGGGGGACACGCGGGGCAGATCGGGGTGGGCCACAAGGCACGGTTAATGCGGTGCAACTTCTCAATGTTGTTTTCATTTTGACGACCTTTTGGGTTTTCATCGGACGATGCAATCGACCTATTTCTTCCGTTCTGGATTTATTCCGTCTTATTTCAGGCGCAGAAATGCGTTTTGACAATATTTATTTTATTCCTGTTCATTAACGGATTGCATTAACTCTGATCGAGAATTTACCTGCGTAACACTTCTCAAATCATATTCAATCGTACATAAATAGGGAATATTTTGTTTTATATCTGTACTACGAATATATTAATAGAAATATCGAAACTATTATAAGTAGCCTGTATAAAATTATTTTCATACCTTGCAATTTCTTAGTCCACCTTTAAAAAGTACTTTTGAATTACCACTTTTGTATCGATAACAATCTACTCTAATTAACAACTACAGAATTCAGAACAAAATTTACTTCCGCTTCATGTCTCTCTACTCTCATAATACTTGCATTTGCAAATTACCCCCCGTACAATTCCTCTGTTTTTTTTTTCCTATTTCACCCCCTCCCAAACCTCAAATCGTCCCATTTTCCATCAACTTCCATAACAACATATATCCTCTCTCCCACCCACTGCCAACCCACGCCTCCCACTCTCGTGTTGCGGTGGCCGCGTATTTCGCGTGGGGCTGAAGATTTTCCGCGAGGGCGGCCTCGGGCGAGTACGGCGCGGCGCCGCAGGGCGGAGCGGGGCAGGACGGATCGGCCAGGACGGGGCGGGGCAGGGCGGAGCAGGACGTGGCAGGACGTTGAGGGGAGGGAGGAGGAAGAAGGGGAAGGGAGGGGAGGGCAGGGGAGGGGAGGGCAAGGGGAGGGGAGGGGATGGCAAGGGAAGGGGGGGAGGGAAGGGGGAGGGGGAGGGCGGGGCGGGGCGGGACGTGGATCAGCACCGGGCGCAGCCACCGCACGCGGCGATTTGTGGCTTTGCAGCGAACGCATTGGGCCGTTTGGAAATGAGCTTTCGTGGCGTTAGGCCAAATATGGGCGCGTGGCACTGAATTTCCGCGATCTCGTGATTGTCCGCGCAGCGCCGACGGACGGCGGGGGCGGGGGCGGGGACGGCGGCGGCTATGGCTCTCGCGCACGTCCAATTACACGTGTGGAAGTGAGAATTTTCGTGTTAGATACTTTTTAGTGTCCATTACCTTCGCTACTCCCGCGCTTTGCTGCGTTACAGGAACCTTGAATTAATCCTGTAATTGCGAAGTAATGCGCGCTTCCTGTGTTAAAGAACCGGATGTTTTTTGTTGTGAGCTCCCAAAATGAATACCAATGTGAAGAATTTGACTCATGAAACAGCGCTTCCCAGTTGAAAAACCTCGAGAAGACTTGCAGCAAACCCATTTTGTCCATCCCAAACTCCGTTTCAAAGACCGAGATTTGAAATCCGGCTCTAAGAGAAGAAAAGCTATCGCTCCATCCACCCTAGCCGACAGTTGAATCGCTAACTGCAGAAGGCAAATTAGCTATCATTCCCTACTTTTTCAGGAGAAACAAAAAGCGGTATAAAACCAGTTTTAAGAAAGTGTTCTCTTTTCGATGTATTTTCGCATACGAAGGCCTATGCCAATGACTGCCCAAGTTTCCTTTCTGCAGAACACAATGCATTGACCTACTCACAACCCTGCTTGCCAATATAAAAATATGTTAAATTGGACTTGTCTTTCTGCAGTTAGCGATTCAGTGACGCAAAAGAAAATGATAATAAAATATAATAAATAAATAAATAAATATAACAACGCAATGGAATATATGCAATAGAAGTTTTGTCTAAGCGGTCCCGTCCTTGGAACAGATGGGCTGGCAGGCACAGGCGCGGCAAACCACGCGCTGGCAGTTGCGTCTGGGAGTCGAACCACCGGCGGTAAGTCGCGTTTCACACGCGACAGCACAGCGTTCGCTCACGTGCCGGCGTTGCGGAGTCAGAAAGTGCGAGCGACGGCAAAGACATGCCCATTGCGAAAGGTTTGTAACCTCACGCGAAGCCGACACAAGTCTTCAAAACCAATTGCGCTAGTGCCTCCTGGCTCACATACAATTTTGTAACACCTGACAAGAAATGTAATACTTTCAAAGGCGCGTGACATTACACGTCATATGAAAGGGTGAAAGGTTTCGTTGTAGAATAAGAAAAAGTGTAGCACTTTGAGATTAGAGGTTATCGGAAACAATGCATTCATATTGCAACTGATTCATATTTCGTTAGTGCAGGAGAAAGTTTTCATGGTTTATAAAATGACTTCAAAATAAATGCATGCCATCTCTTCAGGTGTACGTATGCAACTCTAGTAGGCGCTGGAGCTCCGTGTCCTTGAAGAAGAAATAACTTCGTTCTCAAGCATTCGCCTAACCTACCCTCCATCGTCGCATCTCATTACGGCCGGTTCTCCTCCTGATTAAGCTGTGTCGTCCATGACAGATGTTTTTCTACCGAAACTAAATTTCCGTAAATTATTATTATTATTTTTTTTTTTTGAGTCCGTCGGGGCGGCGATGCATTCACGCGCGCGCGCCCCACAAAAAGCGAAAGTGATTGATAGACGCTCGAGTAAAGAACCTCATCAGGCGCGCAGCACGCCGCCCGGAGGTCAGTGCGGGCAAATAGGCTGCTTGGAAGCCACCACGGGGCGGCGGGGGCGTTGAGAGCGTCGTGGGCACGAGGGCGTTCGCCGGCGAGGGCGGCTCTGGAATGCACGGAGCGCGGGGGAGCCGGGCGGGGCGGGGCGGGGGGGGGGGGGGGGGTACGAGGGCGAGGGCGCGGGGCCGTGACATACGCCGCACGCTCCCACATCGCTTCATCTCCATGTCCCCTCCCCTCCTCACGGCGTGACCCCATGCGGCTGCCGCGGGGGCGAGGGTTTCCGACGACGACGGCGGCGGCGGCGGGGGCGGCGCCAGCCCGCAGCTCATTTGAAAGTTATGATGGCCTCATTGAATTTATATATCCTGTGAGATAGCGGCGGCGCGAGAGAGGTGGAGGGCGGCCGGGCGGGGGCGGGGCTGTGGGCGGTAGGGGGCGATGCAAGCCGAGTACAAGACCGGCGGGGGCGGCGCCGGGAAGCACACGCTACACAACAAACCATAATACAATGCAAATCTCGTCACGTATTTATTTCAGATGGATCTCTTACGTTGTTTCATCGGAAAACTTCGTTACTGGGCTATGAGGACTGCTCGAAAATTTTCCTATATACTTCAAAATATTACAGTAAATAATTAACGGTTGATCTGCTGGCAAATTGGTGTCATTGCATAAATAAATCATGTACATGCCTTAATATATATTTTTATTCATTAGTTAATCAGATTTCAATTGACAAAAAAATATTGGAAGACCTAACAGAAAGTCACAACACAATAGTAAATACATCAAATTGAATTGAGAAGTCTGCAATCATACGTTTTTGCATATTGAAATTTCACCGCAACAAATTCACATCCTAGCCTTATCTTGTGCACCTCGCACTCAACCCCACTTCTCCAGGCTCCCAGCGAACAATTCCCACGCAGGCCGTGCTTCAATATTCCACGCGGCACCGCGAGCAACAGAAACAAAACAGTTTCCAACTAGCCATTAAAGCCGTTGTTCCCGGCCTATACACGCGGCCCCGGTAAATACTAGTGGCGCGGCCCCTCCCTCCTCCTCCCCCTCCCCGCCCCCTGTCCTCGGAGCGGGTACACGCGCCCGCGCCGCCGCCGCGGGCGATATGCACGCGAGGGGCCTTAACACCTGCCGGCGCACGGAAGCCCCCGCCCCCGCGCGGCCACTCGTCTATTGATCTGATTCCTCCTCCCACCGCCGCCGCCGCCCCCGCGTCGCCGGGTCGCTTCCCCATGGCCCATTAGCCGCCGCCCGACGGCGAGGGGAGAGAACCCCGCGGCGCCCTATTTTTGTACGCCGTTTGACAATCACGAGAACCTTTCGATTTCTAGTGTTCCCCCTGGGGCGTAGACACGGAGCGCGCCTTGTAATAAACAAGAAGTTCCGTGCTTGCAATCGGGCACGATGCTGGTGGTTTAAAACGAGTGGGAAGGGGGGATTTCAAGTTTGATAACTAGCAGTTTATGAGCAATGTTTCCCAATAATTTTTCCTGAAATTAATAATTTATTATATGAAAAAGATTGGTGTCTTTATCAGGGACAAAGCGAGTCGCGTCCCCTACAATTTCTACCAGCAAAGTCGCAAAAGCCTTCTTTTATCGACGAAGATAAACGCCGGATTGCCAAGAAGCCAACAATCTCGCAGTAATGAAGTCAATAAACAATACACTCCAAAATATTATCAAGACTAGACAGCTTTTACATTCACGTCTTAGACAATCTTCAAGCGAGAAAAAAAAATAACAACCTAAGCTTACTTCATCTTTTCTTTCTCATGCAACAAAATTCAAACCGCAACCAGACCCAGGAAGAACAAAAACGTAGGTGTAACCGCGCTCCCTAACATCACACGGCTCCGTGACTCAGGGCATGTGCTGCATAGTGAAACATCTCTCTAGATTCTAGTGTTACTTTCCCGGCATTCTCTCCCTTTGGGGAGGCAGCGCACCGCATGCGGCGGCGGCGGAGGCGGAGGCGGCGGCGGCAGCTCGTAAAAGCCGCCGCGTCGCCCCCAGACGAAGACAAGCGCGCAAACAGCCCTCGCCGGGGGGGGGGGAGGTATTGAATTTTTGTGAATTATTGATGGCGGGTCGGCTGCGCGGCCTCGGCTCGGCGACAGAGACAGGGAAAGCCAGGCTTCCTCACCGACTTCTCGCGGTCGACGAGGGCGTGGCGGGAACTCCACCAAGTGAATGAGGACGGAGACAAAGCGGAGGACGATCGGCCCAAGCGGGGGAGAAGGGTTTATAAAGAGAAGAGTCAGTGCGGCAGGGAGAAATGAAGCAGAGGGCGGAATGAGCGAAGTAGCGAGGGTCGAAAGCGGCACTGAGGAAATGCAGGACATGTCGATGACGCGTAAAGGACAAAAGGCAGGTGAGAGACGGATAACAATGTGGACGATGGACGAGAAGAGGGATTCGAAAGCGAAGAAAAGGAAGAGAGGACGCGTGTGGAGACGGATTAAACTAGTACATAACGACATCGCGGCGCAGGGAGGCACTAAACCGCACAGCGAGAAAACGCAGGTCTCGGCGAGGGCGCGGGAAAACAAGAGGCACGGAGAGGGCAGGGGCGAATCCAAAGACAATGTGGAGGATCGGCGATGAGGATTTGGAAAGCGGCGAGCGGGGAGCGAGGTGTAGGGGGCTAGTGAAGTGCAGGGCCAGGGGAGGGAGTTAAACCGCACAGTGAGAAAACGCAGGACGCGACGAGGGGCGGGAGCCTGGCGAGGGGGAGGGGGGGGGGCGCCGCTCGAGCGAGCAGGCCATTCGGCGGCAAGAGGGTCGGATGAAGAGGGTCGTGGAGAGGACGGGAGAGGCCGGCAGCGGGCGCGGGCGCGGTCGGGGTTCCGCCGCTGCCTCCCGCTTATCGAGCGGGCGGTATTGTGCCTGGGGCGGCGGCGCTGGCGGCGACGGCGGCGCTGGCGGCGACGGCGGCGGCTCAGGATTAGGGCGAGGGTGCGTGAGTAGAACCGCCGCCGTCATCGCCGCTTCGCGTGCGTTCGCCTGTACCGCCGCCGCCGCCGAGCAGGCCGGGGCCATGCAAACATCTCGGACAGGGGAGCAGCGGCGCTTTGTCCCGGGCAGAGCGCGGCTTTAAAGTGGGGGGATAAATTGGCTTTATAAGAGGGGGGCGAGGGGCCCGGAAACGCTTTGCCCCCGAGGATGTTGCCGCGCGAGGGGAGCCGGCGAGGGCGCCCGGGGGAAGGGCGAGGGACACGGAGGGAGGCAGGGGGAGGGACAACAGGCCGACGGCGCGCGTGGGCGGAGGCTAGCGGGAGGGAACGCCCGTGGGAAGGACGGTCGGCAGGATGGGAGGAAGACGAGGGAGAGTGGAAGGGTGAGGGAGAGTAGGAGATAGAAGTAGAGTGGAAGATAGATGTAGAGTGGAAGATAGATGTAGAGTGGAAGATAGATGTAGAGTGGAAGATAGATGTAGAGTGGGAGATAGATGTAGAGTGGGAGATAGAGCGAGAGTGGGAGATAGAGCGAGAGTGGGAGATAGAGCGAGAGTGGGAGATAGAGCGAGAGTGGGAGATAGAGCGAGAGTGGGAGATAGAGCGAGAGTGGGAGATAGAGCGAGAGTGGGAGATAGAGCGAGAGTGGGAGATTAAGGAGGACGGTGAGAAGGAAGCGAGAGGACGAAGGTGGGACGAGGAGGGCAAGTCAGAGAATTACAGGGAAGAGTAAGGAGACGAGGAGGGCGAAAGGCGGTAAGAACGGTGTGTGAGAAGACGAGGGGCAGTTCGACGAGAGGGAAGAAGCACAGCAGGTTGTGAGAGTAGCCGGCGGGGGGGTGGGGGCGGACAGGAGAAGCCAGAAGAGCCCTCCCGACCGCGCGCCCACGTAGCCCCGGAGAGTCGGCCGCGAGGGAGCGGCGCGTCTGAGCGGTCGGACGCGAAGAGACGAGGCGGAGGGGCTGTTTCCTGCGGCCCTCCGCGCCGGATATCGAGATAAATCGATCTTGCGGATTGGATTACTGCGGCGTTGTCTCGGGGCGGGAGCGCGCGGCCGGGCGCCGCGCCACGCCGCGCCGGCCGGGAGTTGCAGACGCGAAGACAGCCGGCGCCCCGGGCTGGCCCCGCGGCAAGGGCGCTAAGCCGGTTTCGCTCGCGCGCTGGCTGATCCGGTTCGTCGGTGGAACGGGAGGGCGTGCGCTAGATATGCGAGAGCGCACGTGCGTCTGGGGTAATTTCGTTACGGCGTTTCCAGAATCACGACGGACGGTGCCAGACCTTGTAATGTGAAACGAGGGTGAGTGGAATTAGTACAACTTTCTCCAAACCCCACACGGAAGATATTATTTTAACAAATTAATAACAAAATAATACCGCGATATAATACGGAATACGAAATAATACGGAAGATATTATTTTAATAAAATAATAACGTTAATATTTTAACAAAATAATAACGCGAAACGCACTTAGGTTCAGATAATATTAACGAAAAATAGAGGATAGTAACGAAGGAAGATGAGGAATAAAATAGATATATACGAAGGAAGAGAGGAATAAAATATAATGATGTATGAAAAAACGTTTACTATCATATTGGCTGGACAACTTGTTCGGAAACGCAGTCTACATTTACCCCAAATCATGCATTCCCAATTTCAAACAAAAATTAAGGAACTCTAAACTCCGCAGACGTTTCATTGAAATCCATTTGGTTCAGATGCAAGCAAGTAGGTATGAAAATAGATTTTTTGTTTAGTTTTGAACACTACATTTTAGAACATGGTGTTAGAAAAATACTCGTAACTTCTATGTTCTACCAAACCCCGAAAACCCATCCTCACGAGTTGTGTCGCATCCGGAATACACTGTGAGACAGCAAGAATGCGTTGACAACGCGTAAAGAAATGTGATCGATCATCGAAACGACTTCCGCGCGAGAGCGGCATCGAGAATGCGCTTACGCAGAGGCGATATGACTCGCGCCTCGCAGCGCATTCCACGCCCGACCCACGTGATGGGGCCCGTAGTCATGTCGCACGTCGCGGCCATTCCAATGATTCTGGACCGGCAAACGGAACAAAGCGTGTACGTCAATTTAAACTAAACGAACGGGGGAAAACCGAAAGGACGAAACAACTAATCGTTTTCAAAGATAAAATAATAGAAATAAAATCACTCATACGCCTCAAGTTGGGACAGACATTTAGCGGGCTCTCGAAGGGACCTAAAACATCACCCTAAAAACGACAGAGATTCGTAGTACTCGCTTCTTGTGGTTAATAACAGATGTTACGTTCTGAAGGAAGTAATATATAATTAATCGAGTTTTCGAGTATATCGCTCACATTTACTTGTGCCGAATTTATGGATTAAATCAGTTTATGACTGTGATCACCACAAAACTGCAGTCATTTAATAACACATTATTTAATTCTCAGCATTTATTAAATATTCACGTAATTATTATCTAATAACATTTGTTATTAGGATTTTTAAAGACTAGTATGAAATGTAGGTAATTTTATGCGAACGTGCCGCGCAAATTAGGGTTGAGAATTGTGGCTTATTGGACATTCATAATTACATCCGTAATAATTCAGTTCGTTTTCACTTGGTCGCAATAGTGTAGTATATTATTGCCCTCTACACCTCTCTCACATTCAACCTCAAAACTCACGAATGGAACATGATGTAGCATGAAAAAATAGAACGAAATGAAAATTTTTGGCAGGTTAGTGTTTAATAGCAGGTTTCAAAAGTAGTCAACAGTTGGTAAAGAGATTTCAAGGCTGCAACCTATTTTAGAAAAATATGACTCTCGTTATAGATGTAATGGATGCACACGCAACTCGTAGTAGATTAATGAAGACTAGATTCCAACATGAACAGTACAATTTTAATGGAAGCATATAAGTAATTAGTAATTTTTCTTGCAAAGGACTAACGTCCTCGCATTTACTCATCACGAACCTTAATAATTACACGAAAATGTATGACCCTTTCTCAACTAGAAGCTACTTTTGCCGTGCTAGTAGCTCTTCCACGTCAGTGAAAGGAGTACTACTGCGTTCCCGCACGAAATTTTATAGTGGTTTTTGTTTTTATACCATATTTTTAGTGAAGCAATGACGAGGTAGCTTCCAACATGAACAGCTCTCGCAGAGCTTAATTTTTGTGGAACTTAATAAATCCAAAATTCATATCACGTTTTTCAACCAGCAACCACTTCTAGCTCGCAAAAGAGTTATTTCTCCATGTTAGCATAGGATTAATTGCAGTTCCCAATCAGGAGAATAAACAACATTCGTATTTATCGCATTTTTTCAAGTAATGACGACGAAGTAGCATCGTACGTGAACAATACAATTTTGATGGAAGCATTCAAGTAATTACCGAAGTATTTCTGTTGGAAATGATTAGATTGCTCTCGTAGCATCTCATGGCATACATCCACAAATACAAGAACACAATATTCACATCATTTTTCAATCAGCAACCGCTTCCACCACGCAAGAGCGTCATTGTTCCACAATGGCGTATTGCGCATTGCTCCCCCCCCACACACACACACACTCAGGAAAAGAGACAGCAGTTGCTTTTATCGCGCACTTGACGTCACGTAGTGAGGAAACCGCGCTTGTTCCGCAAGGCGCCGCGCCGTTTTAACCATCGCGCGCGGAAACAACTTCAATTTTTTTTTTCTCCCGAAGGGGAAAACACGAGACACGCGTGCGAGCAAAACACTCCACGCGACAATTCGCCGAGCGGAAGGCGCCAGCGCTGCCCGGCGCCGCTCGGGCTCCCCGGATGCGGACGACAAGCCGCGATCCGGAATGCGTCAGAGGTCGCGGCCGCTAAAAATACACTTATCCGGAAAAAGCTGCTCTATTGTTTAAATATACTGTAACCACGCATCATTTTTCTATTAATAAGTATACTGGCGTGATTAGGCAGATACCGTAGAACCTGCTCATCTGAAATAATTGGGACTAGTTCCCTCTCGCATTAACGAATTCTTCGGATTTAGCAGGATAATTTTACAAATACACTTAAATGAATAAATTTGTAGTTGCAGTTATGCTGGTCTGTGGAAATTTAAAAAATGAAGAAAAAAAATTAGTTATTAATTTGGCCTTTTATTTTTAAGCGCAGCAATATCTCGGAACAAAATTTTGTTGTGTTTAGAGGTACAATAACTGGGAACAAACTGGGCGAAGCGACAGCGCGAATATGTTTTTAGGGGTCGGCAAAATTTCGCTTCAAGGACAGGTATTCTTTTCGACAAAAAACGTAACTGAATATTTAAATCAATGCATTGCGGTACAGTATATAACTTATTGTATTAGACATTTTATTTTCTTGTAATTTTCAAAAATATATACAGCAATTTTTTTAATGCAATAAACTTCTTTTCGTGTTTCTTCATTCTCCGGAAAAAAATCAGCGGGTTCGGTTTCGGTTTTCCGATGTTCACATTAGCGAGACTCTACCGAATAGAGCAAATTAGTTGGTTACTTGTAATATTGCTTATGGGTCATTCAATACCTCTCGAAATAGCACCTTTGTGGAAGAAAAGTTCATACAGATAAGATTCGAGAGTCCTCATTCCCTTTCTTTAGGTACAACTCATTTATTTCGAAAGTTCATAACGAACAACGGACTATTAAAACCCTTCGCGAACGTCGGCCGTTGAGCTATTAGCGACGTTTTCCATTCCTCTGTCTAGTAGTATTTTGTCGATTTAGCAGTACAGTTTTATGAAAATACATTTTCAAGTTTCAGATCTTTTGGTAGAACTGAAGACAGGAATAGGAAGAGGTTCGCGGGCAATCCATGGGTCATTGTTTAGCGTAATTATTCCGGGATCCATCAAGAATTGAGTACACGAACCCAAGGAAATGAGTGATCAGCATAGTTCGACATCTGTCGTGTAAACAGCCTAAGAAAAAATCGTTTCATTGCTTGTCTCCAAAATATTTTTTTGTTAATTGCAGACAACGATCGAGGAAGACTCTTTCCCGCGTTCCGCCTCTACGCCTTGAGTGTTCGCCCAATGCGAGAATCCTCGCGAAACGATTCATTAACTCCGCGTCGAGCGCCGATTCACGGAGCGATTCGCGCACACACGTCAATCTCTATTCAAAATCGGAACAGCGGGGGTAACACGATGTATGTAATTCCACTCCTAATCAAACACTCTAGATTCCAAAATAATTTACGCAATCAACGTGTCGGAGGGCAGGGGGCTGCGCATCCCTTCTGACAAGCGGAGTAACGGCCCAGGGGGTCGATCGCGGGACTCCGTCCACCCCCTCCGCCCTCACCAGCCCCTCACATCGAGTGGCTTGTGACCCACTTCGCTCCCCCCTCGCCACCACCCCACGTACGAGCGTCCCCACCCGCACCGCACCCCTTCCACAGCGGGGCGGGGCGGGGCCTCTCGACTCTCCACCGCCGGCGGTTAATTGATAACCGGCTAATAGATCGGCGGCACGCGCGCGCGCCACGCGGCGGCCGCGGGAATCAATAGCAGCGGGCGCCAAACGGCCCGTGGCGGGCGACAGGCGCGCGGGGTGTGTTGACAGGAGTCGAACCGCTGTCCGACACGCCGCGCGCCGCCCTCGCCCGCGCCCTCGCCCTCACGCCCCGCCCCCGAATCGATGGGCCGGCGCGCGCACGGGGCGGAGCGGGGCGGGGCCGGACGGGGCGAGGCGACGAGAGGAGGGCCGTGTGAGCAAGGGGACGTACAGGTAAGCAGTGCACTGCGGTACCGGCAGTTGGAAGTTACCATCACGGAAACGACCAGCGACCGTGTGGACCACCTGATCACAGTGGAAAATAGCAGAGGAACGCGTTCATGCTAGGGGTTATTTACGCAATGAAGTCCGTTTTCTAGCGCGAGAATTTCTGGCTCTTAGCTAAAATAAAAGGTAGTAGGAAACTCTGGAGAAACAAGAAATTGTACGCCTATGTTTTTATTGTCTAGCAATTCACTGTACATCCCGCAATACCTTTACACCTATTCCACACTGCCAAAAAATAAGACTATTAAAATTTTTCGTAGAAATGGAGAGGGAATATTCTTTCTCATTAGAGATAACCATTACACAAACGTCCAGCTATAAGTAGTGGAGTCGGCGCGCGGTCTAGCAGAGGGGGGGGGGGGTTCGAGGCAGCGCGAGATGGCGTGGATAGACGAGGGGGCAGAGATGCATGAGGTTTGGGGAGGGACGATTATTGCATTGGAGGAAGGGGCGGGGTGAGACGGGACGGGACGAGTAGGGCGGGGCGGGGCGCTGTGGGGCGGGGAAGCCGGAGGTGTGGGGAGGCGAGGGGCGGGGCTGTGCGGGGGGAGAGCCAGGGCGGTGTGGGGCGGGGCGGGGCTGGGTGAGACGGGGCGGGGAGGGCCGGAGCGAACAGCGCTCGGTGGAGCAACACGGGGCAGCTCGGGGGAGCCAAGGAATGCAGTCCCGCGCCGAGCGCAGTAAACCCGATCCCTCGGCAGGTGCGCTTTACGGCCCGCGCGCACACAATAACTATTCCTCCCTCCGACGCGATGCAGCCGACGAGGTGACCGAAGGCAGAGAGCGTCGGCGACTCTGCGCGATGCGCGATTCATCAACCGCAGCAAGTAGGCGGTTAAGTCGGCTCCGTTTTCATCAAGAGGGAATTAAGAGGACAAATGGGCCAAGCGATACTACAGCTAATATATTGCATCGCTCGTCACTTCAATTTACTTCCAGAGAGCGCTGATGATCTTTGGATGTGATAATTAAAATCAGGTGTCGTCATCTAGCGTGACATTACTTTTGGAATAAAACAACATCACTGATGAATTGATATTCAAAGAATCACTTGCATGCTTCTCTGATCATCCACAAACACTCGTTACGTTTCTACTTTATATTTAGTACATGTTATTTCAATCATGTTTTCAATAAGCATAAGATGCGGGAAAATTATTTCATTGCAGGTATTGTGTTGAGAAATCAATTACTTTCTCTTAAAAAGACCTTACGTGACAGTTGCTAAAATACACAATGCATTTCTAGAAAGAATGTTCAAACCAAAAATCGTAATTATCAAATTTCAGCAGTATTTATGCAAATGCAATAAACTATTTTGCTTTCATTCTTCTCAAATAACAATCTTTTTTAAAGTCATAAAGCATATAACGCACAATTTGTACGCATTGTGAAGTTACAGAAACTTAACTTGTTATTAGGCGTCAGAGGGGAATGAAACGAAGACACTGCCGAAGCAAAGCATGTCGCTTCCAGCCGCAGCAATTAAATTACACTGCCCGTCAAGTCGCGCGCATCTTCCCATTCGGGCGTTGTGGCTCCATTGGGGCCACTCGTGGCGATGAGCCCATCCAGCGCGCAGCCGACCACCAATCTCGTACGTCATTTGTCGGATATTCACGATCTATTAGTTGAATGCGAATTGGCGATGCGTCCCTGGGCGGCCGCGCCGCTCAACGCAAGCGGGGCGGGGCGGGGCAGGGCGGGGCGGGGTGAGGCGGAGCGGGGAGCAGCGGTGCGAAGCAGCGAGATGGAGTACGGGAGTTGGCGCAAAGCGGAGCGGCAGGGCGAATGGTGTGGGGCGGAGCCGAGCAGGATGAGACGGGGCGGAGCGGAGTGGGGTGAGGCGGAGCGGGGTGAGGCGGAGCGGGGTGAGGCGGAGCGGGGTGAGGCGGAGCGGGGTGAGGTGGAGAGGGCTGAGGCGGAGCGGGGTGAGGCGGAGCGGGGTGAGGCGGAGCGGTGCGAGGCACCAAGATGGAGTACGGGAGACGGCGCAAAGTGGAGTGACAGGGCGAATGGTGTAGGGCGGAGCGGGATGAGGCAGAGGGGAGCGGGTGAGGCCGCAGAACGGAGTGCCGTGTTGGCGTAAAGCGGAAGGGCAAGGGGAAAGGTGAGGAGCGGGACAGGGCGGGACGGGACGGAGTGAGGTAGAGTGCGGCGAGGCAGGATGGAGCGGAGCCAGACGGAACTGGCACGGAGGAGGGGAGCGTGTGGGAACGGAAAGGTTTGCGAAGGGGTTAGAAGGGGCCGGAAGGGTCGGGGGCGAGGAGGGTCATATCAAGCTGTGGTGGGGTGGGGTGGGATTGTCTGGGCTGGGCTGGGTTGGAACGGGCAGAGTAGGGGCGGTGCAGGGTGCGATTGGCAGGGAGAGGAGATAAAGAGCGGGGCGGAGCGGAGAGGGAGTAGGGTGGGTTTGAGCGTAGTTGGGCGGTGCGCGGACCGGGGCCTTCGCGCCCGATGGGGCGTTTACATTCGGTTAATGAACGGTCCTCATCCGCCGCGCCCGTCCAGCCGCGTCACTGGCGGCGGAGCCTGGAGTAACCTATATCCGGGTGGGCGCGCCCCAATGCCGGGCTTTTTGCAACGCGACGCAGCTCGCTCAACGGAGAATTGACACCTGTGAAAAGTGCCTCCGCGAAAGGCCAAGAGAGGAAGAAAAAGGTTTTAGTAACGGTAATTCCGTCTATGCATTCGAAATTTACTGTCTGTACGTACGTAAGGATTAGTGTACTTGTACCTACCACGAAGAAGTAATCTCGCTTGAATGCAAGGTAGCAAAATTGTTGAACATGACTACAATACGACGTGGACATACATCATAGAATATCGAATTTTGTGGTTTAATCTCGATAACTCGAGATTCATGAATTTGAAATTCTCGGATTTTTAATTACCACCGTTGATCATCTTATCTAGTACACGCACGATGTTCGGTAACTCTGACGCTGATGAAACAAAGTATTTGTTTACCGCAAATTATAATTTTCCTTTCCAGTTTAAGACCCCTGGTTCCATTTTACCATAATAAAAAATAGATTTAAAAATATCGGATATTAAGAATGAAGTGTATACAAAAAGGTTTTTCAAACATTATTGGATATCACCGACATTGTGTTAAAAATTTGCAGGCTAGTGGCTCGGACGGTAATCATTTGGCAACCCTAAATAAGCCCTACTTCCAGACGCATACATAATGCACGAGATTGCTTAAGCGATAGGGGCATTTCATATTAATGGGCGCACATTCCAATCTGCACCACGCGAGCGCTCAGCAACGACACACCAGGGAGGTATCGCGGTGTCGTAAGCCACCGAAAAGCCGACCTCGGGACAGGGGCCGTGAAATGCTTGCTGAAGTTTCCGCGAATCAACAGTTTTGTGTTCATCCCACGCCGCGCGCCAGGGAGTACTGGTCGCATCATAAGCTAGGTGAGCTCTCCGGTAACAACTCAACTTTCCGCATTTTTTCCCCCGGCATCCTTTGGTGTTTTCCTTACAAGCGAAAGCTCGAGCTACAAATATCTGCGTGACGGTTCTGATTCCCTACGTAACCGGATTCTATTGACGAGGCAAACATTTCGATATATTTCCTTGTATATTCATCTTGACACGTCAGTGTGCCTTTTCGGCAACTAGGATCGCTTACAAAGGCTTGCACCGTTTTCAGCTCGAACATTTGCTGGCGCCGTATCAGCGACCACTGCGGCTACAGCGGCCACTGCGGTAAGGCGTAATCGCATGCCCGTTCCATTTTCTTTGTATTAAAAAAATGCAATGTTCTGACACTTCACAAGGAAACATCTCTATCTTAGGTCATTCATCAACCTTAATGATAAAAATACTCATGTGTTGAGAACCTACATAGAAATCCATTTAGGTTAGTGTAGAAATGTGTAAAGTGGAAAAGGGAGTGACAAAACCGATTTCCTTCGTCGACCCTGGATTTCTATGTGAGCTTACTGGGTCATAACTCAGGGACAACATTTAATATCAGATAATTGGTACTAAATAATAATAATAATAATAATAATAATAATAATAATAATACCAAATATTGTAAAAGCATCTACTTGTAGGTTCATATTTAACGGTGATTAGAAATCAACGATGGTACATAACGGCCATTTATCAGAAGAATTGTTAGACAACACTGTATTACACGGAGTTGTTTAAACAATTTTTGTAAGCCTTTTATTGTGTGTTAACGGGCTTGTTTATTCTCATTATTCCTCGAAGATTACAATATTCACACATGATATTACAAGGGTAAGGAGAGCACAATTCTTTGACTTCAGTGCTACTAACACTCTACCCGCAGATCTACGCATTAACAGGCCAGCCTGCAACAAGAGACATCACCCTTGACGCCTTCCAACACTCCCTCGCCACCCACCTCTGCCCCCGGACACCACGCCGGAAAGGCAAAGAAGCACATCACAAAGGTCGCGTTTGTACGCGCCGCCGAAAAAAAAGGCTGAAGCACGCGCATCAGGCGAGCCTAATTAAGCACGGCACCGCCGGAGAGAGGGGAGCTGCGGAGGCGGAGGCGGCGGCGGGAAGCGAACCCCCGCCGTCCGTCACGCGACCTCACTAATTACCCCCGAGCCGTGTCGCGACCCGCCCAGCGGCGCCGCTGCCAAATTATTGACATTACAAACTTTCCTTGTTATTTTTCCCTCGCCGTGTTTTTCGCCGCAACAAAATAATTGCATTAGAGCGCGTCGAGCGCTACCCGCAGCGGGGAGGCGACCACCGCCGCCGCCGCCGCTGCCAGCCCGTGTTCACGTGAGAGAGCATGTGCCTTAATTGACTTTAATGACAAGGTTTAATATTTCATGATGTCATTACTTAGTGGGGGGAAATTAATTATAAACTTATTATGCAAAAATCTCCTATTCTGAAATTTCCTGGTTCTTGTACCTGCGCGCGGGACGGCCGCGAGAGTCGACAAACATAGTCGACAGAAAGAGGGTGGCTGCAGGCTTTCATTATGTCCGCATTAATGTAGTACCAGTACTATGAAGCACCATTGATTTATTGAGTAGCACTTGTGATGAAGAGTGAGTTGCGAAACACCTTTTACTTCTCAAGACCTCTGAGCAAAGTGAGAAATGTGTTACGAGAGAATTAAAACATTGGAAAACATCCATCCGTAAAACGAACTAAATGATGATCGTTTTAGCTTGATTGGAAATAAAACTGACCACCTACAACAACTAACAAGTTTACATTTAAATAATTAATTCAACACAGAAGGAGAATGAAACAGAAAATAAAGAAAAGGATTTCACTGAACATTGATAAAATAAGAATTCCCTGTTCGAAAACCGTCGCGTGAGAGGGATATTGCAGTCGTTTCAACCAATCTGCGGCCTTCTTCAGGGCATGTACCACAGCCCAAATTTCAAGGTTACACATAAACTCATAAAAATTTAGACAGTACTGGTCGCAAGTCCGTCAACACAAGTAAAATTCAGTTAAGTTCGGCTAGGTTCCAATCAAGTTTACATTCCTTCGGTGTTTAATACACGCAAAAAGTTGATAAATAAATTTTAAAAAATTAAAAAATAAAAGAAACACGTAGGTTTCCCACAATGTAGTTTCCTCCCCTCAATGTAGTTTCCTCCCCTCAAACCCACAATGTAGTTTCCTCCCCTCTTAAACACACACCGCGACTTGAACTAGCGCTGATGCCGACTTTCCGCCCAAGCGCGAATGAAGCAACAAGCCCTCACTCTCTCCCGCGCTTCTGTCTCCGCCCACCAACGCCTGGGGCGATCGCTTGGGGCGACAGGGCGGCCGCCCGCGGCGGGTGGACAGATCTCCGCGGGGGCGACCGCTGCGCTTTTGTTTGGCGGCGCGCCGCGGGGCGTGGCGCTGTGTAATGGCCGGGCGGGCGGACGCTCGGCGCGGGAACCGCGACAAAACAACACACGGCGGCGGCGGCCGCGCGGGAATCGGTCCCGATTGGGAGCGGCGGCCGGGAACCGGTTCGCGAGAGAGACGACATTCCAAAAAGACAAGCGCGCGCGCGCGAGGGCACGAGAACGCGGGACTGCTGACGGGAAAGAACATTGTGGAGGAGCGGGAGGAGAGGTGAGACGGATGGTTGGTTGGTCGATTAGTGATTCCGGGTGCGTCAACTGATAAGGTCGTTAGTCCCGTAAGTGTGGTGCATGTTTGATGGCGGGAGGTGACGGTGATCTTCCCCCGCTGGATGGTGAGATCCGGCGTTGACCTACAGTCGGCTAACGGGATTTTCCCTAACCAGGTACCTTCCAACAGTGGAGCATCGCCTCAACAGAGACCAACTCTAAGTTCCCGCCTGATCTCCCGGTATGTTTGGTAGTGTAGGGAATGTAGGAATGTAAGGTAAGTGAGTATAAGAAGTAGGATAAGGAATGGGAAGGAAAGATCGCGCGCGGTCCGTGGCCCGTTTGTTACGGTCCTCCCTGGCATTCGCCTGGTGTCGATCGGAGAAATCACGGAATACTATCGATCGAGCAGCCGGCCGCTAGATCTCTCCTCCAGACGGTGACTTAACTCGCCCTAGCTAAGGTCGAAAATCCTACCACCGTCGGGATTCGAACCTAGTCAGTGGCAGTGCCGTGACTAGGTTGATGACCTCTCCCGGCGGAGGTGAGAGAGTCGCCCAAGGCATGCAAACGCCGTTTTCGCGCCGCGTGTTTTCGGGTCGGCTACAAGGCCGAACACGAGCTCTCTCGCCGGTGTCCGGTCGTCCAGATATCGGGAGCGATACTCGGTCGGGGAGAACAGGGTGGGGCCGGATCTGAAATTCAGTGAAAGGGGATCAGATCGCGCAGATCTTGCTGCAAATGTGAAGGCTGCTCGGTTAACAGTTTGTGGAGATTGGGGCGCCTTCCTCCAGATCCTGTGGAGGTGCCCGAGAATGATTTACAATGGAAAGGAAGCACGAACTGGGGAATTAGGGATTTGCTAACTTAAAAGGTCGGATTGGAGAGTTTTAGGTCCTATTCAAGATAAGTTGTTTAACAATACTTAACGTAACTTACCCATAACATGAAAGATTTTCAATTTTCGACCATAGAATTCAAATTTTACACATGTTTTCTTTGATCTCTAATATACAGTCATTACTATACATGCGCCTGCCCGGTGATGCAGAGCATTGGGACACAAGGTACGCGTTACACCAAGGCTGAGAGTTCGAATCCCACGCAAGGCACAAGGATTTTCAGTTGTAGTGTGGCGAATGTGCATTTTTAGTATTCCGTGCATCACACCTGAATCCCATTCCTTCCTCTATTTTCTTTCCTTGCCCCACAACACGAGTGTACAATAATTCCTGATGTGTGCGTCACAATGAACCCATATCCTTTGCTGCAAGCATTACACCCAGGATTCCTTACCACTAATCCGGCCCAAGAATCGACGAGCTCATTCTTATGTATAGGGAATGAGATTATACTATGACCGATAATGATTTTCGAGCTATAATCGGCGGGATGGTTGGGAAGGCTGGGAAAGTAACCAGGTGCCTGTACTAGGAGTTAACCGGTGAACCGGTGAGGGAGGGGGTATTCTATACACACTGAAATGTGTGAAAGAACAGAAAATAGGAATCATTACCAAATTATCTACACAAAATATATTTGTGTAATTTTCGAGCCAACAATACAATCATGTTTATTGTATAGAAAACAACCAACCTAATGCAGTGTCTACTGATGAACAACCTCAAGTCCCAGCCATATGTAGGCTGTTCGATCTACCGACTGTTGTTTTCGAATCGTATTCCTTCTCCGGTTGCCAGCTGTTTGTCGCGACGAAAACAATTGTGTACACGCCAACACCGGGGTGTCAGTGCCTCTTTGTTACAAGCGGACTCCGCAGGTGGCGATGTAACTGACGAGCGGCGACGCGGCGACGCCGCCCGTATGGGGGGGCTGGTTGCAGCCGCGGGAGGCGTGGCATTGTGACGTCACACACGGGCCGCATCGGGACGCCGCGCCCGTTTCCTTGTTGAGAACGCTCTCTGCCGCGATCGCGAGAGGGATAAGGGTATAGTTGCGGCCCTTCCAACTCCTCCGTTGTTCCCTCGCTTGCGTATTTCACGCAGCCGCCGACGGAGAATGTACTTCGCGATCGCATCATTCTTACGGGCGACTAGGGCGTCGTCGGAGATCCAGCGGGCAGACCTACACCTTGTTAACAAGTTCATAAAGTCAGACGTAGAAAACAATAGCGGAGACAAGTTCACTAGCGAGCGGCTGGGGAGGACTTACTCGGAACGTTCCAGAACAGAGCGGCGGAGCACTGAGCCACACAATATCGTGCCTCGCGCTCATAAAAGCACCGACGAAGGGAGAAAGGAACGGCCGTACACGTTCATTACTACAGATACGTTCGTGCTGGCAGCTCAAAACGGCATGCCTGGAGGAGAAAACTTTTTGAGAGATCCATTTAACAACTTGGGCGAGTAGAAACGTTGGCACGTATCTTATCCGTGTAGCCACCGTCGGCTGAGTAAATTCATTTCAAAGCGTCACGCTCTGAGGCCGATCAGGTGTACTCCCCGCCCGGCCGCAAACCCTCCTTCTTTAACATGTCTGTGTAGTGATACAAGATAAGTAAGAGCTTTTCTTATACACGATTCAACGTGTTACAACGAACACGTATCTGATGAATGTACACCAACGTGAATATATACAGGCGATAAACTAAATGTTTTCTCAACATTATCTTAATGTCTGCTGAAAAAAAAACACCAACTTGCATCAATTTTGAATTTCAGGGAACTACAAGGACTTTTTCAGTTGACAAATTTCTTTCTAACATTTTTTTAGTAAGTGTATTCGAAACGCTTACATAAAAAGCATATTTATGTAAATGGGTATCAAACAACTGATATTTAACTCTAGCGTTGAAATGCCTTTGTGAGGATATGATATTACACTGTATCACGAGCAGACCAAAACCCTTTCCCAACTGAAAGTCTAGATTGATTCTTGGGTACAATCCGCGTTTTCTTGAGCTCTCATTTTGCTAGATGGAAGAAGAATGAAAGAAGTTGTTGTAATCATTTCATCGACAGTACTGGATCAAATTGGTAGTTCGTTTCCCGGAGCAAATATTTTGCATTACACGGGGAGAGAGCATTTCTTGAAATCAAACGCTGCCAACAACACTTGTCGTAATATTTTTTTTTTTTTTTTTCGTAATTCAACTATGTATGGTATAGAGAGATTACTTTAAGTAGGAACCGCTTTGACAGCTATTGCTTGGCCACTCCTCGCAACATTATAGCACATTACATCCCTGAACTCATTTTCTCAGTGCATTTGTTTCCAGTTAGCTCATTTGTAAACGGCTTCACCACCGCCTTTTGCAATGTCATTGCCCTGCATGATGTTCATTTGTTTTCCATCCTCTCAAAGTACGGAGGTGGTCCCAGAAGTACCCGGCCTGACCTAGAGATCGTGGTAGTGTTTCGGAAAGTATCACTGTATTAGAAAGTAGACAATCTATGAAGCATATGTTTCAAGTTTGAAGACGCTACGCTGTTTAGTATTTGTTTGGCAACAATCAATAGTGAACGTTGTGAGTGAATTTGTAAAAATGGAGAAAATTGGTCATCGTTATGTGATCCAATACTTTCATTTGAAAGGCCTCAGCCCAACCAGTATAAAAACTGAACTAGATTCTACTCTGGGTGAGTCTTCGCCTTTGTTTACTACAGTAAAATATTGGGTAGCAGAGTTTAAACGAGGCCGTACGAGCTACCAAGACGAGCATCGCAGTGGTCGACCAAATGAGGTGACAACTCCAGAAATGGTAGAGAAAATCCACAAAGGGGTACTGGGTGATCATCGAATGAAAGTGCGCGAGCTAGCAGACATAGTAGGCATTTCGAAAAGTGCGGTACATCGCATATTATCTGAAAATTTAGACATGAGAAAGCTGTGTGCAAGATGGGTGCCGCGTTTGCTCACACTCGAGCAAAAACAGTGTCGTAAAGATGTTTCAATTGAGTGTTTAGCGAAGTTTCACCGCAACAAAGCAGAATTTTTACGCCGTTTCATAACCATGGATGAAACATGGGTCCACCACTTCACCCCAGAGAGAAAACAACAATCAAAACAATGGTCTGAAAAGGGAGAACGTGCACCAAAGAAGGCGAAGACCATTCCATCTGCCGGCAAGGTCATGGCGTCGGTTTTTTGAGATGTGTGGGGGATAATTTTCATTGACTATCTTGAAAAAGGAAAAACTATCAACGACGAGTATTATGCAAACTTATTGCAACGTTTGTGCGAAGAAATCAAGCAAAAAACGGCCACACATGGCTAAGAAGAAAGTGTTGTTTCATCAGGACATTGCACCAGCTCACAAATCCGTTACTGCAATGGCCAAAATTAATGAATTAAAATTTGAATTGCTACCTCGTGCACCCTATTCGCCAGATTAAGCCCCCTCTGATTATTTTCTGTTCCCAAACTTGAAACAATGGCTCAGTGGTCAAAGATTTTCCCACAATGAAGAAGTGATATCGGTAGTTAATGGCTATTTTGAGGAGCAAGACAGTTCTTATTATAAAAAGGGTATCGAACTTATTGAACATCGCTGGGAATAGTGTATAGAGTTCAAAGAAGATTATGTTGAAAAATAAACATATATTTTTCCAAAATTTTTGTTTTTTCTTTGTTGGGTCGGATACTTCTGGGACCACCCCCGTAGACTCTTCTTAGAGTAATTCCTCTGGGCGAGTTACGGATTCCAGAGAGAGCTCGAGAAATTCAGTCCCGTGCGAGTCGGCTGGTTGCCCCCGAGCTCTCTGTCCCAATACGGCGTGATCCCCTCTCGCCCGGCGCGATAGCGTGCGCGCACTCGTTAATTCAATTAATCCGCGATACGCATCGCCACCGGCGGGCGAGCGGCCGTGTCGATAAAAATTCAATTACTCGCACGTCAATCGATAATTACGCAGGCGAAGAACGCGAAGAAGCCAGCCCTCGATACAAAAATCGATGTGAGGAGCAGGAGGAAGAGGAGGAGGAGGAGGAGGAGGAGGAGGAGGAGGAGGAGGAGGAGGAGGCGGAGGCGGAGGACGACGAAACAGAGAAAACAGAAAGGAGGTAAAGACCATGGGAAAATTTTGGGCGTGCTGTTAACTTCGCCATCCACTTCGCGTGATCAGCAAAATTATGGGGGCGTTCCTAAACGTCAGAGATAATCACCGACCGAAATTTCGCCTCGATTTTATCTCCACTTTTCTACGAACACAAGTGTAAAAACCCATTTCATTTTCCCGACATTCAAACAAATACTCGTTGATGAAGTTGACAGCCACGTCAGATGTAATGTTTTTGTTTCCAGCAGTTAAAGCATACTTTTTACGTTCGTTTCAGCTGCACTGCAGACGTATAATTACAAGGGTGACACTGAAGGAATTACTACCACACGGATCAAGATTGCTTATTGCCAGGGAATATATCTCATTACCGCCGGCGCTCGCTGCCGACCACGGTGCCGCAAGCGGGCGAGCGTAAGAGAGACCGGAGGGCGCGCGGAGCGGGAGGGCAACGGGCGGCCGCCGAGGGGGAGGTGATGACGCAAAGGACGCAGCGGTCACGGAACTGGTGATGCACAGCGCACTAAAAGAAAGCGCGGTAGTTTCAGTATAATTAATTGCACATTGTGTATTGTGCCGAGGTGGTGGTGGTGGTAGTACTGGCGTCGGCGGCGGTTGCGGCGAGCGCGCGAAGCGAGGCGGCAACTGAACGCGTGACGCGGGGAGGGGCCGCAGGCGGGGACGAGGGAGAGAGAGAAGGAAAGGAAAAGAGAGAGAGAGAGAGCAAGAGGGAGTGAGCTGCCGCGTGGCACACAATAGTGCGCGTCCAGTGAGCATCGTGGCGCAGGAGGCGGGGAGAGTCGGGAAGAGCGAGGCATAGGCGGGGGGAGGGGAGGGCGAGCGAGTGCTGACGTTCGAGCGGCGTAACCTCGCCCATTGTTGTCTAGCGAGCCGTCTCGTCGGGCGCGCCGCGGGCGGGCGAGCGCCATTCCCGGGCGGTAATCTCGTCAAACGCCAGACCTGGAGAACCGCCCGCCCCGCGCCGCCCCGCCGCCGCCGCCGCCCGCTTCGGTTCGGCTCGCTCCGCGCGGGGGCCCCACGCCGCGGCGCTCCCCCGATGAAGCCGTATAACGAAACGGCCCGATTCGCCCGCACAATGCGCGCCGCGGGCCGCGGAGAGCGCGAGGGAGACGCGATTGGAGGAGCGAAGCGGCGGGCTTGCCGCGTGCGGCGAGGAGTTGATGGTGCTGGTGGCCGCTGAAACCGAAGGACGCGACGAGCGAGAGGACGTTGATGGGGGGCGGCAGCGAGAGAGATCGGGAAGGCAACAAGAGTGAGAGGGCTGGTCTGTCGGACAGAAAGAGGGACGCACGCAGCCGATACATCGGGGCGGAAATGGAGACACGCCACGGACAATTGTGGGCTGGCGCATCAGAGACGAAGAGGAAGGTGCTCAGGCTGGGAGAGGGGTGGGGTAGGGAAGCGACGGGAATCAGGGGGACGCGGGGAGGGGGGGTAGACAACATAGCAGGGAAGTTAGCTGAATCAGTAGCGGGGAAGCGGCGGCGGCGGCGGTGTCGTCGAGATTACGGTCGGAGCTCCAGTTCCGGAGCTCGCTCGCAGCGAACGGCGCGTAAAGTTGGTCCATTAGCTGCCGAGAGGCGAAATGAGCCAGATTTACGCGCGCGCCGCTATCTGGAGCGGCAGAAGGCGCGCGGTGGCTGACGCGACCCGCCCGGGCGCCACCGACACGGCGCGACACCGCCGTAATTGTCGCAAACCGCTGTTCGAAGAGGCCAGAATAATCCAATTTACTGTTAAAGCACGTTTGGTTGCGGATTAGAATTACGCCATTACTGTACACGGCGTTCTGGATATATGATAGCTTTTGTGCAGGGAAATGCCCATAAAGGCCTCGATCGATCGTCACAGAGTCGATACCCGCTCTCACTTTTCTAACGAGTTCTTAGATGCAGCGTGCAAAAGTGAACAGTGCTTCTGCCAATCTGGACAGTCAGCAACTTCACGCAACACCACGCCCACTGCTCTCTTGTAGTGTTGCTCGTAGCCTGGCATGAAACAAAATGAATCCTCCATCGATAATGACGTTCGTAGCCTTCACGGAGGAATGCTGATAATTCAGTTTTGCAGAGAAACGCCCACGTTTTATTACGCGTTCGCGAGAGCGAGAATTCTTCAATCGACGTTCACGGCAGAAGACACGATTATTTGATTGTGACTGTGGACGATGTGAAATTCCGAACTTTCTGTCATTTCCCGTCGTGGCGTGCAGCGCCTGGCTCGTCACGACGAGCTTCTCTTTACGGGTCATTCTGCCTCCACTCCCCAATCATCCGGGCTTAAATCGTCTAATGGCACGCCACCGGAAGGCAAAGAATGAACGAAGTTCAAACTGCCAAGGAAACTTTCGGATTAATTTTCTTTCTTCGACGAGCTGAACGAAGAAATCATTTGGGGAAAGGAATCCTTCGTAATGGGAATAGTCGGAAAATTGTATTTGCTGCTGAGTCTGTGATAACGAGCTAATTTACTGAAGAACCGTTTTTCCTGAAAGCGTATAGTTTTGTACCAATTTATCAGCATCGATACATCCACCAAACATCAATTAGTGTTTCTAATGGCATTTTGCATGAATGTGAAGAAAATTATATTTTGACAATTATAAATTAATTAATAAGAAAAATACACAAATTGGTCGCAGATATCGGCCAGTCTCTACCTTCCAGAAATTATCCTGTGAAGTAACAGATAAGACAAACAAACATACCAACAGATAGCCAAACAAATTACGATCCGCGAAAACGAGAATTTCTCTTCGTTCCGTGTCGCATTATCAACATGGAAACCCGTTCGAACTGTCACCAAATCTCTCCAGCACGCCTTGAACTGGCACCGAACCAAATCGGGAGCATCCGCATCGTGATGGATAGGACCTGATCGGCACTAGCCCTCATCTCCTCCTCCCAGGAATTAGGCCTTTCGGAAACTGGGGGGTCGTATTTTTACACAACACTGAATGATTCAAGCGTTTTGCTACAACCGACAGACGACCTGCTTTGTGAATCAAATAGCCAGAGCTCGCAATCGAAATTTCCAATGCCCCCCCCCCCCTCATTTGAATCTCTGTTTCTGCCGCTTCGGTAGCCAAAACGTTAAGTTTAAGCAACACGCCAAGTCGTAACCTCTTTTCGCAATCAATGGACTATTTTCAGCCAACTTCAAAATGTCAAGAATCAGAATCATTTACAATACGCAAGTCCTCTCCGAACAATTAAATACAGAGAATGAAAACGTAGCCACGGCCTGAAACTTCCCGTTATGTTCCACATCAACGACTGTTGAAGCCTTCCAGAAGTAACTCTGCAACTCCTATTTCGTTCTCTTTTGTTCCCCTGGGACGGGCGCAGCTCCAATCTCATCCATCACCGTCCGCAGCATCGACCTGTCCGTCTTTACTCTGCACTTCGTCATCACACAGCACTCTGAACTACAGTTCTCATCACTGACGCCACGACCACATAGACAGACAGGATAAAGAAACAAGACACAGCACCTCCAAACGATTCCCAAACGCATCTCGGCTTCAACAGGCGTCGTCCTCACAGGCCCGCGCGGTTTGGAAAGAGATTTCCAGTCGTCCCCGCGCGCGTCGTCCCGGCGACCTGACCTCTTGACACGCTTTCCGACGCGTGGCGTTCGCCGGTCGGCGCGGCGCCTCGACTCGCATCATCGCCTTCATTTGTTTTCCGAACGCCCGAGAGCAGGAAGCGCGCCATGAATAACAGAAGAGCGGCGCCGGGCGTGCGCGCGCGCGGAGGAGTTGTAAAGCGCCGCGTTGGCCCTAATTCCTCACCGGACGCCCGCCGCGGCGTGCAGTGCCGCTTCCCCTACTCCTCTCTCGGGGACTAGCCACTTTCTCTCATTGCGATGACGGACTCGGTGATGTGCAAGGCTTTGCCCGCTGCCCGTGCATGTGGAGGCTGCATCGATCTTCGGCGCAGGGTTCTCCAACTGTATTGGCACGGCAGGATGGGATTTAACTATGGGCTGGATGTGTATATGAGTGTGCCATTTGTGAGTTGTGTGTGTGTGTGATGAAGAGAAGGGGGTGGGTGGAGGAATAGAAGTACGTGCGTTGATATGGTGGTGATTACTGAATAAAGTGGGGAGAGTACAGTGTTCGGTATTGACTTGTGGATAAAAAAGAAAGCCCAAGTTGACACCGTGTTTACAAACTCTTATTTTCGTTTGATGAGACGCATTCAAAGACTCTGTCATAGTCTCTTATCCAGCCCTCTCGAAGCCAGAATTCTAATACATCTAGTCAACTTCCATTAGTATATCAACAACTCAATAAAATTAAATAGTGTTTGCGTATGATGTAATATTGCACCAGTGCTTCATATATGAAGTGATTATAGTAAATTTTGCCAATTGTTATTGTTTTAAACAAATTGCCACCCAGATATAAAGAAATAGACATTTCTGGTAATTACGTTGTGTATATTTTCATGAGTTAAGCTAATCAGAATTCTACTGCGGAGCCTTTGAAATACTATAGTAAACACAAAACTTTTTAAAATGCGACCTCACCTGGGCTACACTTTGCACGTGCTGGCGTGAATCACTGCACATACGTCTTGGGTGGAGTACTTGTTTAATGGCCACTTAAAGAGACAGAGGGAAATCGAGCAAGGCGCAATACGAAGTCAAAGGGTCGAGGCCGAAGGCAATGAAGCTAGTTACTCGCTTAAGTCGAGCAACGGACACCGAGTGCGCGGTAATCTTCGTCAATACAAGACAATGGCATCCAGTTTTTTTCTGGCTTGTCAGTATATCAATATAATGAACATTGAAATCGAAATTAAGAACATACATAACAAAGATGAATTTCTAAAAATAAAAAAAATGTATTTGTTACAGCTATGCTTATATATCAATCAATCCAATAACCCATATTTTGCACCTACTTGAAATCTTAATGAAAATGTTTGCCAGAGTTCAAAACCGCTACAAAGGAACAATCGAGTTGCTAGCTTTTGAAGATACAGCACGTTCGATAGTCGACAATTGGGATGACAACTAACGAATGTGGATTATTTTCCTTCTCTACCAACATCAAAGGGCGCAAAGGTTGTCAAAAATATTCTAATACGTAGAAGCAATATAATAAAATGTTCAATGGTTTACCTCTGAATAATGGCTGCGCCAAATCGTGAATCAGTATCCGGTTCTGTGTTCATTTTAGTCAAAAGTTTCGGTCAATTCAGGTCTTATGAGATAATTTTAAGACAGTTTCATAGGAACACTTTGTAAACGATCTACTCTATCATGGGCATTGGTTTTAACATGATTTGGCAGGACGTTGATCTGTCTTAAGACTGTGTATTAGTAATCATTGCAAATGATCCGGGCAATCGCTTCCTAAATCCCGCTGATAGTTATTAGGACTTTACGAAAAGTGATGTTCCGCAGGGTTGGAAATCGAACGCCTCAACTTTAGACGACTTGGAAGCTTCCTTCCATTGGAGGCATGGAGTTACATAGCGCGAAGGGAGGGGTGGAAAGAAGGGCGGGGCGGGGCGGAGCGGGGCGGGGCGGGGCGGAACCGAGCAGAGCGGGGCGCGGGGCAGAGAAAGCGGCGGCGGCGCGGCGGTTCCACGCGTCCGCGTGCGATTCGACGGCCGATAAGCGTATGCAAACACAGGCCTCCCTTTCGACGCGCGCTCAAGAAAACGTAAAGCCTCTGTAATCTTTGCGCAAGCGGAATAGCTCTTTAACCGTTAAGTGGCTCTACGTCCAGCTGCGATTAACAAACAGTACGTTCCGTGCACACCCGGCAGGAACAATGTTTCCCGCTATTGCCACAAAACTTTACGCTTCACGACGAATACGCACAGCTGCTTTGAAAAGATTATCATATGTTGACGGTAAAATGCCATTTAGAGTGGCTATTCATCCAAAACCGTGAACACGTTCTTCTACTTTCTATACAAATTTTCACAGCAAACCATGTTTGTTCCGTAAATAACTTTCAGTATTTACTCACAAGGAATGTTATCGCAAGCACATTTATTCACAAGGAGCATATATACAGGACAAATACCGGAGAATAAGAGATACGACTTTTCATTATTCTCACAAATTGGGGAAGTCATTTCCGTTTTACATCAAAAGTAAATCTACTCTTACAAATACAAGTTCAGTGCAAGAGATCCTCGGTCAGTGACATCACTTCCTCGAACATTCTTTTACGAATTAAAACGTTACTACGTAATAATATTGTTTTATCGTTATTACAATGTAATAAAGCACGATTCGTTCTCCGCGTTGCCTTCTCCACGCGTTCCAGCTTCTCCCGCTGTCCCCGAGCGATGTTGAATTAAGCTATCAGCTCTTTCCTCGCGCATGTCGCGGTGATCAGACCGGAGCAGCAAGTTAAGTGAATCGGTTCCACGCCCAGCAATGCGTCTCGGATTGTCTCAAGGCCTGTCGAGGCACAATCGTTCGCGTTGAAGGTCGATTCTTTCGTGCCTAGTAACGATCACTTCCGCCTCGTTATGCAGCCAGCGGTTCAATTAAAGGCAGCCGCCCATAAATCAAATATGTCTACAACTATGGCCTCTAATAAAAATCTAACGTAGTAGATTACATTTTTATTCATGTAACATTTGCATATTAAATGTAACGTCAAAACAATGTCATGGACGGTAAGAGAACTACAGACAAAAAGTTATCCGAGATGGCACTAATTTAATGTTCTGTAATTTATATCGCATAATATGTTCTGTAATTTATATCGTGGATCTTGAATCCGATGCGTGCCATCTTAATATACAACATCTTGATCAAGATTTACAAATTTATTTGACTAGCAATATTTATGGTCCACGAGAAATACTCGTTCATTACATAAATTATCTTCCAGAGCGTTAGGAAGTGTTTTTATGAATTTTTTACTTTTATAACAATTCTACGACAGCATGAGCGAGATCACGCTTTACTCGCAAGAACGCCCCCGGCAACAGTGCTGTATGTGGCAACATTCACATCACTGCCGACAGTCTATCGCAAGCATCCGGCCCTTGCCTGGTACTCGAGCAATGCTCCGTGAAGGGCGCCTAGGGCTCGGAGGGCGTGAAGGGCGACACAATTGCGTGCGCGTGGCAGCGTGGCTCGGCGGAGGCGGAGGAGGACGTGTCGAGGGCGGTCTCAATAGGCGCATGCCGCTGCACAGGAGGAGGGTCGGGGCACGTCCGCCGCCGCAACGCGGGCCCGAGCTAGGGGACTGTCCGTAAAGGAGGACGGAGGTGAGGACAGCTGACACGTGGAAGAGGAGTAGGATCGGCAGTGAAAGTGGATTTGGCGGAGAGAGCCGGGTGTTGAGGAAGGGTTAATGAAGATGCGAAAGAATCAGAAAGGGACAATGTGATAATGGGCGTCGTAGACGCAACAGGAGAAGTAGCCAAAGAGATATAAAGAAGTAGAGACTGCGAGCAAGAATGGCAATCAGTTGTAGTTGCAGGACAGGACGGGTTCGGAGGAGCTTGAAGCTGCGTCGCGGAGGGAGGTCCCGCACACCGACAATGGTAACGAACAGGGAAATGGCAGAGGAGTACAGTAGGGGTGGAGAGGCATAACTTGGCACGCTTGTGAAACAAAGTCGTCGGGCGGAGCGGGGCGAGAAGAACACGGGTGGGGCGGAGGGGTGCGGTACGGAGGGTTGCGGGGCGGGACAGAGCGTGGCGGGGGGAGCGGGGTAGGGTGGGGCGGGGCGGAGCGAGGGAGAGGCGGGATGGAGGCGGAGCGGGGCGGGGAAGGGGCGAGGTGGAGGCGGAGCGGAGCTAGGAGGGGTGGAAGAGGGGCGGGGCGGGCGAGGACCAACGAGCGAGCGGCGGCGTGCACAGCAGGCCAGGCACGGCGGGATGCGAGGCGGGGAACGAGGGCAGGGCACGGCGAGGCGGAGCAGGGCGGGGCAGGGCGGGGCGGGGCGGGGCGGAGGCGAGCGGTATCGGCGCCGTCAGCGCGCCGCGCCGCGCCCCATTGTCGCGGCGACAAGTGATTCGGCGTATCTCCGACGCGCCACGCGGCAGCGGTGGCTGTGGCGGCGCCGCCGCAGGGGTGGGCAAACGCTATCGCGAGCGGCGTCTTCCCCCAGCGCGCGGGGAAATGAATGCGGGGGCTGATAACAGCCGTGTGCCACCTCCGGAGGTTTTACGCGCGGCAGCTGCCTCACCTGGTCACTAGGACTGGGGAGATGTAATGTAGAATAATTACTACCGTAATGCAACAAATGTGCTCGAATGTTCTTGTACTTTACTCATAATTTTGTAATTCTGGTAATTTTCTAGTGTTTTCTTATAAACTTGTGATTCGTGCAGAATGCTGCGAATAGATGAGGCAAAATACGTTAAGATTCATAATTATCATTAAATTGATTTAATTCGCATTTTAAAAATTCATAATCCGTTTGTCTACATCCTTGTATTTTATTGGTAATTTTATAATGTCTGACATTTTGTACGATTTTTGTGATTTTAAGGAAGGTTTTGTGGGGTTGTGACTTTCACTTAGCTCGATATAAAGGCAATCTGACATCACGTATTCTTCATTTTTAGATACGTTCTGTGAATTAATAGAATCCCGTTTGTTATTTGCTTTACGACAACGTGTGAGGAACTGTGAAAGGGGTATACTGAATGAACTTTACCTGATGAAAGGAGTGCCGACGTTTACAAACACGGCTTCGCTAATAAAGGAGGAGGACCCCTAAGTAAACACCCAAAAAGTCGTAATTTCATACACGACGCCTACCATATCCATTGTGTTTCATTGTCACCATAAGAATACTTCTCTTCTCATACTCTGGCGTTAAATGCATCTTTAATCACAGAGCCAAGCATATTGAACGTCACTGCAAGGTTTCATGAAAATTATTACTTCACAAATAACATTAAAAAATAATGTCGCAGAATTTAAGAACATAATATTTGTACATAGACATGGCATACAAACCGATGTGAGAAACGTGATACTTCAAATGAATTTTGGTAATTCAAATGACAGAATATCGCACTAATATACTTTTACTGTTTAAGATGGCAATATGTGTCGGCGTTTCTCAGAAGTACATTTAATTTGGATTTTTTTTATAGCGCAGGTAGAAACTCAAAATCTCAGGGTTATTAGGGTCAATCACTCAGACAATTTTTATGTTGAGGTATCATTTTATTAAAAATTAGCCCGAAATTAATTCTTGTGTCGCTTGGAGATACGTCAAAAATATGCCTTTCTTACATTCAAATGCATTTTCTGTTGAGTGTAATGTATTTAATTTTTTTGATTCCCACATTGTACACTCCAAGCTTGTTTGTTGGGTATCTACGCAACAATCGTTTATGACACCCAGTTAACACGATGTGTACCCAATCGTAATGTTTCGCGGAACTATCCTCTTCCTTTGCGAAAGTCATTATTCAGGAAGCCGTGATATAAAGCAGTGCTTGGGGTCACGAGTTCACGGTGGAATCGCAGCACTTTGGGCACGCCTGGGCGCGGCGGCGGCGGCGGCGGCTGGCGGGAGACGCGCCAGGTGCCTCCGGGCTATTAGCATACAATAGATCCGTCGCTTCGAGCCACCGCGCGCGCGCCGCCTCCGTCGCCGCCTCCACAGCCGCCGCCGCCTGGCCCCGTAGGACGAGGCGACAATGCGCCTATGTCGCCTCCGCCCACTTTGCACTCTGGCAGCGGCGACGTGGCGGCGGAGGAGTAGGGTATAGTGGAGATAGGCTTATGGGGAGGTGGGGACAGGTTGATAGGGGGTCGGTAGGAGCCAAGGTAAAAGCGAAGCTGATAACGGTGGCAGGAATGGAAGGCGTTGACGAGGACGATGGAGAAGGCGGGGCTAAATGAGGACGGAGGTAGAATAGAGTCTAGGTGGGATGATGAGAGGCTAGATGGAGATACAGGTGGAAAGGGGATAGGGTGTAAGATGAATTTGCCCGGTCGATGACAGAAGCAAAGGAAACGTGGGGCTCAAAATGGCGGGAGTATCACTCTGTCGTTGAGGGGGTGATGGAGGAGGTATTGGAAACGGGGACGAGATAATCTGGCTGAAGGATAGTGGCAGCGAAAGCAACGGCGAGTCTTGGTAAAGTTGGCAGCACTGGACAGAAGCGTTGTGAGCAATGGCGCCGCTCATGATGCCGGCGGCCGCTGACACGATGGCGACGACGGGGTACAATGGCACGGCAGTGACGGAAACCGCGGAGGTAGCACAACAGCGGCGCGTGAACTCAATGGGCGGCGTCACCTTGCTCCACCCCACCTCCTGGACTCCCCTGGCTCCCGGCGCGGCCCCGCGTAGGCGTCGCGTGCTCTCGGCTGTGCATTTAGAAATCCCACGACGCGCGCCGTCACTCGGGTACTTGAATTGCAACGTTACAGGGGGGCGCTCTGACAGCTTAGTGAAATTTACCGGCTAATGGAGGTGGGACGCCGCGTCAAATGTGACATATATGGCGCGATGACAGAGACGTAGTGCACATAGGAAACTGGACAGGCGCTGGAAACGCGAAACTGGAAACGCGACGGCGAAAACACGCAATAAATGTCTTCGACTGTTTCGGTTAACTACGCGAATACTCAATCAAAAACAAAAGTATTTAACACTTTTTTTTGCCACATATCGCTGAGCTATGAGAATGTTTCTTTATCTAAATAATGCATCTAAATCGTGTCAAAACTGAAACAATATTTTCAAGAAAAAGACGTATCTTCGTTATTTAGTATCCGAGTTCCTGGTATCTAATAGATCATCTACCATGATGACGGAACGCGCCAGACATACATCACAAGATGCGTAATATTGCAACTTCTTGAAAGCCGGCGTCAAGCGTACCCATATTTCAAAAGCAGGTTGAATTAATATTTAGCTGTCTGTTTAGAACGAACGACGTCACACGCACACAACACGTGCGCGAAAACCGTCCGCGCCGCGCCACGCCGCGTTCGGTGAGCATAACTCGGGTCGCACGTATCGGGCGACCGCGCAGCTGCGATGTGGCTCATCAAACACGCGCGATCACACTTCCCAAGCATGTGCACGCCCGGCGATATGCAAACAAGAGCAAAACGTCAACTTTGAAATATTTCCCCGCTCGCCGCGGCAGAGCGCGGCACGGCAACGCGGGCGGGCGGGCGGGCGGGCGGGCGGGCAGGCGGCGCAGAAAACCTCGGGCGACTCCAACCAGTTCTAGGCATTGCTCATGTCTCGCTAACACGAAAGTGAGCCAGGTGAAAAGGTGATGAAGAAATAAAGACGTGGAGAAGAAGGAGGATTAAAAGGTGGAAGGATGCGGACGAGAAGAGTTAGAAGGAAGAGAGAAACGAAGGAAAAGGAGAACCAAATCAGAAAGAAAAAGAGAAGAGAAGAAGAAGAAGAGAAGAAGAAGAAGAGAAGAGGAAGAACAAGAGAAGAAGAACAAGAGAAGAAGAGAAGAAGAAGAAGAAGGAGAAGAAGAAGAAGAAGAGAAGAAGGAGAAGAAGAAGAAGGAGAAGAAGGAGGAGGAGGAGGAGGAGGAGAAACAGGCAAGTCAAAGAGGGCAAAGAAGAGTAAAAAAGATGGGGAAACATTTTCCACCACAACAAACAAAAAAGTAAAATATACAAAAAGTGGAGTCACGCAGGGTCGGAAATTAGGTCTCAAATTCGAGACAAAGCTAGTTCTCGACTCTACTCGCGAGATCTCTTGCTCGGTCGAGGGGGCGGGGGATGGGAGGAGGTTTGAGGCGACTCCATAAATAAATCGCCCGCGCGCCGGTTAGCAGGGATTTGATCTATGGGGCGATCCACGTCACCTGGGCGAGCGGCGGGCGCGCGAGTGGAAATTAGCTCTGCGCGGGGCCACCACGCTCCGATCGCCAAGGCCAGCGGCAGGTGACTGAACGACATGCAACATTCAGAGAATGGGATTGATATAGGTATGTTCAACTCGAGGGCGGGTACAGAAAGTTTTTAAGGGCGAGGGGGGCCGTTCGTTACATCTGAGCAGGAGCCGTGCTGTGCCTCCTTTAAACACCAAAAAGAGTATAACGCTTGTTTATTATTTGAAGCTGGTTAGTATATATAAACTTTATCGTAAGAGAAAATGGTACTCTGTTTAATTTATAGCGTTTTACTGATACTGGAAGGAACAGACACCCATTATTATTCTCAGCGAGCATGTTCAGAACTTGAAATCAGGCCCTTATAATAGTTTGATAACATTTATTCATCATAACTTTGTTAATGACAATTAATTCTTCACCAATCTCGCGCGTACGTACGGAAATAACACTTTGAACGACGGCATAAATTTGACAGGTTGGCTCTGGACGTGACAACGCATTCACGAAAGATCTCGCGCAGAGAAGGGAACGCAAGCACACGAAGAACGCCTACGCGCGCAATTAATTAATTCGGACGCGGTACATTGATTTATTCATGTGTGTATTGATATTGAAATTGGAAAAAAATTAACATTTGCTTCCAAAATATTCGTTGTGTTTTCTGTTGTGTTATACAAATAAACACAGAACGCAGACTGGCGTTGCTGTATTTGTTCCCAGCAGCGCTCACCCCTTTTACCCTTCCACTACCACGAACCCCTCACCCCGTTCGGCCTCCCCACCCCGCTGCCCCCCTCCCTACCGCGCCTGCCGCGCCAGCGAAACGCCTTTCTTATTTACATTATTTTAATTTCTCGTTATTTATTTAATAAGCGATTGGATGGATGCGGTACCAAATTTAAAATCATATTTAAACTTCATTATTTTTTATTTATTTATATTACCGCAGAATTCATTCTACCGTGAATTAATTTACATACAGTTGCATATATTTTGTTTAATTGCTTAAATACAATTTTAACCCCGGTATCGATCGCCAGGCGGCTGGTTTCGTAGGGGGTTGAATTTGAAGAGTGACAGTTATGGGCAGGGACGACGAGGGGGAGTGACAAGTTGTCACTCAAGTCGCGTGTTACAGGCACACTACTGGGCCGTGCCAAAGAGTGAAAATCGTAGCTCGTCACTTGTTGGCGGATAAATAAATGAAGATACTGTGTATTTCATAACAATTCCCAGATATCGAGAACTAAATATTATTATTACTACAGTTTGTAGGGTTTAAAAATTCCACGAAAACTAAAAATTAAATCAATTATAAACAAGTATTGGAACAAAACAGTATGATTACAAAGCAGTGAATGAGTTTATATACTTTAGTGTAGAACATTTCTCTCTCATGTTTATTGTAAAAATTCAGAGAGTGTCAAAATTACAGAAAAGAAAATTTAATTCTTTAAACGTTGACACATAAACGATAAATCGCCTGAGATATCATTTCAAAATCGTTCCCCAAAAAATGATTAACATACACATTATTAAAAACGAGGCAAACCATTAAGTTCGCTACGTCCAGCTACGCATTTCAATGTCTGCCTCAATGTCCCCACTTCGGCACCCTCCTTGCGATCCGAGTACATTTCAAAGCCTCTGATAATAGGTACTACGATTATTAGCTAATTGTTCAGCATTTCGACATATTTGGTGGCCTTCGATGTATTTCATGGTTTAGTTAGTTCAACAAATATATTTTTGCTAAAATTGGACCCTTGAAGGAAATAGTGGAAACAAAATTTTTAGTAATAAAACAAAAATATATAGAATTTAGAAATAAGATCTATTTTTACTTAACAACATGTCCTTATGGACGTAAAAAATAATCCTTAAAAAATTAATTCATATTTTAATGAAACTGATAACGGAAAATTTTCAGTGCAGTATATTAAAAATAGTTTCGAAATATCTAAGGGGGTATTAATGACAAAACAGCTTTATAATGACATCTGGTAGCAGCTGAGTGGCAATATTTAAACGATCTCGTAAGATTCTACCGTCGTGGCTCCGCTGCTATCGACCACACCCCTTCCAAGCGCGCGGCCAACGGCGCGGCGGTCGCGCACCGCGAGCCCTTGTTAGTGTCCGGCCCCGCCCCGCCCGGCCCCGCCCCGCCCCGCCCCGCCCCGCCCCGCCCCGCCCCGCCCCCTCCGGCTCCGCCCCGCGCGGCGCGGCGCGGCGGGGCATACGGGAGCGCGCCATCGGAACCCTAAATCACGCATGCCGTTTCCTATGCGGCACGCGTAGCGCCGAGCATTTCCCATGCCCTTTCTTGTTCACATCCGCAGCCGCATATTCACGCGTACAGAGCCGGCGGCGGCGGCGGCGGCGGCGGCGGCAAGAGCGGGTCTCTGCATGCAAACGCGCGCCGCTAGAAGCGCGGCAGCGGCGGGGGGCGGCGGGGGGCGGCGAGGGGCGAGGCGGAGCGGCGCGGAGGCGGCTATAATAGAGAGATTCACGACCTGCGGGGGCGCGGCGAGGCGGGCGGGGTCGCTGGAGGTCATATAATCGATATAATTGCGGGAACTTCTCCACCGCCGCCGCGGCGGACTCCGGCACGAAGGGGGAACCGCCGGGCGCGGGCGGCGGGGGCGGGGGCGGCGGAGCAGGGAACTCGACTGCGGCGGTGGGGCCGGGGCACGCGGGGGGGAGAGAGTTAATGCCGGCCGCAAATGCTGCTCGTTACAGCGGGGAAATGGCGACATATTTCGTCATTTCCGGATGACGACTACGCTCCGTGTCTATAACTCGGAGGGGTTTTTACCGCCCCCGCTCCACCCGGGCGCCGCCGCCGCCCTCATAATAAGTGGCGCGACGCGCGGCGCAAGGTGGCGGGAACGGGGTGTGTGGCGACGGCGGCGGGGGAGGAGGGGGAGGTGGGGCCCGTCGGGGGCGGCCGGTAATAACCCAATATGCGCCCTGCCTGTATCGTAATGGGAATTTATCGACGGGTGAGCGAGCGGCGAGCGGCCGAACAGGCGCGGGGCGGCGCGGGCGGGGCGGATGGGCGGCGGGGCGGCGGGGCGGCGGGGCGGCGGCGCGCCGCCGGAGCGAACCGCCCGCAGGTCGCCGTGTCCCAGTTAGCGCGCGGCCGCGTGATGTACTGTCGCACAGATAGGTGTTATGAATTTATGTGGGGTAAGTAAATACGTAATTTTGTTGGGCGGACGGAGGAAGAGTAACGGCAACGGCGAGCACGCCCGGCCCCTCGCCGCTGCTTCGCGGCCGATGCCCCTCGCGGCCGCGCGACGGAGTCCGGGCGGCGGGGGGAGGGGAGTTCTAATTGGTTCGACTAAATATTTGGCCCGTCGGAGCGCGCGGGAGCCAAACACGGCGCGGCGGACGGGCGCGCCACGCGCTCGCGCCGGCGCTGCGATTCCGCGCGATAGGCGCTCGGGTAGGCGGCGGAGGAGGAGACACGGGCAGGTGCCGTCGGGGCTGAGGCGGGTGGGCGCAGAGCGGAGGCAGCAGGGGTGATGTATTAGCATTAGATGAGCCAGGGTTCTAGCAGTAAACTATGACTAGACTACCCCCCCCCACTGTTACTACCTCACTGAGTACTATTAATTCACGCAAAATTATGTTTTAGCATTATTGTTAATATTATTATTAATTGGGTAACGAAGGATGGAATATTATATTACTACTATTATTATTATTATTGAATAAATATGTTTTTATCTAACAATTATAGTTCCATACCCTGCACTAAACACACTTCTCAACGGCTTTTAGCCATACCTTGTTAGAGATTCATATAAAACGACTGATCATTAGAAATAATGCAGGAATTGAATGTACTTGAAGAAACAGAGATATCTGCAAACTATTCCTAATAATATCTACTGTTTTATGACCTATAGAATTGAATCTGCAAATCCCGAGGTGAAGCATATAACTTTCCTTTAGAAAGTTTATTTTCGCTAAGGTATTTCCTGTTCAGACAGTAGCAATTAAATTTAGTACTGCCAGCAGCGACAACTGCTTGGTATGAACAGCTGCCTAGAATCATCTGCCTCCGTAGTTTACAGCACGGCTTATATATCCAATCTTGTGCCGTTGCAATCTTACATTTAGACGGAATCGACGCGACTGTCTGTGTAGTGTACGTTCTTGATCTAATAGTGTACCCATATTTTATCCCTGCAAAGGTAGAACTACGCAGATATAACGAGAATAAATATGTAGATTTAACGCTCTGAATTTCTCATGGTAATTCGTTTCAAAATCTAATCTTGATTCGTTTAAACTTTGATTTTAAATTATTGGAAAGTTAACGCAGTTCTCTATTTCCATTTGATAATTTTAACCCAGTGTTATTGTAATCACATCATAAAGGTGCATTGATTAAAAGGGTTTTGGGTTTTAAGTTATTTTTCATTCAAGATAAAAATCTTGTTTTTTTAAAAAAAAGTTCTAATTTTAGAAATGCGATTTAGTAGAATTTAACCTGACAATTATTTATGACGTTCCCGTAGAGACGTACTCCCGAGTCGCAGGCGCCTGGAACATAACCTGAAACATTAACATGCACATAGTCGGCACCACACAGACATGCCCTATCTCAACAACGACGACGCTCTTGCGAAACGCCGACTAATTCCCAGACACGTCGTATAAATGTTTTAGTGCACCTCTCGTATGAGTTACGAGGCACACTTTGCTGCTGTCCTTACCCGCTGCTCGTTCGCTCTTTCCGCTCGCTCCGAAACTGACGTAACCCGCCACCGATTCTTTGCGCCGTTTTACCTTCTACAGCCCCCAACACTCGACTACGATTCCCCGCACAACATGCTACTCTGCTCTAAGTCCTACTTGGAAACAGCAGATTAATCTTGCTACAGTAATATAGTCAAAAGGCAAAACAAAACAAAAAAAAAGAAAGGTCATTACGAACGAATGCTCCCAAATCGTGCAGATACAGTTTGAAACGCGCGGCAAGCACAGTGCGCGACGCGAGGCGGACGCGAGGAGTACGCTCCTAGTGGATCGCGCTCTCTCTACCCCACACCTCCCGGCCGCCGCACCACACACACACAACGCATGCACTAGAGAGAAACACAAATTACAAGAGAACCGGAGAAAAATTAACATCACAGAGCATACAAAAAAAAAAGTTTCAACTACGAGAAGACAGCTTGACAGAGCAGTACAGTCCATGGATATGCAAGACGGAGCCTCGCCGCTCCATAAAACAAGGTCGCCCGACGCCGCCGCCACCGCCGCCGTCGGGGGCGAGTGGGAAGCCGCGTCAGATGCAGTGGTAGCGGCGGCGGCGGTGGGAGCGGCGGCGGCGATGACGACCCCGCCTTATGGCGCGAGGCTCGCACACAAGTCACGAAACAGCCAAACTACTATACAGAGTATATACGTATGTAGTAGGTGTAGAGAGCGCGCGACCCGAGGGTCGTGAGTCCTTTACCTCTTTGGGACTGTCGCGGAGGGCGTGAGGCAGCCGACCCAGCGACTGGGCCACCTGGAAATCAGGGCGGCCAACTTTAGAACCGGCACAGCGGCAGTTAAACATCAAATGCCAACATCTCTCCTTCTCACTCCCCCTCTCTCTCTCTCTTTCTCCCCTTCTTTTTTCCACCGGCAACATTACTTTACAGGCAAGACAATGCAAATGCAAACAGCTAAAGCAAAATGGTTTCGGTCGTTGGGTGGCTGACTCAAGTCTGTTTCTTTCTCTCTCTTTCTCTCCCGCTCTCCCAGTGTCGAGCGCGGTCAGACAAAACGACCCCGTCGAGAATGCTTATAGGCTACCGCGCTTACAAGCTAGGGGCTGGGGCGGCAGCGGCGACGTGGGGGAAGGGTTGCCAGACGATTTATTAAAGGGATTAACATATTTACAACAAAAAGTGAGAGAATTAATGGGGTAGACGGTGAATAAAGAAATTGAAAATATCATTCTATCCATTTAACAAAAATTAAAAGTATACGCACAAAATATAAACATCCAGGATAATTCAAAGCAAACATCTACTGAATGATAACTGAAATGACTGAAAAATGTAAAACACCCAAAGAACTGAACACTGACATTACCTTACAACTATTTGCTTCTCACATTTGATATTTTAATCCAAGAGCTGGAAGTCGTTACAATCAGTTTCTCGTGTATTGCTTAGTCATTTACAACACAACAATTGGGTGTGAGCATGTGAACAACTGACACCATCTACATATTCACATCGTATATTTAAATTGTCTTTTCTCGCAGTCTGTGTCGGGGGCTCTATCACCCTCTGGCAACCCTACGGGCGGGCGGCGGGCGGCGGGCCACTCCGTCGCAGTGCGGCGAAGCTGCCGCAGCAGCCCCAGCAGCAGCAACAGCATTATCCCCAGCGCCGATGGCAGACGGGCGGACCTGCAAGAGAAGGTTACTCGCGCAGCCAACAACGTCGCAACCATTTCTCACGTCTCATCAATCAGCACCGCGCACAACTTCTCTGTTTCGGCGATGAATAAAAGAACAGCGGCGGGCGGGCGGGCGGGCCCCGAGGGACCGGCGAGACCCGGGCGAGACTCGAAGGGGAGGGGCTGAGCCGAGAGGATGCGCCGTCGAAGGGAGGGAACACGTGCCGGGGGGAGCGAGATGCGGCTGAAATGAGTATGGAGAACAGCAGGGAGGAGGCGACATCTGCGCAAGCACAGAACATCCTCTGAGAGGCGCCGGGAGGGGCGTGCCGCGGCTGAAAGAGGAAGCGCGGGGAGGGAGGGAGGGAGGGAAGAGGATAACGGAAGTGTCAGGGGAGAGGCGTCACACCACGCGGTGGACTTTAGAAAAGAACACAGGCGTGGAGAGAAGTGGATGAGAGTGCACTGAAATGGACAATGCGAAAAGATAACAATTCGGAATTACTTTTTTTATATAATTCTACACGTGTCTAATTTAAATCCTCAAAATTACATTAAGCGCAAGTACAATCAAAATAATATTATCTTCCTACTGACTTCGTGTCCCTTCCCTCCACGTAACAATATGGTATAACCATCAACAATAATAAGAAAATCAGAGCCATAAAAACACGATGGGCCCATTATAAAATCAAAGAATTCCATAGCGACTCATAAGCACATTTATACGACTATGCCTCTCCAAATTGACCTTGGATCAAACGTTTAAGATCCAACGATACGAGTCCATCAGAATTATATGTTTCCATTACGAACCATTACTGAGATAAAATTAATAACGGGAGATTTATGTCATATTAATGAGCGTATAAATCGTAATTTCACACTTGTTCAGACCCAAACACGCTCGAAAGAAAATTAGTTTTTCCAGCACCTGCAATTAAATATAACAAGATACGAGCTTAATGATGTTCCAACGGCCATTTGCAACAAAATATGCTATTAATTACATCCATTCTACTTCTAACGAAACGGTTCATAAAAATTATACGTTAACATTTTTCCATAGAGACATAAACACAGCACATATTCCAATATGAATTTTAACCTACTTTGCTGTAGTCTATTACCAATTCTCAATCCAGGAGCGTATTTCCAAAGTGACGTGTCACCATTTCCATTTGTTTCCTACCTTTATGTAACAATATATTCTTAAAACGCTCCTTCATCACGCCACCAAATAATACGTTCAAAAATGGCGTTTCTCGTATGTTAAGCGGTAACCGTTGAATCCAATTTTGAACTATCAGGCTGATTGTAAATACTTTCCCTTCCAGAAAAAATATGCCAGAGAGATACGTCGCCATAGAGATCGAAATAAGCTGTCCAATCAGAGCTGGCGCGCCGAACGGCGGCGCGGCGGGCGAAAAGAAGCGGCCCACGCCCAGCGAGCGGGCGACCAGTGGCGGGCGATGGGCGTTGGGCGGTCGCCCACAGGGCGTGCAAGAGCGCGCGCGCGCGTGCGGGGCGAGGGCGCTTATCGCGCTTCGATTGCGCGCCGCCCGCCCCGATAATGAGCCGATGCATAATGGACGCCGCCGCTCGCGATGACTATGATCATCGTCCAAGCCGTCGCCAGCGTCATCATCATCATCATGGCACACGTGCGCCAGCTGCAGCGCCGACCACGCCCACCAACGACCCAGCGGCGCAGGGTGGGCGAACGGATGGGAGAAGCGAAATCACAGGCGAGCAGGCGGACAAGACAAATAGCTGAAGAAGACATCTTTGCGACGAAAAGCCCATCACACACAAGATCAAACCAGAACCCAACAATAAGTTTTTTTCTGGGGAAATTTCGGCCCTTTCTGGTTACATTATATAACATTCACGATTACATAACTTTCTCTTCTTACGAAGAAATCGTTAGGTGGAAAGTAAAAATTGAATGAACGAACCAATTAAACACTTTGGACGACGTTCAGTTAAATAAATGAAACATTAGAAATAGTTAATTAATAATAGAAGTAGTTAAATAAATGAAACGTTAGAAAACGATATAAAATAAAACGTTTGGCTGGCACATCTCTTGTAATGAACGAAATAGTTTAATGTCGGCTACGATACCGGCAAATGGAACATCACTACACAAGTTTCGTGTCTGTATTCAGTCCAATTTACTATGCCATTATTCGACATGTTCGGTACCTTTGTTTCGAAAACAAATGTCGCAGATTTACTCTGGTTTAAAAGTAGTACATGGATGAGTGTTCATGTACGATAAATCTTTCATTTAAGTGATACTTTTCTTACAAAGTCAAAACCGCATAATTAACAGGCCACATTACAGTACCTGACCCGTATGAGCAGTATCTACTTCTATGCGCGAGCCACAAAAAAATGAAGACCTTAACTTCTTATAGTCATACAATAGAAACTGAAAGATAATCATTTCAGTTTGAAAGTACATTAATCGTGATTAGTTGTTTGATTGTGCTACGCATTAAATAAAATAATCATTTGCCCACGTACCTTCCTGTAATTGACTTTAAAAACGTGTCTTAAACACTTCAAAACAATAGAACGTATTTAAAATGAATCACGAAACCCGCGTCTGAATACGCTCTGGCAAGCAGGACCCCAAATGAAGTAAATTATGTGCTACGAAAGCGCAAGTGTTGGGCTGGAAGAAGGGCAATCGCCCCTGAACAAACCCCGATCCGCTGACTCATCTCCACCAAACCACTCCAGGCGCATTCGTCACGCGATCAGCAATTCCCGTGAATGGAGGAGCCTTTCCCCCCCCCCCCCGTCCTCCCCTAGCAGGGCAGTGCATTGCCCTCCTCGGCCGGCCGCGCGCGTCCTTCGAAGGTCCAGGATTTCCCCTCCCCTCCCCGGAACGCAAACACGACGCAGCAGCCGCCGCCGCCCCCGCACGGCAAACAGGGCGGCGCGCCTCGGCCTCTCGCTCGCGCTGCTCCTCTGCCTCGAGGCGATCGGGAATCGATGGGCCGGGCCTCGAGGTGCGCCGCGAGGTGACCGCGCCGCTGCCCACCGTACGGCCGCTGCGAACGACGCCCAGAGACATCCGCCACACGCGCCGTCAGCGTCCAGCTAACAACAGACGGCTTTCTGCAATCTGTTGTTGCAACACCCCAAAGTCAAACACTTGCAAACATTCCTCTCGAGTTTAATATTGATTTTTTATTGTCAGTTTTGTTTCTTTGATTTGATTCCGGGCACGTACACACAACTACACACACTTACAAACATTCCTGTCTAGTGTAAGATAGATTTTTTGTTGTAATTTTTGTTTGATTGATTAGTGATTCCGGGCACATCCCCACAACTACACACTTGCAAACATTCCACTTCATTTTAATATTGGTCTCTTATTGTGGTTTTGATTTATTGATTGGGGATTCCGGGTGCGTCAACTGCTAAGGTCATTAGTACCGTAAGTGTGGTACACGCTTTTTCGCGAGAGATGGCGGTGATCTTCTCCCGTCGGATGGTGACATCCGGCGCCGACCTATCCGTCGTCTTGCGAGGGCTTCCCCAACCAGGTATCTCCCACCAGCGGGGCACCACACCAACAAGGACTATCTCTTAAGCTCCTAGCGTGTGTGGTAGTGTGGGGCATGTAAGCGTAAGTCTTAGCAAGTAAGGGATGAGGATAGGACAAGCAAGAGTTACGAAAGATCGCGACGCATGCTTTTTGCATCCAATTATGAACAAGTATCTTTCCACATATGTTATGGCACTATCCACTTGCAAACGTTCCACTTTTGAATAATATTGATCTTACATTGTAGTGTGGTCCACGGTATGCAACTCAGATTTAAAAAATAAAATCACTTATACATATCAACCTAGTTTATTTATTCCGCACTTGAATTTAAACAGTTCCTTGTTCCGAATGCGCAATTATCTTCAATGTCATTGTCTGGTGACCTCACACAATTAGGCCAACTCATTGATTAGAGTGCGAAACTTTTGATTTCAAGCAACATTGTCAAATTAAGTCTATGTTCGTCAGGCGCATCAACAAAACAATAAAGCATTAACAAAATTACAACATATTAAATGATTGCTAAACTATTGCCAACCCTTGCTAAAGTATTATATGTCAACATTGTATTCCAAAAGACGTACTTAGTGAAGTCTCCACTAAAATACCAAATTCTTTCTTAAAATGAAAACAAAGAATTTATATAGGCCTTAGTTTGAAATCAAATCACAAAACATTTCCTCTGTGATTTCTCCCACCTTCGCGCCGACTATCCTTTACTTTCTCCCGCGTAACGCACATCCACTGTCAACACACCCGCCCTCTATCGTGTCCGCTTGCACGAACTCGTCTCCACAACCGTCTCCACCGCCGTCAAAGCAGCTCGTAGTCGAGACCGCGGCGGAGAATTAGCGCCGTGTTTTTGCTCGGGGGCGACGGCTACCGCGGCGGCGGCGGCGGCGGGCGAAATCCGTATAATGAACGTGTGAATTAATAAGGATTTATTATACGCGGCGCACGCCGAGAGGGAAAATTTAATGAAACTCCGCAGCCGGACTCAATGATATTCTAATCAGACCCCACCACCGCCGCCGCCACTGCGGATAGCGTCGCGCGAGCCTCTTTTGACCAGAGGGGACACCAGAGGGCCGGGGAGATGAAAAAATTAAAATTGCATGCTTTTTTTGTATTACCCCCGCGTAATACGCGCTGCAAAATGGGCACGCGGCGCGGAGCTGCGCTGGGGAGGGGAAGGGAAGGGGAAGGGGCGAGGGAAACAGGGAGGGGGAGTCGCGGTCGGGCGACCCCTCGTCGCGCGCCGCGCTTCCGGGTAGCGAGTGTACGTGCGCCCCAACTTTGGACAATAACGCTACATCGTGACGGGAATTCATTTGCGTACGACTCTATGAATAAACGATCGATTCTACAGACCGCAGTATTGGTTTGGTGGGATGGTGTTGCAAATCAGTAATTCCTTTCTCTCTCGTTGGTATATTTCATGTCTAAGTTAATTTTACGAAGTTTGATTACATCAGGCCTTGAACTGTGTTTCAGAAAACGACCGTTTGTTTCTTTTTGATACAAAATAAAAATAATAAAAATTTAAAATAAAAAATTATCTTTTCTTTTTTGGCACAATATTGCATATGTTTTTATTTTATCAGGTTGACAGGAGATACTCAAAAACATTGAAAATAAACTCGATATCTATCAACTGAATAAAAGTACACTGGATATATATTTAGAATTATTTTATTAACACTTTCTACGACGATGTATTCATCTCTACTCACGTGTAGTCGATAATAAACGCAATCTCACGAAACTTTCCGGAGAACGTCTTTCGTAAACGCACCTCATGAAACGTGAACTTAATGACCCTCAACGCCACAACACGAGATCGAGCGAATCTCCCGCTGCTGCCCTCCATCTCGTCCTGTCTCCTCCCTCCCCCGTCGTGTCGGCAGGTTGTACAACCCTGGGTGTGAACGCGGCAGCAGCAGCGGTCGCCCCGCCCACGCCTCCGCCCTCGCCGACGCCCCCGCGCGCTAGCCCGGCGCCCGGCGACCCACCCGCCCGGCTTTCCGCGCCACGGCCTCCTGGCGGGCGCCGCCCCCGCCTCCGCCCCCGCCGCAGGGCGCCCGCGCCGGCTGATCGCAGAGGGGGCCATGAATAATGCAAAGCGCGCGGACACGGCGCGGCCGCGCGTGAAGCGACCACCGCCGCCGCCGTCGCCGCCACCGTCGCTCGGGATTGGCCTGCCCCGCCCCCGATGTCGTCGTCGCTGCCGCCGCCGCCACCCCCCGCTCGCTCCTCCGTGTGCGGCCGAAAACGCTGACGCGGCGAGTGGGCGGGCGACCGCCACTGCCGTCTCCGGTCCCTGGGGGGCATTGCCCCCCGTTGTCCACCACCACCCCTGCCCTCCCGGCCACCCCCGTCCCCGTCCTCGTCTGCGCACCGCCCGACGGCCCCAGTCGGCGATGTGTGTGACACGTCGTCCCAGAGCTCCCCCCGCCCCCCTCTCCCGTGCGGCTAGCTGACTCGCTGCGGCAGGCCGAGCTCCAGGCGGCCAGGTTCTGAGGTCAGCCTTCGACTCTGCTGCACAGTCGGCCAATACCAGCACGTGAATGTCGAGAAAGATTCAATACACAAATGTATTCAATAGTGCGGAACGATTGCGAGTAATTTCAATTTCTGTGGGGGCACAAATGGCCATTACATTGCGTGATCGACAGCCGCGTGTGATGTTCAGAATGAAAATTCCTATAAGTTCTATTCTTCTCGTGGGACTTTCATATTCTTCAGAGAATCACAATGCAACAAAATCCATTGATAACTATTCACTTGCTATTGTGTATGGTCCTTCAACTCTATTAAATATTGAAATAGAAAGTTTGGTTTGTGAACCGGAAAGATCCAACTAATACAACGAAATGCAGTTCGCGATGGCAATGTAGCATAAGCAAATTCAACTGCTCGAGAATATTATCAAAGAGGGCATCGCAGAAGTATCGAGGCGTCGGCCTGGGAGAACGTGGTTTGTTCCCTTCACCGCCTCCCTCTCTCCCATTCGCTGACCTCCTGTCTCCTTCTCTACGACCTCTTTGCCATCTTTAACGAGCCTCATACATCTGTTTCGATCATATCTTCCGCGCGCAGAGTCGCTTGTCATAGTAATTTTCCACGTTTCTGCTGCGCCAACAAATCCCTCAATACATTCCACTACTATTATTTACTGTTACTTTTTTTGTACCATTTTATCAGTATCAGACTTGGAGTGACGTATATAACCTATCAATAATTCTAAATTATAGGAAAGAATGATGTAATATGTAAGGTCCATGTGTGAGTAACGCACTTAAAGAGTTATATATAATTGCCGCCTTCCCGTCACCTTGTTGGATGCAATTACGCTCGGAGAATATATTCCGTAGTCGTAAAGGAATCCAAATTGTGACCACATTACTGAGTAACAATGCATTTTAATAATTAAATTTGTTCAAAGAATTGGTAAAAGGCCCAGGTGGAAGGCTCGGGTTCGAGACCCGGTCGGGGCAACCAATTCTTTGAACAAATTTAAGCACATAAAGAGGTTATAAACTTGTTTGAATTTTTTTGCAGCTTCTTAATGAGGATTTATTTACTTATTTACTCAATCTCATATTGTTTTCTTACGATAGTTATGTTAAACAACGATTGTATCCTATGTTTGACTTCCTTATCTCGTTCTCTTTTAGCAACTAAGTTTTTAGGGTAGCATACCATCTTGGGGTAGAGTTGTATTAGAAATCAGCGGGCGGGATCCGAACACCGAGATTCGCTTCCTCCTAGCTTTTTCATGTCAATGACTTATTTTCCTGATAGTTTCGCTTTCTCCGGCTCTCTTTATTCGCGCCTACTTTGACATCTTTCTCATGAGTCGTTTCTGTAAGTCAACCAACAAATGCGTCTTGTTGTTAGTATTTACAATTAATTGTTTACCATGTGTATGCGTTGACTTGTTATTCCATAACATTGCCTACACAAGTAATTTCTTCAAAACTGTTTTGAATTTGATATCTTCATCGGAATCGAACGAAACTTCACAGGTCGCAAATTACACAAGAAAGAAATGTACAATGTCAGTTAGAAAATCTGAAAATTTTCGATATTGCGAAGTGACCGGTGTTCACTTCCCAAGCCATTTTCTCGGCTTCTCCAGCCCTTTACGCACTTCTGTACTCCGGAACCCGCCTTCTCGCATCCTCCGGGAGACCTCCACACCCTCCGCCTGCGCCCCCGCCACCCCACGCCCGCGCCTCGCGTGCCCGCTAGCGGCGGCGTCGCCCGGGGAGCGATAACCTGGTTAATGTTCCCCGCCCAATTGCCTCCTTACGGGAGGCGTCGTTTAGCGCCCAGTCGCCAACTCGCAGCCGCCGCCGACGCCGCGACGCCGCGCCACCGCCGGCAGCCACGACTCCTAACGGCAACACGCGCGCCCGCCACGCCGCCCCTGTGCCCTGCTCTCCCCGCGCACACCATATCACGCCCACGCCCCGCAATACACCGGATAGCGTTGGGGGATCCAAACGTCGGACCAAAAGAAGCGATTCTGGGATTGCAGAAATTTGTTAAACTATTTCCTTAAATAGTTGAATGCTACGTTTGTTGTGGATTTTATCTTCGCAAGAATCATTTACATTGTTTTTATTGAGATCTTTGGTCTTAAATTATTCAAAATGTGTGTGATTAATGCGACAAGAATCCTTCACGTTTGTCCAAATATTGATTGACAACATAATATTTGCAGGAAAATGTGCATAAGACGTTTAAACTAGCTTTTCTGGCTTAAAACCCCCCTGCGAATCTGCGGCCCCTTACTCCGTGCCCGGCCCCGCTGTTTCGAAGCCTGCCCCGCCCCCTCTCCGTTTCATCCCTCAAAGACCAGATGCTCCGCAACCCACCTCACCTCAACGCGCCGCGCCTCGCCCCGCCCCGTTCCGTTCCGTTCCGAAGCCTCCGTCCTCCCCGCCCCGCCCCGCTCAGCCCATCTCTCTCCGCCAAGGTGCCCCGCGCCCCTCCCAGCCGCCAAACCCTCTGAACCCACTGCTCCACGCTCCAACCCGCACCTCTCCACACACGGGCCAGCCCCGCTGCTTCACACCCAACGCCCGCCTGCCCGCCCGTTGACCTCCAGCGGTTAGCAGCTTCTTGGCGAGGCGGCGGCGGTGGCGGTGGCAGAGTGCGCGCGCGCGCTTATGAATAGCGTGAGAAGGAAGCGGCGGCTCGGCCGGGGCGTCGAGGACTGATGTTTCTTGTCTGAGGGTACACGGATCCTCTTGTAAGACGCCGGCCGAGAGGGCACGCGGTGCGCGCAAGTGACGGGCAGAGGAGCATGATACCACTGTTTTCGCGTGCGATGTTGTCACGGTCTGTCTTTCGCGATGAGTCAGTTGAGGAAATTTTTACGATGTGTGCCGACACACTTTCCCCCTCCCCCCTCCCCGCGCCCCCTCACGTCGATTTGCGAAGTATGCAGAAGCCGTGTCGACATTTGCGAGAGCGTCAAGATGTTGTTTCGTGAGTAGATTCGTTTTAGCTGCAAAAGCATACTACGTTTCCTGATTGCCCAGAAAATGCTTGTCAGAAACGAATGTTTCACATTTCACAACCATATGCATTATTTATGAAAGAAGAACTGTTCTTCATGATTTTATTATCGTGAAGGTAAATGTTTCTTTATTATTTTAGATAAAAGGCTCATACTGGCTTTCAAGTAAGCTACAAACGACATGCTGAATATCTTTAACACGTTGTAGTTGCTCATCTGCATATTTTTTTATAGATTTCGAAGTGCAATGTACAGCACAGACGAATGCCTCGTGCACGATAAGGCGCTGCGGCAGAAAGGCAGTATGCCTTGTACAAGGGGGCGAACACCCGTAAGAGGCCACCCAGGGGGAGTCTCGGGCTTCGTTGCGAAACGCACTAATCGCCCAATTAGCCGCTTCTTACCCACGCAACTCGGGGTCGCGCAGGAACAATATTTCAAGCGGCCGACGAAGGCTCCCAATTTGCCCGCGATTATATTCGCGGGGACGACATGAAGGACAGTGCGCGGGCGGGTCGTGGGTAAGGACGCAGAGCGGGCGGGAGGGCCTGCCAATATAGAGCGGGTGGGTCGACGAGAAAGACAAAATAGGGTGGGATGACGAGACACACGGCGTGAAGGACGGAGTACGGGCGGGTCGGCGGAAAAGTACGAAGTGCGCGGGAGAATCAGTGGGTGAACACAAGGACTATCGAGCCAGCGTCCAGGATAGGTAGTTACGCGGGTGAGTCCGCGGGCGGACGGGTGAATGAACGGACGTCCACGCAGCCCGTCAACGTGAATGAACGAGGCAAGGGGCGGGGAGGGGACGGGAGAAGAAGACATAGCGTGTGGGCGGCAATTCTATGCAAGGGCGCGCTCCCACAGCCATGAATACGCTCGGCGGGAAGAGCACAGTAGCCGAGATCAACGAAGCGTGCGCCAGGATGGCACAGGATCTTCGCCAGATGGCAAACGAGCCACTGCGGTAGAGGATGTAAAGCTTTTTGCCGGACAGCTCACATCTGCGATAATTGGCAAATCGCATTCATCCCGGATCCAACCTTCAGCGCACAAATTGCCTGGATTCTAACACTCGTAACGTGATAGTCAAAATGAGCGTATATTTCATTTACTTCGACAACTTAAAATCCAGTAATTAATGTTGTGTTGAGAGGTCAGAGTCTGAGAACACTCATTTTTAGAGAACGCGTTTCAATTTCCACGTTGAGACGTGTCCTGTAATTTCCGGCATCGTTTCCCACTTTCTGGTGAGTAATCGCTGAAATTCCAGGCAGGTCGCAATACGAAATAACGGCACTGCAATGTTTCCACCGCGACAAGCACGCTCAGCATTTCAGTGCCTTATCGTCTATCGCATTTCTGCCGGGTGGCCGCCCGAAGAAAACATTCGCGAAGAAAAAAAAAAAGTCTTATTCATGCATACCTCGCAGATACGATCAAGAAGCTGACCGCATTAACCCGAGACAACTGCGGGCGTTGAATATCAGCGGGCGAGAGCGGTGGCGGTGGAGGCGGTGGCGGGTTGTAGAAGAGCGAATACGTCACGTTCGAGCTTCGCGATGCGTGTCGAGGGAGCTGAGAGCGACGGCGCGCACCCGAGCCCGTGTGAACCCCAGCGGCGGCGGCGGCGGCGGCTGCGCTCTGCCGCCGCCGGCGCCTTGCTCAGCGACGTCGCGTCGGCGCCGCGGCGCGCCGGCCCGGTCCACTGCTCGCCATTCTCACATGACGCGGCCGAGATCGGGCCGCTGCGCCGCGCACTACCCGCCGCCGCCGCCGGACACACACGGACACGCACTCGCGCGGGCTACGTTTTCAAGAATTCAGCTCGCTGCACTCGTTTTGAGATAGGAGTGTTGCCTTCGAGAGAGTTCGTGGAAAGGAAAGATGTTCAGGTGCACGAGTTTTTATTATTACTATTATTATTACTATTATTATTGCTATTATTATTGCTATTATTATTGCTATTATTATTATTACTATTATTATTACTATTATTATTATTATTATTATTATTATTATTATTATTATTATTATTTTAAGGATTAGCACGGACGCCGATTGTATTTCAGAACTTAACTTTTTCCACACCTGCTAAGAAAAGAATTGCATTCTAGAGTACGTGATAAAATAATTGAAGTGAATCCGTCAACTTAATGGATATATTTAGAGACATTTATCTAAATAAATCCATTAATTTGGCGGAGATGACTTCAGTTATAACATCAATCAATTACGTCCGCTAGACCTCATCAGCATTCCCACAATTCCAGAGTACGTTCGGCGATCGATATTATCTCATGCTAAACGACGCCTCCGCACACCGCGCTGCTGTCTCGCACGTAGTACGCACAAAACGCACATTTCGAAATGACAAAATTTCGCTCATGACAGAATTTTATATTTTGAAAGCAGCAACTGTCTACAGAGGTAATGCTCGATAACTGCAAGTTCAGTTTCTGAGATGAAGAAGAAACAGACGAAATTGTTTTCTGCGCGCGTTTAACTTGTCAGTGTCATAAGAGGGTAATCTTAGTAACACCAACGTAAAAGAAAAAAGAAAACGAGGGTTGAGAATGGTCGGCGAATTCAGAACAGAAATTGACATAGAATTATGAACACCTGCTTAAGACAGTTCTTTTTTTTATGGACAAGCTGGAGCCACCAATCCAATAACTCACTATTCGTACTAATAATTTCATGCACTTCAACGTCAGCACGCAAAGTTGATTTTACGAACACACATTAAAATTAATGCACGCGCACCACTCGGACGTAAACGTAAAAATTTCATCGCAGTCTATGAAACCTCCGCAGCACGTTCAGACTTTTGTTCACTTCCGGCCAGTAAATTTTCTTCATTTGCGGCGGCGGCGGCGGCGGCGGCGCGTACCCGGTCCCCGAGCGCGCTCGCCGCAGATGAGAGAGCAGCGCGGGGCGGGGAGGGGAGGGGAGGGGAGGGGCGTCCGTCGCAGGCGGCTGTGATTACAGGCGGCCGTGGGAGCGCAATTACCAGCGACGGAGGGGGCCGCGGCCCTCCACTACTCCGCGCGTTCCGAGACCGCTCTCGAGCGCGGCCGCCGCGCCGCCCCGCCCCGCCCCGCCCCGCCCCGCCCCGCCCCGCCCCGCCCCGCCCAGCACAGTGGCCGGACGGGCCGTCGAGGACGGGCGCGGATGTGTTAGACAAGCGCAAGACCGAGTCACGTGACTAATCTTTGGAACAGACAAATCAACAAATTGTCGCTACACTACCAGAGTAACTCATTCCGAGGCTTCGAAAACAATTCAATGATATACCTCGACTTATTTGTGGTGGCACTTGACGTAAGTCTGCTGTTACTGTGTCATCCAATTGGGAGCTTGAACGTCACCATGGAAAAGTCAAAATCCTCATCACATGACATCGTAACGGCTAATTAAACGTCAAGTGACATTATAAATAAATAGACGTATAATTATAACTGCACGACCCCCATTGTTTTATGATTTATTATTGTGAAAGTTGTGCTGATTGAGAATTGTATTTATTAATATTTACTAAGTAAATATGTATCAGTTTTAAAAACAATTTAAAATAATTTTAGGCACTTTTTGAATTTTTAATAGAATGATAAGTACTGCCACGATAAAATAATGAGATGGCTCGTGAATATTTTTTAAGTGCAAATACATTTTTATGGAATGGAAAACAAACATTGATTTTCTGACTTTCAGACATATAACGAATAAATTAATATGACATGCATTGTCGAACAAATCATCGTTGTTCTAGTGGCCTGACATTTGTGAAGGTTGAGATGAAGTCTTTAAATCAAACCTGGAGACGCTATGTGATGGACTTTGCCACGAACGACTGCACGGCAGACGGCAGCGTGTTGGTCAATATTGTAAGAATAATATTTCTGTCTACTTGATAGCTATCGGCTGACTGGGGAGAGGGAATTCCGTTATTCAATCAGAGGCTTAAAATTCTGCTAGCAGTGTAGAGCTGCGGATTCTTATTTAGAAAATATGAAATCTTACAGCGCGAGGCAACTATAAACTGAAGAGCATTATTACGTCTTTGGTTTTGCATCGTGCATGCGGTCCGGTGTCGTCTACCGTTGTGTGTTCTTAGTGAGATTTGTTTTTTGCTACTGTTGTAATCTGATGCAAGAACGATCGCACGATCACGTGTCTGTCGCCTGAGTAAGTAGCAACATCGCTCTACCCCCACCGAAGCTGACAAGTAGACAGAAATATTATTCGAACAATATTGACCACCAAGTTGGTCGTCCGCTGTGGAGTCGTTGGTGGCACACTCCATCACACGGCGTCTCCATGTTTGATTTAAAGACTTCATGTCACACAACACAAACGTCTGGCCACGAGAGCAACAGTGCTTAGTTCGACATCGCACGTCACATTAATTTATTCTTTATACATCTAAAAGTCAGTAAATCAATGTTTGCTTTCCATTCCCTAAATGTGTATTTGCACTTTCGAAGAGTATTCACAACACATCTCTACTTTATAGTGCCAGTACTTATGATTCTATTAAAAAGTAAATAAAAAAAAAATTAAAAAAAATTAAACGTTCCGTTCACGCCGTTCAAAGCCATGGCCAAATGCCGTTCACAGCCGGTTCCGCACATGCCTTTCCGGGGGGCGTGCACGTGGATCGCCCCGGGCGCCCACTGTGGGGCAGAGACGGTGCCTCGACCAAGCGCCGCTCGGGCCCCATGAACCCCGCGCGGGCCCTCGGACCAGCGCCGCCGCCACCCCTTCAGAGGCCCTCCGCTAATTAAACGTCAAGTGTGTATTTTTAATTACCGCGCCTCAGACAAACGTCCCGGCCACCCTAATTAACACCGAGGCGGCCGCAACGACGCTAATGGGCGGGGGCGGCGGGGCGGCGCCGCGGAAGGAAGACGAAGCGAGGAGACACGTGTGAAAGGCCACGTGTGGGAGGCCACGTGTGCGCGGCCGCCGTCGCACCTCGCCAGGCCGTACGACGGCCGGGCCGCCCGCCCGCCGGCGCGCGGTCACTTGATGTCCGCGCCAAAGCGCCCGCGCCGCGGCGTTCATTCAATTTGAATGAATGCGCTCTCCGCACGGAGTGAGCAATCCGGGCGGCTGCGGAGGGGAACGGCTACCCCGGCCTCATCGTCGCTCACGTGACAAGAAAACTTCTCGTCTGTGAACGGAGTCGGCTGACTGGTCACGGATAAAAAAAAAAAAAAAAGGAATTCTCTTTCTTTATCGTTGTTTAGGTCTCGTGTTCCCAAGAAGTATTTTAACGTGAAATGCGTTGGACAAAACGCTTAGTACTGACTCAAGGTTATTTTATGTAAATCGCCAAGTCCGAAGGCCGGAGTCTTGTCGCCAACTCGGAAATGCGTATCGAAGGTATTAACTGAGGTATAATCAGGTTAGGTTTGGTGGCATCATGTAAATGCAAATTTACGACTGACACACTGAAATTCGAAACTACGTAAGTTGTTTCACGCTAGCTTTAGAAACTTCCCTCCAGAAGTCGCATTCATATTGTTCACATTCGACGTGCCATTTCTCGTCACACTAACGTACTTCACCTACCGTAGCCACCTGATGTCCAACGTGCATTTCATCCGGCTTCGAAGCTGTTCCCACTTCGGACTTCCACCCATTTTGAATAATGTGAAATTTCACTAACTCGCGAATCAGCCGGATTCGTTCATTAGCCGCCACAAGTAGTATACTATTCCGTGAACCCGGTGATCCCCAAGCTGGTGTGCGGCCGCGCTTCGGCGAGTGTCAGCAGGGCTAAGGCGCTGCGGTGGCGACGCGAAGCGTGGCACGGTGGGGCCGGGAGGGGCGGGGCAGAGAAGGGCGAAGCCTGGCATGGAGGAGCAGTGAAGTGAGGAGCTAGGCACGGCGTTGCGGGGTGAGGAGGGGCGTGGCGGAGCGCGAAGTAGCGTTGAGCGCGCGTCAGGTGTGTGTGTGTGTGTGGTCCGGTCCGCCCCGCCAGCGCTGGCTCTGGTTACTCGGTCGCGCGGCGCCGCGGCCGGAACCGGCGCTTCCGTTGGGAACCGCCGCCAGCGCCACCGCAGTCGTTGCCCCGCCACCGCTTCCCCCGCCGCTGGTGCATCTGCGGCTGCCGGGCAACCGCCGCGCCGCCGCCGCCGCCGCCGCCGCCGCCGCCGCCTTCGCCAGATTACTGTAACGTCAGCGCGGAATAGGCTTCGAGCTCAGATCCGGTTGAAGACATTCAAGGCACGAAGGCTCTAGATAGGAAGTGGCCGGGCTTGCCATCAATTTTATCGTACCGAATGTGACTACACAGGTTTCTAAAAATAACACTCCCGTGTTCTTAAAACTCGACACTCATTCTACAAACTGAGCCAGAAGTATGTTCTGGTTTACCGCACTAATTCATTATAAATAATACAATTTCACAATTTATGCCGTATTCTACAAGCCAGCACCCTGACTAACGTAAGACAAGACATCCATCTAGACTGTATCCGATTGCAACAGTCATGCGAATGATTCAGACTCATAACCGTCACTGTGGCATTCCAGCTCTATTCAATACTAATTGATAACCGGAACTACGTCAATTTCAAGCAAAATCTCTAATCGACTTAATAATATAAAATTTAAAGTTTAAAATTTTCCGTTTTCCGTTTTCGTTGTTAACTCAACTAGCAGTTGCCCTTGGCCTATTCTCCTCGAAGACCCCCGTTACAGAATACAGGTTATCCAATTTTTAAAGCCGTGTGTATTGTCATTAGCATCAATACTGTATGTAATCTTGAGGTGGTAGAGACAATGAGATGGTAGATATCACGAATACAATTACATGGGGATTATACGATATGTTCATAGTGCATCTGTGAAAAGACGGGCAAAACAAACTGGAGTCCCTCCGACAAATCCATCAGCGAACTCGCAGAGGCCTCATAAATCCACGTGCGCAGTTCGGTGAGAAGGCCGGCGGCAGCCGGGAAGCGGCGAGCGGTCCCCCGTTGGCCGGCTGCGCGGCGGCGCAGTTGCTGCGCGAGCGTTCCCGGAGCAACGGAAGCGACTTGCACCGCTGCGCCTCCTTCGCTGCCTCCGGCCGACAGGCGAGCTGGCGCGGGACGCGCTGAGCCCAGCTTCCTGTCACCGGGCCTCGCTGCTCTCTCCGCGCTATTCGCGCATTCCTCCGCTGAGAAAAAAATAGCGTGTGTTTGCAGCCAAGTGATTCCTGTATGCGGCATACGGGCAGTTCGAATAAACGACCTTTCAGCTATTCAGTTTGCTGTACCAACGTTTACATTTGTTATAGAACTGCCCACATAAGTCACTCAATCAGCCATAGTTCAATTTCTTTATATATATATATATATATATATATATATATATATATATATATATATATATATATATATAACACGTTAATTCAAATCACCATTGATGCAAGTTTGCCTAGGGCAGGAAGAACACTTCTGTGGATATTCTACATTTATTCCCAGCTGCGGGTCTCCTTTGAATCTGTTCATATATGATTTTGCCCCTTCAAAGGTTCTTAATCGAGTTTTTTCATCTGGCTTGACCAGAAGACGTGAGGAAGGTCGAAGACCCTATTCATTAACTGATAAAAAAAACAGGCGTGGTTGTAATTAATTTAATTTTATCCCTAATCTTATTCGGACGGGTCCTGCTCTTTGTTGCCGAGATAAAGCGGTAAAAGTACAAAGGGTATGTTTGAAACCCACGATCAGGCGGCCAAATAGCGCAAACGAAGTTTATAGCGCATTTTCTTTTCGGGGGGCGGGGCGACGGCCGCTTTGGAGAGAGAGGTTTTTTTTTTTCTTTCGCCCCCGGGCAACCAGAGGGCTCCCTTCCTCCCCCAAAGCCTCGGCTCGCGCGTCAGGGGCGTAAGAATCTGTCAGCGTCCTCGGGGATCGGGAGCCCTCGCAGGGATGAGGGCCGTCTCCCCCCACGTGAGGCCGTCCTCTCCCTTCTCGGGTCGCTCCCTTGGGGCCGCGTTGGGCCCCCTCGTCGGCTTTGTTTTTTTGTTTTGTCTTTTTTTCGACGAGGCCTTCCGCGGCTCTGATGAACCCTCGGTCCACGGGTTCCCTTAATCCTGCGTTCGTCGTTCCCTGCCAGATCACCGACATGGCATTTTCCCCGCTTGTCTCGCCCAAGAGCAACGTGACAGTCACCATTTGAAGAGAGCATCCGGGTGTTAAGCATCAATATGTTGGGGCTCCAACCAATTTTCGCAGATCAATTCACGCTGAAATTGTTTTTTGAATAATGATAAACTAATTCCGATTTCGCGGTGAGTATACATAACAGTTTGAGTTGCGTGCCATACTCATTTATTTCTTCTCAGATTACGATTGCATAGTCTGGCAACGCCTATTCTCAAACATTTTTTTTAGCAAGACATCCGAAAAATGCTGAGTCAAAGCATTTCTGACCTTCGGTCAAAACACATCTAATAATCATTAAGGACGTCTACGATCTCCCGAAAGTGGTCTTCCTCATTTGATACGACGCGATCTTCCGCGAAGGTCATGAAAACAAACGACCACGACTCTTCCCGACAGTGCTCAGAACGCTCTCCGCTTTCTTATCCACTCACGCACGCCAGCGAAACACACACCCCACGCAGGCGAATCCACTTCATCCGCCGTGTGAAGTGGGCATCAACAGCGGAGTTCGCCACGAGGCAACGCCACAGATGACGCCCGAGAGAGAAAGGCCGCAGGCACGCCCTATCAGAATGCACGCGTCATCGCAGGCCGTTTTTCCAAGAACCCCCGGTCGTCGAAACGCACGAAACGTGTTGCACTGGTCGATTCGCACGAAACGATTTTCCAAGACACTGTACACCGATTTTTGCTAGTAGTAAAAAAAAAAAAAAGCGTTTTCAAAGGGAACGTGTCAGTAAGCGAAACTCATAACTAATACGGCAGTATTCATTCTCAAATACCACCAGTTTCAAGAAAGTGTAGGTGCTTATTAAAATGATCTGGTAAGTGATGGTTAGTAAGGTTGCATTTAGCTCGTTTGTTTCTTTTACTAGAGTGTGTGTACTTCAGACTTTTGCAGTTCGTTTCGATCCTTCTCGAGCTGTTATTGAGAACACTTCAATATCCCTCTTTGCCAACAGATTAATATTCCGAGTCGTCAAGCCAAGTCCTGAGAAATACTTTACTACGCATGAAAAATCATTCTCATCGGCAAAGTCCACTACGAACTATGAGCTCTCGGGTGCAATGAGTACTCTTCACCAGTCAACCCCAAGCGAGGACCTCAAGAACACGGACAGTGCACTCCCGGACGCGCCCACAAACGGCCATTAACCTCCGAACGCCATCTGGCGCCAACGGAGTTACCTTCAATATTTACCGTGGCTCCCCTATCTCGGGCAGAAGGGACGTTTGCTTGCCCCTTCTGTTCCGCCATTACCAACCAATCTGCTTAGATTTGCTTTTCTGCACGTTTCTACGAGGAACTGCAAATATCTCGTCCCAATAGGACCGCCGTGAATGCTGCTCAAACAGAAACAGGATGTGGTTTACTTTAAGGGGCGGAGCCCCGGGAACACGAGAAAGACATAACTGAACCCACGCACCGAGGTTTTCCAACGGAAAAACGACATCCTCGTTACTCCTCCTCGCAACAGCTCTTCTCACGTAATTCAGATTCGTATCGCAAACACGTTCGCGCGCTTTTCATATCGTCACCTTCGGGTCGCGCACCAGACTTCCCACAACCGTGCCCAACACAAAACTTCCTGGACGGCAGCCGGTCGTGTAAGACAACACGCCCATCACTGTTCCTGCCCTATCTTTTAAATTGAGACAAAAGAACAGCGATAATGGGAATATGGAGAAAAAAAAAGACACAGTCGCACAATATCCTTGTACCAGACGATGGCGATAAGAGGGGATTCTCCATGAAGCTAGATTTAGATGTGATGATTCTACATTATGTTGCATGTTCGTTTTGCAAATTATGTTGTGGAAACCTATTTATTTAATAGCAGAATACGTAGGACTACAATAAAAAGGCCCTATTCGAGTTTCCTTTGTATCGTATATGCATTAATTCGAGGACAAAGTAACTGACAAAAGGGATCTGAAATAAAAAAAAAAAACATTACAGTGGTGTTTATGTCTTACACTTCATATTTTATCTATTAAAATTACCCCAGAAAAAAACTGAATGATTAATACAACAATTGTTCCCTACGAAATCTATTGAAATTTTAATAATTCACATCGTACAATTGCTACTCCGCGATTCTTTCAGGTCCTTCTTTGCATTGGCGAGCGATAGTCTTCGCGTCGTGGCTGCCCAAGGCATGTGCGAGTCGTCCATCCTGAAAGAAACGAGGGCCGGTGCGTCTTCCCAGTAACGACCAGAAACCCGCCACCGCCGTCTGGGCGTCCTGTATTCCCGACACGACTTCGCAGCTCGACCCGCGTAATTACAGCGGTAGCCGCTACGAGCGCGCGCGCGCGGTGGTGGCGGAGGCGGCGGAGCATCCGCAAAAAACAAGCGATTGTTGCGGCGCGCGCGCGAGAACAGAACACTAGCGGCGTTCGTTCACGCAGCCTGGCCACTCCGCCGCCATCTCCTCCTCGTCCTCCTCCTCTCTGCCAGAAGGAGCGGGCTCGCGCGGGCGAGCGAGCAAGCAGGCGAGAGAGCACGAGGCGAAGCCGGTTTGGAAGCAGGAAACGCCTCGAAAGGTTACTGACTGGTCGCCGCCGCAGCCGCCGCCGTCGCTGCTGCTGCTGCCTCCAATAAACAGATTTCTCGCACGAAAATGCGCGCCCAACGACGTGTAAGTCGTAAACGCCGGGGCCTTTTTTTTGCGCGCGCGCGAACGAGCGAGGTGTTTCGCAAGGGGGCGGAGGAGAGCGACGGAATTGACGGCCTCGATCGCGCGTGGGAGGGGAGCCACGAGTTTCGCATTAACCGCGGAGGCGGGGAGCGACGAGTCCTTAGTGGTCTTCTAACGCCCTTGGCGTCGTACAAAGCTCCTAATTGCGTCGGGGAACGAGGGAGCGGGGTCGAGAGCTCGGTCTATAATCCTCAACGCACGCCGCCCAATACACACGCTATTCACACACACACACACACACATGAATTTTTATTTAATTTTTGAGACACTCCGTCCGCGCCGCGAGAAAACGAACTTGGCGAATTCACAGAATAGAGAGAGAGAGAGAGAGAGAGAGAGAGAGAGAGAGAGAGAGAGAGAGAGAGAGAGAGAGAGAAAGAGAGAGAGTCGATTCGACAGGAAATCAAAGAAAACATGCCTCTTCGCTCCGTGTGGTCCTTCCAAACACGTTATGCACACACACTCGGCGATATGTAGAGATATCGTGAGGTGTGGGGAGGGACCTCAAAACCAAGTTTGCACAGCATCCGCCCGACCGGCCGCGGCTCACGCTTCACGGGTAAAACAGGGGGCCTTTGTCGACGCCCCCCTCCCCCCTCCGACCCCCCCTCCACCCCTTCCGACCCCCCGTCCCCTTCCGTGCGCACTTGGCGCTGGGCGGGCGGCGGACGGCCGGGTGAGAGGAGGCCTTGAATTCCTCAAACACGGCTCGTCAAACAGCCGTGCAAACACGGGCGTTGTTCGTCGGAGCTTTTAAAATTAATGACTGGGCCGACCCGCGGGTCTCCACCGGCGGCGGAGGCGGGAACGACGCGGGCGGCGGAGACGGAGGAGGAATATGAGGAGGCGGCAGCGGCGTGGAAGCGAAGGAAATTGAAAATTGGAGGCGGTGGGTTCGGACAGGCGACGGAAACGGAGAGGATGTGGTGACGGCGAAAGGTGGTGACGTAGGGATGGTGACTGAGATGGAGAGAAAAAGGTGGCAAATGATGGAGGCGATGGAAAACGACGGCTGATGAAGGATGGCGAATGGAACCGAAGATTAAGTCGTGATGGTGATGGAGATGACGACAGCTGGAGGAAGCAAGGAGGACGGCAGATGAAGTGCGGCTGGAGACGGGTATAGACGCGGGACGGGAGGTGGTGGATATGGAAGACAGCTGGAGGAAGACGTGGATGGTAATGACTACAGATCGTAACATGTGGAGCTACTGATCGTAACATGTGGGCGGGCATGGGCCCCTAGTGGAGACAGCGACAGTTAGAGAACGCGGCGGATCACCGCTGGACGCGGCAATGGAGGCTGGCAAGGCAAAGAGACGGGGAAGTGAAGCGGTGACAGCCACATGACGCCACGGAGGCGAGGCGAGGCGAGCAGCCTCAACCGCGGGAGAGCATTCACACACAGGGGGCGCTCTGTTCGGAACGGACCGCGAGCGAGCGAGTGCGCGTGCAGCCATGAAGACCGCAGCGGCCGCGTCTTCGTTTCATTGAGGCGGCGGCGGTGGCGGCGGCGGTGGCGGAGGCGGAGGCGGAGGCGGGGGCGGAGGCGGAGGCGGAGGCGGTGGCGGTGGCGGTGGCGGTGGCGGTGGCGGTGGCGGTGGCGGTGGCGGTGGCGGTGGCGGTGGCGGTGGCGGTGGCGGGCAGGCGAGAGGAGCCTCACCGTTACTCGAAGGCGCTGGGATCGAACGCACCTGTTTGAACAGGGCGCCGCGCATAAGTAAGCCATCAGCGCGCGCCACCGCCGCCGCCGCCGCCGCCGCTTCGGACGCACGCAACCGCAGTGCCCGCCTCACGAACCATCGACGGCCGCGAGCACCACAAAGGCAGACGAGCGCACGACACCGAAAAGCAATTACAAGCGATGCTCGTTTGAAGTGCAAATAAAGATATATTAAATCCTCTTTAATTGATATTCATCAAATAAAACCAAGTGAAGAAACGGAACTTTCGCTCACTAGACGTTAGCACGACAGCTAGGGAAGGGGAGGGGGGCGCGAGAAATGGATAAACATGATTTGAGACCAGTCCTTGGCGATAAATAGGGGGCTGAAAAATTGTTGGTAATGAGCGGAGGTCCATAGAATGGTGCAAAATTAGAAATTCTCACTAACGCAACCACTTCCGAGCGGTATTGCCAATTGGTCTCTTTCCGAGAGCCCGGACACCTCAAGCACGAAACAATAGCACGATTCAGCTTATCACAGATGACACGTGAGATCTCCCTTGAAGTTACCGGAAAATCGGTCAGAGCAACTCAGGATTTGGATAAAAACCTGCGTTCCTTGTATTCACCAGCTCCTAAATTTCGTTCTCCGTTTCGCATTGCGAACACGCGCAGAGAGCCGCAGTGCCGAGCCGGGGGGCCCCACACGCGCGCGAGGGGGAGAAAAACATTTCCACAGCGGGCAGTAGTCGCCCGCCCGCCCCGTCCCGTCCCATCCGTCTAATGGGATTCCGGTCGTGGCGGGCGGCGACGGCGCGGCCGGGCGCACGTACTTGGCGCCAGACACGGCGCGGCAATGTATATGTAAATGATAGGGCACCGAGCCGGCCGCCGCCGCCGCCGAGGGGCAGGGAAGGCCGGTCGCGGGGTGGGGGCGGGGGGTGGGGAAGCGGGGAAAAAGAACGGGCCCGGACAATCCCGGCCGCGCGGAGCAGCACACACGGATCCGTCTGCCTCCCGCCGCCCTCTCCGCCCGCCACGAGCGCGAGCGAGCTGTTAGCCTCCAGCTGTTCCTTTAAATTACTCCGTGTTAAGTTGTCATTGCGCCTGCGCGCCCATAACTCACCGCCGAAATTAGCCCCGTTAGGATTAGAGAGAGTCACCGCCGCCGCCGTCGCTCGCCGGGCGCGAAAGCGTCGGGTCGGGGAGACGAGGAGCCGGCGGAGGCGGCGGCGGCGGCGGCGGCCGCGACGCGGACGACAAAAACTTGGACCGCAACGGCGCGGCGCGGTGGCGGAGGACGCGGCGGCGGAACGGAGGCGACAGCCAGAAGAACGCGCCCACCCCTCCGCTGCGTGAGGAGCGTTGGCAGCGTTCAGAAAGGCTCGAACAATAAATACATGGCGGCGGAGGCGGCGGTGGCGGATGCAGGCGGCTTCATGTTTACTGAAGCATGCCGACAAGAAACAGACGCTGGCGGGCGGCGGAGGCGGAGGCCGAGGAGGCGACGGCTGTCGCGACCGAGCGGTGTTCTCCGTCTCGCTCGCGCTGTTTTAACCCGCTCTCGCACGACCAGTCTCCGTCTCTCTTCCACGGCGCCTGCTCCTGTGCTATGTACGTCTCTTCCTCTCTCTCTTTCTCGGTGCGCTGTCGCACTCGCGCAGTATACGTTTTACTTTGTCGCCGGCCCGGCATGCCCGCGCGGAACTCGCATGCTTTGCAAGTTCCTTCCCTCACGTCATTCCTCGCAGACTATGCACATATCTATGACCTTCTCCCCTCTTAGCATAGTCCATGAATTTCTTGCTGCAGTCGCTGACCACACGTACAGTAACTTTCCACATACTCGAGGAGCTTTCTACTTCTATTTTCTCTCGCAGTAACTTACCAACTTCTACTCTTCTTACCAGCAGTAGGTTAGTTACCTCTCCTTTGTACGTTCGCTATGTAGTAGTGCAACGACCGCAAGAACGTATGTTTCGAAATCGCGCCCCCGTGCGATTCAAGTACCGCTGGGGGTCTCTGTGAAGCCACTACATCGTTTCATGTCTCTTCAAAGCGCGAGGGATCTAAATTCGGTTGCCGCTTGAGACCGACCGTTCATAAAAACGGAACAAGCGCGCCGTGGCGAGCAGCGAGTCCTTTACGTCGATTCCCAGTAGGAGCCGGTCGCCGCCGGAGCTAATTAACGACGATGCTCTTTCCTCGAACGGGAATATGATCCACTCCGTGCTCAAAGGAAGAGAGCGATATAAATTATTGGGAGTTCTTAGGCGCGTGTTGAGGACAGTCGCGGGTAGAAGCGAGGAGAGCTCGCGGGCGGTGGAGCAGGCGCGATGGCGAGGCGCCAGCTACATTGCTTCGTTTTCACCCACCAATGCCGTGAAACTAATGGAAGAAAATGCATACACTCGCATTAAAACCTATTAAGGGATTTGAAGAAGAATGTTCCTGCTAATAATAATAAATACATTAACAAAGTCGACGACTCGACTTCTGAACAAACAAGTCCCGATAAATGCATGGAAGCACAAATAATTATTATCTTAACATATTCCTACATCAACAATTTCTTTAAAATGTAAATTCATTCTGATATGCTATTGTATACGTATCAAATAGAATTAATAATAATTTATAGCATTTTAGAGATATTCGCATACAAAAATAGTATTTTATTTATTTTAAATCCAATTCATAAAATACTATTATTTTGAGTTTCAGCGATTTTCTCGCATTTTTTGTAGTTTCCTTTCTTCAGCCCCTCGCCAGTCACCGTTCCTATATACGGCCGCAGTCATTAGCAACAGTGTTGCTCAACGCCGCTGACGTCTTCGTCACCGCCGCCGCCGTTACCGCGCCCTGGATCACCCCGTCACCCTCCTCGCTGCGCTGGCGCGACCGGTGCCGCAGATGCCACCGCACGGTTTAAAAAAAATAAAAAAGGAAAAAGGCAGCAAGAGTGAGTGTCTCGAGGATCGGAGTCACCGTGCGGCGATCCAGAAATTCCGCGCCGCCAGGTGGCCGCGAAAGACGAGTGCTGCTCAGGCGGCGGCGGCTGCTCGGAGAGCGCGCGCGAGATCAGAAAGTCCTCATCGCGTAGCGATTACAACCACGACGCAACCGCCGCCGCTGCCTGCACGACGGCGGTGACGACGCCGCGCAAGAAAAACAAGTCGACGAGAGGAAGCCCTTATTTACTTCTTGTACACCAAGGCAAACACACAGCGCGCGGCGGCGGCGGCGGCGGCGGCGGCGAAGGTGGAGGTGGAGGTGGCGGCGGCCGATGCCGCGGGACGACACGGGCTCATCACAAGCTCATTAAAATCCTCTGCAGCGTCAATGGAGGCGCGAGCGGAGACACGGCGCGCGGGGGCGGAGGCACGGTGTGTGGTGGTACGCCTGTGGGGCTTCCCCGGGGAGAGAAGAAAGGGGAAAAAAATGAGAAGCACGACCGGCGTGTAGCTGCCCCTCCCGCGCCCACCCAGTCTCCCTCCCCAGCGGCTTCTCGGAGAGCGAGCGAGTGTCGACGGGCAGGGAGGGATGAGGCGCGGGGATCCGAAAAGAGATCGGGGCCGGGAGCATGAAGAGGAGTTGGGGGCCGCGGTGGAAGCGGTAGAGGAGGTGGCGGTGGTGGTGGCGGTGGTGGTGGTGGTGGTGGCGGCGGTGGTGGTGGCGGTGGTGGTGGGGGGGGGGGGCGGCGGCGGCGGCGGCCCCTGTGACAAGATCCTACACTTTCCTCGGCCGTTGTTTGCGCGCCTCTTTCGGGGCTACTTGAAGGCGCCTGCGCTGCCACCGCGCCGCGCGAGCACGCCGCGCTTGCTTGCTCGCCCCTCGGCGGAGGCGAAGTTCCCCCGTGTTACTCGCTCGCCGTCTCTCTCTTTCTCTCTCGCGGCGGGGCTACTCGCTCTTGCTCTTCACGTTGCAGACGCGTTGACCTCTTTTTCCACTCATCGCTTCTCCTAGGGCACTTTACTACTTTCGCTCTTCTCTTCGATCACTACCCTATTGTTTTCCTGTGAATTTTAATTTTGGCAAACTAATAAAACGGACCCAATTCTTTCAATCTCATCCTGTCCCTTATTAGTTAGTCTCTCCAGTCATTTCACTTTTCCCCTTCCTTCTCATCCTTTTCTCGCCTGTTTCTCCTCCCACACTCCTATCAGTTATCTGATTTTGGTAAACGTCATTAAAATAACCTCAGAACCAACGTCTTTTATTATGCTTTACTCTCCGCCACTAGCATTTATCCACTCTCTCTTCCTCGCCATTCTATCCCCGATCATGTACGCGAAAAGACCGTCTCCTTGTCCCCGGCCTGCTGCTCCTCACCTACCCTGCGCCTGCCACGTCAGCGTTTCCCATCGGTCTAGTTTCGCTCGTTCTCCACGCTGCTGGCCGGCGCCACCGCTCCTCGTCGCTTGGCGCGGCGCGGCATCATAACTTGTGCTCCCAGTTGTCGGACACGCTCGCAATCCGGCGTCCTCTAGGAGGCCGCGAGAGAACGATATGCACGACAAAAGAGGTGGAGTTGGAAGTGGCGACCGCGAAGGAGAAAGATCAAAGACGTCGAGGGGGAAGAGTGGAGAAGGAGAAACAGGAGAAATCTCCGCGCGGCGGAGGCGGTAGTAGCTTCCCCGTCCACCGCCTCCGCCATCCCCGTTTACCGGCTCGTCGGCCCCGGCCAGCCAATAAAATGCTAATTGATTTTACATGTTAATTCGACATTCCTGGCCGCGGCCGCCGCCGTCCGTCGCGCGGGTTCTCGCCTTCCTTTTAGGTCCGGCGGCGGCGGCGGCGGCGGCGGCGGCGGCGGCGGCGGCGAGGCGATACGAGCGCAGAGGCCTTGTTTCCTCGCGGCCGAGGGGATCCGCTAATAGTGTTACATTCTCATAGGACTGCCTTGGCCGCTGACGATGCCGACGCCGACGCCGACGCCGCAGTCGCCGGTAAGAAAGCGAGAACGCTGCCGCCGTCGCCGCCGCGGGGCCGCGTCGCTGTTCGCAGGACTGCACAGAAAGTGCAGCGCAGCACTTAGCGGACGGTGTGGGTGAAAGCGTATTCTTTCTTCGTCATGCCAATGCAGTTCGAATTCTAATAGAATAAATCAAAGAAATGTGCTGACTGATTTGGGTACACCTCAGTCATTTCTAAGACTCAACGTCGGAGTTATTTTGTAGCCAGAAGTCAAGAAAATATGAGAATTCTGAAGATTCCCGCTTCAGTTAAATAATGTAATTTTAGAAGTAATAAAATTGAGTCAAGAAACGATGAAACATGGTATGATATCGAGAAATTCATACGATTAGATCAATCGAATACAGTGACTGTTACGATTGTTTTTTTTCGAAAAAACAATAATGTGAAATATTGACGAACAATGAATAAATGCGTACCAATATCAAATTGTTGTTTCTATAATGATGCCCCGCAAATAGACATTTCAACCACATGGCTATACGAGAAAAAAGATCCTTCTGCCTACTTGTGCACCCATGCAAACACAGACACACACACACAGACGTGGCGGCATCATCGCGGGCGTCGACGCGGTCGGCGCGCATGTGTCTGCAGGGGCGGGCGCGCGCGCACTCGCATGACGCCAGCGTTTAGCGTTACCAGACGTACATCATGCAAAATCTCGAGGCCGCCTCCTCCCTCCCATCCACCCACCCACCCACGACCCAACCCTTCGCCGGTGTTCCGCGGCCGCGCAGCGCCGCAGCGGAGCAGAGCGGCGCAAAGCAGAACGGCGGCGGCGGCGGCGGCGGAGAGAAAGCACGTGCTCCGGGGGCGCAGACGAGCTCCTGGGCGAGTGGTCGGTGGAGAGGGGGGAGGGGGAGCACGCGGGCACGCGCGAGGGGCGCTCGCGAAGCGCAGCGAGATTGTCGCTCGCCCCGCTGCACACGCCACCCCCTCCCGCCCCCCTCCGCACGGCCGCTTGCGCTGGCAGCTCGACCGAGGCGCCGCGCTGCGCACTGGACGAAATGGGCCAAAAGACGCCTACAGAAAAGTACGAGAACAAATACAAAAAAGTACAATTTAGAGTGTATAGTGAGTAGTGAAGAGTAAGAAGTATTAGGCGGTCTGTGCTGCCGCGGTAACAAACAGGGGAAAACGGGACGCAATTATGAGTACATACGAATACTTAGACGTATAGATAATATTTTGTTTCTGTGTATAAGCGTAGAGTATTTGTACGTATTTACATACGTGATTGTGAAACTTTGAACACCACCGGTTTAAACAAAAACTCCCTCTACATTTCAATAGAAAATGGACAGTTTACGTGGAGTAGCTTTCTCAGAAAAAGAAAACACAAAAGCTCAGCATCGAAGTTCGTTACCGTCGGATATATAGAGTAAAACGATGGAGACACGAATGTATTTGTGGTGAAGCGTAATTTCCAAGTGGTTGAAAAGCAAAAATTCCAACTGTGATAATTTGCAGCTTTTGGAATATCAGTGTGCACATGTAACAAAAACTACAACAGTAGTTCGGCATACAGAAACAAATTTGGTTAGCATGAATGTGTTGTAATATTCCTCATGGGCCTCATTTTTTGTCAAAGAAGCGTCGCCCATCGCGCCTATGGACATCCATCACAGTGACAATAAAATCTGAAAGTGAACATCAGCCTCCAATAAAGTTAGTAAGAGAATCTGACTTCCTAATTATACATTTTTTAATTTATTTTATTAGTTACACATTTTATTTCATGTTTCGCTTGTTCCAAAGCGAGCTTGAGAATCGCTGACACTGCGCTACGCTTTTTTTTTACCGTCGTTTCTTCCCACTGCGCGCCGGAGAGGCCATCATCTCCGACGGCGCGCGGCCAGATAACGAGATTTCGGGCCCGGAGATAGAGACGTCGGTGAAATGCCCCCGACGGAGTGGGAACACAGAGGTGCTCGTTAGCATACCCGTTTATGCTTAATCTCCTCGCCGTGCGCGAGAATAGAAAACTGCCACGCGGAGCGTGGGTATCGCGGTGATGTATCGACAGATCGTGAAGATGGATACGGACCCTCTCAGAAGAACGCGGCGTAATTAGTCTTTGTCTTTTACTCATTTGCAATACTCTCTCTCTAGGGTAATGCACGCACAATTCTTAAGAAACTGCTGTTGCTACATTTCGTTTATCGTTAGGAAATTTACAAGAATTGATGGCTGTGGCATTTACAGTCAATTTCTCTGCATGCCTCTTTGCCTTCATTTACCTATCTACATTTTTTTCTAACTATTAAAAAATTCAATATTTAGAGTTAATAGGGGGGGGGGGGGCTGAGAGCTGAAATTGTCTTCTCCTGAAATATAGAGGAGTTGCTCTAAGAAGGGACCACTTTGACAAGCCGTGAACCAGAAGAAAGTAATGCAGGGCGAAGACATTTCAAGAGAGAGTTATGAACCGAAATGAGGCAACTTAAACGAGTGCATGGCCGTAACTTGTACTAATATTGCCAGCAGTGGCCAAGCAGGAGCTGTCATAGCGGGCCCTTCTTATAGTAACCTCTCTACACCCATTTCGAGCCTGCTTTGCACTCTCCCCGAGCCCCTTATCGTCACATAGAGCGTGCCAGCGGCGGCGCCGACGAGGTGCGACCCGGGCACCCCTGCGTCGCCATCGTCGACGTCGTCGTCATCGGCGGCGGCGGCGGCGGCGGCGCGCGCGAGCGGTTGGTTACGCGCCGGCCCCGCGCTGCGCCGCCTGCGAGGCGCGCCGGCCGCCGACAAATGGCCTCATTAGCTGCGCCGCGCCGCCGCCGCGAGGAGTTGAGCCGAGGCAGGCGCGCAGCGCGGCGACTGACTGCGCGCGGGCGTCGACAACGCGAGGGGCCGCGAGGGGCCGCGAGTGGCCGCGATGGGCCGCGAGGGGCCGGGAGGGGCCGCGAGGAGCCGGGAGGGGCCGCGAGGAGCCGCGAGGGGCCGCGAGGAGCCGCGAAGGGCCGCGAAGGGCCGTGAGGGGCCGCGAAGGGCCGTGAGGGGCCGCGAAGGGCCGTGAGGGGCCGCGAAGGGTCGCGAAGGGCCGCGAGGGGCCGCGAAGGGTCGCGAAGGGTCGCGAAGGGCCGCGAGGGGCCGCGAAGGGTCGCGAGGGGCCGCGAAGTGCCATGAGGGGCCGCGAAGGGCCGTGAGGATCCGCGAGGGTCCGCGAAGGGCGGGTACAATAGGGTACATTATAATGTACAATATTGATAACACGATTTGGCCATCCTAGGAACGCGCCAATTGTACCCACCTAGGCCTAGTTAGATTCTCCCAAGGCAAGATCACATGACCTTTTTGGTCGCCATGGCACTCTGCCTTAGCGATCTCGGCTATTTGGATCGTCCTTGTTTTTTTTATTATAATCATTACTATTGTTTCGTTAGGTTATATACTCTATTGTAGATACAACTTCATCAATGGTGGCGTTGTACGTTGAATTAAAAAAATAAAATTATGCTATCGCATCACTCAACAAGATTTGAAAATGAATGCAGCATTTAGAAAAGGCACCAGCCACGAAAGCTTTTGATGTTTACAGGAAGTCATGACTCCAGAAGAGACGTTACCATACCGTGAAGTAATTAAGAGTCCTTGCGTATCTTCCTCCTTATCTGGACACCTTCACGAACTAGGGTTCTTCTTAATTTATCCAGTAACCGTTGATAGGTAGCATATCTTGCAAAATAGGGAGATACAACTGGAATTGTTGCAAAATTTCAAAACACCCATCGGATAACTAGGCTCCACAAAATGGACATTTATATTTTCTTTATTATTTTGAATATTCAATATATTATATATTTGAACATACAATTTATTAATAAATTTTCATAATAAAGTTATGAAATAAATGCAAAGTGAAATTCATCCTAGGTCTCTAAGCAAAAATGTATCCTGGTAAATACCAGGCAAATTCTACACAAGTGTCTTTTGAACATTATTCACGCAGCTTTGTCTCATTTATATTCCGTTTCGTATATTCTCAACGAAGAATAACCGACATTCAAATTTTCACGAACTCACATTTCTTACTTGTAATTCTCATAATTGTTGCAAAATTGCTTCTCTTCTCCTGACAAGTGTCATTATCAAAAAATTAACTGAATTTGTTATACTGCGAGCAATCAGTACATACACATTCCTCAGTTTCTATTAGTTCTGCCATCATGTCTCTTACCCAATAAAACTCATCCAAGTTTATGTAGATAGTAGCTGAACTAATAATATGCCGCAAGCTATCGAACTACAATTCTGTGTTCACGGAGTAAAAGTTCGTCAGTCAATTTTCGGCGAAATTGGGTTAAGTACTACAAGTTAGGTATCTGTATTTTATTTTAGTAAAACGACCGAATTGAAATGTTGCCTCCTCAACGACAAAAAAGCGTCGGGGAATACAACTAAGCGTTTGGAAATACAGGCAAGTCAATAACCTAACACTTGTTTACTCGAAACTAAGATTTTTGAATTAAACACTTTGATCCCATGACCACAGAATTGTTTCGTGGGACTGGAACCGTTTACGACTTGCAAGACGCCGCAAACGTCCGCGCGGGCGGCGGCATTGGCGGCGCGAGAGGCACGTCCTGTTTCGCACCGCCATGGGAGCCGCGCAGATAAGAAGGCCGTGGCGGGTGGCACGGGGGCGGGGGCAGGCGTGGAGGCGGGCGCGGGGGCGGGGCGGGGCGCAGCGCGGGGGCGGCGGAGCGAGAGGCCGCTGCGCCGCGCCGCGCCGCGCCGCGCCGCGCCCCGCCCCGCCGCGCTCCGCTCCGCTCGCTCCTTTATTTTCGTTCTGCGTCGGAAGCGACATTTTAGCGACTTTTCCGCCTCGTTACGGCACAGGAGGCAGCGTAATTGCGACGCGGGGGCGGGACGGACGCGCCGGCGCGGGGGCGGAGGAGGCGGCGGCGGCGGCGGCGGCGGCGGCGGCCGGGAGCAGCGGCAAGTGACGGGAGGATACAAGCACTAGCGGAAGCGCTCGGCTGCAGGAGGCGACAGGAGGAGGGGGAGGGGAGGGGGAGGGGGAGGGGAGGGGGACGGGGAGGCAACGGCGTGTACATCGCGCAGCCGCTTCCGCCAAGTAGGTGACAAGGCGTCAACTGACGATAGTAATTCGCATCGTTAATAACTGAAAAGAGGCTTTCTAAAGCGAGTTCCGAGGTACACTCGTCATGCCACATCTGCGAATTCGACAACTCCGATCTGGCAGGCGAACGGTGGGCAAACTGTTGAAGGTACCGCAGTTGAAGCTGCTCGTGATGGCACTGAGAAAGGAAAACGCGGGAACAGGCGAAGCGAAGTTCGGGGGGAGTCGAACTGGAAAAGTGAAAGACACGAAATAGGGGAGAACTTGCACAGAAAGATCGAGGCAGCAGCATGAGATTAAGAACTCATTTTTTCACGGGCGAATCAAGTGGGATTCATTTTTCAAGTGAGAATCTAACGAGCAGAGTAATCTTTAAAAAAATATCAAAAGAAAGTCGATCAATGAATTTTCTAAGGTCTTACATAACATTTTTATTATACTCCTAGTGTATTTCTTCCATATTCCGACGACACTCGTTTTCTATCGAAATATTATAATATCACGTCAGCAATCCTTCACCCGCGTCTACAACCAAACACAAAACTTTGATTGGCAGCCTGCCCCAGCAACCCAACGGCAATGCCGCATTCTGGGCTGTAGATGGGGCGGAAGGCCGCAGGGAGAGGCGGGCGTTGATGTCGGCGCCGGGGAGGGGGCGAGGGGAAGGGGGGCGGGCGCTCGCGCGTGGGCCGGCGACGCCCGCGGCCTACAACTGTCACTCACCGGCGCGCCCGACCGCCCCCTCCCCCCACCCTCGCCTCGCGTCGCGTCACGGCCGCTCCTCCTATATTTCATTAAAAGCGGCCTCCCACCGCGCGCAGCTAACGATTTCCGATCCCCCGAAGACACGAAAACATCGGCGGCAAAGGGCACTGCGCGGCGCGGGGCGGCGCGGCAGCTGACGCCCTCCTTATGGCAGCGAGAAAGCCGCTGCAGCATTCCTCGCGAGATGAATGGAGGTGCCACATGGCGCCTTGTTTGGTAAAAGAACACCGGGGGGGCAGGAGTACAGCGCAATGAATTATACATGGTCCATGGGACACGTGTGCGTGCACACGTCGACTACCGTTTTAGGCAACACGAGTCCTAATTACTAATTTGATTCACGGGGGCTTCGGAGTGTCACGGCTCTGGCGGAGGAAGAGAACAGCGCGGCGGGAATTTGACGAAATAACGGGGGAAGACGACTACTTATATCATTGTTCCACCGGAACACCACAATTTTTTTTTTTAACACGATGAAATGCATCAAGGCAACTTGCAAGTATCGTGTGTGTGGATCTGTTGAATTATTACCGCCACAAATTGGTACAAGTGAACTTTTATCATTAGCGGCGTAATTGGCGAAGATGTAGAACGAATGAGAAACACGTTTTGGAGCGATACGTTTCAGAAATTAAACCCTGCACGGAGTACAAAAATTGCTCACTGGTTAGACAAACGGGTAAAGGAGTTTTGATACTATTACTTTCTATTCAAAACCGCACAAAAAAATTGATAGAGACAAGGAATTCGGAAAAAACAATTGGGGTTCTGAATAAAGAACTTGAAATGGCATGCCGAGGAGGAATGAAATCTGAACAATGATATGCAATCAAAAAAACGTGTCCACCAGCCCGTTTATTACGCCATCAACCGCCACCGCAACGCAAACTGCGCGGCGCGGCGCCTCGATTAGAACGGGCGTCTCGTGGGCCGGCCATCTGGCGCGGCTGCGAAGCGACCCTTGCCTCCATTGCCCCCTTAAAGACGTGTGGACGGGCCGCGCAGGCCAGCCATCCGCCGCGAGGGGGAGGGGGCGAGCGCTGCCAAAGAAGCGCGCCACTTAGATGGCGCTGCCCCCGCGGGGCCCAATCACGCCAGCGTCGCCGCCGCCCACCCCTTCCCCCCCTTCCCCCCCTCCCCCCCCACAGCAGCACGCGGCCACGCTCCCGTGCCGGTGGTAATTGGCCGCCATTTACTCCCGCCGCGGCTCCCCGCCCGCGCTGTCGCCATATGGCGGCTGAGCGCCCTGCCCGCCCCACACAAAGCGCGTGGGCGGACGTCGCCCGCAGGAAGGGAAGGGGAAAGGGGAAAGGGGAGGGGAGGGGGGAGGCGAGGGACCTTCGCGCCCCGCTGCGAGACGGGTATTCTTCCACAGCCAGGGCAGGTGAGAGGAAGTAAGGCAAGCTACACGTATTTCGGTTCGATTCGGGGCGATTGGGGTAGAAACGTGAGGTAGCGGCAGAGTCATGTTTCGGGCCTTGGTGCACGAAATACAAAGGAGACAGAACATATTCGATTACGTGACTAAGCGAATTTTACAGTAATCAATTTTATATTTTTTTTAAATCCTTTTTCCACGAATTTTTCTGGTATATATAAACGACTCTTACAAAGAAACTACATTATATTTTACTCAGAAAAAACATTTTAAAGCAGAATGAGTGGTATTAGTGCGATAAGATAAACCGAAGGTGTAGTTTGACCACAAATGCTTTTATCAACATAGGGTTCCTTCCACATCTGCTCTTAGTCAATCCAGACAGGCAATATAGACAGCCATTACATGATACTCTCTGCCAATAAATCACCTTCTAAAATAAAGGTTTCCATTTATCTGATTTTTTTAAAAGTAAAAACAATCCTGAATGCTATTTTTTTAGAATCATTAGCAATGATGGTTAATATTTTAGTACACATTGCAGTGTAGTAAACATGAAAATGACAAGACATAAAAATGTAAATGCGAGGGGGGACTGCAGTTCGGAATCCTATAGCAACCTGACTCCACCGCCCGCAGCGGCGACCATGGCCCCGCAACTCATAAGGCCCCACAACTCTTCAGCCGGGCGCCGCCATCCGCCCGCTCCCTCATCGCCCCCCGCGGCGGCGCCCCGGGCTGTGGGAGCGCGTGGGCGGGGGCGCCCTGGGAGCGGCCGAGGAAGCTCCTAATGTGTTTAGTGCTTCCGCTCCGGAAGCGGCTCGTTACACCTCGCGACTTCCGACACAAGTGCGACGCCGGCCACCGAAAACATGCCCATTCCACTCTTACGTAAGAAGCGTGTTTATAGTCTTTGTACCGGTTCTGTTGCGTCACACCCCGCGGACACTCCAGCTCGGCCGTGCGAATCCCGTCGCGGACGACCCCCTGGACGGGCACTAAAAGCCACGTCGAGGAAGGCGGCACGCTTCTGAATCCTTTCCCACCGCACTAAAATCCCCAAGAATACTCCGCCACACACGTTTTATAACACAAAAGAATGTGCTTAGTAAGATTAACGGCCGGCCTTTCTTTTAAATGCAGACAAGAACGAAAGAAACGATATAAAAAAAAACCCTCACGAAATTACACAAATTCCCTTTAATATCCCCTCCCCCCACGAAACAAGACTAAAAGCACTCGACACGAAGCGAAAGGAAGTATCGTGTTCCGTCTCCTCGAGGTAATGACACGGCCGGACGCAAGATGGTAATCGGCCGCACTAAAAGAAGCAAAAGGAAGACGACGACGGCGTTTGGAGGCACATTAGAATTATCGCCGCGTCCCGGACCCGACGCCCCGAAGCCCGGCGCCCAAGCATTCGCTGCGCAGCGCCGCTCTTGCTATCAGGAGCGCCACGATCGCTAGAGGCAGCGACGACGGCGAACCTGGCGGTGGCCTTGGCGGTGGTGCTGATGGCTCGAACCTGTGAGATACAGCGACATGGGAGCGGTCCGGTGACCATATACGTGGTATTGATTGATTAGTGAGTTTGCAGGTGCGCCAAAGCTGCGAAGATCATTAGTCCTGTATGTGAAGTGAATGTTTGTATCGCGGGAGGCGGTGGTGATTCCCCCCCCCCCGCTGGATGGCGAGATCTGACGCCGATCTACCCGTCGGCTGGCGGGGGTTTCCCGAACCAGGTATCTCCCACCAGCAGGGCACCGATCCAGCCGGGACAAGCTCTAAGCTTCCGACTGTGTGGTGTGTGAGCGTACGTAAAGGCTGAGGATAGAACGAGGAAGAGGACGGAAAGGACAGCGCGGTCCGTGGAGCGTTTCTGAGAGTACTGCTCCGGCTTCCGATGGTGTTAATCGGAGAAACCACGAGAAACCAGAGCAGCACGCCGCCAATAAGTTCTTGAACACAGAGACTGAATTCGACCTCGCTTTCTCGAAAGTGTCGTAAAATGTGGTGTCTGGAACACTAGGACCTGCCGATCGGAGGCACTGCAGTGACATCAATTGATGCCCTGAGCCACCTTGAGATACAGAGGCATGGAAGCAAAGAGGGAGAGGAAGAGAGGCGCCGCGAGGGCACGCCGTATTGCAACACCGCTCTCGCTGTTATCGCGCGTGCTTCATCTCGCCGCGAAAGATGAAAGAGGTGAAGGTAAAGCAAAAACGAAAAAAGAAACTGCGCACAATGCGAGGCATCGGTGCACAGAGGTAAGAGGAACGCGTTCGTTAAGCGAAGGCAGTGTCGAGTGTGAAATTGCAGGGTGATGATAGTGGAGAATAGAACAGAGATAGCTGTAGGGGTAGACCCGGATTTACAACGTAAGATGTCCACAATCCAATGAGTGTTCCTCCTCTTTCTATTCAAGGTTCTCATCAGGTAGTAATATCAGATACAACTGACATGGATGAACATTGTCTACTTGCTAAGTTACCATTCTTTAATTCGTAATAATTTCTATATAACAATACATACTAAGTAAGTAGTGAACCTGTGTCAAAATTAGTCGTTAAGGTTAACGACTGATCGACGAATCCCGGCCGCCTCTGGTGAGACTGGCAAAAGACGAATCCATTACATCTTTAAAAATGAACCACTTCTTTTATTAAACTGAAAGATAAACTTGCGCTGCACTATTTCGTTCCGAAAGGGGATGGCTACGCACGAAGTACTCATTTCATTTTCATCGTTCTCGATTTGAAATTCAACCATTCATTTAGACGCACTTTCGGACCCTTGAAACTTCGAGTTCACTATGCCCAATTGAGAGAGAGAAGGGTCAAGCATTGGAGGTCACAGCTGGCGAGGTGAGGGTGAAGAGCGGTGGCTGGGCGGGCGGCGATGGCGGATGAGATGGCGTTGGGCGTACGGGGGTATAGAGTGGGTGAGCAAGAGTAGGATAGGGTAGGGTAGATGGGCGGATGGTTATAGGGTGAGTGGGGCGGGCGTGGTGTGGGGGCGAACAAACGTATGATGGGCGGGAGAGCGTAGGATGGGCGCGAGAGCATAGGATGGGCGCGAGAGCGTAGGATGGGCGCGAGAGCGTAGGATGGGCGCGAGAGCGTAGGATGGGCGCGAGAGCGTAGGATGGGCGCGAGAGCGTAGGATGGGCGGGAGAGCGTAGGATGGGCGTGAGAACATACGTAGGGCGAGAGGGCGTGGGTGGGTGGGAAGGCGTAGAGTGGGCGGGAAGGCGTTGGCTGGGCGAGAGGGAATAGAGTGGGCGAGAGGCCGTAGGATGGGCGGGCGCAGGGCGGGCGGGCGGAGGGCGGTGGCGCCGGGGGCCGGGGGCGACGCGCGCCTCGAAACGGAACTAATCGGCGGAAATTGAAAATTTTCGAAATCGCTTTCCGCCACTAATTTCCTGCCAGCTGGGAGTGCGTCTCGAGGCGGGCCCAGGGGACAGATCTAAAGCGATATCTTCAGATCAGACATCTAGATTCGGCCAGAGGCGCGTAGAGAAACGATTACTCGGTAATTGCGAACCATGTCATGAAAATGCAGGCAAAGAAGAGCCCCTGATACGACATCTTACGACTTTCATTCAGCGAGAAATTAATTCGAGGGAAGAAGTTTTACCCAAAAATGGACTCGACGTCTTAACACACAGCCGAAATTGAAATTCATCTAAGAGGTGATTTAGGAACAGTGATGAGCGGAAATTAATGAATGTTATAGAATCTACTTATAATTCAACGTGTTCGATTATAGAATATCAAATATTTGAATTGAAGATCTCATCACCTTCTTAATAATTTCAAGATCACAATAATTTAAGTTACATGCTGATATTGTAATAGATGGTGTGGTGCTTATATTAATATCGCGGTGTATAAACATAGAAAGTTAGAGATTTCGTTTACACTTGGCAAAAAGATATTCAAAAGCCTACCATTAACTAATACAAGAATTACCCACTCGACACACACACACACACACACACACACTCACACACACACACACACACAATGATTTTATGGGTCCAAGCAGTAACTGTGTTTGCGTAGATATGCCCAGACCGGTGTCTCTCTTAATCCAGCTCGGCCGTGTTGTTCCTTCTCGAAATCCCCTGAATATACAACGACCCAAAACACGGCGTTAAATTATTCCGTGGACGGCGCTGCCCACGCGCGCTCGAGCGGAGTGGGCGGGAATGAGGAACGGGCGAATGAACGCGCTGTCGTGTTGGCGTCTGCCGCCGCTGCCGCCGCCGCCGCACAGCGCTCCGGGCTCGCCGCCGTCGCCGCGGGAGGGCCGATGCCCGATACGAAGATTAGAGAGGGTTTTCTAACACGAGGGGGGGGGGGATTTTCGCCAGGTTGGCGCACGTCCAGAAACGTCATCTCTCATGGGACCGAAGGAGCGGAATGATACGTAAGTAACAAGATTAGATGAACAATTCTATAAGTCGATTAGTGTATTGGTGGATGTTTTGGTTGGTAGAAATGCCAACACAAGTTCACAAACATTTCTCGACACTTCTCATCAACGTAATTCAAGTTCGATGGAATAAGGGGTACGGACCTTTAAAATTCTCACGTGCCAGGGGGCTCAACGTCTCCTGAGCTAGGGCTCACCAGGGGACAGGAGGGCTTCGTGTGCTTCTTACTGGGCAATGCCAGCCCGCTCATGAGCCAGTTATGGCAATGACAGGCGGATACGAAGGCATGAGGAGAGACAGGGTAAGTGAACCGGAGAAAGAATGGGTTGATATTTGGGCCGGCATATGGGAGATCCAAGATGAGGAAGCTGCGTTAAGTGGGGAAGGTGGGGAATCAGGCATGGAAACACGGTGGTGTGGAAGCATGGAGCGTGGGAGGGGGAACTGGAATGTAGACTACGAAGCAAGAGTGGTGGTAAGGACGGGACGGGGGGGGGGGGCAAAAGTGGAGAAAGGATGAGCGAGAGCTCGCCAGGCGCCGGCAGGTGGCGCGGGGTGGCGCTGGGCGTGCCGGGGCGGGGAGAAGCCTCCGGGGCCGCCACCATCGCCGCCGCCACCACCACCACCACCAGTCGCTTGTCGCACGCGCCAGCTATTATGGCGCACGCCAGGATTTACGCCCGGTCGCCAGCCGCAGCGGCGGCGGCGGCGGCGGCGGCGGCGGCGGCGGCGGCGGCGGGACGCACCTGCGGCAGGTGGCTGGCTGGCTCGGCGCTGCCGCCGCCCACCGCGACATCCGACGCGCCACGGCACAGCACGGCGTCGCCGCCGCCGCGACCTCCAACTCCAGGAAGCCCCACGAGAGATAAACGCAACACTCCCCGCCTGCCGCAACGTTTCTCGTGGCCACGATAAGGTGCGGACAGAACGGGACACTTCGATAAAGCGGGCGGAGACGCGCCCAAGATAATTGCACAAAAGCTCGGAAATATTTCACCGCGCCCGGGAAGAAAAACAGGGCAACTTCCGAATGTAAAATGTCGAATATCAACAGGTCAAGTGAGATTTATACTTAATGCAGTAATGTTTTGAAATCAAGCATTTTTATAGTTCCCTGTCTCGGAGGAAAACCACTTAAAAAATTATTATCATGTAATTCTTTCATTTCTCCAGCAACCACATTGGAAGCTCATCATTTTTATTTTGGTGAAAGTCTACGCTTGTTGGTATTGACAGTAATGTCTTGTTTGATGCCTGTTTTAATTCCCGTCTGGAATTTTTTAAAAATGAATCACAATGTAAGCCAGAAATATCACGTTACTGCTGTATTGTATTCCAATTCTTCACAAAACAAAATATTTATTGTTAAGTGGTTACAGTGTTTGGTACGGCAGTTCATGATACTTTTAAACATTTCACTCAAGTTTCTGCTTCGCAAGTTGTCTGCTCAACTTTTCGACAATTACTAACTCATACAGACCTTACATAGCTTACACATTTACATTCCAAGCGTAAAAGAAAAAAAATATTTTTACATTGTCTTCATTCAAAATTATTTATTATTCCATGAGTAACCTCACGTCGCGGACAACGGAATAAATATGGAGGCACGGCAGCGAGTGCGGAGAATTCAGAGAGCTTCGGGCAGAGTGTTTGACACGCAGCCAAAATTCCGCAGTTCCCCCTGCAGGAGGCCAACTAACTGGAGTCAGTTGTCTCTCGGGTTTACGAGTGTGCCGACTTTAGTACGGCGGCTACGATTGCACCCATCATTCACGACGATATCGGCTCGCCATCTCCTGCGAAGCGAGATGGAAAATTCTTGGCACCCCGGGGCGCACGAAAAAAGGCGCGTGTGCGGTCCCACGAAATGACTACTGTGTTTACTGCGAACGTATTGCAATGTATAATGCCGGCGTGTGCTTTCGGGATTTTATTGCGCTAATTTCTCTGTTCCAGTTCGTCGTGTACTAGACGCCAGCATAGCGTCGTAATTTCACAACTACTACAACTTAGGACGAGCATTCGCCCGCGTGTTTGTTTTTCGTCAAACCCCCCACAACGCCCACCGCCACCAGCCCGCGAGCTGGATACGAATCTAATACATATAATCGTCAATCGCAACGCGACTCCCAACAATCTAACGAGAGGAGCACGCCTTTATTGAATAGCCCATGAACGATTGCGAACGTCGACTGCATCCATAATGGAGGACGCCCGGGCGCGGGTGGGCGCTCCGCCCACGAACGTTAGCTCGATTGCCCTCACCTCGATTAACTCCGCCCACCGGCCGGCCCACCCGCCAACCCGTTCACCGCCACCCCTCCCCCGCATCCCCCGACCCATCCGTTTACTCACCACTCGCCCGCTCACCCACTCGCTCACGCCCGCACGCCTGCCAACCCCGGGCCGGGCAACCCCCTGCCGGGCGTCTGGCGTGCCTCACCCACCTGTGCTCCTCCCCGCCCCCCACGCGCCCCGCGCCGGCAGCCGGAGCGCGGCCGCGCAAGATGTACGACCAGCGGCCCATTACCGCCAGAAAGTTGAAAACGGGGAGGGAACCGTAGGCCGACGCTTTAAATTTAGAGCCCCATTCGAGAAAAAGGAGAAGAATGGGGGGGAGGGTGCAGGAGGGCGCACCCTCCCGGCGGGATCGGCTGAGGTGAGAGGGGGAGGTGTGAAAAGTGGCCGGTTTGCGGGGGTGGCCCCGGGGAGGCAGGCTTTGGCCGGCCGCGGCGGTGCGCCCAGGTAGGCGGTGGGAGGGTGCCCAGTCGCACGGGCGGCTGGAGCTGAAACGGTCCGCTTCAATGGTTGAAAGAAGTCCCTCGTGGAATCACCGGGCGGGCGGGCAGACAGTTGTATGCTTTTTGTTGTGTCCTCCGCTTGACGAGATTTATCACTACAGACTAGTCGCTTGTAGATGAAAAAGTGCTCTGTGTACAATCAGATTTCAAAACAAATGTTCCTTCCTGACTATCACGCACGGATGAAGATAGATCCGCACGTCGCGCTCGGAACTTTCGAGTCGCCGTTCACGGCGGGTTCGCAAGGGATTCCCGAGTCCTTTACCTTTCCAAACGGAAGATTTATTCCGCAGGGCACAGCAGTTTGAAGGCACGATAATCTGCGCCAGGTACAAACGCCAATATAAATGAACTGACATGTACAAATTTGTTTTCACCAACAGCCTGGATAATGCGATTTGGGTTTTACTAATAACAATTGCCTACGTGAATTATACTGTATATTTATTTATTCACATCAAAAACAGTTTAAAACTGTGTGTGATGTGCTATGGGGAGAAGTTTAATTGAAGTTACATTTATATCCAGAAGCAAAACAAAGGACATCTCAGCATTTGTCAAGGATCAGGGAAATTGGACGAAAACCTGATCGAGATGGGGGTCATTGACACAGACGCTGAAGTACAGGTTATTTCGAATTATACAATCCAAATGGTAAATAATACACTAAGTGTCGTTGTAAAAATTAATATTACTTTCCTTTTAGATACTCGGTCTCTAATTGTATAGAAACAGTTGTGCACCAGAAAAGATTTTACTTGGGCCTTAAACTTTTGTATCGAATTTAATAGTTTAATGTCATCTGATGAGGTGTTGTAAAATAGGTATGGTAGGGAGATCCTAGCATGAGGTAAAGAAGAAGAGTACTATCGAAAACTTAGGTCATAAACACTTCCTCTCGGAATAACACTGCACGATTACCTCCAATAAGTACATTAACATCCGTAACCTCCAATAAGTACATTAATTTTCAACTGTGGGAGATTCGCCACGTACACAGCCTTCAATCGCATTCCCCGCTGCTGACGTCATCACTGATTCCGGCGACTCGGCGCCGCCGGGCACCTGGCGGTCGCTCGCCAATCTTCTCCTTGAGGCGGCGGCGCGGCGTCTTGGCTTCCCAAGTCGCCCGCGTGGGCGGCGCGGGGCGGGGCGGGGCGGGGCGGGGCGCAGCGGGGCAGGCCGAGACACCTGAGCCCGGCCGCGCGCCGGCGCCCGCGCCCGCGTGTTTGATCGGAGCCCGGCGCCGAGTCAACAGGCGTCGGCGCCCCCGCGCCGCCTAAGTGCTCCGTCAACAGCCGCGCAACGCCGCCCGCCAGCGGTGGAGCCGGGAACGGAGGCGGCGGCGGCGGCGGCGGTGCGGCGGGCGCGTCGCTGGCGAAGGAGGAACGGGCGTTGTAGGAGACTGTGGAGAAGGCAGCAGCAGAGCCCGTGGGAGAGCGAAATGATTGTGGGGGGAATGGTGACAATGGTGGTTTTGACTGGTAATGCTAGTGGCGGAGATAAAGGCGTTGCAGAGGTGCAGCCGGAGGAGGCAATGGCAGAGGTGGAGGAGGATGTGGAGTGGAGGAGGAGGCAGTGGGAGAGGTGAAGGAGACAGTGGTAGAAGGGGTGGTGGAGATGGAGAAGGTAGTGAAGGAGGCAGTGACAGCGGCGGTGGCGGTGACGATGGCGGTGACGGTGGCGGTGACGGGTGGCGGCGGCAGCGGTGTCGGTGGGAGGTGACGGTGACGGGGGCGGCGGCGGTGGCGTGGGTGGCGGTGGCGTGGGTGGCGGTGGCGTGGGTGGCGTGGGTGGCGGTGGCGTGGGTGGCGGTGGCGTGGGTGGCGGTGGCGTGGGTGGCGTGGGTGCGGTGGCGGTGGCGTGGGTGGCGGTGGCGGCAGTGGTGGCGGAGGCGGCGGTGGCGGCAGTGGTGGGGGTGGCGCTGGCGGCGGCGGCGAAGGCACAGTCGCTTCTGCGTAATCCCGCTCCCCCCTGCCCATTCTCCGATCCTCTCCGCAACGCTCCTCCGCCAACTCCTCTCTGCCCCCGCCCCGCTCTCCGCCGGTAAACACTGCGCGCCGCTCCGCGCGGGTCTCCGCGGGTCGAGTTTCATTCTCACCTGGTTGTTCTAGACCCGCGACACGTCTTCACAAACAACTTCAGGCTCTACCCCGAGCCTAATTGCGGTTCTAAGTGTTTCAATCACAGAGGTAGATTAGTGGTTGCGTAGGTCCCTGCTACTACTTCTCGCTCTAGGACGAATAAAGAGGGGTGCACACAATTGCATGGCTAATTATCATGTTGGTTCTAACACCACAGCACAGCACTCCCTTTTAAACCGACAGAAAAACGGAATGCGTTATTTACATTACAAAACGCAATTTCTAACGAAATAATATACGAAGATGGATTTAAGTACGCTAAATTTTATATTTAAGTCATACAATTACGTGAAACTTTGTTGGAATCACAATTATATTGTTCTATTAAAATTACAATATACTTTATCTGGCAGTTGATGTAGACTCGAGTTACAGGTTTTGGTTTTTGGTTAATATTAAGGGACTCCTTAGTAAAAAAAATTTCCCTTTTTCACGACAAACCAAACATCTTATATTTCCTTTCTTTCTTTCTCCGAAAACTACTCATATAATTTTTAAGGAAAGATTTCAACGGAGATAAAAAAAATATTAGTGGAAATTAGAGTAAAAGGTAACGTGAACGCTGTCCAAATATTGTAAAACTGCAATGGGCGAACGACTCCGCCGCAATCCACACCAACAACTGCGCCTTTCCCAACGACAGGCGCAGCAGTGCTACAAGATGTTTGGACAGTGTACCTTTCAACACGTAATCGAAATGTTTGTGCACACGCGAGGAGAGTGCAACGCCGATGCGACCTTCGCACCCTCTCGCATCAGCCTTCGCGTCGTGACTCAGCCTCGCCATCTCACTCACCATATGCTCATCCGCCGGGACAGTTGGTTGCGCGTGAGGCTGCTTTCGATTCATCATCCCACTTTCCACTTAGTGTTGTCTAGAGTTTGTCACAACATTGGTTAACACGCCTGCCCACGAACGGAGAACTGTTTTGTGAAGATGTGCAGTGAAAATCTGCTGAATTGTCTGGACTTCAGTTAACAATTTCCAGTTCAAACTATCCCTTAGAAAAGGGAAGAGAAAAGTTCAGCAAATTTCCCAGAAGGTCTGAGCCGAATACCTAAAGAATCTCGTGACTTCGGTTAGGGAAGTTCGAATATATTGTAAACAGCACTAGAGAACAGTGGACAAGTTAGTTTTTCTCTCTCGAGAAGTACCGCTACTTCTCTGCAGCTCAGTGCCCTGGAGTAACAAAAGAAAGAATACGAGGAGGGTCAGGTGGTGCCAAATAATTTGTCGCGTTGCTACAGGATTCCCTCGACCCGTCTCAAGTTCCCCAAAATGCCAGTCCTAAAGCTCTGCAAGCACTGACGAGTCCCCCACGCCACCAGGCACTTCGACTACCTGAAAGGTACAACACAGGGACGCAGGTAGTCGATCCTGCCGAAGAGAGAATCTATGTTCCCGTTTTAGGATGTGGAACCATCATTTAGCTTTCCCGTCTCATTCGTTCGTTCACAGTTTACGTCAGCCTGTGTTCTGGCATGTCTAGGTAGGGGGAAATATTTTTAGTGAGGAACATCATAAACATTGATAAAGCAACTCAGTCGAAAATGTTGACTAAAAATGAAAATATTAGAAAATAGTTCAGGTTCCTTCTTTACTTGTTCGTAATAGGAGGAACAGAAATCGATAATTTATTAACGCTCATTTCGTACGGTGAAACTGTTATTCATTTTAATTAGGAATATCAAGTAAGTCTAGATTTTCAGTATATTGTGACGGAATGAAAATTTACAATTGTTCTCGAAACAATACCTTCATTAAGTCCTGTAGTGCGATATTACAAAGCATGAAAATTCAAGCAACACAACCAGAGCCTTCAGGATTCCTCATAAAAACTGAAACGAAGCATAAAACAGTCCATTGTACAGGTAAGTTACAAGGACTCCACACAACCCACAACTTCAAACAATTTGCTGTAAACTTGCTTGTGCCACACATAACGATGCATACGCTCTTTCTAGTCATTGTCGCCGGCTTTTCTCGCAATCGTTTGTAAGCCTCCCGCCACGAACCCGAGGTGCTTGTTACCAAGGACAGTCTAGAACACGGCTCTCCAGACTACGGTTCGCGGACAAGATCCGCAGAAAACAAATCCAAACTTTCTGATATTCAATATATTTAGATGGGTTATATCAGCTCAGTGACATTAATTCGTAATGAATTAATTAATAGAATTAGGAAAGACGATAAAGTTGCCTAGCTTTGGGGGAAATAAAAGGAAGAAACCTGACGTTGCTAGGATATACGTCACGTATTTAATACGAACACTAATTTCTTTTATGTATTTATAACCCACGGATAACTAAAATTAAATAAATTATTTAATAATAAGACATTATTATTAGTTTAAGTAGCCCTCACCACTTTCCATCGTACACAATTTGGCCTACAGTAAAAAGGAGGGATACCCCTGTTCTAAAACAGCGTACCTCGGCAACCACCGTGGGGCCGGTGTGCATCCGACGGAAGACCGCTGCTGCTGTTACTGCAGAACGGAGGATGCTGTGGCTGCAGCCGTCCTGCGTTGCCCCTCCGAGCAGTGTCAACAGCCGGCGGCCCTGGGCCACTGAACGACGCACCGCGCGGCGCACACTGGCTCCAAAGAGAGCGAAAGGCGCGCACACGCGGACGCAATGAAGAAATAGGTAAACCTAGTGGTTTCGGCTGAGTGCGTATTTTTCATAAATGCTAAAAGCAAGATATTAGGGACGTTTTAAAAAGGATATCGTACAGTAATCACTGCAATATAGAGACCAATATCACTTTTGAGCAGATACGCATGCGCAGAGGCTCGCGATTGCTGCAGAAAAGGTCCTAAATATTGCTTCACTAGGCGGAGTTAATAAACTGTAAGCGTAATGTAACTGTTTGAAATAAAAATTATTTTGTTTTTTGTGTATTAACAAATAATAATCACTGAATTGACAACTTGATGTTTCGGTAAAATGTTTCGATTTCCTTTCATTATTTATTTTGAAAGTGCCAAAAGAAATCGAGCTCTTCTTTGTTAATTTTGTAACATTTAAAAAATAACAATGACCAACTACTGTAAGAATATAACATATTCAACAGTAACTACGATTCGTCAGAAACAATACACATGGTTATAATACGTATTACCCAAATGTCTCAGAATAAATAAGAAACTTCGATGATATAGGGATATCGAGAAATTTCACAATTTGCCAATGAGCATGTAGTGAGAAATCATACATAACGGAGCTACATGCATATACATGTGGCATTCGCCTCCTGATTGTTAGGCAACCCCATCAGCACCAATGTTCCGCAGGTACATAAATATCTTGACTGCGACAGAACGCGACCTGCCGAACACCCGTGCATACGCAATTGCACTAAAATCACAGACAAACTGCGTTACATGCGATTTCCCACTTCTTTCTCAATTACTATTAACACCAGCTAAGGCGCAGAGATTTCACAACCCTACGTCGTCGGGGTCCACTGTGCGTTGGCGGGCGCGAGGGTAGTAGGAGCGGGGCCGGGGCAGGGGCGGGGGCGGGGGCGGGTGGGTATCTCGGGCGCGAGGTGCGCGCCAGGGGTGGCTGACTGCGCCCGATCGCGGGGGCTAATTAAGATAAGCCGCGGCCGCCTGATAACGGCCGCCGGCGCCCGGCGCGGTGTGGTGTGGCGCGGCCCCGCGCGCGGGTTCATTAGGCGCGGGGGATGGGGTGGGGTGGAAGAGGAAGGCGACGGGGAGGGAGGGGAGGGCGCGGCAGTGACAGTGAGCGTGTGGGGGTGGGGTGGGGGTCGACTTCCCTCGCGCGATGGAAAGGCACGTGCGTGTACAGCGAACTCATGATCCACACGTGGAGCTGAAAAGGACGCCTCCATCCTTCAGGCAATGGCGTCAGAGGAATTTGGAAATCTGTCAGTGATTGTCACAACCAATCACCCTTATTCTAAATCGTCCTACGCTAGTAATAGTATGTAGTACGAAGATGAAATTTTGTAGCATTGAAAGTGCCAATAGCGTAAGTATGCTTGAATCTCAAGGGGAAGAACACAAATTGATCGAATTTAATATTTACTAAGATTCGATTTGGCGAATAGTAATTACAATAATATGAATGCGAGCTGATCTAAGCAGATCAGCGGCAACCGCTTCGCGCGGAATGAAATTCGGGGGCTCGAACGTCGGCGCCAGGCATAAGGTGTTCTCTAGTATGAATCATAATGGTAACTACATATACACGACATGTACTACTTGAAAATTGCTTAGTGAGTCAAAGGCCATGCAGAATTCGAAATGGTAAAAACTATGAAAGCAAGAAAAGCTAGGGTGTAACGAACGAAACTTGTGGTATCGAGAAATTTCAGTGATGATCGTTCAGTTATGGAAGTAATGGTATTAGGTTAACCTTGTAAAGAACATACGCATGACACGCAAGAAATTTTCAAATGCATGAGCAATTTTGTTAATTCCTTTACATTTCCTTTCTGCCTAGTTGGATCGGTCGTGAAAGCCGTGGATATTGAATAATGGTAAGTTATCGAAACGTGTACACACAGGTTTGAATGCTGTACTGGCTGGAAAGAATAATGGAAGAGAAAGCGGTTCAATTTCCGAAGGCCCCGAACGGGGACACTGTCAAATGTTCCAGGAGAATGGAATAACTGCCCAAAAGCCATTCGTCACGCCGGGCTTCGCTTGAGAGAGCTCCTTTAAGCTTGAGAGAGAATAGAGCTACAGCGATTAGTTAGGCTTCAGTGAAAATGTACACAATCCATTTTAGTTCTTCAGCCTCGTGGAAGAATTCAATAACGATTACCCAAGAAACACTGGTGTAAAATAGCCATTTTTTCAGCACAAACTCGAAAGCAGGATCTTGATCCTCGTTGCATCATTCCACGTCCAAATGAGTACCTATCATAATGTGCTTCCCTTAACATCGATCACGTTTTCCTTGAACTAAAAGCGTTCTTTTCTTCTTCGAGAACGTGAGTTTCGTGTCCACCCTACATTCAATTGCTGATCTACACCGACTGCAAGATGTCGAACGACCCACTAACAGACGTTTTAACCTTTCCGCAAGAAAAACGCACAGAATACAGTGGTATTATTACGCGGGGCACCTACTTTCTGATGCCGTGCGGGAACCAATCATGGTAAATGTCCCGCGCGGGTCGCGGCAGAAGTGAAACCTGTTTCTGCGCAACACCTCATCACCTTCATCAGGGCTCGCCGGCGGCGGCAGCCGCCTCCGCCGTCGCCGTCCCTGCCGCTGCCGGGCTCGTTGTCAGGCTTGCGGTCCGACCTCCTCCTCGGCTGCACGGCCTGCGGTTTTCCACAATCGCCACCGGGCAACCCGCAGCGACCGGTTCGCTTTTCCAGGATTCTCACTTTACCGGATTACACCAGCAATTTCTCCACGCCATTGCTCGTGCTCACTGCCTGGAGAAACTTATTTGCGCATGTCAATTACAACGTGTTTGGCCACTATTTCACCTGGGAACCTTTTGCCTGAGTCATCAAATCTTTTTTTCTCGTTCATGTTTACATCAAAAAGCTGTCATTACACGTTTAAGAAAGTAATATTTTATTGGAGTTTCTGGTTTCTTCCAAGAACAGAGATTGGCAATTTTCACCCAGGCTGCGTCAGCCCTGTTTTCGTATTTTCAAGGACGTTTAGTTCGAAATATGCGTTAGAATACTTAGAAAAGTAATACGTACTCTTTCAGCTCTACCATTGGGTTTTGTTAGCTATTAGTTCAATACTATGCTAACATTGCTTAACAAGAAACAGTTAGGAAATGGTATTACACTGAAGTTAATGCGTCCGTTTTGAACAATTTACCCGCACGCAACCGACATTAAATCTAACCACACGCTGGCTGATTCTTTGACCTGTTACACGCGGCGAACGTCACACTTTAACGGGAAGAACACAAGACACGGACATCGCAACCAACCAGCGGAAAACGCAGGCCACACGAATTCGTATTCCGAGAGCGTCTTCTGGCACCGCAGACCACCAACAATGGGCGCGACGCGACCACGATTTCCGAGGAAGCCCAGGAATGTATTTACACCTCGCAGAGCCCGCCTCCCGCGCCACCCCTCCTCGCCCCGCCCCGCCGCCACCCACGCGCCCGGCGGCGGACCCTCGCCCAGGTTAATGGCGGCCATCCATCTAGCGGGCGGCGGCGGCGGCGGCAGCGGCGGCGGCGGCGGCGGAGGCGGCCGGAGGCGAGGAGTGGGCCGACACGAAGGCGCTCCGCTACAAAGCCGCCGGCCCTCGTTGCTATTTGTTTACCGCAGCCATTGTCAACCACCGCCCGCCCGACCGCCCGGAGGCGACGCGAGGGCGGAGGCGGAGCCGGGGGCGGGGGCGGGGGCGAGGGCGGGGGCGGGGGCGGGGGCGGGGGCAGGGGCAGGGCGATGGCGGGCGGACGGGCGGGCGTTCACGAAGCAGAATCCGACCTCTCTAAACACGGCCTCCCCGCCGCCAAGTTCTCGCCTCGGCCCCAAACTATTTTGTCGTAACTTGCCTCAACACAAACTTCCCAGGAGGTTGTGTATCTTTTCTACGATCCCTCTCCCCCCCTCCTCCTCTTCCTCGCTCCCCATCCAACCCGGCCGCCTCCGAGTTCCGCTTCTGCGGCCGCCTCGCCCCCGCCTCCACCCCCACCCCCGCCCCTCTCTCGCTTCCACCTCCACGCTGCGCCCCGCAGCTGTCGCGCTTCTGCTGCAACCCTCGGGCACGCATTTATATACACGCTCACGCTCGCGCGCTCACGCTTTCTCCTCTCCTGCCTACGCCGCCCCCGTCATCAGCGCGTTTCCTCGCTCTACCACACAAAAGCACACGCGGCCTCGCACACGCTCGCTCAGCCCGCTGCCGCCGCCGCCGCCGCCGCCGCCGCCGCCGCCGCCGCCGCCGCCGCTCCGCTCGTCCTTCGCAGCGGTGGAAGACGACACGCAGAACGACAGAGAGAGAGAGAGAGGACGCAGGCGCGGACGACGAGGTCCGCCGCAGAATTTATCTCCATTGCGGCCGCACAAACCAATTACGTATCTCGTAAAGTAGGACGGGACCGCCCGCGCCGCGGCGCGGCGTCGTCGCCAGCAAAAATGGCGCTTTTTAGCGGCGCCGCACCCCCTAAAGAGCGCGAAGAAGCGAGCGACGCGCGCGCGCCCTAAGTTTTAACAAGAAGCGAAAATAAAATATAAAAACCCGGCGGCAGCGGCGGCGGAGGCGGCGGCGGCGGCGCGAAGCTGGGGCGTCGCGAGGCGAAACGGCGGGACGAGGACGCGGCGGCTCTGAATGGGCGCGAAAAAGACGGCGATATGGGTGGCGACGGTGTCGAAGCGGGACGGCGGCGAAAAATAAAGCGCGCGCGGCCCGAGGAGACAGCGGCGAAACTCCTCCCCCGACTCCCACTGCTACTCCTCCCGACAAGCGACTAAAAAACCAGAGACGGAGCGAGACGGTAGACAAGAAAGTAGCGAGGCCCTTGTCAAAACATGAACACACACACACACGCTCGCAAGCACCACTCCCCTCGCGACGCGACGGGGGTGGAGGGAGAGAGAAGTGTACAAAAAGAAAAGAAGACCAAGCAGCGACAGCAGTTGCCGCGGTGACGGCGGCGGAGGCGGTAGAGGGTGGGGGTGGGGGTGGGCGGGTAAGAGGCGGTGGCAGCTTCAGAATGTTTAGAAGGATTTCTGTAAAAAAGGAAACGACATCCCGACCCCAGCAGCCTCGGGGACGACGCAAAAGATGAGGGGGGCGGGGTGGGTAAAGTGAGGAGTTGGGGCGGGGCGAGGCGGGGCAGGGCGGGGCGAGGAACGCCGGAAGGGAAGGGGCAAACTTCCAAGAGTTGTTTTTACTTATCTCTCAGCAGTAACGACTCGCCCAGATAAACGCCTCGCTTCGCAACGACGCGTCGCCGTCGCCGCCGCCGCCGTCACAAAGCGACCGTCGCGTCGGCGAAAGAGGTCTTCGGGGACGCGTGCTCGCTTTCGAGGAATTTGGACGGAGCTCAAAATATGCAAAGCAGCCAATGTAGTAATCTGCCGCATTAGTCCCAATACAGAAATAAACGGTGAAATACAAAACTTAGATTTCCGCCAGGGTGAAATATTGCTGATTTTTTTAAACATATTAGCGTCTTAGGTAATTAAATTTTATTTTTAACAATTTACGCAACGTACTACTTTTCGATTGTATTATGAATGTGTCAGATTGTTGTGTAACGGGTGTTAGGCTGAATGGAAGAAACATTTGTGATGATATTCAATATGGATAATTATTAGGTCGATGCTTGTCAGTGACAGGAAACTTTTAGAGTTCAAGAGTTAGAGAAAATTTACTTTTTCACAAGAGGAAACGGAAACATCCATTTATACTCAGCGTCTGGCCTGGGGGTTTGCCCAAAGGCTGATCAAATGCAACCGATTTCACCGGAATTAGACATGTGTTTCTGATCAAGCTCAGGTGTAAAGGAAGCGGTTTAATTGGACACGAAAGCACTGGAGGCTTTACTTCAAAAATTGGAAGAACTGTATTCGGGCACAGGAAAAAATTTGCCTCGAGGGTAAACATAAGTCCAGGCAACCAGCAGACTAATATTAACTCGTTATCATGGATGTGTGGGCACTACAATAGTCTAATTTTGTTGTAAGCTTGTATGAATTCTATCAAGCGAAGTGGCTCAGGGCGTAGCAGGATGCCTTCGCTTTCGGGAGACCTAGGTTCAATCTCCGTGCCGGCCATCCTGCCTGACCGGGGTTTTCGTGGTTTCCCTCGGTCATCCAGGCGAATGCTGAGATGGTTATACTGAGAAGCCACGGCCGCGAAACCGGCGCCGCTAGCCGAATTCTTAACAACGTACAGTCACACGAACGTTAAGCGAATTCGAGACATCGCGGGTTTCTGGTCGGGTGATCAACTAGGCACCCAGAGAAGTAACGGCGACGAGGCCGATTGTCCTTCACGGGACATATCGCTTATTGCATACAATAGTAGCACAACTCTAAAAACACGCATTTTGAGCCAATGCAATGTCCAGAATTGAAAATCGGTCTACTTTAGAGCAGCAAATCTTACAGAAGAGTATTGCATTCATAAATGGCAGAAGTGTGAGTGCCAGAATTATACGTTTGAATACAAGGCGAAAACTTCAGACACATTTATTTCAACACCAGATTTTTTTTGGCTATGACAATATTGTATTTACCGAACGATATAATGGCTAAATACAAACACAGAGATTAATTCTGGGATAACATGTTTCCTCCACCTCTTTACTGATCCAGCGAGAAACGTGGGACTCACTGCCCTGAGGAAGCCTGCGACATGTCAGGCGAAACGTCGGCCTCCCAGCCAACGACGCGGCGTCTCCCGGATAGCCGAGAATTTAGGGAAACGTGGAAGCTCCGTTAGGTCACAGAGTCACCGGGCGGGGGCGGCGGGCACGAGCGTCGGTCGCTGGTGGTCTCCGGGGCGGCGTCGTCGTACGGCCTCCCGACTACCGCCTCGCCCTGGCGGGCTTCGCGCGAGCGACCTGGGGGTCTTGACTTCGCGCCTCGCAAAGGTCGTCCGAGCAATAACCGCCGCGGCCGCCGCCGGGTCTCTCCGGGGCCCCACCTCAAACCTTTACGGCGCCCGATATACGGCCAGATATAAAGATAAAAATATCCCGGAGGCAATATCGGGTTAGATGCGGCAGGATAACGTCGTTCATGATTTACAAATCCCTTTATCAATTTTCTTTTAAGGCTCCTCCGTCGCCCGCTACAAGGTGCCATAAAAGGCGCCGCTGTGCCGTGCCGCGCCGCGCCGCGCCGCCGCAGGCCTTTAGTGTCGCCAATATCGCCCAGACGGAAGTCGCTCTCCCTGGGCGCTTCCCGGCGGGCGCCAAGAGCTCAGTTCCGCTCGGCCAATAAGGAGGCGCCGTCAAAACGGGTCGCGGTGCCGGCCTCGTTTTGGCAGACTTCCGTCTTTATTTGCTTCTCGTCGGAAACCCCCGAACTTCTTTACGCCCCCGGACGACCTTTTGCAATGGCAAACCGGACAAAATCAATCTACGCAAACGGATACGAAGTAATATTATAGACGCTCAGCTTATAAATAATAAGCAATTTGTAAAGTTTAAAAATAAATTTGAACACTTTGGGCCAATGTTGATATTTAGCTAGACAACACGCGTACAAAACCACAGGTTTACAGCCCAGTGGCTTATCTCCAAGAGATTACTTTTAATCGTAAGTTCTTCAATGGTTCTTCTGGAAGTTGGAACTTCTTCAGCAGGTGACGGTTGGGTGTGTGCTGACTTTACCCACCCTTCATATTTTTAACCAGGATGTACATTCGAGCCCAAAGAGCAATGCTGCAGGTACATTTCAATTTCCAGCAGTTACTTGGCTGTCCGAGAGACGCCGCGTTCTCGGCACAGCTGCCAACGTTTCGGCCGCCATTCTGCGATCTTCCCGAGGGTGACATGCGTACACAGTGCCGCGGAAGCCTACGCTCTCACTTCAATTTCTGTCTCGCCTGCGTCGCCGACGCCCATGTGAAGCGGCTATGGGTCAAGAGCGCTTTCACCGGGACTCGAAGGCACGGTCACCTGCCGTCTGTCGGAGCCATGAATCACCCCAGCGGGCCCGGTGCCGTGACCGACCACCACCACCGCCGCCGCCGCCGCCAAAACGACCACCGCGAACGCGCCACCGCAGACCGCAGACGACTAAGAAGCCGGGAAGTGGGTGGGAGACGGCGCGGGGAGTGGCTTGGGGAGGGGGGGGGCGAGGCGGGGAGGCTGCGGCGAGGGCAACGCCGCCGTTTCGTAAAACAGCCGCTGGAGGCCACATCAATCGTCCGCTCGTAGCGGTTTCCGCGGCCGGTGAAAAACCCATTTCGGCCGCCGTTGCTTCGATCGCGAGAGCGAATCGGTCAATGTTTGCTCATAAAACAAACCCGTCTTTGAGACAATCGCCTGAGAAATGCCACGCTTCGCCGCGCGGTCGGCCATACAAAAGATATACAATAGCCGCAATAATACGAGACTGTCATGAGAGGTCAAGAGAACCAACTTCTACCCGACGAAAAAGCGATTCCAGCATTCAGGTGTCAACTACCTGAACGTCACTTCACAACGTTTCTACAGAGAGAATCCGTCAGCTTTCGACGAAGTGGAAAAAAATACTTAGGTTAGTACAAATACACCTTTGCAACCCTCTTTCATGTGGCGCATTAAGAGAAGCAGCGAGAAACCACATGTGAACAAGTAGGCATATTTCAAGACTACAAAGCATTTCTGCGAGAAATCAATATCACCTCAGCCATCTCCAGCCCTTGATCAACGCCTAAATTGGCACTAAATCTACCACGAACGACGAATGACAACGAAGAAATAATCAGAAACCGTCGGTTCGCTCGCCCACTGTATGACAGCGTCCGCGCAATCCGCTTTCACGGCGTGCATAAAGGAAAGTGAAAAGCGGCGCGGGGGCGGGGGCGGGGCTGCGGGCGGGATATTGGCCGTTGGGCCGCCACTATAAAACGCGTTAGTGGCGCGATCCGGGGCTGGCTTCACGGCTGCCTATCAACGGCCGATGTTAAGTAGCTTGGCGAACAGCGGCCCTCGCCCGCCCGTACACGCTCCTCTATATTGTCCGCACCGAGAGACACCGCCCGCCTTTTATGGGGGGCGGGCCCGGGGGACAGGGTGTCTTATCAAGACCATCCCGGCTTTATCGGTCCGCGCCTCGGGTGTTGAGCACTTCTCCCCTCGCACGTAAAACACCCTTACGCGACCGCCCACTTCACCCTCACCGAACCACACGCACCAGACAGCTTAAAAAGGCATGTGTGAGGAATTTCTTTCTGGAGCTTCGGTGGTGCAGAAACTTGGAGCAGTCTTGAATTCGCAGTCGAAGTTTGCAGGCTCCCACGTATGAAGTCAAAATGGCGAAAGCCTTCACAGTCGCCTTCACGCCAGTATGGCACTCAATATTTTTCTTTCAAAATAATTCCATGTATTTGTAAAACGGCAAACCCATATTGATTTTGTTTCTGGTAAGCTGATATCAAGACTCTAATACAAATTCAAATTGGCACGTCTTTACCCACATTTTTATTTATATGATGAATGGCCAGCGATGGCTCATCTAGCAACAACTCTGACATCTGGAAGTTTCAAATCTAACCTAATTCCTACTCGAATCCTGACACCCAGATGGTTGATGGTTTAGAATCGAAATTCCCTCAACATCCAATTGCCATTTACCAGGTATATGCTACGATTTCAACTTGCATTATTAAACGAACAATGTTTGCATTTATAATGGAAAATTATTTCGCATAAAGAACGCTTCTTGCTGATCATTTGACATTCAAATCGTCGATATTATATATATTTTTTAATGTTTAAATTATTTATGTAATATTATTGTGAAAACGATACTCCATATTTCGAAGATTAACGCATGTTTATAACACACATACTCAGATAACCTTCCAATCGCCATATTTATTCATTCGGAATAAATGTCGACATAGCGGGTGAAGGTTAGCGCGCGGGTCTTAGCCAACAGACCTTCTAGTATCACTTTCTTTGGAATCCTAACCCCGATAAATCAACGCGAGCAAGTGTCGTCGCAGTAGACGCGGACACGCAGCAGTAGGCGGTAGGATTCAACGTGAAAACAGGGAATTTTTGTACAAAGTGTCGTAAAACTATTATGTTGCACGATAAATGCTACCCCGTTTACTTTATCGTTTCAAGTCGAAAAAGTGTTCTGCGAAACGTTCGTTCTAAAAGCCTACGATAAATAGATGAATGCTGGATAAATACCGAACTCAGAGCAAAGTGTGCTGCAAAACGCTAAATACTACTATGTAACACATTCCCTTGATTCGCATTTGAGTGACAACAGCTGCCCACCAGCATGGTGGTCCTTTATGGGAATACACTTAGCACGACGCATTTGGCAACAAATTCCATAAATAGCGGTCAGGTTATTTGCATCGAACGCGATACGACGCGCATGATCACGCACGATACTTCCAGTTGAGAATCGTTTCCCGTTATAACTATCGTAACGTTACACTTGGCGCATGCGCAGAAGCCCCAAAGCGGGTTCGTACCGTATGCGATACAATGCTTAGCGTTGTGCAAAAAAAAACTCATCCCGCGCGCTGCGAGGCGCTGCGCGGTTCTGCGCAGCTGGCGCTGTCGGAGGCGCGTCGCCGCCTCGTTATCTGCCGCGCGGCGCTGTCGCCTCGGGTTACACGAGCGGCGGCGGCGGAGGCGACAGTGATGGCGTCTGCGGATGCGGCCGCGGCGGTTGTTGCGGCCTCCTGGCTGACACTCGCAGCGAGAGGGAGGACGGTTTTGTCAACCCAGGTCATCACTAGCACCACACTACGTTTTGTGTCAATACAAGCCAATACGCTTTTGTATTGCGTTCTTGAGACCGCCATACTTCAAAACAACTACGTAAAAATGTTGGAGGAATTAGTTTGACTTGAACCCAGATGAAGTACTGAAGTTGGTCGATTATAGCACTTCCGGCAACCTTCTTGACATCTAGTTCTAAGATTAAGCGGCAGATGTTGCCCCCATTAATAGTATTACCAACAATTGCAAGTAACCTGACAATCACATTAGTGTTCTGTCGAGACGATTTGCCATGAACAAATATCATTATTCTTAATTACACTTATGGTCCATGGCCCTCGCTGAGAGTAAGCGTTTCCTAGAATCATTTGTATGCTACACGCTCTTTCCTATATACATGAATATCCTCTTTGACTAACTGTATCAAAAAATCCGGACGCAGAATCTTCCAAACCACTAAGTGCGGTCGCCAAAACATGTTTCATCCCCACGTCACGCAGTCTTGCGAAAGGAATCTTCGCGGGATGTGGTTTGGCAAGCGTCGCGCCTCCGCCAAGTCGGAGATGTGAGACAAAGAACACTACACTAACTGCGAAAGGCAACAAAGGCAAAAACCGCTCCGCAGAAAACATGCCCGAGGAATCCGAGAGCTACAAATTGCCCTCGTAAAAATGTCAGAGATTTTGTTTCATTCGTTACACTCAAATGATCTCGGAAGAGACCGCAAACCAATGAGGGATTGGAAGCGAGCACTTCCCATCTGGCAAAAATGTGCTGTGATAACCGATTCGGTGACAGTTGGAATGAAACGCAACAGAAATAATCTTTATTACTTCAAAACTTTGCAATCAGAAGTTATGGATTTATTTCAATATTTGAATCCAATGTACTGGCATTTCCTAAATATTTTATTCATAAAACTTGGTGTCGAACGGGAAAGAATTTCAAAATTGTTCATACGAAAAATTCTAAGAAATAAAATTAAAATTGCAAATCATTAAATTCTTATAAATGTCCATGTCAAAAAAAATCACTGTACAATGCTCCGGCGCACAACAAATTATAGTAAACACCTCATCTGCCCATTCTTCACCCACAAGATCTGAACACAAGTGCCCCCTATGTTACTCCCCATCGGCTCTCATACTCGCCTGTGCGCAGCGAGGGAAGGCAGAGGTGAACTGGGAGCACGCGATTGCCCAAAGGGGGCGGGGCATCGGGGCTAGAAATTCTCTCGCCCACCACCGCCTCCGCCGCCGCCGCGCTCGTGACAAAAGGGCGCGCCTCCGCCCCTCCCACTCCGCCGCCGCCGCGCGCCGCCCGGGGGCGTAATAAAACCGCAGAACAGGACGCGCTTAATAAAAAACGCCGAATGGTTGGAATACATCGCCGATGTCAATTACACCGTAACAAGGGTCCGCGGCCGAAAAAAACGCGCCGCCGCCCAGGACCCCTCCCCGTTCCCCGCTCCCGCCCCCGCCCGCTCAACTTCCGGCCCTCGGGCGCCTCCCTTGTCCTAATTGCTCCTCCGGCCAGCAGAGGCGCTGCGGTCGCCGCGGCGGCGGCGGGCCCTCGGGGGAGGGCGGAGCGCGCCATCCCCGTACAGTCGGGATTTCGCCTCGTTCCGTTTTAAAGCGACCCCCCTCCCTCCCAACCGTCCTCATCCGCTCCGCTACTCTCCGTAGCAGGGCTCTCCAAAGCCCAGAGGCCCTACGGATTGCGCGCGGATATTGTATTCGACTCGCAAAATTTATATAAAACAAAACACGCTTTTGTGGAGAAATGACAAACTCATTTGTTTCAGTTTTCAGACAAAGATATCTTGTCAATCGCAATTGCGACATTAAAAGTGGGAAACGTTATGTTCAATACATCGAGAGAGAGAGACGAAATTAGCAATTATTTTTTCTCTGGAGTATCTCTCAGAAATAGACAGTGTACTTCCGGGTCAGAAAAGAGAAGCATTTCGATAATTTCGTGAAGCGTTCGGTCCGTTGAACTTTGAGTAACGAATTTATGAGATATATCGTGATCCTAAGTCAGGGGCAAGTTCATTTCTTAATATTCTGGTAGAGTAAATAAAAGTTCTCCGCATCGCTTCCTTTATTTATTGGACGTGTGGGCGCGGGCAGAAAAAAAAAAGACTTTTCAGACCCCTGCTTCGGAGAAAGGTGGCCCGTTTCATCGCAAACGACGCACGGGGCGGGTGGGGGGGGGGGGGGGAGCACGCAAGTGCGAGGGTGAGGGTTAGGAGGGGGGCCTCGCCCTGTTTAAACGCCGGGGGCTGCAGGGAGGGGCTATTAAAAATTAACTGCGAAATAACCGAACGCACACTTTTGACCCTCTCGCAAATTAACGGCGTCGGAGGGGGCCGGATGAGGGAATAAAGGAAGAGAGCGCCACGGGGCATCAAAGAACAGCTGCGCTCCGCTCTGCACTGGTCACTTGGTGGACACATGGTTCGTGCGCTACCATCTCTTTGAAGCGGGATTCACACGATACCTCTTTGCGTTGAACTTTGAACGCCCGTCCGCCGCCGCCGCTCGAGATTTCCGCTCAAAGGGAATTTTTGCGCTGATGTGCACGACGTGCCCCTCCTCTCAGTAGAGAGAGAGGAAGAGACACGTGACCATGTTGCGCTCTAGATGCACGAGTCAAGTACAACAAAAAATATGGCATCATGTGAACCACGCTGGAAGGGTTACAAAACATGTAGGACCCCAAGTAGTTTTTAATGGTCGTTCAAATATTGATGGTTACAAAAAAAAAAGTTTAAGGAATATTTCCTTCTTAATGGGAGGTTGCAATGATTAGCCATTGGAGAAGGCTGCGAAATAGTGACTGTAAATCGTCGTGGCCATTAGCATACGCTTGTGCGCCTTTTTGCTGAAAGAAGATTTGTGCGCGAAGAGGGACCGTCTCTCCAAGGTGACCAGGATTTGGCTGCTCGCAAATCGCAGTTGGCACGCACCATAATGAGCATAATTATAACTAATGGGATCACACTCCAACAGCGCCTACACGCACCAACACACACACACACACACACGAACGCACACGCACATACAGACCGTGTCGCAAACCTGATGATGGCATCCAACACGCGTGAGATGAGGTATTACATCCACCAGATCAAACGCACTCGTTTAATATATTTTTCCCCCTTACACGGGCAAATATACTGCGCTGAAATTAACAACTACTATGTTTCTAAATGTGAAATTACCGGCAAACGTCAAAAATCTAATTAAATGTCAATTCGTCGAAACAAAATAGCAGCTCGCTCACAAAGCACCGCGGAACAGCCGCCGAAACAAAACGCACGCGAAATTTTATTTGCCAGCCCTGCGCCAGATCGCGCCACCCGGAACACGGGTTTGTCCGGCGCGGTTATCGACTGTAATTGGCAGAGCGGCATGAACGAAATAAATGAATTACTCCCTAACTAGGATTCACGAACACCGGCACGCCAGCGGAGCTGGTCGCAAAGGAAGGGGGAAAAACAACAAAAAACAACAACAACGGTATACGCAGGAAATTCTGCACAAATCTAATAAAACTATGCGTAAAAATACATTGGCTCTATTGATTGTAAATATGCACTTCAAACTCTATTCCACATTATTTTTTGTGAGTGGCTCGTCCATCAATAAATCTTGTAAAATTAACTGTATTACTTACATGTTAGATTTACTGAACTATTGCAACAACGATTATTTTTCGCCTGAAATTTAGTTATTTTCCACAAATGTAATTTGAAATAAGTCTTACTGTCTGGAATAAGACTATTACGACAATAATATAACACTGACACGTATAAAATTTATCACTCACACATTTATGAAAACGTATAACGAATATTTTTCACATATTCTCGAGAAATATTCTTTCTGGTAAATAGTATTTTGTCCCTACCGGCGGTTAGGTGACCAAATTCAAATAACTTATACTTAGGCGTTCCTGAACAATTATCGTGACATGATGAAGAACAATGATTGAGATGATTACATACGATGCGGTTGGTATCCTTTAGCGTTCCACCCTTATATACCAAGGAACTATTATAAAGTCCATAACTTGCGACTGGGAACGTGTAATTTGAATCAAATTTCGTTCTGAACTAAAGAACCCTTTGGCTACCATGTGTTCTTATATCTCCAGTAGATCCCCAGCTGTTGGCTCGCACGCACTTAACACGGGCCCCCTGGCCGTACGAGGAACCCGGAAGCTACGGGCGTTGGCAGACAGGGGCGGCACGGGCGGTAGGGGCGGCAGGGGCGGCGGGGGCGACAGGGGCGGTAGGGGCGGCAGGGGCGGCAGGGGCGACACGGGCGACAGGGGCGGTAGGGGCGGTAGGGGCGCCACGGGCGAAGGGAGCGGCGAGCGTGGCGATGGGGCCACCGTGTGGGTGGTGGCCGACCGGTAACGAGGTAGGCAATGTCGGAGATGGCGGCGGAGGGGGCCAACTCGAGGGCGATGGAGGCGGGGATAGAGCCGGATTCAGGGGAGGCAGCAAAAGGCCTCGAATTTTCGTTTGTTACCACATTTTATTTGGCAATATTGACTTCAATATTTATGTTGGAAATCTCATTATTTAGAAAATGAATATTGTATAGTATCATATATTGTGTACACTGCATAAATAATATACAATATATAATAACTAGGGGGCGGATTTAATGAAATGTATTTTTTTTCTCTTCACTTTACAACAATGCCGTTTAGTATAGACATTCATTTTATTTAATGATGAAAAGAAATGACTAATTTTTCTGTTATTTTTTTTTCATCTATTTCGACTAATAAGGCATTTTTTACATTTTTATGTCATTTTTACTGCATCAGGTGCTGATTTCATCAATTTTAAAACCATTTTAATGGTATTAGCTTCAAACAATATTTACGAGGTGGAAGAAATGTTTACCATAGAATTCCTGAGTAGTATATTCGATTTCTTCGCTCATATATTGAAATGTCAGCTGTTGTGAGTAATAGGACCAAGGTTCCAGTGACGCCTATCGGCACCTTTGTCAGTTCGGCCGATTTCCAAATAAAGGCAGATATTTTCTTCTAAAGAACAGTCCGAAACCAAAAGTTTGCAAGCTGAGTTCACTTGAACAAAAGAAAGAGGCATCGATTACATCAGTAACGTATCCAACAGCTTGATTTGTTTTTCTGAAATGGTTTTGATAAAATTGCGTAATTTTTCTTTGTTTAGGGCGTTTTTAAAGCATTTCAAGAGCATTTTCTTGACCATTTTTGGCAAGATTTAGCTCAACAAAATCAGCCCCCTAATTATAAGATTATTATAGAAGAGTTAAACAAGGACATATATGCAAATTTTCTTTGAAAATTATTGAGCCAATTTTCAGAAAATGTGGTTTGAGCATTTCTGAAAATGCGCAATTTATTTTCACAGAAAACTGTTGAGATTTTGAGCAATTTCATTATAAATCGTTTGAAGCACCTGTAAAAATTCAATAACGAATAAAAATATCGTAATGAAAAAATAACGACGTGAGATATCCTAATAATCCGTCCCCTAATAACAACAAATATATTTATCATTTAATAAAAACCTATCACGCCCCTCCCCCATGATCCGCTGGATCAGCCCCTAGGCGGGGGCGGGAGCGGCGGCGTGGGTAGATCCGTATCGTGGAGCGCGGCAGGGCGTGGAGGCGTGCGTTTCCGGGCGGGGGAGGGGGAGGGGGCTCGTGTCTGCGCGTCCGCGCCACCGGAAGCGGTCTCGCGGAGTCCAAAGTGCGGGGAAGGGGTCGCAGCGTAATGCGTGCGGGCGGGCTTCACGCGCAGGAAGCAAACGCACGCATGCGCGTACGCGGAGAGCACGCGAAGCGAGAGCGCAGACGGGGGGACATGGGAATCAGACCCCCCCCCCAAAAAAAAAAAAAAAAACACCTCAGGTGCGAACTCTGGAAAGTGGTTGAGAATCCGAGAGTATCGGCAGTGAACAGATCGCTGAGTTCTGTCGGTGAAAACAATTGCGCCATTCATGAATAATACTTACATCATAGGCCAACAGCGATTCTCGGAAAAATGTGCGTATAAAAGAAAACACACAGACAATGATGCTATAATATACAATGACGGTGGATCATTTCTCAGAGAAAATGTGTACTTGATTTTGTATTAACTCTTTTACTGAACGAATAACGTAATAATTGTAACCCAGAAGTACAATCAACAAAATAAGTACTTTCAACAAAAGCGAAATTGATGAAGAAATTTGTCTAAATGATCATGCTAGTAAAATCTAGACATGAGTGTATGTGAAATCGATACATGATTCTATATATCTATGTAGTGCCAAAAATATGTGTCTACTAACATATTACTCATAGACGTAGAAATAGATCGCGTGCACCATTTTCAAACTATATTAATGGTTCACAATCACCCGATATTTGCACAGGTGTACCTAATGTACAGAAGAAGCGCAACGCAGGAAATAATAAATATTATTAACAAGGGACCGAAGCGCGTCGTAACAACGATCAATGCACACATCGGCTGCGAAACTCCTGGCCGCCATTCCGCCATATGGCGCTGTGTGCGCGTGTCGTCGCCTTGCGGCGCACCGCTGGGCGCGGGCGTTCCCCCTGCCCGGCCGCCCCCTCCCCCTTCGCCCCCCGCCCGCCGCCACCGCCTCGCGTGCGGGTGGGCGTTGCCGCGCGCCCTCCGCCCGCGCCGTCCGCCAACGCGCGGGGCCTGTAATTGGGAGCGGGGCTGGGCGCCGCGCTCGACCTCCGCCCCCGCCCCACGCCGCCCGCCCGCACGGCACGCGGTCGCGCGAGGGGGCGGAACTCCGCCCACCGCCCCCGCCCCCGCCTCCCCCTCCGCCGTCAACCGCCGCCGTCGACCACCGCCGCCGCCGCCGCCGCCGCCGCCGCGGCCCAAAAGCGTCGCCGTGCGCCGAACTAAACTGCGAATGGTAATGGACGTGAATTCCGTGCTCATTTGGCGGAGCTGTCAACTACATCGGTTCCCAACACCGCTTTAGACACTACGTCCGTTTGATGGGTGTTGCTTTTCACTAACACTTCCAAACAACTGTTCGATGCGGCTAAATATCTTATGAGTTGGAGTTGCTATTGGAACAGAGAGAGATACACGTGTACAAACAATACGCGGGAACCAGTCGGAATAAATCATAAAGGATTCATTTATGATATTTGAAAAAGAAAAAAAAAAAATAAGTAGAAAACACACACGTATATACCACAAAAGAGATACATGCGTTTGTGGCAATAATAAGAGAGAATAACGCTTCAAATAATTTCACAATTATGATCAACAAAAAAATGCATTGAACTGAAGTATCGTTTTCATTGCAGCCCAATCTCCACCTACTTCAACTTTTTATTAAGTTTTCAAATTAGTATTCAATTACACTCTTCGAGGCTTTATATAACTGGATGTCAGATAAACGCTCGTCCATTGGGAAAACATTCGTCCAGTTGCCACTTATATCCATCCACTTTTATAAGTAGAAGAGCAGCAGTCGTCTGCACCGTTGTCAGACACATCTGACAACACATCCTCTCCACAACACTCTAAGACAGGCGCTATTGGAGGCGAGCCAACTCGTTTGGAAAACAATCATGTTACCATGTCATCCGAGTTTCACAGAGAATTTGTTGGACAGCAGAAGTAATATTACTTTCGCCGCGTCCACTCCGAAACTTGGAGTTGAATGTCAAAATAAGCTATAGTGTGAACCAATGGATGTTTTGGATACACCGTCTCCTTACATGATAACGGCGGAACAAAAGCATCAATATTGAACGCGTGCACACAAATGTAATTGGTCATGTACAACTCGTATTCAATTTATCGAAAGCGACGATAAGCGACTTCACGTGCAGTTCTGTTTGAATAAAAAATACTAAAACTGAACATTTTCAAATTAAACGTATACACTCATTTCAATCTCATGATAATATTTATGTACTTTCCTAAAATTTCAGTTTATTCAAAATTTATTTTTATTCAAAATAAATGTCAAACCATCACTCAAAACATACTAACGTAATTAGTGGACTTGATTTTTTTTAAGCACGATATTCATGAATTCCCTCAAAACCATGGAGCTTTGGACATATTTGATTCCTCCCCTGCATTCACAAATCAGTATCCGGAAGCTTCTCTTTTTATGATCCCAACCTTGGACACGCGCCAGTAAACTGATGCAAAGAATCTATGAGCAGTCCTCGAGCTATGCGGAGTTCTTAATCAGTCTGTCGTTCTAATAAACCCGACATTGCAACTTCTTTTTTTTTTTCTATCTATCTCTCTTCATCTCTTCTTTAACCTTTCGTCAGAATTGTGTGCGCCCTCCCTCCCTTCCCGAGGGTTCCGGCTCTGTGGCCCGGTCGAGTGCGTCAATGCACTGACAATGACTCTCTGACGCACAGAGACATCGCCCCCGCAGCAGTCGCTCTAGCTATTGGCATGGGCCATTGCCACCGCCGCCATCGCCGCCGCCGCTCCCGGACAATGCCGCGGCCCCTCTGTGACCCAAACCCAATTCTAGCACCACGGACGAATTTTTGTGTCAACCAGGCCTGTGAATTTTTGTGTATAACAAGGTAACGTATGTAGAAAATAAATTGTGACATTAAAAACTTGTCATTTCGCGAGAGAAGAATTTTATTTGTGGGATAAGTCGTTCTCTTCGGGGCCAAAGACGAAGTGTTGATCAATATTTCCCCAGCTGCCTTGTTAGCCTTCCTCATGAAGTTATTACGAATACAATAGAGTACAGTTGAAACATATTTATTCATTTAATAAGTCGATTTGGTGCAGGTCAAACAGAGTTAATATTCGTTGAGTGAAAGAGTTTAATGATGGGAGTGTAAGTGTACGTAAAAGAGACGGTAAATTCACACAGAAACCCGATTTTAAACAAACGTCCAAAAATTTGAATTCAAATGTTTAAATAAAACCATAAATTTCTATCTTTACTGGCACCTAAAATTTCTTCTCCCCCAGGGCCTACGAAGCGTCAGTGCTTCTTGTCCGCACAGCTCGAAGACAACCATCCTTCCCGCATCTTGGGCGCTGTAAGGTTCCGCCCCGTGTCCGTCCAGTCAGAGAGATGGTCTCGTCCACGGAGGGTTTGTCTCCGCCCCGTCCCCCTCCCGACGGGACAGGTCGCCTGGCGGCCGCCCGACAGATTGGATGTTAATGGCTCCGCGACGGCCAGGTCACCGCCTCGCCTCTCACCCCGCCCCGCCCCGCCCCGCCCCGCCCCGCGTTTCCCGCCCGGCGGAACATTATCGCTGCGACAGACACTTCATTAGATTTATGGCCGCGAGATTACGCGCCAGTTGATGGCCCTTCAGAAAACCTCGCCCGCGCGCGCCTGCTCTTATTTCATCACGAGATTTGTGTGACGCGCTGACGAAACGCGCCGGGCGGCGCAATCGCCCTCCGCGACCGGACGACGCGACGCGTCGCGACGCCCCACCCCACGCCCGCGGGCGGCGCTCCGGGTTCGACAACCACCGTCCTCCCCATCGCCTCGCGCGTGATTCATCGGATAATGGGCGTAAAGACGTAGTTACGGTGCCGTTAGAGCGTCGTGAAGTCTAACACGTGGGAAACGTGTTATTTTATTCCGTGACATCTCACTATTAGAACATCGTGATATACGTATTTCGTGATGTTTAGGGATGAAGATTAAAGATATACTTGGAACGGCTTAATATCACAGAATAAAAATAATATTATAAAACAGGCTACAGGCAATCTGGCTACACACAAAAGAAAGAAAAAAAGATATTGAAAAATTATAACGCGAGTATCGGTATAACGATCAATAAAGCAAGCGCTCTTGGTTGTCCACCATCATTTATCATTCGGCTTACTCACTCTCTGGCAAGTTCTTGAAAAAGGAACATAAGCTCCAGGAAACATCTCGTGTATCTGATGTGCGGCTACACACAATCCATTACCCAGCGACGTACAAACAACACGGGATCTCGGCGAGAAAACGAAACATTAATTGTGCCTCCATCATTCTACATTAGTTTCCTGCCTAGTTTCCGCCGTTCTACACCCTGCTTAATTCAACACTCAACTACTACTACTACTACTACTACTACTACTAGAACGGCAATGAACAGTCATTGGACCCCGCCCTCGTCGCCGCCTACCGCCAGCCGGCGCGCAGTGAGGCGGGTAGCGGCCGCGGCGCGGAGACAAGAGGTTCCGAGAAGCGTGGGGCGGAGACAACGGAGCCACGACCCGCGCCTACGCCTCCGCTGCCACCGCCACGCCGCCACCGTTACCACCAGCGCCGCCGCCAGCGGAAGGCGCGGGCGGGACACGCCGCCAACGCCGTGGTCGTGACCGGACAAGGGCCCCGGGCTTCGGCCACGGTAACGAACCCCCCCCCCACCGCCTCCCCCCCTCTCTCTCTCTCTCGCCCATCCATTCGCCCGCCCACTTTCTCCCGCTCGCCCACGCCGCCCAACCCGATTCGTGAGCCGCCAACACGAACCCCTATTTTCGCCCCCCCCCTCCTCTTCGTGCCGCATACGGTGTCCCCCGCACCCCACGCCCCGGTCGCTCCGAGCTGTGATTGAGCTCGCCCGGCTATTAGCACGTAGGTAGCTTACAACTCACGAAAGTGCCACCTCTCGACACGCGTGCGATCGCGCGCGGCGGAACACGTAGTATCGACAATCGATCGTTTATCAAAGTACGGAGTCACGCGCGTGACGGCGTCGCGGGAGAGCCCACGCCCGCTCACCAAACATCAAGATATCCGCGTCTAATTGCTCACGCAAACGGGCCCCGCGTCGCGCGTCATTGTCCCCCGCGCGGTGCGACCTCGAGCGTGGGCGTCCGGAAGCGACGGTGGCGCGTGCACGCGGTCAAATGCGACGCTGCCGCGGCCGGAATTTTCCTTAGGGAAGGAAGAAGACCGACAAGGGAACGCTTGCCAGAAGGACTTTTAGGATTAACATTTTACGTCACATTTCGTGAAACTCGCTTAGGCATTTTCGGCTCAGCGAAGTATAAACGACTCTCTGTATTCTTTGATTGTAAATGTAAATATTATTATGCCACTGTCATGACTGAACACAACATTCTGAATTTTACGTGTTATTTTTGTGTTTTGTTTGTTGTTTTTTGTGGTTTTGCTGTTTTTTTCGGGAGGAGTTTTAGTCCTCCCCCTAGTTAGTAAGTGACTGGGCGACTCCCTCATGGCAGGTACTGTGCAGCCTTTTTTTTTAGCGAGGTACCGACGAAGCTAGAAAGAGCTCGGAATAGTCAGTTGTGCCTTGCAGACTACGGAGAGACAGATTACACTGTGAGTGATTGAAAACATGGCAAACAAGACGAAGACAATTTTACCGAAGGTACCGATTTCGACCTCAATCGTGTTGATTGTATTTTCTCGACATTATTACTTTTATTACAAAACACTTTATTTCAACCAGTGAAGCGTATCAAATACATTTGTTTTCTTGGCTTAAGTCGTGTGTTATTTTATCTCTGACTAGATTGCGTCATATGGTTATACGAAAAATACTTGAAAAAAAATTACAAATTTAATTACTCCTAATTGAAAATTAGGAGGTGGCGATATTTTTACTTTGATTTTTACATAAGCGTTTTAATAGCGGTCTGCAAAGTATGTTTTAACTAGTATATATTTGACAGCAAATTAATACATCGAGTCGAAGCATTTTCTCTGCGAGCATTTTGAATTGTTAAGTCCTCCTTGTCAATCTGGAAGCCGAGGTAGGTGGCAACAATGGGCCTGGTAGGTTGCGTGGTAATGCTCATCGCATTCTACTGTTCGCCCGGGAGAAGCAGTAGGCGGCACAAGACATTTCGCATCGTCATCATTAGGTCACAGTGGCTTCGGTCTGATTCACCACACTGCCAGCGTTGCAACGCGGTGCGTTGCCACATAACTCCAAACCGACGACCTCTCAACACAGCGGAAGTCATGAATCAAAATTGGATTCTAAACGGTCGTCCTCTATTTCAAGCGTTCGCCTTCAAACTTCACAGATGATCTCGTGCTTCTTGTTCCCAGCACTCTCACAACGCTCATGTAGGCCACGGGGGAGGCAAACTGTCGATTTCGAACTCCATCCTCGTAAGCGATGTGGCGGGACCCTCAAGAAACCGGACCGGAATAACAAGAAGGAAAAATACACACGGTTTTCAAAACTTCCGCAGCGCTCTGCTGGTCAGCAGATCTGCGTTATTTCCAACGGCAGCATGTGAGTAAGCCGCACAAGACGGCGGGGCGTCCAGGAAAACCACCAAAGCCCCCCCCCCCACGTGTCCAGACCGCGACCGCTGAGAAACTGCTTGCTGCCACACAAAGCAGGGTCCAAGTTCTAAACGCCTCTCGGGAAGTGGTCATGGCTGAACAAAACCACCAGAAATCGATTACATACTAATGTGTATTGTAGGAGGCTCTGACACTGGTTTATCCGGGAAACTTTTCTTTGGCAGCTTTTTCTCTATAATACACGCCTATTTTACATACTACGCATTACTTAGCAAATTCTGATAAATCTTGTGTTAAATTATAGTTCATGGAGAGATCTACAAGACCTAATATAGAAAATGACATCATAGATCGCAGTTGTACATCATTTCTAGATAGTCATTATATTTGTAGAAATCAGGGAAGCGCTACAAAGCATACTTAGCTTTTCCGTTAAAAATATATTTTTGATACGAGAAAATAGCCAGCGATAAGAACGAAAGAAAAGTACGAACAAAAAAGTCCCTGCATTTGGCATATCTACAGTGAGGGAAGTCCCGTTTACCCTTATCGAAGGCTAAAAAAGGAGGACACGCGCATCACCGAACCCAGAGAGACAGGGGCCAGGCAGCTCGAGGCGCACTTCCTGTTGCGAGACAACACACACCGTCACTCATTTGTCAACGGGCCTCCCCCGGATCCCCCCTCCACCCACGGCAAAGAGGGCAAAGATACCAACGCCGTTTGCACATCGCACGCAATCGCTGCAATACTTCATTCGGGGGTTTAACGCTGCAATATACAAAAGATAAAAAGGTTGTACTTATTTATGAACTTTCTGATGGTAAGTGCATATGGAGAAATAAAAAAAAAAAAAACAAACTATACGAAGAACGAGCAAGTTACTGATGTTACTTTTGAAAAAAAGGTACAAAACTTACTCGTAAATTTTTCGAGGACAAATAGCTACCGCAGCCTCTTTCAACACAACTTGTCGCTTTCTGCACTTCTTTTCTTGAGCTCTATTTCGTGCCAAGAACATTCTCATTCCGTTACACTTTCATCTGTTAACTCTAAACATTCTTCATTCTACACATTATTTTTCCCTTCTCATACTTACAAATGGTTACGAATTTAACATGGTATTACAAAAGTAATACGAAGAAGTGCGCAATGGTTGAGTAACACGGGGGCAATAAACAGGCATGAAATCTCAAACGATCACCCCCAGAATTAGGTCGGAACCTGGGAAGCGGACTGGGCGAGATCTACAAAGTTCCCGTGCAAATGTTACGTATTGAGCCAACATGCCTGCTGACGCACACAGCACCGCACTTCAGGACACGACAGCGCCCCGTGCGATACTGCGGCGGGCGATAGTCGACTGTTTCTATGTACTCGCCGGTCAATGGTTGCCACGGAGGGAGCGATACCGCTGGCACACACGCAGACGGACGTCTAATAAGGAGTGACGGGCGGGCGGGGCGGGCGGGACGGGCGGTCACGGGCCCAGCCGGTAGGCCGGCCCGGGGAAATATATAAAAGGTGTTTGCCGTGCACGCCGGGCGGAGCCTGGTTAATTAACAGGCGCTATCGCGGGATGCTGATAGCGCAACACGCCGTCGCTGATAGCGCCGCGGGAATTGAGCCGCAACGGGCTGCGAACTGCCTGGACGGCAACTCCACGCCCCCACCCCCCACCCGACAGTGGCAAAATTCCGATGAAAATGTTGTACCAAGGCTGATTGCAACGAGATATTGTGGTATAAACGAAGCCTAATTCGAAATGACAGCTCAAATGTGAAGTCTATACTACCGAATATACAACAAGAAATATTTTCTTGTGGGTTACCCAAATTAAAAATAACCAAATTAAAGGAAGCACGGAACAATTCAATTATTTTTTAATTTTGCAAATTGAACAAGTTGTTGCGATATGGTACCAACTCTCATTTTGTGCAGGGATTTTTGTGTGCAATACATTTTCAACTGGTTTCATTTTGGTATTTTGAATCAATATACTCGTATTTGTACGTTTTTACGTAACGGTGCATTGGTTTCTTTTTCGGTATATTGTACCATTGATTTGAAGGGTTTTACCCATACATGGCCACTCTTATGGCCAAATGCTATAAGAAATTTTACTAATTCTAGAAAGCATACTTTGGAATACCCAGAAAAATAATCAATTTTCGATATGAAACACTTCTTTCAGAAACTATATTAGTCCACAATCATCAATTCATCAAGGAATATTACTTTTCCAGGAATCTGCCCTTTTAAAAATGGTTGAGACACACTCAAAACACCTCTCAGCAAAGTAAACATATGGATGAATCATGAAAATACAATGCAAGATAAGAATTCACCCACCTACCGTCGGAATGACTTGGTATAAAAGTGGGTGTTCTCATGATGAACTGCGACAAGAGATAACGATGGCGCAAAAGCGGCGACTCTGGCACTGCAAGTATTTTGAAGAAGTGGACTCACGGTCATTCAGTTACGAATTACATTTCGCGAGGGCTCCCGACACAAAACAGCGTCCGCGCACGAACAATGCGCCAAGTGAAACGAACCGAAAGGCGACAAACTTAGCTCCCCGCAACCTCGCGGCGCTCCTCTTTTTTGCTGGCCGGAACTGCGGGCTCTCAGTGACTCGCCGCCGCCGCCGCCGCCGCCGCCGCCGCCGCCGCCGCCGCCGCCGCCGCCGCCGCCGCCGCCACCACTCCGCGATGGCACTCGCCCAAAAATTAAGCACCGACCTCTGGTGATTCTTTTATGGGGAATGTTGGCAATACTTCCCTGTCGTTTGCTCCTCCGCTGAGGACACGAGACATGAAGTATTGCCAGCGCTGCCCACAAAAGAATCGCTTGATATTTGGGTATTGTTTTTGGCCGCTTGCCATTCGAAGTGTTAGGGACTGTGCGGCGGCGGTGGCGGCTGCACGGCGTGGAAAATAAAACGAAAGGCGGCTCGAAAACGGAGAGACACAGATGCGGCGCGTGACGTGACGGGCTGGGGGGAAAAAAGGACGAGAGAGAGGGCGAGGAGGAAAATTCGAGTGGGAGTTACCTCTCGTCGTTGATGTAACGGCGCATCCGTCTGAGCGCAATTATCCACACGCCCCACTTCGCAGATGGAGTTCCCCAGGGTCCTAGAGGAAGCCAACCTCGACGAAAGCGGAGGAGTCGGGTGGAGTTGATTCGCGAGGGAACGCAAGACGGAAGAGGATGAGGATGAGCAGGGGGGTGAGGGGCCACGAGCTCCCAAAATATACACAAGGCGAGCGCACCTCGCACCCAAATTAACGAAACGACGACATGGATGAACGACAGGGCGTGTGTGTATACGGGATCGAAAACGGAGAGAGACAGTGACTAAAGATCTGAGCGGGAGAGAGACGACTAACACGCAAGACAAGAACAGATGTAGTAGGTGTGAAGAGAGAATGGGAGACGGGAATGAGTGAGAACGAAGAGAGACAGGAAGGGAGGAAGGGTAAACGAGAACGAGTGAGGAGACACAGAGGTGCACGAGTGATATTCGGATCGACACGATTCCTCCCCCCCTCCCCCCCCCCACACTTCCGGAGCTCCTCGTTGCCTGTGTACTCGGGCTTCCACCGATAAATATTTGTTCCCAACTCCACCGTTTTACAGCAGACCAATTACGCGTTATCACTTGATTCTTCACAAACTGTCGACATCAGACCAAACATCGTTATCGGCGCCAGATTAACGCGCGCGTATGGCGGGCGCTGCCGCTGTCACCGTTCCCTCTCGTCCCTCCCATCCCTCCCTCGGCACCGACGCCAGCGCCGTCGCGCTCACTGCGGCGTGCCGGGTCTCTAACGACGCGGCAGGCGCCGGCGCCGCGCCCGCTCGCACCGATTGCCTTCGTTGTGTGCTCGAGGGCCTCCGCGCAAGGAAACCATTGCGCGCCTCGAGAGCAAATATCGGTTGGATTTCAATGTCCGACGCCGAGTCGAGCAGATATCACGCAGCCCGCCTGTTTGCTGAGCTCAGGGTGTTTGTACGCGCCCGATATCACTTCAGAAGTAGACTTATGTCAGATTCTGAAATCATACAATGATGGTTTGCGTTCTGTCACGCAGCTTGTCATGTTAATATGATAAAATTGGGATTTCGCTCAACACAAAATGAATGTGTACCGAAGTTTCCTTTGCTTTGTTTTGTGTTTGGCGGTTCGGTGAACCCACGTTTCACAAAATCCCCATTCAAACACGAAAGAACTTACCGGCTCAATAGAATGAATTTACAACACCACAGAACAAACCAAAATATTCGCCGATCTTGTAAGAAAAATGACAACGCATCCTAATCCTATAGGCTTATGCCTACCTTTCTACTACGTAGAAGGAGAAATATTCCGCGCGCATTCTAATAATCATGCAAATTTGCTCTAGAAACGTCTATTTTCATTTCAAATGCCCCCAATTTCCCACGTTACATGTGTGTCAGGAAATGTTCTAACATTAGATAACCGAACGATAATTCAAAATCGTCCAATAATCACATCGAATGGAGCAATGTGAATCGATAAATGTAATATTTAGATTTTGATACGTGTATGTCTTTACTATATCCATGCACGATAAGTGCAAATTTAACCGTGGTTTTAGTGCAAACTAAAAGGAATTCTCATTCGAAGAATCATTTCAACGAATTCCAAAGTCGTTTTCAGTGTCATGAATAAGCGGTTTTCAGGGTGTGCTTCATATGTCAGACATGCCTCGACCCTCCGTCTCTACGTCAATTACCGGCTAACCAACCACAAGAAAGCGACGCTAAGATCGCCAGAGACGAGAGAGCTCACGCGCCAAGAACACGCTCGTCACCTCGCCAACCTCACCACCACCACCACCACCACCACCACCATCGTCATCATCACCGCCGCAGCCGCCAGCGTTGGCACGGGCGTCGCGCCGCCTAATTAGCGAATATTACTCTTCGCCAGGGCCCGATTCGGACGCGGGGAAGAGATAAATTATTCAATTCAAAGCGGGGCTCTTCGCGTTGCTTCCCCCTCCTGTCCTCCCTCCCCCCACCACCCTAACGCGTCCCGCGCGTCGTGGAAGTTTGCCATGCGCCCTTTTCCCAACGCCTCATTAATGTTTTAAATATAACCCAAGCGGGCCGGCGCGGCGCGGCGCGCGTGCGCACGCGGGCAGAGCTCGGCGACGCGCCGGTGCGTGGCGTGGAGGACAGGGGCGGCGGCGGCGGCGGGCGCGACCGCGGGAGGCGGCCCAAATTTAGGCGGCGGGGCCGCGGGGGCGGCAATTAGCGCCGCGGGCGACCGGGGCCGGGCGGGCAGGGCGAGGGCGGGGCGAGGGCGGGGCGAGGGCGGGGCGAGGGCGGGGCGAGGGCGGGGCGAGGGCGGGGCGAGGGCGGGGGCTGGGCGAGAGCGGGGCGAGAGCGGAGCGGAGCGGAGTCGGCGCATGCTCGGCATGCTTCGCCACCTGCCTCCGCCGCCGCCGGCGTCGAAACTCGTCGCCGTCGGTGACAAATGCTAATCGGGGCGCGACGCGTTCCGACGCCGCCGTCGTTCGCCCCCCCCCCGTCCCCCCCTCCTCCGCGCCCGAGGGCGTGAGGGCGAGAGGGCGACGTGGCGCGGTCGCTCTCCGCGATGGATGGCTGCGAGTGGGGCGGTGCCCCCGCGACGAGTCGCATGGCGCCGGTGCGTTCGACGAATGCCGCGCTACATAACGATCGACACCGTGACATCGGTCACTTGTCTCGCTGGCTGCGGGAGGGTGGTGGAACTGCGCACCTGCGCTTTGTCAGCACGTCTCCTGTTTCTGTAATCTTGTATAATAAAATATTATAATTTTTTAGTTCTCTATCTGGGGATTGATTTGATTACCTAAGACACTGGTTAATTATGAATAATGGCAGAGTCACAACGCTACCTTACATAGGATTCGGATTCACAACGTCCACGCAGAGCTGTTCCCGTCACAACAGAAGTTTGGCCTATGCAACTGTACACAACAAACTTAATTTGCAGGACAATTTTTGGGCAATGTGATAACTGGTAATAATGACAAATCTAAATGGATCTGAATAACTCTAGTTCTTCAGAAGATATTTTCGTGTGTTAACATTTGCCAAGTTGCCACTGGCACATACTAGCACTACCATGAATTAAGTGGCACTGTCTTCTTGCCAGAAATTCATTCCAGATCACTCATTTTAATACAAGACAATCAAACAGTGGAAAATATATAAACAGTAATCATTTATTCCGAGTTCCGGAAAGAAAAAAAGAACAGAGATAGAACGAAAATCCATGGAATAACTATCAAAATCGGTAAATTTACTTCAAACGTTCTCACACATTCTTCATCATGCAAAAAGGCCTCCCATTTACCGGCTCGTCCAAGGCCCACGGGATCTTCATCCACCGCCTCCCCCACGGGGAGCGAGCGGCGCGAGACCCGGACGGGGCGCGGAGAGGCGGCGTCCGCGACCGCTCACGTCCTCTCTCTTCTTCCACCCCCCCCCCCCCCCGACGCCTGGCGCGCCTCCAGCGGCGCGGGCCCCGATTCATCATCGTCCTCCCGCTAACGAGCCCGCCTTTCTTTCCGTGAGCGCGAGGGCGGGGCGGGGCGGGGCGGGGCGGGGCGGGGCGGGGCGGAGCAGGACGGTGCGAGGCGGGACAGGGCGGGGTGGGGTGGGGCGGGACGGGACGGGGAGCGGCGACAGGGAGGGTGGACAAGGCGGGCGCGAGAGGGGGAGGGGTGAAGCGGGAGGTGAAAGCCACGACGCGACCGGGCTCTGGCGCAACTGGGGAGCCGCGGACGAGTGATGGGAGGCATCCGAGGTGTCTGGGGTAGACGACTGCGCGAGTAGAGAAAGGGCGCGATATTGCCAACAAGACATCGATGCTCAAAATTAAAATATCGATGTTAATAAAGTATCAACAAAAACCATCGGCGTTATTAAACATCGATGCTTTTATAACTGAATTAGTGGCTTAAATATTTATGGTCTTTCTGGATATCACAAATTGGATTTCGAAGTAAAAACAATATACAGTCAGCGATAATCCAAGATGAAGAAAAAAGAAAGAAAAATATCTCCTGTGCGCCAAGACACCCCGCTCACCAACAAGCAAACGAGAGGCAATCTAGAACTGCCTCTTGAGTTGGCAACACTGGGTTGTAGATCACGAGTACGACGGTAGGTGCCAGCGTCAGTCTGGCTGCTTCGTTCCACACCTGCACATTACATTTGACTTCGTTTTACGTTGTAGTTGAAAATGCCGTTATGTATTTGATTTTCCTTCGTGTATCTCGAGTTTATTCTAATTCGTAATACTATCAGTCCCAAGCACCTCAGATTATCGTGAATCATAGTATTTTCATCGCAAGCGCACTCATCGAAGCAACACATCAAGCGAAGGCGGTGTGGCAAATCTAACAGTGACAACGCCCCACACGACTCCGCGAGGTCTCAATAACGAATAACATCAGCGCGAAATCTTGCAGTTCAATGTGTCACTCTCACAATCAAGGCGTCTCCATTCGCTTTCACCCCCTACGCCTGCAGGCCGAACCCCTGGAAATGCACGTGCACCCCAATAAGCACCGTCTCAGAGCTTTAATTCGCCTCTCAAGACGACTCGGCGAAGCACTTTCATCGCTCAAAACTCCCATCACTTCGACAAGAATCGAGAACGCTTTAAACGTTCCCATTGTCTCATTAAACTAACCCCCCCCCCACGTTCCCGGAGTTCGCAACTTGAAGAGGATGAACCGAAAACGGCCGGCCCCGCCTGGCCAACCTTCTCCTCTGCCCCAGTTCACGCAGCCGGCCGGCACGATCGCCGTCTGTCCATCTGTCTGAGGAATGGAGTGGGAGAGGGGGGAGGCGCTCCTCTCGAAAATACGTGGCAGAACTAATAGCGCGCGGGGCCGGTCACGGATCACAGGCGGCGAGCGGCCTCAGGAGAAAATGCCGTGTTCCGCGCACTTCCCGCAACCTCAACAGCAATTCGATCGCTGTGAACTATAAAAGCTGCAGCTATAAACCACAGCTCCGGCCTATTAACGGTTTTGATCGCCGCACAAATATCGGTTTTTTCTCCGCGGCGATCGGCCCGTGGCGAGTAGACGCGCGGCATATCTTGTGCGGGCTGAACTGGAGCGGTTGTGTCAAGAGGCCACGGCATGGTGGAAGGACTGACGCGTATTGTAAAATTATAATACGTTCGGCGGATTTTGTTACTCAACCGTGCAGAGCGAGACAAGTAATCAGTCAAGCGACTGAAACAGCGACACGATATAAACGTAAAGGATTCTGCAAATAAGTGAACGGAGAGTGAAACAGTTTAATACTGTCGTATTATGGGCTTTATAAGACAATGAATACACAAATCCCACCATAATATCATAGTTCAAGTAATGCCCGAAAATATGTACTTTACGGCAAACAATACGAGTGTAACCACTTGCCCCCATTCTGACCCCATTTTAAAATGCCTCTCACTCGAGCTCACGCGCGTCACGTGCTCAACGAATGCATCTTGATTGAACTCTTGAGAGATGCGCACACTACACATCGTTCCTATCTCGGGCGGGCTACTTAGGTGCGGCGTTTTCTAGAGAAAATACGGGGACGAGTGGAACGATGAGACGACAATGATGCCGTAGTTCACATGCCTTGAATAATATCCCTCAGAGTTTCGTTATCTTGATGAGGTGGGGAAATACTATATCGAACACAAGCTTTAGCCGTTAGCTTCGGCTCACTAGCGTTGAGTGTTGCAAACTTGACACAATGTTGGTTCAATATAAGGGCAAAACGTTGATTAAGACATGATAAATGTCAGTTATATTTTATGTATATCATGTGGTTGACTTTAGTATAGTGTTCCAGTTCATTGAAAGTTACTTCAAAAGAATTTTCTAATTATCTCTGTTGGGCAAATGTCTCGCCATTCAATTTTGTTCATACTTGCAAAGGCAAACCGGGTACGGTTTAATGTTTCGATTTACGATGTAGAAAGAGAAAGGTTAAATCAAGCTCCAATTTTCCACTCCAACTTATTATTTCCTATTATGTCAATTAATCTGTTCAACGATATTCGATACCTAGCAACTCGACTTCAGTTCAAAAGAAAAGAGCACGGTTTCACAACTGAGCACGCGCTCGGTGCTTAGCTGATCCTTAAAATCGCGCAAAATCGCATTCTACTCCCTCCGTCACGACTGTTTACACAACACAAGTACACAATGATAAAGCAAGAGTTAACAGCCACTTAATTCGGGGTTCACACTTGTCCACATACAGAGCGCGCGAAACAAAAAGGGAAGACGCAACGCAACTCGAGGAGGGTTCAAGAACTCGCCACCCGTGGAGGAGGCAGAAGGGATGAGAGGGCGGAGCGGGGCGAGGGCGCGCACTACGCTCTCAGGCGCGGCGGCGGCAGGTGTCGGCGGCGCGGGGGCGAAGATGGGGTGGAGGGCGGGGGCGAGGGGTGAGAGTGTCGCCTCGTTAGCTCCGAGTCGCGCGGTAATGCAGGGGCGCCGGAGGCGGCGGCGTGTAGAGGTGGGCGGGGCTGAGGGAGAGGCGGAGCGCCAGTGGTGGTGCTGATGTAGCGGTGGAGGAGGCAGCGGCGGCGGCGGCGGCGGCGGTGGCGGCGGTGGAGGCGGCGGCAGCGGTGGAGGCGGCGGCGGCGACGACGGCGGTGGAGGCGGGGTCAGCGGCGGTGGAGGCGGCGGCGGCGCGGGCGGGGGCGGCGGTGGAGGCGGCGGCGCCGGCGGGGGCGGGGGCGGCGTCGGCGCCGCCGCCGATGCGGAGGCGGAGCAGCGGCTGGGGTTGCGAATGCTGGGGATTGTCAGAGAGCGAGCGAGAGGGGGCTCCGGCACCACCACCACCTCCACTCCACCTGCCGGCGTAATGAGATAAAAGCTCTTATCGTCGCGATGCCAGCTTCGATTAGCAATAACACGGCTCCGCCGCCGACGCCCCTTCCCACCCGTCCCGCGCCCTTTCGCATCTCGTCTCCCCGCTCCTGCGGCTCTTCTCCACCGACCCCAACCCTTCTGCGTACTTCCCTCCACATCGCCCGACTCCCTTCTGCGGTCACCCAAAGAAGCAGCCTGGCAATCCTACTGCAAAGCGCTCATAAATTCAAACTAATTTCGGTTACCACCTTTAATTTCACGTTGACGTCGACTCGATCAGAGACCAATGTTCATTCAATTCGTGTCTATTTTGGTCCGTATTGATTTATGTGGGCGTAATGTGTCTGCCAACGGAAATGTTGCACGCATTTACGAAGCAACACGTAAGTTAACTGTTTCATTACATTTATTCATTCCTCGTGTATTTAACAATTGAATGACAAAAGCTTTAGACAAACACGCGGCTCGCGAGAGTAATTAAATTAAGGAATTAGTACCTACGATTACTTCTACACATATACAGAAGCCACAGAGGAAATCACTCATTTCTTTATCAACATCCCACTAATTTGACTCTTTTATCGATAATTAATGAGTACGCGAAATTCTTTTTTTTTTCTTTCAGTAATATGGTCGTAAAATCTTATATCAAAATGCTATTAGAGCTTCCAAAACAGAAATCCATACAAAACTCATAATCTGTGAAACCAAATTCATATCTTTAAGCAAATGGAAATTCATGAAACCTATGGCTTGCTTTAGACCGTTTAAAATTTCCTCACTTGAATAGTATTTCTTCTCTTGAATTGCATGATAATCAGAATGAGAGATAACGCTGTTTGTACTAACTGATAACTTAAATTCACTAACATTCGCGAACACTATTTATTCAAGCACTAACAAAGTTTTCTTCAACGAACTTGAATTAATAAATATTTATTTTTTCCTTTTTGGTCTCTTTTACCAGGTAAGATTCCTCTTTGAATTTTCCCGAAATAAACAGAATTTTGAAAATAAGGTATCCTATTCTCGAAAGATATATTTATATAATAAACCTTAAAACATTATTTTAGAAATATTTCAAATCAGTGCATTTCCTAGAGTTTACCACTCGGCCTCGATAGAATTCAAACACAGCCGACTTTCAAAGCAGCAACAGCAAAGACACGCAGAGGGATGAGTTATAATTCGATTAAAACATTGAGTTCGCTGACACTTCATCAGCTGTAACGCTGTCATCCACTCGGGAGCTTAAACGTTACTATAGTGGCGTCACTACGGTGACGTTTCAAGCTCCCGAGTGGATGACAGCGCCACAGCCGATCAAGTGTCAGCAGACTCAATGTTTTAATCGAAGTATACTTGGCGACGATGGCTTCACAGCAGCTCGTCGCGGTTTCTCGACCACCCTCCGCATCAAACTCGCACAAAGGCAACGCGATTCGCGAACATTGATTCATTCGACGCGCGCGTCAGTTGCTCGTAAATCAACATGGCAATAAAAACACGACGGCGAGGGGGCGGTCAGCCGGTGGGGCGGTCAGCCTTTGGCGCGGAGTTGGCGAGGCGGCCGTGTGCAGATTCGGCGCGGGGCCTTCGGTCGAGTCAACGGCTTGGAGAAGGCGGCCGGATCGTGTCCAGTAAGCAGCAACTCGTCGAAGCACTCCAAATCGTAGCCCTCCCAACAGCCAGCCGCTGCGCACACCCACTCGAACTCGCGCGTTCTTCGTTTCCTCCAACAAGCCCTCTCCACCGTACGCTTGTCGACGTCGTCACGATGCAAGTTGACACACTTGACAAGCTCGTCATGTACAACGGAATACGCACGTGTCAGTGGTAGCACTATCAACGGGTACTAATCTAAACATATCAATATTACAATACATTAGTATATATTTTTTAAATCCATATTTGTACATCGATTAAAATATTAAGTCCGTTGACATTTCGTCAGCTGTGATTGTGACATCACTACTGTAACGTTTAAGGTCACGATTGGATGACAGCGTCACAGCTGACGAAGTGTCAACAGACGTATTGTTTTAATTGAAGTGATGCTAGACTCTCTGTTAACTTATAAATAAATAATTATAGATGAAAAGTTCATAGTTATACTTATAGGAGTCGCAGTAGTCAATACACCCAATGCAATTTTTTGGAATGAAACATTTTTCGATGATGTTAGAGTTACAATAACACTCTGTTATTTAGTGATCGTAGGGATTTCAAAATTTAATTTATTTGAAATTGAGAGGATGAACGAAAAACAGATTCAAACATGAATACAAGGAAAACATTTTCAACATGACATCTGAATTTTGCTGAAACTTTGAATTTTACACTTGTTCCATTTTTAAGGGTGGTGACGAGAAATATTCTCAAAGAGACATGAAATTCATTGAATCATTGATAACAAATTAGTTGAAGTGCATGTCAAACAGCGCAACACTGTATATTGATTAAATTCAATATTTCAAAGGAGGACACTATTTGGAAGCAACGCCGTAAGCAAAGTCCATTTAGAGACGCCTAATATTTAACAGCATTCGTAGTTCTGTAACGTAAGTAAAGGCAAACAGAAGAGTCACCCACCAAAGATTAAACATTTATGCGGCAGCTGCTTCTACACGTAGCTGCCTTCGAACGTCCCAAGAAGTTCCTTCTTCAAACACATTCGCTTGAATTTAACTCTTGCTACATAAATACAGAATAGTTCATTCAGAAATATTCATTTGCGCCGATATGTGTGCGTTAAAATGCTATGTCGATGGAATTTGTAAATAAGAAAACGGAATCACACTACGAAGACCACTTATCTCGCTCGGGGGATAACACAAATACACAAAACAGATTTGACAAAGTAGTGTGCAGAAGATCGATAAGCAATTCTTGACATACTTTCCTCTTTTCTCATACGTTTTAGGAGCCATGCGATTGAAAGCACTCTCTGAGAAAGTAAACTCAAAGAAATCATTATAGATGAAATGTTGCACAGGAAAATATCAGGAATTGTCACACGAATGAATGAACTAGATGGAAACAAGACAAATAGTATCACTAGCCTCTCAATGTTTTGCGAATAGCCATCATTTCATAACTGTCAATTTGTAATACTAGCTGGTATCATAGAATTTCAAAGATAAAAAATGGAATAATAGTACATTGTTGAATAACATTAATACTGATTTAAGCAGTAGAGAAATGAAAAATAAAAAGTTACGTGGATTACTAAAGATCAGAAACGTTACTCATGTAAAAAGTAAACCACATGATGTTAGGTTGCCCGTTAAAACACATGCGTGCAAATGAGTAGTAGGCTTGAGTACAACTACACTGCGTTTAATTATGTATCAGGGGAAAAAAAACTATTTAACGAGAAGGTATTTATGTGGGAGCGCCCCCATAATGCTGAGCAAACTCGTGGGAGTGTGGGCTCGTGGGAGCGGCCGAACGCCAGCCGCCTCCGGCCGCCGGTGCCGGGCGGGCGCGGTCACTCCCCGCCCCGCCCCGCCCCGCCCCGCCCCCGGGCCACCGCCGCCGCCGCCGCTGCGCCACAATGGCCGTAATGTTAGCTCAAACAAACAATAATAGCCCCCCGTGTTATGGCCTGTAAGTCTGAATACTATCTCCCTAAGTCAATAATTCCACGATAACGAGAGCCCTCCCCTCCCACCTACCCACCCTGTTTAAACTGTCGCTGTTACGCTGCTGGTAGCCACAAGACACACACGCACTCACACGCACACGTGCGCGACGCGGGCGAGGGCTCTGCAAGGAACGCGCAAGCGCGCGCACATACACACACACACACACACACACACAAACACACGCGCATGCCGGCCCTCACACACGCACGCACGCACGTACAAACACTTGCCGCCGCTTCCGCCCACACAGCCGACGCCGCCGCTTCGCCGGCCGCCCCGAGACCTTGGATGCAATTTGTTCTAACGACTGTTTCCGGAACTAATTAGCTAATGGCGCCGGGATGTGACAATGGAATGATAAACGATACTATCGAATAAAACGTCGATTTAGAACCGTTACAAAGAAGCGGCGGGGAGAGCAGCTCGCTGCGGTGTTTCCACGAGGCGGCGCGTCCGGCAGCCAGCGCGAAGCGGAATTCGGCGGCGCGACGGGGAGAGAGATGTTGAGTGGGGGCTCCGGGTTCCTGTTAATGAGACACAACGCGCCGCTGCTCATTTCAAGTGCGGTGGGCATCGGGCCGCACGCAGGCACGCGGGACGCAGAGTCAACACCAGCATTTGCGTGACGTTCAGATCTAAAATGACTCGGCCCTTCAGTACGACCGGAAGGAAAACAATGAACACGCGTGGAGGAAAATGAAGTTTCAGTCATGTTCGAGTTAACGATTTCGAGGGCGACATTCATGAAAATCGATAGTACTAGTTTCCTTCTGCTTTACATGAAACTAAACTTGTGTGAGTTTATGGGTGTGGGGCAGCGGGGGGGAGGGGGGGTGAAGAGGGTAAAGCCAATCAGTATGATGTACAGAAAAGAGGACCAACAAAGAAAATGATGAAAAACATCCAAGCAATAGAATTGAAAGTTTTCAGAATATTAGGGAAAACAAGCTGTAAGTCGCACTTCCTTATTAGGTACTTTTTGGATGGCAATATTTCGACTACTCTCTGCCACTTTAGATAACCTGCCCACGCACAACTCTTAAGAGCGCATTGCGCAGGTCAGTATCGTAGTCAATTTTCTCAACGTTTATCAACGCGAAAAAAACAAACAGGCGACAAAAAGGCATCACGAGGCACCCATGTTTCCAAAAGCAGAAGCACTACTCTAGTTCGACGCTCTTCCTGAGAGAAACGGGGAAAATGAGCGTACCCCTCACGATGATTCGGACACCACCTCCAAGACCAGAAGAGCCGCCTCCAAACACGACGCGGATACGCAGGGGCGACCAGAGGGTGGGGTCATCTGGAGCAACGTGACCCACGCCCACACTTAAATGGAGCCGCAACAATGTTTAGAAAATGTATTTAATTCAATACTTTTTTTGGAAGGAAAAAAAATTAACTGTAGCTGAAATACGATTTTCTTCGAAATATATTAATACTATATAAGGGCCAGCACGACGACGCCAATGTAGGAAGAAGAGCCAGCACGAGGACGGTGGCGGTGGCGGAGGCGGCGATTAGCCAACGCGAGCGGCGAGGCAGCGGCGGCGGCGGCGGCGGCGGCGGCGGCGGCGGCGGCGGCGGCGGCGGCGCGCAGCGGGGCGGAGCCGCGGCGGCGGCAGACGCCCGTGTTGCGGTTAATTTAATGGGGCCCGCCGCCGCCGCCTCCACTGCCGCCGCCGCCGCCGAGGCGCGGCGCGCAGGCGCGTGCACGAGCGCCGTGTAATGCAGCGCCCCCTACACTAATTTCCGCGGGCCGCTTCGGCGGCGGCGGCGGTGGAGGCCGCCAGACGCGCTGAAAGGTTATTTACTCTGCGCGCAGTCCCGCGGTGGCGGTGGCTGCCCGGCGCTACACACAGTGGCAAGCGAGGGGCGCCTGCCTGCGCAGACGGCGTTTGGCGGCCTTCGGTGTGTTGAAATATCCGATTTTGCTCGCTTTGTGGAGGGGATTTTTGGTAGTAGATTAGACTTACTCCGTAATGCATCGTCGTTGCCAAAAATAAAAAAGAAGAGGAAAAATTACCGTTTTGTAATTTAAAACTTTAAATTGTTCACACTGCTTAGTAATACTTACTTTAGTCATTTGCAAAAAATAAAAAAATAAACAATTCATTTGTTCTAAGAAAGAATAATTCAGGTTTAACACGGGGATTATTCATCATTCTGATTCGATTAACAAACATTTGAATGTGAATTATTACTGACGATGGGTCTATAAAAGTTCTTAATTGGAATTATAAAATACATGTAGGACAATATTCCCAAAAAAGTCAGCAAAGATACCGTATCGCAAATACTCAGTGTTGAAACTTATTGATAAATAAAAACTGGAGTACAATGCATGACATGTATGTCCTTCAAATGTATTAAGATCCCATAGAACGCTTCAAAATACAATATCCATTAGAAAATCTCTCTCCAACCCGTGTGGTAGAAAGCGACATTCCGCACATTGTTGCTAGCGCTACATCCCCCACAGTCGCGCCGTGAGTCGCACTGTGAGCCAAGGGCGCGGAGACAGCCTCGGCGGGCGGGGCGGGGCGGGGCGGGGCGGGGCGGGGCGGGGCAGGGCAGGTATTGTGTTGAACTTCGCGGGTCAGCGCGTCTGATTGAGAAGGCCGGGAGAGGCGGAGGCGTGCTGCGCGAGAGCAGGGGACCGCAACGGCGCGAGAAAGACGGCGATAAACAGAAAGAGAGAGAAGGATCGGCGGAGGGCGGAGGCGGGGACGGAAGGCGGACGGGCGAGCGGAGCGGCGAAAAGCCGGAACCGCGAAATGGTGCAATTGTGATTTCGGCGGCTCTTAGGGGCGTGGCTGGTCGGGCAACGGCGGCGGTCGCTATCTCGCCCGTATCGGGCGCCAGGGGGCGCGGGCGAGGGCGTGGCGCGGGCGGGCGAGGGTGGTCGGGGGCGAGCGGCTCCGCCCACCGCGCACGCCCCGAGCGGCGGGTCGAGCGAGAAGAGGGCGGAGAGGGGCGGGGTGGGGGGAGGCGAGCGGTAAGGGCGAGACGCGAGGCGGGCGGTTCGGCAACATGTGGGCCGCGAGCGCGCCCATGCACGCGAGACCGCAGACACCGCTTCCGCCCGTGCGGTCGGTGGCGACGCGGTGGCGGTGGAGGCGGTGGCGGCGGCAGCAGCGGCTAGACCGCACGCCGCTCCGCAGCTGGTCGACCAACGCTGCGCTCTGCGCCCGCAGCCGCATTTTGTGACGAAGCGCTTCCACGGAGTAATGCAAGGTGGAACGTGCGAGAAGAATGGAACCCCCAGGTTACTTTCGAAAACGCAGTTTTTACTGTTTCTGATGTTTTAAGATAGTTGGAAGTATGAATTTAGAAACATCGATGTTTAAAAAAAAAGGTTTTGCTATCTTCTTCGATAATTTTGTACGTGGTAATATCGTAAGACTGCATTTTGAACCTCGTCTGAGTAGATTATTCATTAAGGGCAGGATGTAATTTAAACTAATGTTTACGTATTATGTATACTAGACAACGATATTTTAAACATCGCTGTTTTCAATATTCGAAGTTTTCATCGACATCGAAATCTTTCGGTAATGTATCGATGCATCGGAAGAGTACGAGTTGACTTCACTTTGCCTGTCTTATTCGACCAGCTCCCTTCCACTGAGTGTATCCTGCCGGCCACCTGGGTGCGCTGTACGTCCGGTCGGTGACGAAAGCGCAGCTCGGCTCGGCGGGGGGCGGCGCGCCGCCCACGGCGAGGCATTGGTCACGCCAGGGCGAGCTATCTCGCAGTCACACGAGCGTTTTTACGGCAGAAATTAAATTTTACGAGAATTTTACTGGCGCGGGTGAAAATTCTCTCCGATGCGTGAGCCGCGCCGGAGAAACGCTATGTATTTGCTTGTTATGAAAGTCGTTTCGCCCCGATATCGCAAATGGATAAACGTTATCACCGGCATTAAGCTATCGCCAATCATTCTTTTAGGAGAACGGGAGAAAAAAAAAGTCGTTTAAATGAGGACGCTATTTCCAAGAACCTTCGCCGAGAATGTTAATTAAACCGAAGGAATAACTTGCGAGCGGTGAGGTGAAACGAGTCGAATGAGATCTCTGTTATTAAAAAATGCGTCATTTACTATCGGCGCTGTTAGGCTTAGACTTCACAGTGCACCCATTTGTCGGAATACTAAATGTGCATTTATCTTCGCACGTACGCAGCTGATGGCTGTTGCTTGCAAGTTCGCGATACTTACTCACTCGACTTCTGCAACGAGTACGAGATGCAATTAAATGATAAAAGTAATTGAAAAGCAGCATATCTAGAATGTAATGACTGTACTAAGCTGAAGAAATAACGTTAATGTTCTACGTAAGTACTTCGTCACGACCAGGAAAATAAATATAACTGACTATTACAAATTATCTAGTTGCTTCTTTATCGAATTCAGTTGCTTTTTAAAAAAAATTCTTTTACATAGTGTTCATATATCGTGACCATCGTATAGCTGATTAGTATTCATTTACTTCACTGTATTATATATTATCGAACATCGATGTGTGCATGAGACAATGTGAACTGGGTCGATATCATCTACAATTTCTTATTTTCATTTTAAAATACTTTCCAACGAATTCAAATTTCCAACTATCTCAAATTTATCACTTTCTAACGGATCATCCAGTTTTCATTCTCCAAATAGTCTATATAAGTAATGGCTTCGAGTAAACCTGTGTATTACAATACTGTATTGATAAATTAAATATTTGTTGATTCTTCTATCCTGAACAATTTTGTGGATATTCTATTTTCTTTGAAAAAATAGTGCACAAATATATATATATATATATATATATATATATATATATATATATATATGTACATCCAAAAGGCGCAAAGAAGTCCGAAGTTCATCGGACTTCCTTTGAGATGAAGTACGCAATACTCCTACAAACACCGTCACCTTTTGAGAGGTGAAGTATTGAAATATTTCACAATAAAATTAATAAGGATTGTAAATTGTTACTACTCAATCAATTTTACTATTCATATACGGTTACCAAAAGCGAATTTTGTCTTCGCCGTCGTGTCAACAGGGAAATTTTCAACGCGCAGTTTCCATTCAACCAGAACTGCATTCAAGCTCGACAACCATGCAGTCCCAGGACTGTATTGCACCAACAGTCCAGGGTCCAGTCCTGCACGTCCAGCACACAACAGCCATTCGACCTCTGCATGTGCCACCATCCGAACCGCATGTGCCTCGGGTCTAAAGGCGAACCGCGGCTGCAAGGGGTCCTGGACGCCACGCGGCTCGCGAACTGGGCGCATTGCCCGGAGCCACCGCCATCGCCACCGCCTCCGCCTCCGCCTCCGCCACTGCCTCCGCCTCCGCCACCGCACATGACTGCCTCGCGTAATTAAAACGAGCATTCAGTCGCGCAGACAAAGCACCGGCACGGGCGGCCTCCAGACGGAGGAGGCGGCGGCGCAGCGGGTAGGAAGCAGGGGACACGGTCCTCCAAGGGCAAGGAAAAAGCCTCCACGAGGTGGCACAATGACAAGAGGATGCTTCGCCATCCTCGACTTTCGAAGAGAATAATGTTTCGGCACACGTTATATATGTTGGAATATTTTAAATTCGAAATTGAATGTCGTTTCAAAATTATCTAAAGTGCCAATAAGCCAATCCGTTTGGATCCGAAGAAATTTCATCTTTTTCCAAATCCCAATCAACGTGGTATGCTATTTGATTCGGCAGTTTTAATACGTGTGTAAGGTGTGAAATGAAAGCCTAGGTATGAAAGCAGTGATAAAAAAAACATCATTTCCTATTCATCGGTAACCGCCTCTGTTCTCTGTAACGGTGCTCGTTGAACCTAATTTCGGTAAGTTTTTTTTACGGTAAAAATAATTTTGTTAAAATCGCCGTTATCATTTCATTTGAACACTTCTTTCTGAATACATTTTAAAATTCGTATTAAACTAAAAATGTTATCACAATTTCAAACCTGAATTAAGAGACATACCCGTTTCTTGGAATTAACTAAAAATTCTAAAACGCCTGTCGAATTATTAAGCGTGCCCTGGAAATTCAAATGCAATTCTTAATAAAAAATAGTTAACTGTAATATGTTGTAAAGTTACCATAATATTGTAAAGTTGTATTTAAAATAGTCGCTAAAAAATACCCAGCTTATTTATATTGAAAACTCTGTCTCCTTTACGATTAACAGATTACGTAATGCACTTAGATTGGTTATCACCGGCAGGAGGAAGTCGGGAAGGCCTCTAGCGGCCCAACTGCTCCCGCGCGTCTGCTGGGTGCCTCGCGCGCGCGGTTCGAGGGGCCGATTTAGCCCCGCGTCGCTTTCGTCATGAACTCCCCCAAAGCCCGTTGCATTTTTCACGGGGACGTGGGAAGTTCTCGGCGGCGGCCGCCGCTAGGGGAGGGGAAGGAGAGGGGAGGGGAGGCGGCGGGGTGGAGGGAGGTCTAAATTAACAATGCGGCCTTAAAACGCGCCTCCATCAAACGCGCATTAAGGTTTTTTTTACGGCGCGCGCTGGCGAGCAGGCGACTGCAGGCGGCCGAGGGACATTGGCGACGGCGCGGACGGCGCGCCGAGGGCTTCTGCGGACGTGTGTGGAAGCGTGCTCTTCGCCGGTCGGCAACGCAATCGATATTTCGCGGCATCAAGTTGAACAAATTACAAATACCCATTGTATAATACTTCTGAGATGACGAAGGAAACATTGTCGTCGAAACCAATTAAACAAAAAACACGATGAGTTCGAGTGTAAGTAAAAACACGCGACATTTTGGACGAAATAATAATTGTGGTGTTGCTTTTAGCTATGATACTTCTACGTTATGGTATGCGCAGCTCGTTTCATGTTTTTAAAGTATCTTATCACATTGCCTTTCGTACGAAACATGAAATACTTGATAAGATTGTACACGCCTAAATGCTTCAATTACAGGAAATATCTCATTAATGTTATTCTAAAGTTGCATGCAATAAAACACGAATGCCATTTAGAAAAAAAATGAGATTCCAAATTCAAAAATACATTTATGAATAATTAAAATCTATATAAAACTAATACTAGTTTCTCTTGAAATTTCTTTTGGTGAGAACAGGAGGCTTACATATCTGACGTTTAACTAAATAAATACGTTAGCCGTTCGTAATTCTGAAGCGTGTTTGTTTCGTTAAACTGTTTGAATTTTATTTTCACATGTCCATAACAATCGTCGAAATCTAACGACCCAAATTTGGGTCGTGGTTTCATTCCGTCAACCAAACACGTCTTCTACAGCCAGGTCTTCGTCAGGCCACGTCTTCTACAGCCTACTGCTTGGAAGCGTTTTTCGCGCACAATGACCCGCATAAGAAGCCTCCGTGCTGGCCGACCTTGCTCCCACCACCGCCCCTCCCTCGCAGCGCGCGCCACGCTCCTATTCGCATATTGAGACGCGCGGCGGCGTGCCCCGAGCACGCACGCACCCTCGCTCGCGCGGGCACATACATTGCTCCGCGTGTTTATCGAGATAAAAATAATTACAGATCGTAAAACCCGCCTCCGCGCCCGCATGAGAAATTAGAAACTCGCACACGAACAAGCGCGGCGAGCGGCGCCGCACCGAAGCCCGAAGTCCAATTTGACCACGAAAATAATTCGCGCGGCTCGTAAAACGCGCGCGGGGGAACAATCAGCCTTCTGTCGACGGCGAACGCGCGCCGCGAAGGCGTCGGGCGGGCGGGCGTCGAAAGATCGGTAGATACGTTATAAGCTTCCAAAGGTTGCGCCACGTTCGCGATTGTCTCGTGTGGCGTGCTCATTGCAACTCAAGTCAAAAACGTTCTGATATTTTTACTTTGAAACTAGTAATAATACGATATAAATCGAAACGAAACTGTGCTTTTATCCAGAGGCGCACCAAGGATTTTTCTATGGGTGTGTGCATATGTGTGTGTGTGTGGGGGGGGGTGTACAGGTATAGACTTGATATAGAGAAGTTTTTATTTACGCTGAATAAAAAACTTTTTTTTAAATTTGTAATTAATATATACAAAGGAAACCTTGATAATGTATATTGAATGACTTTCATTAGTGTAGAAAATTAGTAAAAGCTATACCTTTTAATATGTACCATTGGGTTGGGGGGGGGCTCTGGAGTAACACAAGTGTCGGCGGTTTAACCAGTAATATAATCACTAGGGAGCTGAGCTGCCGCTGCAGCTGGTAATCGCGCATCTGCCGAAATAACAAGACAATGAAAAACATCTTCACAAAACTTACGTATCTAAAATCGATAATAGACTCCATGCTAGATTTATTTGACTCGCACAACAGGGGTCTTGGAAGCCAAAATTCAACCGGCTCCCAAGGTACAACAGTTTGCCTACTTCCAAGAACCTCTCCATACATCCGACAGGGAGCGAAAAAAAAAAATCCCATCGACCGAACTGTTGGGTCATCGTCGACTTAATCTCAGGGGAGCAAGAAAGCAGTTCTCCCGAGTATATGGTTGAGAAACCTATCGCGCCACGCGGGTGCGCAGCCCGGACCGGTAACAATTCCTTCATTAGGCGTCCCAATTTTCGCCTCGCTCTTATTACGGTAAGAACGTTATTAACGCGGCTCGGCAGCGCGCGCGCGAGAGAGAGAGAGAGAAAGAGAGAGGAGGACAGAGGCGGAGCAGGGCGCGCGGGCCCGCGCCGCTGCCACCTGTGGGCGGGGGGGGGGGCGCCGCGGGGGGCCGCTAATAAAAACAAGGAAATTAAGCGGAGAAACACTTGCGTGACGCCGCCGCCGTTGCCGCCGCCGCCGGCCGACGAGCAAAAAAAGACGGCGGGCGGGCCGCACCGCCTACGGGTCTCGGCGCCGCGCGTCCAAAGGCCAGGCGGCGGAGGGTGGGGACAGGAGGTGGAGGTCGCGGAGGAGAGGGCAGAAGGAGGGAGACACGGAGGAAGAGGAAATCGAAAGAGGAAAGATGAGGACAGAGGCGAGGAGAAAAGTCGGTGAAGGCAGAGTTGCTAATGAAATGGTGGAGTGGCGAAGGAGGTTGTACAGGAGGAGGAGAGTAAATAATGGTTAATGAGCTAAATCCGGAGATGGAGGTTCGCCGAAGAATAGCTGATGGGTGATACAGAAAAATCTTTGTGATGGCAAAGACCGAACTTTGGTGGGCAAAGCAATAGCAGGATATCAATAGGAGATAGCAATAGCGAGTAGTGAACGTGATTACGTTGGTAGTGGAGCCAGTGGGATAGCTGCAAATTGTGAAGTGAACTCTGGCGTAAGTACTCAGTTGACAATGATGATCGCGAAGCAGAAAGACGTAAGTGGTAATTGCTGCCAGACACGAAGCAATGGGTGCTACGGTACTAAAGATCTGGTGGTGCGAAGTCGCATTGCTAATACCCAGCAGTAACAACGGAGGCAGAGGAGCTGAAGTTAGACGTGGAGGAAAAGCTGGAGGTAGAGGCAGTGCTGCAGTTGGTCGCTATCCTGGAGATGAGACTGGAGGTGGAGGCAGAACTAGAGGTGGAAGCAACGTTAGAGTCGGAGCGAGGGGACTGTGTTGGAGATGAAGTCAGTGCTACCGGTGGAGGCAGAGCTTGAGATGAGGCTGAAGGTGGAGGCAGAGCTTGAGATGAGGCTGAAGGTGGAGGCAGTGCTGGAGGTAGAGGTAGTGCTGGAGGTGGAGGCAGCGCTGGAGGTGGAGACAGCGCTGGAGATGGAGGTAGTGCTGGAGGTGGGGTTGGGGTTGGGGTTGGGGTTGGAGGTGGAGGTGGAGGTAGCGCTGGAGGGGGAGGAGCTGGCAACGGCGCCGTAAGCGAGGATTAGCGCGGGGCAATCTCCTGCACCTGGCGAGCGCTCGCCGTCGCGACGCCTGCAGCGCTCGCCTCCGCCGCGCCGATTTATATCGATAGCATCTGCCAGCGTTTTAGGAAATTGTTTTCGGCTCGGATTCCCACCATCTATACACTGGCTGGGTAATTTTATGGATTTGCTGGGGAGGGATAGCAACTCAACTTTACTGCAAAAGTAATTCAAAAATAATATTCGATGGGCAATAAGATGCGAACGAGATAAAATATCCTAAAACATGCTGTAATGCCCGTATGCGGGCTACATTTTTGAATTAAGATAGCAATCTACCTTATGTTCCACCTCGACCCTGTCTCAAATCATTTAGGCAGATCTGACAGTTGGATTGAAATAAAAGATCCATAATGCCACATTTTTAATGTAAATTGTTATCATTAATAGTACGAATCTATTAATGCAGACAATAAAGAACAAATTAACACGCTTCCATATAAAAGTTATAAGATACAGTCTGGTGTACACTCAACTTTTCATTTCATTTAAAATAGTAACTTTTTTCCGGTGTATTAATTTAATTTTTAACGAGAGAGATCTCAAGTAAACTCCTGTTGAAAATTTAGGTGTTGCACAGAATACTCAAAATCATTAATTTTTAAACCCTGCAACACACGCTTTGGTATACTTATCTAACCCACAAAAAATCATTGATAACTCACTTAAAGGTGACCAATATACTGTGTAAAAATACGACAGGTAATAAAAACGTCGTTATCCCACCAAATTATGTTATGTGACAGTAGGTATCACTTTCAAATATACAAGAATTTCATTGAGCGTAAACTCCCAATGAAACACATCAAATTATAAACGTGAGGTCAAATAAATGAATTCAGGCACAGTTTTGTCTCATCTGCCACCAAACACAAAAGACAAAGATAATGGAGGGCAAAGCGCCTGACTGAGCCAATGAATAAAAATGCATTCAAACTACACCTCTTCATTTCTCTCGAAAAGGCATTTCCTCAAAGCGCACAGCTAGGGAGGCTCCAGACGTCCTCAACCGACGGCGAGCACGTCCTCCTGTTCCGGTCATCTCTCCGCCGTGGCCAATGGCATCTGCGACGCCCCCCCCCTCCCCCGCGCTCTCGCCGCGGCGCAGAGCACCGCTTCGTTCCGAGCCGCGGGGCCCGAGGCCTCGAAAAATGAGACGTGAAATCGTTAGCTCCGACCGAAGACACGGCGTGCGGCGTGTAGCCGGTCCGAGATGGGCCGAAAGCGAACTACTCCGGACAAAACGTCAGATCCTACGCAGTGGAACTCTAACGACAATTCGTATGTAAAAACATTCGAGATCGGTACACACACATATTTCGTCGTATAGAGATTAGCAAAACCAAACACCGTATGTTTAAGGAAGTGAGGGAGGTATTGGATGAAAATCAACGCATCTCGGATTTTTAGGTTTGCTGTATCATTAAATAGGAGTAGTCAGCTGTGTCATTAAATAGTGATTGCCACATAACGGAAATTGTTGCCTGTTTATAGAGCCTTATCAGAAGAATTGCGTGTTAGACGAGATTCCTGAGTGCTGAAATTTGTCTTCAAGTGTGATGGATGAACAACCTCCTCTGCATCAGTATTGTTATCTAATCTTCGATCATGGGTTCAGTTCCGCTGTTAAGAAAAACACTAGAATGCTTACAATTCATTGAAAAAAATATCAACCGATATATCCATTGCCATTTTTCTAAATATTCTTTAAAAAAAATCTAAACAAGCCACTTCTTGCCGATTTGCTGCCAGAATGTTAAGGGGTTTCCATTTCCAACACAGATGGTTTAAACAGTCTTCTAAAGGCGCACCTTCCACCAAGGCTGAAGCAAAAGTCTTCAATATTCATAATTCTAAGCATCAATCAAGCGCCTTGTGTCAAGTCCTTCTTCGCACAAGAGTTATGACGAGGTGTGGAGCCCCCTGGCCCACCGTGGGCGGCGGCGGAGAAGGAGACGGGGCCGGCTGGGCACAGGCGCCTTGGGGTCCTTCTGGGAAGACAGCGCGATGGCTTCGGCCCCGCCCTCGTCGACCCCCCTCCCCCCAGCCGCCCCCGGCGGCGGCGGCAGTGCCGTTCATGCATATTCACACGGCAGGCCCGCGCCATCGACGCGTTCACGGGTTTATTCGAGAACCTCCCGCGGCCCTCTCGTAGCCCCTTCGGGCCCCGAGCCGCCACGCCGCGCCGCTCCGCGCCACCCCGCTCCGCTCCACGCAGCTTCCACGCCGCGCCAGCGTTTAATTGGTTCTTGTCTTCCCTTTCTGGCGGCGATGTCGTCGTGTTCCGGGCCCGAGACGACTCGATTCAAAACACCCGACGCCGTCTGTTGCCTCCCAGGCCGTATCGAAAGGTTAAGCGGTCTATAAGTAATTCGACACGACCCACGGTTCAAATCCGATCCTTAAACTTCTCTTTAGGGGGCCGGAATATTTTGTTTCCTCTAATGCGCGGCAGAGAAACCTTAAGGGAAGCTCGCATGAGCTCGGACTTAATGTATGCGACGGAGTCGTAAAGCCAGATAAAACAGTCGAAACTTTCTCGACGAAATATCTTTACGAGCTTCCAAAGGCACCAGATGGCATTAAAATGGAAACGTAGAGAAACTACTCCGACAGGCACTTGCTCTTAAAATTACCGATACTTCCAGATAAAAACGACAAGGAGAAACTACATTTCTGCAACAAAGGAAAGCAGGTGGTTCTTTGCAAGTTCGTATCAAAATGAATGCGGTAAAATTGCTACGAATTAATTTTCCCATATCATGTTATGTTCCCACATTCATACACAAAACTCATGTCGAAAAACAACTAGCAGACAAAGGTAACCATTCATTATTTACTAATATTCCACACAGAACGAAAAAACACGTACTCCAGAGTCCCGTTGTTCGATCAAAGATAAAACACATGTTCACAACCAATCGCCACGAAAACGAACATCTAAAAACACGGCGTGGCGCAGTGGTCGCAACAAGCCACTCGAAACGTGAAGGACCTCGGCGGCGGCGGCGAGCGACGCCAGGGGGAAGACCAGTGGCCCGCGGCGCCGCGCGCACCGGCACGTCCCGCGCAGGGGGAGGGGACACCCAGTGAGGGGGGGGGGGAGCGGCGGCGTCCGCCAAGTGGCATAACGCGCGGGCAAAAAGCGATAAATGAATTAGCGGGACCCCGCGGCAGGGGCGAGGGTAGCAGTGGGGTCGGCAGGGACGAGCGGGAGTGCGGGGCAGACGCTGGATGAAACGACCACGCCACCGCCAACCGCCGCCATCGCCGTGTCCTCGCGGGCATTGTTACGAAGGAGGCTTAATCGCCGGCAGACATCGGCCCGAGCCACCTGCAGCAGTAGTGGCAGCCGCCGACGGCAGCGAACGGTTTGTCCCGAGTAATTTACTTTCCGCGACGCGGACCTTTTTGCCTCCTTGGCACGGTTCTGAAAGCAATACAAGCTTCACATTTAGAGTTGGTACATTAACTTTTATTACGTTCTCAGCGCCGTGGGAAGAGGGCGCTCGCTTTACGGGCCACCCCCTCCTCCTCCTCCTCCCCGCCACCGCCGCCTCGGAGCCGGGAGAGGGGGGCGGGGGGCGGAGGCTCATAAACGAATAACGAGGCCGACTGCACAGCCATTTGACACAGCATGTGTCATCCTGTTTTAGAGTTTTCAAAGCCCATCACCGGGACACATATAAACTCGCTTACCAAGTTATTGTTGACGGCGCGAAGGGGAGAGCAGGCCGGGTGGAGGGGAGCACTGAGCAGATGGGGGTGGCAGGGAGCTAGAGGGGAGGGGGAGGGGAGAGGAGGGGAGAGCAAAACGGGGCGAAAGCTTAAAAGGGCCAACAGAGCGCGCGCGGGGGCGAAGTTGCCACATCCCGCGATTCCAGTCGTAAACTTCAAGATAATGAGAGCGATTTCGCCCCGCGCCCGTCTTAACGAGTGTGTCGGGCGAGGGCGGGGGCGGGAGAAGAGGGATGGAGCAGCGGGGAAGAGTGACGCGGGCTACTGCGCAGAGTGAAAACGGGAAGGGAGGGGGGGGGCGGGAACAGGGCGACGGGTTATTCCCGTCTCTCTAGGAGAGTAACTATCCCTTCACGTCAGCCGTCGCTATAAATGATCCGGTAGATTAGTCAACGGCACTTATACTCCGTCGGAATAAAAAGTCAAAGAAAAAGAATCTCGCCGGCCGGAGAAGGGTGCGTTTAGAAAACATCTCAGGCTGCGTCAACATTTCCCGACCACGTCGCGGCCAGAGCGCGGCGGGCGGAGGCGGTGGGCGATATTTTAAACCGCGATGAAAGGCGAAGGCGGCACAAAAAGAGGGCGGGGAGTCACTCGCCGCCGCCGCCGCCGCCGCCCCCTCGCTCCCCTCTCGACGCCTGACAAAACGCGCCCGAGCGCCGCGACGCCCTCTCGCCAACCCCTCGCACCCGCGCGGCTCGCTTCCGGTCACCGCACACGGGGTCTGACTTCCGCCGCACGCCACACGAGGCGGCGCTCGATCCAGAAAAACAACTTTCCACACGGTCGACCCCCCCCCCCCCAGGCTGCAAACCCACGGCGCAGGACGAAGGTGCTCATTTTACATTCAGCTCTTTTACTAATTTACGGGCTATCAATTCATGCGCCAATCTGCTACGAATTCCGGATTCATAACAGCGAGATCTGGTCGAGATAACTTAAAATGATACGATGCCTTTGCCTTGTATCTCCCGCTCCTCTTTATCAGTGCGACCCTGGGTGTAACTACTGCACAGACGTCTACGGCATTCAAAAGCACAAGACAAAACTATTGCAAAATATATCATCGTAAGTAATCATTTCAAGGTAATTTATTTTACCCACACTTCCTTATTGGATACTCATTTTTCCATATTTTTTCTCTTCTCCTGCCACGGGAATAACCCGGAATATTCTGCATCATGAAGAAACAATATCCGTGTGTGGTCATTTTTATTTTGTTTTTCTTTCTCAAAGAGAAAAAAGTGAGGGGAATGTTATATTTCAAACCATTCTCTCTGTTATTTGTTCTGGCTCTACAACTCTGTTTCAGGGCAAGAGCAAAAACTGAAACTGCCTATTTACGAAAAGCACAGAGAAGCCACGTGTCCATGCAAGACCTAATTAGTGCTTAATTTTAACGTACACAATATTTGTAATATACAAAAATTCTAACAACGAAGTATTTTACAATAAATTAAATATAGTATTATTTATAATGAGTGAATTTTTAGATAGGTGTTATCTAGCCCCACCCTCCCGTCTGGATTCGTCCCTGATCCATAGGGGCCACACATCCTTCAAAGCCCTTTCGCACTTTCACATATGTCCGCTCCCGTCCGCGTGTGCAGGAGGCGCCCGTGGCGTGGTGGGGCGAGGGCGGGGTCGGGGGCGGCAGTGGCGGCTTTGTGGCGCGGGGCGCGCCGCCATTGCCGCGTGAAGTTTGGATTCCAAAGCGTTTGAAGCCTCGCAGCGGCAAACATGCACCTCATCTTGCCGCCTGTTCATACACACTAATAAACTCATAAACACATCAAGCACTCGGCAAACAAAACGGTTTGTGGCTTTCGTATGAATCGATTACAGCGGTGGCGCGGGGCGGCAGCGGGCGGGAGGGCAGGCGGATGGCGGGCTGCCTGGTCACCCCGCCTGCCTCAAACGCAGCCAGCGGTGGCTACGCACACATGCTCACGCGTCAAAGGTGCGCGGTTCAGAAGGGGAGTGGACCATGTTTACGGCAGGGCGTCTAAATATAGGGAACGCCTTGATGATCGAATAAAACTCTTCAGCATGATCTACCTAACGTATCGTTTTGGTTTTCAAATGGAAACGAAGAAAGAATTTCGTTTCTTTATACCGAAGGCATATTAGGGAAAGACTGCGTTATATGAATTTAAAAAATTATGTTTATGTTCTATCAAATTATTTTGCATTGTATTTTTCCTGCATGTCACTCATTTTTTCACCACTCAACTTCAAGTAATAATATTTACTTTTTGTGACTGGAAGAATAAATGGATCTGAGATGTTATTTAAAATGTATTAATCTATAATTCCTTGCTGAATGTTTTTCTAATGTTTCATCTAGTTTCGTAAATAACGTTTAATTCGTACAAGTCAAAAGTATACTTTTCATAAAAATGAATAATTAAAATATACCCTTAATAAAACAGGTGTTGGTGTTAAACAAAAAGGGGCATCTGAAGAAATGATTTGATTTTAGTTGAATAATACGTTGCATATTGCCGCAAGGTAAAGAAAATAAAGTAATGAATAATAAGTAACCATGAAGTAGGCATTTTAATTCTGTCATTCAAATTAAGTTTAACGATTCCCCACACGTAAGCATTCATTTAGTATATCTCACAGAGCGTCCAACTTCTTTCAAGACGCTCCTAGAAAACCATCTCAATTGCAGTTCGAAAGTTAATTACTCCTTCCGTTGTTCCCCCGCTCTTACGAGCGGCAAAGAATGATTCGGTCACGCTCCTTTTACGACAAGGAACGAATGCGCTTCGCCGCCGTCTGCCGTTACGACTGTTTGTTACGCAGCCCCGCCGTGACCGCGCTCCGCGACCACCCATTCGCACGGCCTTTACGCGCGTTCGTCGCTGCTCGCTCGAGTTTCGCTAAACGGTACGTGGTGGCATTGCGACTCTGGGCAACGGCCGACTCACCACGCAATCCGTGACTTCGCGCAACACGGCGGACGACAGGGCGAGGACGGAATAGTTGGCTTGCCGTGGCTAGGCCGAAGGTTCAGAGGCAGTGGGTTAATACGCAAGCAGACGAAACACTTGCTTAGGGTCCCCGTTTCATTGGGAAGGGGTTGGCTACGAATTTTTGAAACAAAATCTATTATTATTTTATAAATGTTTAATATATTTAAATAATATTTCTAAAAGAATAGGCAAAATTTTATTTCTTGTTCATGTTGTATACACAGTATTACAGTTATTAAGGTTCCACGCAGTTTGGTCTTGCATAGGGTCACTGAAAATATTAATTTGGCCCTGTTCCTTGAATGTGTGTTTTTGTATTTCAACGGTCACTTTATTTCATAGATGAACTCACAAAATCTAATTATACAAAATTGTCATTAAACCACAAGGATATGTATTTCATTTTGCACCTCAAAACCGTGCAAATTTTCCCCTAAAATAAAACCCTGATACATACATTTGCTCGAAAATCTCAATTCAAGAAACTGAGTTTGAGCACAAATGTTTGCTTTCTGGAGTTTAATTAAAGAATATGGATATTCATGCGCACTTTGATCCATGGAAATGTTGTTAATTCAGTGGTATTTTGAAACTTGAAGTTGGCTCTATTATTTTCACTGAAATCTAAAAAATACTGCTATTGATGATAATTGTGGCCTTCGAAACTGCGAATTGAACAAAAATCTTAATACTGGAACCCTAATTTCATGGAGAATTTATTTTTTTCAATTATCAAAAGTCCAGAATACAATTTTCACTTCCAAGCCAATCAAACCTAGTCTGGTGGAAGCCCTCATGATCGTAAGTTGAGATGATACACGGATAGCTCATAATGTCGTTCACTCGCCTCTAAACGAAAGCAGCACAGCAGTGATAAATCTGTTTTTCTGACATTATCGAGATCTTGTTATTACAAATTGCAGCAAGATGCACAATTCCGATACCGCGTCCCCAGGGCTAATGTTAGACACAGCCTCACCTTGAGGCAATTACACACATTTTATACTAGAGTTTCAGTATACTGATAACACGTGAACATTACACAAAAGCGAACCATGCAGTAATCAACAGCACCTATTTTCCCTATCACAGCACGCCTCGCTAAGAGTTATCTCATAAGAACTAGTGCCTCGTTAACCTATCTCTGGCATTATCACTCGATTTCCTTGAAGCGTACCACCAAGCTATAGTAGCCAGATTACCAACTGGACATCCTGGCATACCTTCTGAAAAGGAGAACCCAAAGAATTACACAATGTTACAAGTGCTGGGCGCAGTCTAATAATAAAAATATAAATAATACGAGTTAGAAAACTGAAACTTCTGCTTGTTCTCGACATTACAGACACACCTTTGAATAATGCACAAAGTGATAATTACACTAATCTGCAATAGTTTTCTTTCATTAATTATTCCGCGTAAAATATTTAATCTGAATTCGCAACCTTCATGAATTACAAAATATAAATTTAACAGGATTACAGAAAACATTCCTGTGTATTAAGATGCTAACAACTATGGAGCATATTTGAATTTCACTAAGGTAGCTATCAATCCTACATACATTGAACATTGGCCTTTGATTTAGTCACACCTCATGAACAGCAATTCCTGAAAGACATAGCTACTACAATCACCCTAAGAACGCCGCACTTCTGCAAATGTCACGCCCGTTCAATTTTCAAGTACAATGAAACCTCTTATAAGTGGTCACCTACACAAAAAGCCATTTTTTCGTAGAACCTATCGGATTTTCAACAAGACACGTGTACTAATTCACTCTTTTCAGCGGCCACCTGATTAAGCGCCCAGGCGCATTCCGTAAACTGATATTTAGTGCGCAATCACCCGAAGCGAATTTGGACTGAATTATAGTACAAAGAGGAAAAGCGGCGGAGATTAATATTGATTTAATATCTTCCTATGAGGAGATTCCTTGTCTGATTACTCGGAATAATGACATCCTGAGCCGCTTATCTTTCAGAGGAATTACTATTTCAGGTAATAACATATTTTAAGAAATATATCTTGATGAAACAACAACGCGTGTTTTTCCCATTTCACAGCATTTATGTGGTTTGCTCCGTGCCTCCCTTCCATGGGAATCTGTTTAGGATTCGCGGAGCACGCGAATCCCATCCAAAGGTCATTCGCTAACTCCTTCGTCAGGCGGCCCTGCTATAAAGTTCCTACATCGCATCTTCAAGTCTAACTTGCTTGTTTGATACAAGATCGGAAAGTGGTTCTCGGCTAAGAGAACTTGTGATCGAGGGTGAGTTTTGGTATGAGCCGAGAAGCAAATAATCTTATTATTTTTCCTAGTGCTTTTATAGAATCGAGAGCCGGCTACCCTTTAGTCTCGATGTGAAGCATTTTCCACCGTACACTAGTCACCAACACACCTGCGGCTCCTCTAATTTGGGGTCAGCAGAACGCGAAACCCTCCGCGTCAACACGTGTATGAGAGTCCCTTCCAAGCGAAGCCCTCAGTTGGTACACGCTCTCAGGAACCTCTGTCATCCACGTCGGCAAATAATCCTAAAAGCCTTATTTAAATTGTATTTTGACATACACAGTAATCAAAACTGCCGTACCTCATTCCACAGCAAATTCACACAATTCTTTTGATTTACGCGTCCATTCACCTCGTAACCTTGATTAAACAGCCACCTCCACAAACGGCCAATTGTCGCCGGAAGCACCGTCGACCGCCCGAGAGCCAGGTTTCGGTGGATTTCCGCGCGAGCCGTCTGCCGCGGGGGCTCCCGAAACCGCGAGGGGGGGGGGGGCAGGAAAACCGCGGCGTGCTTCTCAAAGGGCGCGGTCGCCGCGCTTATCGCCCGCGCGGGCAGATAACCTCGTTCCGGCACACGGGCGCCGCCGACGCCATGCGGCGCGGCACACCCGCGCACTCAAGGCGCCGCCCCTCGCCCCTCCACGGGACAGGCTGCAGCATTTCTGTACCGTGCATGTGGAGTGTCTCCAAATGGAGATATTTGCAATACGGCGAAATTTTCAGCAAACGAAAAAAAATGTTTAGTAAAAAAAAATAACGGAAACCTTGGCAGTATTAAAAAAAATGCTGTTCTGATTTCATTTACATTTTAATGATGTGTCATTAATATTTTGAAGGATATTAGTAAATTAAATTGGAAATATTATATTTTGCTCAGCGTTAGTCCCTTTCATTCAGACACAATTTACATCGACACATAGTTACATCAGAAACAGAATAAGTTGCTATTCTGGCATTTAGAATAAGTTGAACAGAATAAGTTGCTATTCTGGCAATTTTCTCCACATTGTTTTTCAAATAAAATGTTTTCATCTGATTTATTTTTATTTTTTAATGCGATACTCTTGCAAAAATGAGCAATGTACTGATGTTCAGAGGGTCTATTCTCTCATAATAATATTAAAATGAGATCGGAATATTTCCTAACAAAACAGCATACCCAATGAAATACTCGTTTATTTCGAACACAAATAAGATATTACCGAACTCAAGTACGAGTACGTACGCAAACAGCCTCCTTTGAACAGATTCACGAACTATGAAGTATTTTTAACAAGAAAATATGTACTTTTAAACACAATTGAAAATGATTTTCGATATCACACAAGTGTTGCAATCGGATGAGTGGAAAAACATGTTTCCTTTGTAAGTAGAAATAATTTCATTTAGACACACTTCACCACACGTGATACCGGTCATTGAATGAGTAACACGCTAATCACCACCACATTCCTTCATTTTCAGGGTGTTCATAAAACACTATGAACTGAACCGTTTTCACAAACAAACATATTGAAAAAATAAGTATAAACGCACAATGAAGAAAATGTCAACCAGAATATGGTAGAACAAACAGGAGAAAATATTTTAGAAAAGAACACACTGTATCATCCTATTTCTATCCTCACATGTGACTTTATTAATTGAACATTTTCGAAATAAACAAAACATCAAGTGAGTTAAGAAAATGTTGAAGAAAATGAAATAAGGTGAAAACAAAACGAGCACAAAAGACAAAAGGATGAAGCAACATCTATCACCGCATTTCCTCAAACCTCTACCAACGTATTTCCTTATTTTCCATGCCTACATGTAGGCACTTAAATTAAACTGGGGTGACAAAGATTGTGTTAGCATACAAAACTACTTCACAAGGTTTTTAAAAATTCAGACAATGTCGAAAGAAATTAATTATCAACAAGATATGTAACATTACCAACAACGTCCTACCTACGACGTGACAATCCCCACGGGAACACGCATTTACCCACAGACGTACTTTCTATCCGATGTTCACACAAAAGACACCCGATTATGGTTGCTGCCGTAAACTCCCAGAGTGACGGCAACATTTCGAGTCGCAAAACCCACCGCCGCGGCCCGACGAACAAATGCCTGTCGCCGGGCGCGCGGGCCGGATCGGCGGCCAATTACCGCGGGGTCGTTTGACGGACACCGCATCCGACCACAAGGGGCCGGTCGAATATTCATGACGAGCAACGAAACCGCCCCGCCGCCGCCGACGGACGAACGGACGAGCGAGCGGGTGGTCGGGCGCCTGGACGGCGGATTAGAATAATGCGATTCTGCACGGTGGGCAGGCGAGAGAGAGAGAGAGAGCGCGGCCCGGCGGGCGGCGCGGGTCGCGAACCGCGGACACGGCGACTGCGTGGCCCGCCGCTTTTGCGCCGCCTGCGCTCCGTTTTAACGGTTTCACAACCGCTGCACCGCTCTCAGCTAGTCCATTTTTTTTCCGGAGCGAATCCAACACACAGACGCATTCGGGCACGAATTATGTTTGAATGCCTAGTTGGCATGGGAAATGATGTTCCTAAATGTTTCATTTGTTCTTGAAAGGCTGGTGTGTTCAAACAATGAGATTTAAGTTGAGGAGACAACGATTTGTAAGGATCGTTTTTGGTTGTTTATTTAATTCACTATTTCTGTATTGCCTGAGGAGTTGCGAATTGAAATTAATATATTAACCTAGGGACTCTTTGTATTTGGTTAAATACGACCGATTTTTACTTAGATCGATTTTTTAATTATTTATCCCGCACCAAGTGCCCCAAACCCATTTTTGAGCAAACGAGAATAGACAAATTTTGTGAATTGGCCTTTTGGGTGCAATTAATATAAGTAAACGATTGTTTATTTTATATATTTTTTTAGAACTTCCCAAGTCAAATTTTAAATAAACCAAGTCTATAGTATAGTGCTGCGACTATTTCTTGGGCAGTTGACTAACACACTACAGTGCAATAATTACGCCGTACTTAGCCAACAGCGGATTCACGAAATCAGTTCCTTTTCCCACTTTTATACACACGTCATTCTTATTTACGCATCCCCGTTTAATTATTTCACACAACCATCACGATGACATGAGTCAAGTGCAGCGCACAAAGACGGGAAGGCGACGGCGGTTTCGACTTCCCGTTCGGAACATCCCGTGCCGATGCCGCAGCCGATAAACCGACGCGTTGCAAATAACCGACAGCTATTGCGAGGAGGATTTCCCCGAAACTTCACACCGCGCCAAGTAATCCGGTTAGCACGTTCGCGCACCGCACACGTTGCGGCACATAAACACTGTAACGGGCGCTGCACGGGAGTCTTTGCTCAGACCCAGCGCGGTCTTCTCATGGGATAATTTCACGAATCGAGGAAATATACGTCCTCTCAAAAAATGAAAGACTGAAGTTGGAACACAAGAGAGAACGCAGAAGAAAATGTTTCATAAAATCATTTGCTGGTGAAAAAAATTCTTAAAAAATACTACTGCTTATGTTGTACTTTTCACAAAGCACTTTGACATTATGATAAGGTTAAACTTTTCTCACATCATCCAAACAATTTCACATAATTTTCAGAATTTGTTCTCCGGTCATTTAGGAACATGATAAATAATTTGAAACGAAAACCTCGGAAACAATTTGTAGACACCAAACATGGATGATAATGTTCTACGAAAAATATTATCGCGTTCTGTATTGCACACACAAACCTTGGCACCGTTTTGCCGAGGTACATTTTCTTCCATCGTCCAAACAAATTTCGCACAATATTTTCAACTTCGTTTCGAAAAACTATTATTTCCACGCACTGTTTTGGAAACGTACATTATACGTTTGCTTCTTCATGAGCGGTATAATACGCGATATAATACAAATCGCGAAACAGTGTAGAAGAAAAGGATTTACTCTCAAAATATTCTAGGGCAAAAATCATAGACCGGCGGTACCACATGTTACTACACCTGCTAAACGCGCTCACGCAGATTTTGAATTCCGGATAATTTTCAAAACTTCAAATAATGTTCTGAATTTCCAGCAGTAGAGGTTGTACCGATATAGTAAAGTTAACAAAATGGCAACGCAGTAAAAAGTGGTCATCTCAAATTTTGAAAGAAAACAAAATTGAATATTTGAATGCAGAACACGTTCAACTGCAACTAATAAAAAAAAACTTGCTTATTTCGAAAAGGTTCACTCTCATTTTAAAATGTTATATTAATTTTCCGAATATACCGCTAAATGCGGCCTTTACGGTCCATGATCGCCACGTGAGAATGCAAAAAATAATTATTTTAAAAACATTCCAGCAGTGCAAAAACACGCGTGGCGAAATTTATTCTAAAATCATTATAAACTTCAAAACCGTAGTTATGAGGCATCAGGTGTAATTACACCTGTGTACCAAGGAAGCACTCGAGTACTTTGAAATGCATCATCACAGAACAATACATTGTTAAAAATTTTATTTTTTTTAATTTTCGCTCTCGCTTGAAAACATTCGTTTTATGGAATGTACTATGGTTCTTTCAGAAACACGAGAAATTTCTGCACATTACAAATACCTTTTTGCGCTGAAGGTCTTGTCACAAAGTGGAATCGTACTATCAGCCACCCACGCTCAACTATTAAGTCATGAAAAACAAGCGCGATAAAGACAGTCGAGAATTAATGATTCCCATGTCTTCCGTCATATTCATGCGGCAGATTGTAACTCAAATAAAACTTACGACGCTAAAACAAAAAAATTAGAGGAACAAAAGAATTCTGCCGCTAACTACCGGCTATTCAGCCGTCAAAAGCGCGATAACACCGTCCACAACGTACGTTTAGGTTATCTCCCTCGCGTTCTAAACATGCACCAAATACACTTTCGACAGCACACAACGATGCAACTTTCCGAAATTATCTTCCACGAGATGACTTGCCACCCACACATTTGCCACGTAGGAACAAGAACTAAAACTATCGCTGAAAACTTGAGAACAATTTGGAGCAATCCAGTGACATGTCGTACACTGAGCACACCAAAGAAACAACACATTAACACACACATTATGCTCAATCGGAGGGGCTTCGGGCCTCGTGACAGGTGCGCGACGTCCTCGCTGGGTAGGCGCCGCAGCAGTGGACGGGACGGTGCGTGGACGCGGCGCGGGCAACGCCGGACCCGGCTCGGCCTCACGAGGTCAGCGACCAAGCGTCACCACGCCGCCCCGCCCGACCACACCGCTTCGGCCACACCCGCCACTCAACCACCTCAGACGCTGCGATTTGAATTGCGAGGCACTTTCTTTTGAATTATTTTTCCCCACACGAGTTGGCGATCTTGTGTTTGTTTCCGGTTTGCACACGAACTACCACTACTACATGGCACTGTTGCACCACTGGGTTCTGGATGCAACGGTGTTTAAGTTGCATCGTTTGACTTTTCAAATTCATGTATGCAATGGAGATTTTAGGAGCACGTGTTTTCGGTCCTGGATGCTGAATTTGGAGTGGTGTTACACAACAAAATTCGTGCGAGCAGTGCAGATTTTTGGAGCACGTGTTTTGGGTCCTGGACGCTGAATTTGGAGTGGTATTACACATCACAGGTTGTTGACACAAAATTTCTTCCTGGTCCAATGAACTGGTAATATTTTCGAGGCAAACATAATATTTCGTCACTTCCGCGAAAGCATCACTGAATGAGACAGCAGAGTTCAACCACTAGCGCAAGCACGTGCCTTGGGCGAGCGCGCGGATGAAATCCATAAACAAAGCCGCCACACATCTGTCACGCTCCGCGGTGTTTATGTCGCACTGCACGTCCTTTCTTCACACACGCGGCTGTCGCAATTCAAACCGTAGCGTCCTCGGCACTAGCACACACACAGGCAGGCAGACTCGCCCGGAGCACACACACGCAGAGGCCGGGGCGCACGTCGTCCCCGCGGCAGGCGCTGCACGCATACTCACCGGGTGGCGAGCCGCCGCCGCAGCCGCCGCTGCCGCCGCTGCGTTCATTCCTGCAGTGGGGTACATCTTATGTCAGCAGGGCATCTTACTCCTGGTGCCACCCCCCGCGCCGCTCCCGCTGCCGCTCGCGCCGCCGGCACGCTTCTTGGCGGACGGTCCAGCACCACTCGCGCTCGCGCACCCGCCCCCGCCCCCGCCGCTGCTGCTGGTGCTGCTGCTGCCCGCGGGGCTGCTAGCCGCCGCCCGGGCGCTCGCCGCCGCCGCCGCTGCCGCCGCCGCCGCAGCCGCCGCGGCCGCCGCCGGCGCCGATGCTCGCGGCCACCACCAGAGTCCCTCCAGCTTTCGGCCCCAGCGGAGCTCGCGGCCCTCCGCACGCCTTCGGCCGCGGGCGCGAGGGTCGGTGCGACGCGCGTCGCCCTACGCACCTGCCGGCAGGCCCTCAGCAGCTCGCGCGCGCGCCCTGCCTCGACAGGCCCGGCGCGCAGACCAAAAAGCAAAACTTCCCCTCGGGCGCGACGACACACGGAACACTACGCGCGGCACTCCCGAGCGTCAAAACCGAAACCAAACTAACAATTCCTTCGCTCAAAAAATATGAATCACTCAAAAAAGCGACGGAGCACAAAAATTGGTTAGCACAAATATTCACACCACGATTTTATTTTAAAAATTAACAACAAATACTTAACGATATAACTTTTTTTTTTCAAAAAAACGATTCACAACTATTCCTCGGCGAAAAATAACAAGCACTGTGTCTTCCTCAGGTAAATCCACAAAGCGGCGACAAAGCGAGTAATCCAATTGTTTCACGATTGTGACGTCACTGCACTGTCGTGTGGGTGGGCCCCTCGTGGCGCAGGTGCTGCGTGCAGGGCTGGCTAGGTGGCGCGCCGGAGCGTCCGTGCGTCCGCTTCGCTCGTCGGCGGTTGGCACGAGTGGCGCAGGCACGTCCTCCCACTCGCCAGGTCCAAGCGCGACTGAGGCGGCCCTCGCGCTCGGCGCCCGCCGCCGCCCCCTCCACCGCGCCGCGCCTCGCCGCGCCGCCGCCGCCGCCGCTTCGCTCCGCGCCACGCCGCGCCGCGCCGCTGCCACCCCGCGGCGGCCGCGGCCCCCTCGGCGCCGCCGGCGTCCCCACCACCACCGCCGCCGCCGCCGCGGCACCACACCGAACCGAACCGCCCGCCCCAGTCTCCCGCAAACCCCCAGTCGCCACCGTCAGCCACCGCAGCTCCCAATGTGCCCTCACACACTCGCGCACTCCCCCACACGGACGTGCTCACACCCTCAGACACACACATACACACACGCGCGCGCGAGCCGCGCCACGCCGCGTTCAGCTCCGCGCCCGCGCCTCTCGCTTTCTCGCGCGCGGGGCGCCACCACTCCCCCCTCTCTCTCGCACACACCCTCTTTCTCTCCTTCCTCGCGCGGGCTCTCTCTCTCTCCCGAGCGCCGCTCTTTGTCGCCCGCGCAACCCCCGGCCGTGCATGTGCCGAGCTAAAACTCGCGCCCGCGCACACACACCCGCTGATGATGATTCCCTATACCTTGTTCGTTCGCTGCTTTTTTTTTTTTTCGCCGCCGCTGCAAGGGTGGCAGCAGCGGTGGCTGCGAGCGGGAGAAGGGAGGGAAAAAATATAAAAAAGTCTACACAAAATGGCCGCCCACTACCCTCCTTGCTGCTCTGCAAAACTCCGGCACACAACACAAAAGGTTCCCCTCTCTGGGAGCAAATACTCTTCACTGATTTTCCTTTCCAAATATGGCAGCCGTATCAGGCGAGGCTCTGTCCCCTTTTTCCTCCCTCTCTTGCAGGGCTAGGCCTCCCCTCGTGGAGGATTGCCCGTATCACCCTACATCGGTTCAGACGCGCCAGCGCTGGCTTCAAGGGGACTCCACGTGGAGTCCTTAGCATAAATACAATCGTCACAGCTCTCTCCGCCAATGGCGTTCTCAGAAGGAGCTCACTTGGCCAATGGGAGAGCGTTCTCGCTCTTGTACCCGCCGTACGTAATCATTTTGCCAGCAGTAGGCGGGACTCTTTTCAAGGAATACCAATGGCACGCCGAAGAGGACCAATCCCAGCGCGTTCTTCCCGGCTCGGTTGCTTAGCAACGCGCCGAGCGCTGGCAGGGCCTCGTCAACTCCACGTGGAGTGAAATGTTTGAAGGTGCCTGGAGAGAGGGGTAAGGTTGGGAGCAACACAAAAAGTATTGGAGAGCAACTCCACTGGTTAGGGGTTGGCTCCGCTATGGCTGGGGCTCGGCGGCGGCGGCGCCGCGGCGCGGGGTGGGGCCGGGCGGGGCGGGGCGGAGTTGGGCGGGGGTGGGCGGGGCGGGGTGGAGCGCTGCAAGACGGGGGCGGCGGCGGCGGCCGCCCTCGGCAACCCTGCGGGAACAATGACGCGTCATCCGTCAGCCAGGGTGCCGCCACCGTCATGTGATGCTCGTGTTCAACCACGCGGAGGAGGCGGGGAGGGGGCGTGGCGGGGAGGCAGCCGCAGCGCGCTCTCGCCGCCGTCGCCGCGGCGTCAGCGCCCGCGCGCCAGCGCCGTCTCGCGTCGCGGCGCGGTGTCGGCACGTGAGCGCCCCCACCCCACCCTCCCAACCCCGCGCTCCGCCACCCCTCCCAATTAAAATTTATATTAAGACGCGGGATTTCGCCTAGCTACTGGGGTGTGACGGCGAAAGTTTCCGAGCAAAGTGCATTTTAATGCGGTCCCGCAATTCCCATTGTCACAGCCATTGTTCGGTATTGTTGTAGCGCTTCCTTTGATAATGCCACTATTGGGCAAACAAAACCCGTACCATTATTTCGCATTTTATTTTGTAATGAGAATATATTTTGTAAATACGTTAACAGTGCATTTCGTGTCAACAATGAAATTAAATTCTTAATTGTCCCAAATTCACCCAAATTTCGTATCCCAGTTACGTCTTCTCACCATACCAAATTACCTCAACTATCTATATAACGAAGTACGTGTCCTCAAGAAATGCCCAACTGATACGCATATTACCCAAAGATTAAAGTGAAATTCTCTTGATAAACAGAAGAGTAAACATACTCAACAGGAATAATGCTAAATGCATTGCACCTTAAGTCCCGTGAGCGTGTTTTGTTAAAAATCAATGTCTTCGGTAAAAATGTATTATTATTATTATTATTATTATTATTATTATTATTATTATTATTATTATTATTATTATTATTATTATTATTATTATTTACTTTTAATAAATTCAATTATTCAACCTTGTGCATTAATACAAATTACAATAATTTGAAATAATAAATAAATTTATTGTATAATAATAAATAAATTGAATATTTTCGGTGCTACTACGATTGGAATGTCAATGGCAAATGGCAATTCAAGATATGAATCACTACACATACAATAAAAATTTATATAAAACTAATGATTATAATTTTATATTTCGAAATAAAAATATTTTTAATATTTTTTGGTTAATTTAATTAAATTAATATTTAAAATTATATTTGGAAAATTTAAAAAAATTAAAAATCTTTTGAAAAACGATTGTATATCCTCCTGTACTTTAAATAAGTGTTTTTATTTACAGATGATTTTGTTTACAGTGGGCTACCAAAGGCTACCCTTTTCTCTCGTTTTACTGCATGATGCTTTGTTCCAAACTGTCTCACATTTGTTTTTTGAACCATAAAATATTCCAGCCGTGTGTGCCACCGAAATAATGTACCACTTTTAACTTAATATCCTCGATTATCAATATGCTCTGTGATGTTGCATTCGCAATGCCAGAGAGGATGCGAAAATAATCGTAATTTCTGCTCACGAAAATCCTATTTGTATAAAATGTTTAGTAGAAGCTTTACTGGTATTATTTTTAAAAAGAGAATTTTTATTTCGAAAGACATAATATTTTATCACTGGAACAAACATTAAAACATGTTTGGTTCCAGAAAATATTAGAGCTCAGAATAATAACAAAAATGTACTGTTTTTTTATATTTTTTTTTATATTTTCGACACATTAATCATGACGACAAATCTTGTTGAAAATCCAAAGATAATTTATAGGTGCCCTATTATTATTGTTATGTATATAATTATTTTACTCTGGATTCAATGAATTTAATTTTTACTTAACTTCAACGCCAGAAAAATAACTTCAATATCAAGTAGCATTCTTTATGATAAGGAAAAGGGCGTTTATTACTTGCCTTACAGTTAGAGATACAATTTTCATGCAGTTCATTTCAGATTTTAGATGTCACAGTAACAAATTCATAGTCAACAATCAGTTCAAGTAATTGTCACACTGCCCTAGTTTAAAAGAGTATTATCTCATCATCTATAAATTAAAATATGCATTCGCAATCTGTAGGACAATAAAACGGAATGTGCGTATGTCTGTCGCACGTAGACACAAACACTACTCAACAGATTGCGCTGATCTTTTCACATTATGTTCTTCTTACTATCGGGGGTGTTTAAAGAGAGGTTTGAATTAAAGAGATGTGGGACGTGAAACATCCGCTGGAGTTTACTTGAACGTTATCTCGGACAAGTAAATTAAATTTCTTCAAGACTGTCATGGCGAAGTCATGCCCAAACTTGAGGGAAAACGTTTTAACAATAGTATGTTTTGCAACCACGTCCAAACCACGACACAGAACAACCCATACTCACGCGAAAGTCTATCATCTATTAGAATGTTTGCAGAGCCTAGCCTCAAATGACCAGTAGAGTGTAAAGTGTAATACGCAGCAATAGCGAAGCATTGCCGGATGAACTAGTAGAAAATTAATGTCTATTATTTCCACACTCACAATTTATACTCTGAACGAACACGTATGGACTACCATTGCTGAGTGATTGGTAGCATCATTTCTCTCGCCTGTAATATATCAAAGAACATGTTGATTCAAACGATATTAAAGGATCGTACATTTTCTTTATTTTTTTATGAACAAAAGCTCTCATTTTTATCAAATTGGCCAAGGGAGACAAAAATATGCTTCACTCGGGTTGGTAATATTCGTTTGACTACATCCAATTAGCATCAATATATTTGGCATACACAACAGAAGTTAATTATTTACTTACATTACTGAAAGTGGACCTCCAAAGAAAAAAAAGACAATTATTTGCGAAGGATATTTCTGCTTACTTACGAGTAGACTCGAAAATGGTTCTGTGAAACCTGTATTTTATATCACAAGACTGTATTGTCAAGCAGGAAGAAATAAATAAAACCAAGCCTCTCAAAATAGACTTTTACCTAAAAAGTTGATATTGTCCGACGACACTGGGGAAACCAATTCCTTCCGACCGTCCTGCGCGGCAGGATGTTGCTCCTCTTTCCCACCCCTTCTCGAAGCATTCGCTTTGGCCACCCCTGCCCCACCGCTTCTCGCCGCAGCAGCAGCAGCCGCCGCCGAGTGATAAAAGAACTTGAACCCACACCCTCATTAAACTGTCGAAAATAATCATAAAAATATAACCGGCGTCTTTCTCGCGCCTCAAAGGAGGAGGACTAGAACGGCGAGGGGGGGGGGGGGGGGGCGTCGGAACGTGAGCCTTCAGCGCTCCCTTCGTTCTATTTTTCAAATTCTCTTAAGCCCCGTTTGTATAAAAACTCTCCCCTGTTCTGCATTCCTAATGAATCCAACCCCATAACATTCTTCACAATGAGGGCGACACGGACTCTTCCTTCACGTATCCGCACTCACTCACAAAGAAGACGCCAGCACACGCCGAACACATACACACACACACACACACACACACACGTTTGCTTTAACACTGAACGAAGAGTGAGGTTAAAAAAACACAGAAAAGTTTTCACCTCTTGCACTTAGCGCTTTAAAAAAATCCTTCCTTCCCCTCGGGTTGACCGCGATTTTTTTTTTTTTTTTTGCTCGCCGTTTTGCACGCTCAAACGACGCGACGAACACAGGAGCGCCGCCGCAGTGCCACCGCGGCCGCGGCAACCGAGATCAAACGACTCGAAAGGCGCGTAACTTAGCGCAGCGGCGGCGCGTCTTCAAAACGTATTATTTCTACGACATTTGTAAACCGGGGCGCAGGCACGGCGTTGGCGCGTGTTTGTGCGTGAGGACGAGCGGGCCGTGCGCATTCGAGTGTGCGTGCGTGAACAGGCACAATTTCCGTGTGCGTGTAACCAATGAGCGGGAGCGTGTGTGTGTGTGTGTGCGCGTGAGAGAGCGCGCGTCGGGCTTACCAAGTCAGAGCATGGCGCTGCACAACACAGCCAGAACGGGACGGGCGGTTCCCCCCCCAGCCTAGGCGGTTCGCCGCGCAGCCGCCACCACCGCCGCCGCCGCCGTCTTCCTCTCCGTCTCTGTCTTCAGGGTACTTCTCTCTCTTCCCCTTGCCACATCTCCACTTAGGGCCCGGCAAGATAATTAGGGAAGCACGCAGCCGGGTAGACAGACGGGCGGGCGGGCGGGCAAGTGAGGCGGCGGCGGCGGCGGCTTGGGTTGGGCCGTGGCGGGGGCGGGGGCGGCGGCCCGGGTTGGCAAGCAAGCAGGCAGCGTGCTTCCACGGTGGAGGAGCAGGAGAAGGCGGAGAAGGAACCGCTCTCGCCGCCGCACCGCGCGCGTTCCGTCTTCGTCCGACAACAAGCAACTCGCTCTCTCTCGCTTCCACTCCCTGCGTGAGCCATGTAGTGAATGTAGCGACCATGTAGAACAGCTGTAGAGGTCCCGGGAAGTTAGGAGAAGGAGAAGTGAGTAGTTTTAGAGCCGAGCGCGGGAGAGGAGAGGCGAGCAAGCGAGCGAGCGAGCGAGAGAGAGAGAGAAAGCGAGTGAAAGACGGTGATGGAGACGAGAATGCGGAGGAGCTGTCTGGCTGCCGCCGCAGCGGGGCGGGCGGGGTCGCGGGCGGGGACGCGGGTGGGGACGGGGGTAGGGAGGGGGGCAGAGGCGGGGGCGCAGGCGGCAGACCACCGCAGCGAGGTTCGGACTTAGTGGCCACGGACGGGCGGGGTGGCCGCAAGCCGGACGGCGCGGTCGCACCCCTTGACCAAAGGTGTGGTGGCGGCGGGGGCGGAGGCGGTCGAGGAAGGCCGGGGGCGGCGGTGGCGGCGGCGGCTGCTGCTGCTAGAGCCTCGCGCCAGCCGCTCGCCACCACCGCCGCCACCGCGACCAACATCTCCGCCGCCACCGCTGCCGCCTTCGCATCCACCGCTGCTCTCGCCACGGCTAAGCTAAGCTTTTGTGGCCTCCGACGTGTTACACAAGCTGCGAGCTGAAACCGGTTGGTTGCTTGGTTGCTCGCTCGGCGCTAGTACCCGTGGTCTTCGCGGCTGCGTGCCGGCGCGGAGGATGGTCCGAACGCCGCGGCGGGGGCGGGGGCGGGCGCAGGGACCGGCCGGCGCAGACAAAGGCGATGTGGTAAAATGTAAAAGACGCGCATTCTCCAGATGCAGATGCGAGCGCTCGCCGCGAAGGAAGAAGCAGCGATACGAAAAAACAGCGACGGGAGCCGGGAGGCCGCGCGGGGACAAACACCGAGCGCCTTATTGGTGTCTGCAGGTTCCTGTGAACGCAGCCAACTGGAAATAAAACGAATTGTTGGAAAATTCTCAGAAATGTTTTTTTATGTACTTGAAGTGTATTTAAGTCAGAGAATTTTGATTCCAAGAGTACTACCTGGAATTGTTGATGAAGAAAATATCCACTGTAGTATAAACAAAGTGATCATTGGGCTTCTGGCACGATTAGGTTACGATATTGAAGTACAATTTAATAGTGTAGGTAGATTCAAATGATAATCTGGAGAATATGAAATACTGCTCAAAACAATTACCATCACAAGTATAAAAATAAGTTAAAACCATTAATACTCATTTTTGGGTTGATTTTGTTAATTTTATATGAATGATTTTCCTTTTTTATAATAATAAAAATTGGACAGAAGGTAAGACGTCGAAATGTTTTGTTCATTTATTTTCGTAGAATGTCGATGTCATTTATTGAAAATTTAGAAGAGGCACTTTCTTTAATCTCTATTTCGGATATGGATTGTAAATATTGAACATTATTAAGGTACAGATTTATAATCATGTAGCAGTATTTCATACTTTGAAAATATTTCATCTTTATATGGTACTTCACTATTTTTTCTGAAACGCGGGATTATAATGACAGACATTATTATTTCTTTCATTTAATAGTATATCGTATAAAATAGTAAACTTCAAAGTCTGAAATCATATGTAACATACTACATGTACGTTATTCTTTTGATTTCATATGACCGGTTATGTATAACTACAAAAATTTAAATTTAATTTATGATCATTTATAGTATAGATTTAGTAACATAATCAAGTAAAAATAGCTTTTTAATCCCTCTCCCCCTCCCAATTACTTGTGAAATATCAAAGAAATCAAATTTTATAATTTCTTTGGATATATATTAACAATCATCTAAGAAAATGACATTTAAACTCTTTTAAAAGAGGTAGCTTGCAAACAAGATAATGCAAACGGTACACTCAGTTTCCATCAAAATACAATTTTGTCGGCCTGATAAGTTTGCATCTTACAAAAATAAATATCATGTTAAAAATCATGTTAAAAATCATAAAGAGTTTGTGGAAAATTCAAACATGTTCAGTTCATGGAACAAATCATGTACTTAAAAAATGGTTTTATATTACACAGTCAGTACTTGTGGGGCCAATTGGCTCCCATCAGATGACACACATACGTATACAAGAAAATATAAAATTAAATTATTTAATTTGTTTTTGTTTTAATTGATAAACTTATGTTTCGTTCACAAGCAGTTGCTTTCACTTGCATCGTTGCCTGAAGTTGTTCTCTTGAGTGTACCTTCTCTTAATAGAACGCAAAAAACTAAATATAAAATGTGATCCATGTATGATACACAATTTTGTATAACAAGGACAGAAAATGTGTACATGCAAAGGACGTATTCACTGCAACAGAAATAATAGAAAGAATCGACGGAAATATGTCAAAGCTCAAATGGAACATTCGAGATTAAATCATTGAAACATGAAAACAACGTACGTAACGTGTGTTACACGGGAAGATATTCAACAAACATGGGGACAACCAAATTTCTTTGTGTCGTGTATCGTAACGTTTCATTCAAAATCAAGGACACTAGAACACGCTATCGTCACCCACAATCCAGTTGGCGGATGATGTATGTCATAAATGTTCTTCTGCTCCACAAAGGCAATGGCTGGAATATATTTTAAATTTATAGACTGAATGTATGAGATGCTGTAGCAGATTGTACGATTCTGATAATCTCATGTACTCAGGTTCTCCGATGAATTATTTCTTCCGATAAATATGAAATATTTAACCGTAATGTTCTTCTCAATCCATTATAAAGTTGTGACACAATAAATTGACGACACAGATAAGTACTTCATCATAAAAAAACTTGGCATAATTCCAACAATTTTTTTTTTAAGTTCTGGATTAGCTTTCCAAATCAGTGGATACTAACATTGAAAACTAACCTCTGGTAATCTATCTTCAAATAAAGAAAGACCTCTATTTATCCCAATTATTTCCGATAGAGAATGTGTGGCTGGGAATCATCTTAGCTGAATCGAAAATATACTAGAAAAGTGCCAGATCACATTATTTTACTCTATATTTGAGAGTACGATTGGGACAGAAAAATAAACCGAAAGAGGAACGAGGTACGGATGGATAAGAAAATAAATAACAAATAATGCATTTTTAAATTTTATAAATTGATCATCTTTTTAATTTTTACATTCGTCCCTAAGGAGATACGTTTCCTTAGTATTTCATTGCTTTACTTTGAAGTGGTGAAATTGTTATTGAGAATAAGTATTCAACTTGCTCTCTGATGGAGGAGGGATAAAAAAATATAATAACTACATTTTTATTTCTTACCCTTCGATAGATGTGATACCAATATAGTGAAAGTGAATAAGGGAAAATAAATATCTTCTATTTCAATTCAATGGTTCAATGAACTGGCAAAGAAAGCTGCCTTGATTCAGATCACAATACTTTCCATATTCAATAATCTGAAAACTTGAGAGAAAATAGCGTGAGCACGATAAAACTAGAGAGGAACTTACTACATTTCTGGGCACCCTTTGCCATTAAACGTTTTTCTAATATATAACACATGTTTTGAAAATAAATAAAACCTGCAATGGTGAGAATCAAATTTTAACTTTAATGGTACAATTAAATCTTATAACTAATTTTATGATTAACTATTTAGAGAAAAGCCAGATAGCATCGAGAGTCCCTTCCCTACTTGTCATACTTCATAATTCCCCAAACGAGACCACTTCAAACTTTTTAGGGGGACCACGGCGACCTGCCCTCTCTACACACACGTTAACGAAAAATAAGTACAGTTTACTGTTTATCACTTCATTTGCGGATGGTGAAATCACAAGAAAATTTAAGTCATGATTCGAATGATCCTGGCGTGACTAAGAAAGAACTTTCAAGCGACTACATCGAGTCAGAATCCTCAATAGGTAACCATTGACCAGATCATTTGGGGGAATGTTTAAATACACTGTATTGAACAATTTAATATATTAAAAGCGATTACATTTTGTGACTCATTTAATTCTATAACGCGACAATCTAGAGTAAAGAATGAAACAAGGCAATGAGTATTGATGTGAGTGTATTTGCTGCATGTAAATAATCAACACACACAGATTATTTTATAAAGTTTTTCAAGTATTTCAAGGAATTCATTTAGTAAAAACTTAAAAGGATGCATTTAAAATCGAAGGTTTGCTTACGGGACCATGTTGAACGTTTGGTGGTATGCCCTTTCAGCAGTGACAATCAGTGTCAGCAGATACTACATGGCGTTATCGCAGAATTTCATTATGTACTTTCTTACTGTATGTAAATTTGTCCCATCGAGTGTTAGGGCTTGAAATTATTCACTCACAACCAAATTTAGTGGTAAGGGAACAGATTTTTAAATGTGCCTGAATTTAATATAAGGTTTGTGTTTATATCATTTAAACTAAAAAAAATATACTGTTAATGAAGTAATGGAAAGCAGCGAGCAGAGATTTTGCTGTTTTGTACGACGCTACTTTGTACAAAGCAAATCGACTCCTGTCAACAATGAAAACGCTAGTTCCCAAATAATTTAAAAAAGAAGAAATACTTATATTGTAAGAAATATGTTTTGAATTTCTATTATATAATTGAAGGATAATTGTTATTTGTATTAGAGGATACAAAGCTTATTAGGGAATCATTTTCGTCTGTGATCTTCAGCAGACGAGCCCAAACCCCCATTTAGCTCGTTGTAGTCTCGACCCCGAAGAGCTGACACTAGAAGTGGTCTCTCAACGCGAATCAAAGCCCTCCTCTAGAAATCAGCCCTGACGGGTCAGATGGGCGCCTGGAGTTCCCGCAGGCGCGTTGCCAGGGGGCGCTGTCGCCCAGCGCCTAGAGTGCGGCGTGAGGAGCGGGAGGGGGGCGCTGCGGTCAAAGCGCGATTGCTCCGCCTCCCCCTCCCCCTTCCTCCCACCCCTGCCCACCCCCTCGCGCTCAGTCACCGCCGCCGCCGCCGCCACGTCGATCGCCCGCGAAGCGTTTGTCGGAATTACGCGACCCCTAATGAGGGTGGCGTCTCGCCGGCATTCACGAGGACTAATTAGGAAAGCGCTCGTTACTTCATTAACGCGCCGCGCGGATATCGGCCCACGATCCGGCCGCCCTCGCCCACGCCCGCCGCCGCCTCCGCCGCCGCCGAGGTCGTAAATACACAGGGTGGCCGTGAAAGACGAGTTCCACTGTAATATTTTGATTACACCGTAACACGCGTCAGAGGAAAAGGAGAGATGGTGTAAGTTTTCCTAACATTCACTTAACGTAATAACTTCCTCTAAAATCTGTGAACTCAAAATTAAAATAATAATAATAATAATAATAATAATAATAATAATAATAATACTATAACAATAATATTAACAATAGTGACAATTTGTTTATGTGGTAAGGTTTAGGCCACCGCTCACGTCAGCTCCTGAGCCCAACCACACAGAAACCTATCAGATTTTCAGCAGGAATTCTTAGGTTTGACTTCTTATGTTTTCAGAAGAATGGCATATGTTTGATCAATAATGTTCCGGAGAAAATACGCAGAAAGTTAATCTAGAATTGTGTTTTTACTGTTGTTTTGAATATATGAAATTTAATATTATTGCGCAAGATTATTAGTTATCTTGCGAAATTTCTTGTGTCTTGCGTCTCTTACGTCCTTTCAGCGTGAAGTGAATTGTATACTATGAATGTCAAATTAATATTGACCAAATGCATTCAAATCTACTAACTTTATTCAACTCAACTTGACGTCAATGCAAGAATATAATTCGAAAGAAGAATTGTTAATCAGTTTGAATTAATTTTAAATAGCAAAACCAGAGAATTACCTGAAAACAATGAAGTTAATTGAAAGAATGAAGCCTCCTCTGATTACCTATGTGAAGAACTATTTAACGCAATGCACTGCAATGCAATCAGCTGTTTACATGCTATGGAAATTTAATCAATAAATATGTAGTAAGGATATCTTATTTCCTCACCGCATAAAATACCGGCAACGATTTCCCAATCACGCGATTCGTATAACCATAATAAAATATTAAACCTAGCCAGGCCTTTGACGAACACCCGGTACAACGTCCATCAGAATGAGGCTGCATAAAGACATGCAAATTAAATGTATATATAAAGCGATGCGCCCCACTTTTAGAAAAAGGGGGTGGTGGCCAGGGTGGACACGGGGGAAATCGCGTGGAGGGACAGACAAACTGAAGAGAGAGAGACAGAGACAGAGAGAGAGGGAGAGAGACAGAGAGAGGAAGAGAGGGAGAGAGACAGAGAGGGAGAGAGACAGAGAGAGGAAGAGAGGGAGAGAGACAGAGAGGGAGAGAGAGAGAGGGAGAGAGACAGAGAGAGGGAGAGAGACAGAGAGAGAGGGAGAGAGGGAGAGAGACAGAGAGAGGTAGAGAGAGGGAGAGAGAGGGAGAGAGAGATAGGGGAGGGAGGTAGAGAAAGATGTGAGACGAGAGGAAGAGACAGAGCGAGGGAAGGGAAAAAGCCGAATAACAAAATAACGAGGCTGCTTTTGGAACCCCGTCGGTGCCACGGCGGTGTGTCATTGTATATTTATCGCTCGCAAAAAGCTGCCGGAGCTTTAGAGGCGGCGCGACCGGGAGCAGCCGTTTCAGGTAAACAGGCGTGCCAACGAGCGAGAGGGCGGGGCGGGGTGGGGCGCGGCGGGGCTGGCTCCAGCCAGCCCCCGGCAAAGCGCTCCGAAGGTGGATAACGCAGGGATGAACCGGGATGCAAAATGAAGCACAGGCGGGACGGCAGGGAAGTAGTGTAGTGACAATGGCCGAGGGGGGAAGTAGAAGAAAGGAAAATTATAAAATGGATATTAACATAGGTAAGGGACGGGCAGTATGAACATTGAGTGGGGAGAAAAGGGTAGCGGAACGATAAACAACACGCAGTTCAGTAAGTAGATGAAAATAATGATGGCGGAGATGGGGAAGCGAGGACGGGAATGCGGACGAGGAGTGAAGACGGAGAGTGAGGGCGGGGAGAGAGACAAGCGCGTGAACGGAGAACAGGGAGTGAGGACGAGAATCGAGAGCGAGGACGGGGAGTGATGATGAATAACAACTGAAAGTGTGTGGAGCAAGAACGGACAGCGAAGAGGAATGAGGAAGGCGAGTGAGGACGGGTTGCGGGTGACGGGAGTGCTAAGGGTTGGTGCCAGAGACAAGAAGAAAGGTCCAGAAGCAAGAACAGAGAGCGAGGATGGAGAGCAAAAACATGGAATGAGGGCGGACAGCGAGGATAGAGAGTGGGAGAGTGAGAACGAGGAGAGCGGCAAGTGAGGTCGGGTTGTTGTGTCGTGGAGCAATGAGGGAGTGTGAAGCGAGGACGGGGCAACGGGAAGCGAGGGCGGCCGCACAGGCGGGGACGGCGCGCCGAATGAGGTGGAAGGGGCGGGCGGGGGCGGCACAGGACGAGCCCCGCCGCCGCCGCCGGCCGGATCGATGGAAGTAATACCCAGCTCCCACGACGTCCATAAATAAAACCCATTTCCTGAAGGCATGATTTATTCCTGTCGGAAACTTCAACTTAGCGACCCGTGGATTACACGGGAGATAATTTTCGAGTCTGCGGAAGAACCGACGGGTAGCGTCCTGCGCGGCCCCGCGGGCACGCTGGGCGGGGCGGGGAGAGCGCCGGGGCGGGGAGGCAGGAGGGTGAGAGGGTTGGGCGGGGAGTCTCATTTCCCCTCCCGAGGGCCGGAACGCTCTCGGCCGCGTTGCGGATTAGCAATCGGCAACTGGGAAATGACGTGCAGGAATGCCAACTGCGATTGAAGCCGACGGAGGAGAAGGCGGTGAAGATAGGGGAAGAGAGACTATAAACAAGTGATTGCCCCAAAGACATATTTATTGTCGTTCAACTGAAAAATGTGAAATGAGATGCTGATATGGCTTTTTGTACGGAAACAGTTCCGATATTATCTGGAATTACGTCTCGCATTAATTTAACAAAGCAAAAATAGTTGGCAATTTCTGTTGAGGTTTGCGCAATCAGACACTTGTTAGAGAATACTTTGAATTGCACAATCAATTCTAATTTTCTTCCACGACTTATCATTCGGCATAAATATGAGTTGAGATAAACAGCAAATGGTCGTGATCTAGAAAGCCAAAACAATATATTCGCAAGAAACCTGGGTCATACCAATGTATCTAATGCATTTGGTTCATATTAAATCATACTAATGCATCCTGGTTTGTATCAAATCACCAATTACAAAATGAATTGAACCTCGATCCCATTATTTATCACAATGCTTACCTGTCCTGTGCTTAACTTCTTCTCCAATATTCATCACATCTAAAATTTATCTTGAGTCAATCTTTGTAATAACCCGGTTCATCCTACTCGCATCACAAATAAATACCTATTTCATTTCTTCTGTAAAATATTTTCAGATCTAGAACTGAAAGCGAACCTATGCGGTGCCATCATGGTTACCTCAACCTTTGTAGTATTAATGTAAGTGAAGCCTTCTAAACATATGTATAATTCTGTAAAACTGATCTTTGTACAAAAAAAAATCAAATCATAAATTAAAAAAGGCTTAGTATCTCTATGACGTTACTGCAGTGCCTCTAACCCGGAGGTTGTAGGATTCGAGTCCCGAAGATGACAGGATTTGCAACATTGGCCCTTTTTCAATTGCTAGGGCGAATCAGCCGCTGTCTGGAGAATTCTAGAGGTCGGCTGCACTGATCGATAGTTTTCAGTAGTTTCGCCGATCAACACCAGGTGAATGCTTGTGCAGTACCCAACAAATGAGCCACGGACCGCGCGATACCTTTCCTTCCTCTTCCTTGCCCTATCCTCACCCCTTACCCTCACTTCCACTTCCATGCACTACATTATCGCCAGGGAAGGATCCAGCCTTTTTTACACACACACACACACACACATACACACACACACACACACACATACACACACACACACACACACACACACACACACACACACACACATATATATATATATATATATATATATGTGTGTGTGTGTGTGTGTGTGTGTGTGTGTGTGTGTGTGTGTGTGTGTGAGGGGCGGGAGCATATAGATTGTTGGGGGTCGTCTGTAAATTACGCAACACCAATCACGGGAGAGGGGGTTTGAGGCAGCGTTACACTGCGTTACATGGGGGTAGGGAAAGTCGGCTTAAAGTTACATTGCACTATGTTTTTCAACATTTGCTCAAATAATTCCTTTTTTCAGCCTTATACTACAACATTAAAATATTAAATAATTATGTTTTAAAAATTAAATAAATTAAAGTGATAATGTGTGAACTGTAACAAATTGAAATGTTTTTTTATTATTTTTTATTGAATATCTAAGATTACGAAGAAAACATTCAAAGCTGATCTATATTCTAGAATTCAAATAAATTGACACAGTACACACTCTTCATGCGACATCCACGAGGGCGTGTGAACGGCTTTGTTGTCAATCATTTTCGCATTCCTCCTCTGCATTCCTCCTTCACTATTTTTTATGCTTATTATCTTGGATTATGAACATGAAAGCGACAATTTGAACAAAACAATAACAACAAAATGTATTCTGATACGACGAAACAATTTAGGCCGTTCGAATCAGTTACCTATTCATGTCTCTGCTTTTATGCAATGAAATAATCATTGAAGTGTCATAAAAGTAACGTGTGTTCCTTATATGAGAGAACATAAAAAATATTTTAGAGTTCATTTTTATCTTCAGAACAATGAAAGTAACGTCTTTAGTTTAAGAAGTGGCAAATAAGGTTGTTCGTTCACGCCAGTCAACGAGGTATTCGTCATATTTACGAAATGGTTGTAGGTAAAGTTGTGGATTAGTTTCAAACAGGATAGAAGCTGAACCCCGAATATCGCCAATTTCAAATTGTATAAAATATGATATCTAGTGTGATCATGTTTGAGCAAAAATATATTCGTTAGACCATTCTCCAAAACAGAAAACAAAATTTGGCCAATCATAAAAAATTTCAAATGACGAAATGTGAAACACGAATTAAAAGTAGATAATTGTTTGACATTACATGATAAAATATTTGACGATAAAATTATTTTGTCTGATTTTGAAACAATAAAAAGTTGTAAACATTTCTTTCTGAAAACATTAGTTATCAGTTAAGGCTAGTTTTGAATTTAGATGTAATCAATCAATAAAATATTTATTCTCAGATTTTGTACGATCGCAAAAGATTGAATGTATTTCGAAGTTTACACTTCAATACAATGTATTTGTCAGATTCTTCAAAAATATATTGTTACTTTTCCCAAACGTCTTACGTAGTGCAGAGAAAGTATGCGAATTTACGACAGAAAAACTCGTAATGTGGGCTCCTCATACCGGAAAACTGTTTTTCGTTTGTCTTTCTGGCGGTCTCCGTCCGTCTGTGGCGAAGAACACCAGAAGGTAAAGTGTACGGAGGATTTTCATCAAAATCGATATTCCCCGACCGATCTGGCTGGGACGGCTCCTTGCAGTCTTGCAGATATTTTGTTTTGAGGAACAATTTAACACCATGCGCCAAAGGCATTTTTAAAATTTTCTGAAAATTATTCTATTTTTTTTTGTTTAAATGGTCACTTCGAATAGAGCAAAGTACGCTTACAAAAATGGCATAGACCCGTTTTTTGATGTATTTTTTGAATTTTCGAAAGTTGCAAATCGCTGAAACATTTTTACAAACTTACAAATCTTTAAACTTGTTTATAATAAAATCTGCTCTTAAACAATAAATATATTGAAATAAGATTATGTGCATTTTTTAAAACAAGAGTTGTTTTCCCGTAACGTTTTGTGAAACGCAGGCAATTTTTAAACAATTATGTTCTCAAAAAATGCTCTAAATGTTTTTAAACACTTTTGACTTGGATAGCACGAAGTACTGATCTATTTAATTATTATTGTAAATTTTATTTACATGTTTGTTGCAACTATGGATGCTGGACCGCCGCATCCAAAACCAATTTTTTCAAAAACCAAACCATCCAAAACAAAATTCTTATGAACAATCACTAAAACACCCTGTTTTATCGCAAACTTCCAGCTTACCAATATCACACCCACCACAGTAGATTTATCTTACTTCTTCCTCAAATTCTACCGGAAAATATTGCGAATACCATCAGCTCTACACTTCAACACCTCAGAAAAAAATCGTCGGAAACTTATAAAGCGAAAAATGGCCAGGGAATTCATCTTAAAATGACTAACATAGATTAACCTTTAGCAGTGTGTTTTTGTTTTTGGGATGTTTTCCCCAGATTAAAAATCGTTTATTATAATTATGATAATTACCAATATATGAGTTGTACACGGCTGCTGAAAACTCCTGGCCAAGCGAAAATAAAACAGAATGTTAATGTGGGAGGTAGATTAGTTGAGAGGCTTTCAAGTTAAAATCTCGAATTGAGAAAAATGTCAAGAGTCAGAATATTCCGCCTACAAAAATGACCACTGCAAGACATTCGGAAAATAAAATGTCTGATACAATACGTCCAAGGACAAAAAATACCCAAAATATTTCTATACAGATTAAAATAACGAGATGCAATAATACTGTGAAACAACAAAATAATTATTTAATCATAAAAATAGTATATGGAGGTTTCTGCAGCGTATAAGAGAAACAAATCTTACAGAAATAAAGCATTGTAGCTCAAATGCAATTAGACTATGGAAACAGCCCCGCTCTACATAATGAAAAATCTTTGTATAAATTATACAGAATATATTACCAACCGAAGAAGAAGGAAAAGTACAACTTGGAGGTGGGTTAAAAGACGGTATAATATCACAAGTTATGTACGTAGTTTATCATATAGTTTATAACGTCGGTTATTCGCAGAAGGAAAAACTTGACTAAAACATTACTATAAACGTTTTTTCTATTTTCAAACCTAATATAATCTAAACAAATAATAAATTCAATGCAATGACAACAAATGAATTCTGTGTTTTTTACGCTGGACATTGCTTTCAATGGACATTTGTCATATTTCATTATTACACGTCGACAATCGATAAAGAGAACTTTTTCATTGAACATTTTAACTTCAATCCTAAAAGCCATCCCAAGCTAAGACAGTCTTAAAAATGATAAAGGAAATGCAGAATCCTTTTATAGATAAAGAATCATTGTCTGATAAAATATATATTGCAGTTGGAGAAAAATCGGCTACAGCATTTTGGAGGAAGAAAAGAGAAGAAAAAAAAACAAAACAAAAAAAATAACGGAATGTAACATTGAAGTATACAAACTTGCTTTGAGTCAATAAGTTTTTCTAACAACTCGTAAGGACATTCCTTTGAAATGGTTCCTTGCAATTAAAATACAATAATGTGAATGCAAGTACTTTGTTATTGACCTCTTCTTTGTTCAATGTTCCCCGGAAACAGTCTTCTTTGTGTACCCTAATTTTTCCAGCGAAGAATTATCGCTCGGCACAGTTCTCCTAACACTCTGACGTGTAAGTTATTCTCGGAAAATCTGATAGTACCAATATAATTATAAATAAACTGGCTTCCACACAGGCCTGAACTTTATTCAATTAAATATAGATATAATTGGAAACTGGTTGTAGCTGAGTTCTTATTCATGCCAACAATTCATTTCAGGTTTATTGCTACTTCTGCGACTGTTCTTGGACACCTAATATCCCGAAAGTATTCAACAGAACTTCATAGCTACGAACTAATTCCTTGTTTGAGACAGAGAGAGAAATCTGGAGTGTTTCATATAGACACTACATGAAGATTTGAATCAACGCTTTTTAAAATGAACGAAAAAAAGTGAACGATGAAAGGAAGAATTTAAATTTAAGGCAAATAATTTGTTCGTTATTTACGAAAAAGTCTAAAAAAATTTTCATTCTTTTATCAATTAAAACCAATTTTAACTGTAATTATTCCGTTAGTTATTCAATTGATGTTAATAAAACAATTATTGACAATTAAACATCATCAAACATGTACTACAAAGACTATAAATAAAATACATAGCTAGTTGTACCGCGAGAACTAGGTGACGTGGATAACTTCGAAGGCAACATATTTGTAGATAACTTATAGATACGTAAAATATTTTTCGAAGCAAACAAATATCTGAACTTTTCGATTTAAAAATTTTTTGTGGGAGAGTTTTCTGAAAATGCTATGTGATGAATAAAAAAGAGATATTAGAAAAATAGTTTTCTCTCGAATAAATTTATTACTTTTACGAACTTTGGTGCTCAGAACGGTAAATTTCTAGTAATTTAATGATTCCTTATTTTACGTGGCGAGACTCAGGCCATTAAACTTGCCCTGCCGTGTGACCACGCAAATCTCGCTATGCTGCTTACATCACCTAGCGGAGAAAGAAGGCATCACTCGGGCGACGAAACAGGCGATTTCAATTTAGCTCAGATTGTTTTATTTAATAATAATAATAATAATAATAATAATAATAATAATAATAATAATAATAATAATAATAATAATAATAATGTCTTTATTAATGGCGAGGCTCAGGCCACAGGGCCTGCTCTTCCGCCTAACCCCTAAATTTACATACATTTAGAGTAGTAACATTTTAAGAGGGGAGGACAAGCTGTACATTTACGTCTGGGAGAACAAATCTAGGGACCATCCCGGCATACGCCTTAAGCGATTGAGTAAACCCAGAAAAACCTCAATCAGGATGGCGGCTTAGGGCCGAACATTAATAGAACTGAGTATGTTATACTGAGTAGTGAAAGGGAAGTTTCGTGAAAGAGAAAAGAAAAGACGTACAGGCGAAGGGGTCAAAAAGTATAAATGATAAAGTTTGTGAGGGAGAGGGAAGAGAAAAAAAGCGAAGAAAAGGACGAAGAAGAAGTAGGCGAAAAAAGTGAAGTTATTTGAGGAACGTTACAGAAAGCTACGTTTAGTTTACAGTAGCACTTTACATAAATATACAATAATTTTTACACCAGAGAAGCACAATACACTATAAGCTAATAACAACAGTAATTTTAAACACAATACTGGCAGTATTAAGGAACAATACAAATAGTGCGGGGTTCCCCTTTGAAATTAGGCGTACGAAGGATTTTTCCGTCCCTAAAAATCTGCGGCTTCGATTGAACCCGCAAACTCCGGTATTACAGCCCGATCGGTAACCGTTGTACCACTGAAGCTAGAACAGTACAGTACAGTACAGTGAATGAGTACGGCTTGAGCGGTCTGGCGGATCCACTGTTCTCACGGTCGTACGTGTGCAAATCAGGCACACATCACTTACAGCTTGCAGGAACTGGCCGGCGCCAGGGCAGTTGAGGGGGTTCCGCAGGGCATTGCATGGCGACGCACAGTGGCTTTCGGAGGAGAACGCTCGCCAGAGGAGATCCACGCCGCCCCGCCTGCACTATCTCGCCGCTCTCTCCCGTAGCTTCTCGCACCCTCCCGCACCTCTCTACTCATCCTCTACGTTTCTGCCCCGCCCACTTCGCAGTGTGCAAAGGCCATTGAGCCCGCCACACCCACCTCGCTCCCCGCTCCCTTCCCACCCATCTTGTGCTACTACACCACAACCCCGACCCACCTTACCCACCCCCATCCTTACATCACACTTCGCACTCTCCCCGCTCCACAACCCTCCGCCTGGCTCCGTTCGCTCAGGTTCATCCGCCTCCCGCGTTTCACCCACCCCAACCACCCCTTCCACCACTATCCGCCCAGCTTCATCCTTCCATCTTTCGCATCCAGTCTCACTCCGTCTTGCATGCCCCCAAATTGCTCTGTTCTAACTTTGCACTTACCGCTTCATCCACTGAGCTACCTTTGCTTCTACTTCCTGCCCGCCCCTAGATCGCTTCGTAATCCGCCCTGCACTATCTATTGCCTCACCCACGTGGCTCCTTCCTATCATCTTTGCAAGCCCTCGCTCTACCTCCCATCCCCAGTCCGCCATTACCTCCTTCCGCCTCAACTGTCCCATCCACATCACTCCAACCCATACAACCGCTCTCGCTCCGCTGGTCACCCCCCCCCATACCCTCCCGGTTCTATTAACCACATACCACCCGCCCTGCTCTGTCCTTGCCTCTATTGACTCCCTAACATTAGCTCCTTCCTATCCTCTTCCCAGCCCTCCTGGCTCTATATCCCTTCCCCAATCCGCCCGGTCCTCCCCTGGCCTCGGCTGTCCCACCCACCTCGCTCCACCGGCCCGTCTCACTGCGCTCGTCACACTCGCTCCTGCCCTGCCCGCTCTATTAACCCCATACCACCCGCCCTGCCCAATCTTTATCTCTATTGACTCACTAACATTAGAACCTTCCTATCATCTTTTCCAGCCCTCCTCGCTCTACATCCCTTCCCCAATCCGCCCTGTCCTCTCTTGGCCTCGGCTGTCCCACCCACTTCTCTCCACCCACCTCGCTCCACCGGCCCGTCTCGCTGCGCTCGTCACACCCGCTCCTGCCCTCCCTGCTCTATTAACCCCATACCACCCGGCCTGCCCGCTTCCCGCGGTCCTTCCCGCCCCGCCGCCTCCCCCTGCGGGCCTCGCCGCAACTGCCAAAGGTTCCCAGGCCAGTGTTTGTGTTTTTCGCCGATGCGCAATTTGCGCGCGCGGCCATGTTCGCCCGCATCCGCCCGCGAGCGAGCGCTTTTCATTATTCCCTTGTTTTATTATCCCGTAAAGTGCACAAAATTAATAAAATAATTATTTTTTGAAGTGGCTTGTTTTGATGAATGTGCGCGCAGCCTAGAGGTTTGAAATGCAATACAGTTTCCGCGGTTGCTAGCAGGGCGCCCATGTGGTTTCCATCCGCGAATGTGATGCTGGATGCGTATATGTATGAGGGAGGGGAGGGGCCGGGATGCAGGGGAGGAGGAACGAGTAAGAGAGGGAAAGCGTTGGCGAGTAGTAGAGAAAAATACAGTCGTGGGTTATTAGACAGATTGAGATGACGAGCGAAAAATGAAGGAAAAATATGGATGTAAAAGTTCAGATGAAGGAAGGAAAGAAAAATAATGTAAAGCAAAAATATTGAAGTCAGTACATCAAAGAGCCTGCTTCACGAAAGGCACTCGGTTGTGTATTTCGGTAGCCAATTTGCTTAAAAAGTTGTGTATTTCTATAGCCAATTTTCCAATACTGTTTAAAAAATAACTTATTCAGTGATTTTATTTAATAAATTACGGAATAAAATCGAAGTAAATTAATAATACATTACTACAGAAAGAATATTCTGAAATATCAGAATTAAACTATAAGAGAGTTAAATGATACCTTGTAAACTCGCTGCTACTAACTCGCAAAGTATATATATATATATATATATATATATATATATATATATATATATATATGTGTATATATATATATATACACATATATACACATACATACATACATACATACATACACACACAATTGCTAAAATGAAACATCTTGACATACGCAGCACATTCTGAATAATTCTCAAGAATGGTCTTGAGAATGATTTTTCCCACTTTTTATTCGAATGCCTTTATTTAAACATCTCAAAGTGCGGAGATGATAAATCAGGCACCTGGATATGGATTAATGTTGTCCCTGGTATGAACATTTATAGTTTTCCAGTCCGGGACATCGAATTACCCGGGGGAAACAATCACTCTACATCTCCCCCCTGTCAATTTGAGCCTGATCTGAATGCACACCTCTTGCTCCGGCTCATCCCTTGTTCGGTGCTGTCTGGGCAAGGGCGGGTCGCACCATGCAGAGTAGACCTGTGAAACCGCACCCGCACCACCTGTTTGGCCGCCAGGGAAGCCCCGTGCGCCTGTGAGAATTGTTTGACTCCACTCTCATGTCCCCTCCAAATCCAGAAAAGGAGCACAACATGCTGAAGTGGGGAATGTAAGAGCAGAATAATCTATGAATGATGAATTTTTACGAATACTCGTTTCCCGGATGTTTTCTATGAAACAAACAAGATTTGAATTTTGTTTATTTACTTATTACTTCATTTCATGTTTATTTTGTTTTTAAATTCTGCCTTTTTGCGGAGTGATAGGAATTTGTTTGAATGACAAAATTTTTGCCTTCTTTCGTATTGTGTTATATTTAATTAAATCACTGTTTTTTTTTAAAAAAAATAATGTGAGAAAATAGCAAGCGTCCCATAGGGGCAGACAGCTCTTTTAACAGTCGAGAATCGTTGTCTGTAAACTTCCAAACCAGAACGTAGAAAGTTAATGCACTAACAGCACATTAACACACGATTTTAAAACCAAGGTGTTTATGATTCAAATTTTTAATTTTACTCTCCAATGACAATTTTCAAATATGACAATTGTAGTATTTCATTGTAATGGACGATTTCTTTGTTTCAATAAAGCAAACGGGAGTTAACGTAGCTTTTGGGGCCGTTACTGTCAACCGGCGAGAAGTCAGCTTAGACTTCTCAAGAAAGTGCTAGAGGCCAGTGACCGACACTCCTGAGCAGTTCATACAACAGTTGAGGTGGGGCGTCAAATGCTGTGTCTATTCGTATCGTATATGTAGGGTATATATGATTGTCAGATCCGGTGCCGATCGTCATGATGACTTGAGGGGTTTCCTCAACCAGGCATCTCCCGCCAGCGAGACACCGTCCTAGCCGGGACAGGCTTGAAACTCCCGACTGGTCTCCCGACATGTGTCATGATGTCAGGGGCGGATTAATATTTTTGCCGCCTGTAGGCACATCAAATTTGCCGCCCCCTGTTTAAAATTAATGTTACATTTCAAATTGTAACGTTTCAGTAACAATTCCTCATTAATTTAAACGTTTTAACTTTAAAAATAACATTATATTTTGGACATTGTTTTCATAAATTAAATATTTTTTTGGACGTTTCAACACTGAAACGTTAACATTAAAAGGAAACTAAAACATGACAACTAGAATTGCAACATGTTTTCTTGCGTCAACGGGCCTTAGTTTCAGATTCATATACTTCTGAAATCATAAGGTATACTCTAATGAAGTAGACAAATAAATAGCTTGTATTAAATATTAATATGATATTTTTAAAATAAAAATATGATTTATGCTGTTATAGTTTTTAGAGAACCTAAATTTGTTTTAGAAAATATCAAGAAAATTTTGCGCCTTTGAAAATTTGCCGCCGTAGGCACGTGCCTACTGTGCCTATGCGTAAATCCACCTCTGGATGTAGTGTAAGCAAGTGTAAGTGCAAGTAAGGGGTGATGGCAGGACAAGGAAATGGAAGGAAAGATGGCGCGCGTGGCCCTTATTGGTAGGGTACTTCTCCGGCATTCGGCTGGGGTTGATTGGAGAAACCACGGATCAGAGATGCAGATTGCTACAATTCTCCTACAGCCAACAGTTGAATTCGACCTAGCTCTCTAGGTCGCTACCGTCAGGACTCGAACCCTAGGACTTCTCGGACAGAGGTACTGCAGTGTCATCGATTGATGACCTGAACCACACCTGCTGTAGAGGTTTAACAAGCCTGCATGGAAAAAGTTTACAGACACAGGATACGAGCACCGCGAACCCCTATCAAGAAAATGAACCAACTAGTTTCGTTCGTGATAGTTGTACTCAACAGGTTGTGATCACATTCGTTTATGATAACGTTAACGGGCAAAATTATCTCATACCTCGAGCGTGTGTGTAGGTCCCTTTAAAGCTAGGCACCAACGTGGAAACCTCGCTTGACTTGTCTGTTGTAAATCTGTTGCCCTGCTACCTGCTTCATTGTTCACACATTTGGAAACAATGTTGCGATATGAGACTGACAAACAGCACAAGCCTGGCTAGCGGCCGTGTCTTGCATGTGTATAGAGCCTTAAGATGAGAGCGAAGAAAAATGTAGTAGAGTGCATTCCTTAATCGACGTTTTTCAAGAGTTTGATGTTGTTATAACGTTCACACCTGTCACATCTCCCTCCTGCCGCAAACACACAAAAAATATCTACGACTAGTTTGAGATATTTTGATTTTCAGAATAGAAGTGTGGTGAATGAAAGATTTAATGGCCGGTTTAGTAAGGCCAAACATGTACATAAACGTCCTGCAATTACATACCGTAAACACGTACCGTATGTACTTAAATACAGCTGCTTACATTAACACGAGTTAAGTTTCTCCGTAACGAGCGTGTTCATACTAGGTACACTTTCCCAATTATATGTATTATATAAGCATTAAGTAAGCTATGAATTTAGATTATAACTGATAAAATCGATTTCAGTGGCATAATTTAATACGTTTAAGGGAATGACGCTTCAACCGGCCAATCGTTTTCTGGAATGAGTACCGGTTCCGAGGTGGCCTGTATTCGGGTACAAGCAGAAGGATAAGTGTCTGTTGAGGAGATGGGGAGGAGGAAGCAATGTTGGAGTGTACAAGAGGAGTGAGGACTGAGGGTGCGCATGTACAGCTAGTGGCGGTACAGAATATATGCACGTATGTGTGGGTGGAGGGTGGCAATATTAATACACGCGTGCAGGGGGGTACTGCGCACCACCCTCGCCCCACTTCCTCCCCTTCCGCCCTTCTCCATTAGCCCTTCGCTCCCCTCCCTCTCCACTCTCTGCTCACCATGCTTTGAACTCCACCCTTCGCCTTCTGCCAATTTCCCCGCCTCTCTCTCTTCGACCTCCTTTCTCCGCCCTTTATTCCCTCTGCCCTTCGTCTTTCACTTTTCGCCCTCAGGTCTTCAGCCTCGGTTCTCCGCCTTCACCCTCCACCTTCCTTCTTTCGTCATCCGTTCTCCATCTCTCTTTAATCTTCGTCCTCCCCATTACACACTTGGCCTTCCACCCTTCGCTCCGAACCCTCCACCCGCACCCTGTGCCCTCCGCCATTCGTCCTCTCTTTCGCCTTGTGCATTCCACCTTCTGCCCTTCGCCCTCTGCCCATCGCCCTTCTTCATCTCCCCTTCAACTTTCACCCTTTCCTCTTCACCTTTCGTCCTCCATCATTCGCTCTCCGCTTTCCACCCACTGCCTTCCTTTGCCCTCCACCCTCCACTCCCCGCCCGCGGCAATAGAGCCCTTCTTCCTCTGCCTTCCATCCTTCTCTTTCCTCTTCATCCTCCGCCCTCCACCATTCGCTCTCCGCGTTCCACCCACTTCGCCCTCCACCCTCCATCCCCCCCCCCCCCCCCGGCGGCGATAGAGCCCTTCTTCCTCCGCCTTCCATCCTTCACTCTTTCCTCTGCATCCTCCGTCCTTCACCATTCGCTCTCCGCTTTCCACCCACTGCCCTCCACCCTCCTCTCCTCGCTCGCGGCGATCGAGCGCCCCCTCCGCTTTGAGCGTTGGAGTGGAGCCTCGCCCGTGGTTGCCACTGAAAAATTGTTCATGTGTTTCCGTTATTTTTAACCACTTTAATTGCCCACGGCGGCGAAATATTTTTCCGTGGTAATGTGTCGAATTACCCCGCGATGGAGCTCCGAGCGCGGCCAGTGGAAGTTCAAACAATCGTGTGATAAAATGCGGCTGCTGCGCTTCCATAGTTTTCTCGTTTGTTTCGGTATTGACGTAACTATGACAAGTTTGCAACGAGAGATATGACGCTGACATTCTGAGTGGGAAACCACTATTATCTGAAAGGATCCCCAAACTAACGAAATAAAAATTGCTCGAGTGTATAAAATTCAATTTTCAGAATATTATAACTCACGCTCGACAGGCACAAGTACAATTCTTTTTATCATTCTTTTTTCCAATATTTGGCAATGTGTTACAACGAAATATTTATTTCAGTAGAATATTTCACAAAATATCAGAATTATTGACGAAGAAATATTTTGTTTTATTTAACTATAGTATCTAAGAATAACTGCGTAAATTATCGAACTCTGTTTAATTTTTTAAAATATTTATCATACAAAGGTTTCAAATATAAATATTATTAGATGTAATTAATGCTTTTAATAGATGTAGTGCTGTTCTGCCAGAGATTCGTACTTAATTTACAAGGCTTAGTGGTGAGAATGATTTATCATATCAAATCGAAAATTATATTTTAATAATATTTTCGTAAATTTATCTATTAAACGTATTTTAGTTATTACGATTTGTGATATTAGTCCTAGCTACTAGTTTTCCAGCCTAGTACCGGAGTCTACAATCCATGCGCCACTCACATGCAACGGGATGAGTCCCTCCTCTATGGCCAGAGTTTCGGGTCACTGCCACGACGAAGACAAGAGCCCAACTATGGTTCGGGCGGCTTGGGGTTCCCTTCTCGTGTCTTAACTTTCTACACCTTTAGAATAACGACGTATCACCAGTGAACCAAGGCAACCTGGCGGGTGGTATCAGTTTCCTGCCGGATTTCTATGTGTGGATTCCAGAGCATTCCGAAGAATCTCCTTCACCCGCTTCTGCCCAAAGGTCGATGCGCCGTAGGCCCGAGTGGTGGGTTAGCGGCCGACAATCAGGAGCTTAGCTTTGCCTTCACCTTGGTGCTATCGACGTGAGTACCGCCGTGGAACACAGGGTCCGGGAGACCGTCTACATCTCTTCACCAAAGATCGTGCCCACCTACGCAGAATGGACCTCCCCTGAGGGGATGTGGATATGGACAGTCGAAAAAAGTAACAATTGTCTCCTGAACATTGTTGATGAAAAATATACATACTAGGTTATTATGAGGGTTTCGGTATATTGGCTACATATAGATTCAAATTAACACAGTGAATAGTTTGGAAGAGATCAATTATTTTTTTTGTATGCGTACACTGTAATTCTCACACCCTCCCAAATCAAGCATAAACACTCCGACCTATAATAAAATAACTTAAATGCGTTTTAGAAAATACAACGAAATTTCATTATTACATTTTATTAAAATTTGCCTAATTAACATTTTGCTTTTGTTTTTTATTCTGCGTTTTTATAAAATTCTGTTTGATGGTCGTATCAAATAATCCAAAGGCGACATTTTGTATTGTTTAATAAATTTCATTTTATTTTCTCGCTACTGCTTACGCAGTATAGAGAATGTATTGTAATGCTGCGAAAAAAACGGCGAATTTGAAAGAAAAACTCATACTGCCGAGTCCTGGTAACGAAAAAGTGGTTAAATATAGAAATTATGTAATTAAGTATGTTAATCAGTGGATGTGAAAAATGTAAAAACAATATTTATTTTTTTAAACACGGTCTTAAAACTCGACCACAAAACTACTATTTTTTTTTTTCAATTCATTGAATAATGTAATACATAAGTCATTATTTTGAATCGAAATTCCTCTGATTCCATGTGTACTGTAGAAACAAATGTAACTTTTCTACAAAACTATAATAAGTCTCATTGAAACATAAAATATGGAATTATGTATTGAAAATATAGAAGTGAAAGCTTTTAATGTTCAAATATTACACATTTGTATATTTAAACCTCCAAAACTTCTTGAGCGTCACGAGCAGAAATGGACGATATTTCAGATTCATATTCTGCTGGAGAGAGTTCCTTTGTTGCAAATAAAGAGCTAATGACAAGTACAGAAACAGAAAAAAGTTCTTAGGAATAAATGGTAAAAACTGCGCAGAAATAAAGTAAATTATGTGATCAAAAGTACGATTAAAATTTATTCATTCCAGGTAACAACTTAATGCGAATTCGGAAGACATTTCTGTTACATGGTAACGTACCCACGCGTGTAGAAGTCTAAGTCTAGTCAAAGTACTTAATTATGTCATATTCATCTGGGATTCCTTCGCCTGACGTCTGTAAAATTCAAATTTTTGATGGTTTACTTATATTAGGGCATGTAAAGCAAATGAAAGACTAGAAAACTAATAAGTTTTTACATTTTAAGCAAATTTTAAACGAAAACCTCTGAAAATAAATAAAAAAATACTTCTCTCTTTACACAATTGCGAGAGACTTCTAGTTTACCCACCGATCGCTTCTACTTCTACTGGCAACTTAATCATCCCTTTTATTAAAATACGAATGGCACGAAATATCATGAAACTAAGCTGGGTCATATATCTACACAAACCATATCATTTCAATATTGTACACCTGCGGGTACACAGCAATGGGGAAGCACGGAAAACATTATACTGTATATTATAACTATTTACGAATAACATTATACTATAAGTATTGAAGAATAAGTCCTAAAAAGTTCCCCTCAAAAACCCCGCGACAGCTTCGCCCTCGCAAAAACATGGATTATGTTCCAGTTCATTAAAACTGCCGCGAGAGACCATCCCTTTCTGACAAGCAGCTGCGAGCCGAGTGTCGGGTACGAGCCGGTAAACACGGCAACTGCGAGTGGGCTACGGCTAGAAAGCGGGGAAATCGGACAGCGGGTGCCGGGTGCCGGGGGGTGGAGGCCGGGGGTGGGGGCGTGGCCGGGTGGGGGGAGCACGAGGTCGCGGTCTGCGGCCTCTGACGGCTCAATAAACACAAGCCGCAGCGGAAAAACCGCTCCGATAATTTGTAGAATCGCTCGTTGGGGTCAGACAATCGATCCGCCGATTGCAACATTGCGTGCGCGAGCGCCGCCGTTTCGGAATAAAATATCGCGTTTTAATTGTCTCCGCTCCCCTCCCGCACGCCGCGCTCGCGAAGTAGAGCCCTTTCATCAACAATCATGAATTGGTAAATAATTCGCTCTTATCTGGAAACTTGCATTCGAAATGGCGATGATGCCCTGCCAACAGTGGGTCTAGCGTTAAAGAAGGCATTTTTCGTTTAACGAAACTGCAGATAAACATGCAGCCAAAGCATTTTTTCTGAGAGTGAGGTGTACGGTACGTAATCCGAAACATTGTGTTCCAACTTGAACATTTCGTTTATACCCTAATCAGACCAGAATCCATTATTTAAAATTTCCGGATCTAGGTTATGTAAATCTCGGATGTAAATTATTTTTACCAGACTTCGCAAAACAAGAAGTGTGTATAGTTTTCTTCAGGATCCTGTATTTTATTTCCTGCCTTGCTTACATTTGAACGAATAAAAAAAGATGTTCAAAGAATTTATCTACTTTTATCATGAGTCTAATTCCGGGAAGCAAATATGAATGCTTTGCTCATACTGCATTCAAAAGAACTGTTACAGATAAAGTGCGCTTTTGTGGGGATACTAAAAAGCTATGTTTTTTAAAGAACGTTTTTATATTGTCTAATGAGAGGTTTGTTATAAAGAGCTCAGTAATGTAATAAGAAGAATAGAACATGACCTATAAGAAATGTTTAAAAGCAGCCACTTGAGTGCAATTCCAGCAATTGCAGCTCACTCAACAGTGAATGAGCGTCTTTTAAAGCAATCAATTCCTTATCTCTAGGCTGCGCAATTATCTCGTTGTCAATTGCCCCGACGCATTGCGAGTCGCCAGTCTACACCTTGCGAACCTCATGTAGCCGGGCGTGACTTCGTTTAACAATGAATCCAATGGAATTTAATACAGTCGTGAATTCGGAAACGCGCTCGTGCAGAGAACTGCAGCTACTTGGCCTTCCAGCGAAGTTCGAGGCGCAACTCCGGAAGCGGCCGCTTGGAGGCCATGAGCAGCGAGAGACTGGGGTGGGGACGAGTTGGAGAACTAGCAGAGGGGAAGGGGGAGAAGAAGACGGAGAGAGAATGGGTGAGGTGAGAGTGAGAATGATGAGGATAGGCGATGGGATGGAGAGGGAGAGAGAAGGGTGTGAAGAAGAGTGGAGGGGTTGGATTGATTGATTGCTTATTCCGGGCAGGTCAACGGCGTAAGTCAATAGTCCCGTAAGTGTAGTGTATGCTTTTATTGCCGGATGTGGCAGTGATCATCCCCGGCTGGATATCCGGCGCAAACGTATGTCGACTTATGAACATTTTGCCCCAACCAGGTGTCCACCAGCGACACCCCAGCTCTATGCCCTCGACTGTTTTCCCGACAAATATGGCAATGCAGTGCATGCGAGTGTGTTGTTGTAAATAAGAAGTGAGTACAGGGTAAGGAAAGATTCCGCGCGGTCCGTGGCCCGTTTGTTGCGATACCGCTCCAGAATTCGTCTGAAATTGATCGGAGAAATCATTGAAAACTGCCGATCGGAGCAGGCGGCCGTTAGAATTCTCCGCACAGCGGCTGAATTCGACCAAGATATGCAGCTAGTGTACACAATCCTGCCACAGTCGAGACTCGAAACCTACGACCTCCCGGTCAAAGGCACTGCAGTGGCATCTCTTGATATCCTGAGCCACCTAAGCCGGTAGGAGGGGATGGAGAATGGGAGGTGTGAAGATAGGAAAGAGTAGAGAGAGTGCAGAGAATGGTGAGAAGAGGAAGGAAGGAAGAGGGTGGAGAGAGGATGGGAAGGGTGCAGAAGGGAGAGACACAGAGGACTAGGGTGGGGGAGAGGAGCGAAGAAGAAAAGGCAGGAGTGGGAGGTTACGTCGGTTCAGATGGAGAGGAGGATAAGAGAGAAGGGGCAAGGGAAGAGAAAAAAGAGTAAAGGGGAGTGGCGCGGTAGGGAAGGGGGAAGAGTGGAGTGGTAGGCGGGTTCAGAGTCAGCGAGGATAGGGAAGAGGAAGGAGGAGCAGAGGGAGAGGGGACGGAGGAGAGGGCAGAGGATGGGAGGAGTGAGAGGGCTAGGTGGGTTCAGAGAGAGGAGGAGGAGGAGGATGAGAGCGAAGAGGAAGGAAGAGGGGAGGGAGAGGGGAGGGAGGAGAGGGCAAGGATGGGTGGAATGGAAGGGGTAGGTGGGTTCAGAGGGAGGAGGAGGAGGATTTGAGCGAAGAGGAGAGGGAGAGAGGGCGGGAAAGCATGGAGGAGAGGCCAGTGTACGGAAGGCGGAGAACAGAGGGGGTGGGAGGGGGCGGGGTAGGCGCCAGGCGCCGGCTGCGCGCGGAAGCGCGTCGCCGCGGAGCGTCGCGCGTCGCGGATTCCGGCTGGCGCTGCGCGCGCGGGAAACGGTCACAGGCGGCTGCGGGCGGAAACGACTTCTCGCCCCGCGCTTCCGCCGCCCCGCGCACGCACGCCCTCGCGCCCTCGCGCCGCCGCCTCCTCCTCGCTCCCTGGAGCGAAAACGGCTCGGGCGCTCCCGGTTCTCAGTACGCAGTCGCGGCAATGCAGGAGCGCAATGCGAGAAATTGTGAAAAAAAAACAAAAAAAACGCGGAGTTATGAGTAACTCAGATGTCAAAACGATGGACGTCGTTGACGAACTTATAACACGTTTGCCACCTGTGTGGCCCCCTTTATTCCTATTTCCGCGAGTCTATTAGTGTTAATGGGCTCCTCTGTGGGTGAGGGGTTAGGTTACTAGCCTCTGAATCCCCTGTACGTAGGTTTGATCCTGGCAGGTGTGCATGGATATTCAAGGGGGGGGGGGATCCACAATAACCATGTCACTCTTGTGGCATGTAAAATAACCCTGGCAGATGCCCGGCATAATTAAATCCCTCCGATAATATCCCACCTTAACAAGATCTCACTTTCCCCCAAGCAGATAGTTCGGATATAGTTAACTAAGAACGATATCTCCCCGAGAAAGTGAGAGTCACGTCCCAGACACACCAGGGAACCGCGCGCAAGGCGCGTCTGTTTAAAAGGTCCTCAGACCCGTGTCGGAGGTAGGCGTCCAAAGAAACCTGGGTGGAAAGAAAAGGCTGGCATCCAGGTGCTTTGAATATCCTTTTAAGGATCACACTCAATCCAAGTATGACTACTATTATTAATATTTTGGATCTACAACCAACATCTTCCGAGCTTTATGGTATCTATTAGTTTTTGTCTGGTAGTCACTTACTTCTCACCTAATGTTTCTCTAAACATTATGTACTCCTGTATTTGTGCTGGTATCAATGAGACAAATGTCATTATTTTTTGCCCTGTTCGACCTTATATTTAAAACCGACTTTCGTTAATTCAGAAATGTGTCTTCTGATGAGCGGCCCGTATGCAGATCTTTCCATCACTTTCCTCCTTTCTTTCTAGAACAAGCTTCGAGTCATCGTCGATCTTGCTCGCGCTCCTGAGTATTGCTCTGGCCGCTCACAGATACACTTTACTGCCTACGCGGTGTTCTCTTGGATCCTGCCTTCGGTCATGAGTTCCTAACTATAGTTATAAATCACGGAAACGAGCCGAGGTATTAGAGGTATGGTTCCAGTGGTTTGGTTCCCAAACTCAACTTCCCTAATTTCGATATATATTAGAAACCGCTTAATCAACTCAATGTTTAGAAACATGTACTCATAACGAACTGCAAAACACATTTCATTTCCCAAATGAAACTATTATTGATACTCTGGCTCCCTCAACCCAAGTTCGGGGGTTGAAATCCGAATGGAGATGGTGGGTTTACGAAGAGCGAAAACTCCTCAGTGTTTACAGTAAGTCTCGTTTGTAGCAAAACTGTGGCCAAATGTTCGGCAAAAATAAATCTCAGACAATTCCCGTTCTAATCAGATCCCATTTCCATTCGGTTAAAGAACGACTCAAGGAACCAGTAAATACGACTGAAACCGACGTTGTATCGGACAGACGAACAGAAGGACAGACGAACAGAAGGACAGACAGACAAACGAACAGACGTTTTGCCGTCATTCGATTTCTCGGTATCAAGGACCCACAAAACATAGGTTCTGGCTACACCAAGTATTAGAGATTTTTTTTCTAAATTTAGCGAATGGATTTAACCACATTTTCGCTACCAGAGCCCAGTAATAAGTTTTTGGGCCGAACATTCACAGTTCTTTCGCAGAGCATTACAAAACTTTCTCACTACTGCGTAAGCGGTAGCGAGAAAGTAAAATGAGGTTATACGTGTTCCCCCGCCCGCCACCACCACCAACGAAACTCATGGCAAAGGCCCAATGCGGGCGGAAAGCGTTCGCTTATCCCAGCGAACGCCATGCATAACACTCGCTGCAGCATTCCCATGACCTCCCCCTTCTCTCGGCCCCGGCGCCGGTTCATTCTTCTTGTGCGCGATAAAAATGGCGCGTTTTGTTTTCCGAGCGTTGTTCTCACATTTTCCGCGTTCTCGGCAATTTGTCGGATGAGGACGACGTATAATTTGCAGCCTGTTCATGTCCGTTTTCGGTTATGCATTGTGGTTGGGTTCCGACCTGCAAAAGAATGAGAGATCCCACCGCCATGCAGTTATTATGCCGGCACCTGGCCGTGTGACGGCAGCACTGCTGTTGTTTTGTAGTTTTGCACAATTTTAAACATGTCAGTAATTGTATTGTGGTGATTAAAGGAGATGTTATATTCGTTTAGATTACTGTTGCAAGAAGAGTGAAATATTGCTCTGAAGCATGTTAATTTCGGGGCTGGTACACTGTGCAGGCGATTATCAATAAAAAAGAGTTTTGTAATTTCTATAGAAACTGGTTTACAATAGCGAAAATTCATTCAGTTCTTTATTCGTCTTTTCAATTCGAGATATAAAGATTTCCATTTCTCTACTATTCATTTTGGAACATGAATTGTACATTTTATAAAGATTTTATAATGTTGATAACGTGTAACTTGTAATTCGAAGTACGTTTCTATGACGAGTTATTGATAATAAAAAATGAATTAAATTTTATAAACAATTTAAGAGCAACATCCTAATCCAGAATTGTCTTACACTTCTTGCTCAAAATAATTATGGATAATATACACATTTATAAGTTCGTTTCAGCTTATCAAATACATTAAATAGAATCGGAATTTAATGGGTGCTCACTAGTTCCAACCATTATGTGACAATTTGTCTAGTTTCAAAATATAGAAAAATTATCCAGAGAAAAAGTCCTACTCATCGCCTTGTCTATCGAGTATCAACACGTAAGAAAATAATAATAGCCAACTAGGGCAGCGGAGATTTCAGAGTTCGGTGCGCTCTAAATACCTCTAGTCAAAGGGTCGTAGATTCGAATCTCACCTCAGTTTACACAAGAATGTTTCCGCTTGTTCCATTTTCTTAATCCATAATTCACCGCTACGACTCAGATCGTGAAGTTGGAGAATCTGAATTAATTATGGAGCCTGACTCTAGAAGTCGTCCCATCACGAAATTGACACAAGTAATAAAGCTGAAACTGAAAACTGAAATGTTACTCTTCACGAATATCTCCCAAATTACACATCTAAACTAATTTTGCCACATGAGCCGCCATTTATGAACCTATTGGATAACCTTTCAAGAGGCCTATAACATAACGCGCCGGAATTTAATAACATCAAAACTGGGTGTAGACAGTTTCTCCGAACGGCGACCAACAGTTTACACTCTCGTTCCATCAGAACAAAACATGACTTCAGTCACACAACTTAGTAGATATTTTACCGGTCGTAACACAAGTAATATGGCTGAAACTGAATAATGAAATGTTACTCTTCACAGTAACGTATGGTTCGGGCCAGCAAGGTCCGCAGTGCAGGGGGGCCTATGATGATAAATGAGGGCCTATTTTTAGGGGATTTTTTTTAAATTTATGATACTAAACACTACTTGTGTTTTTGCTATACACTTTTATAAAGGGAGCCCGGATAAAAGTTTTGCGGGCGGGCCCGCACTCATTTCTTTACACTACTGACTCTTCACAAGTGTCTCCGAAACTCTGCCATCTAAACTAATTTTATCACATGAGCTGCCATTTATGAACCTATTGGATGTCCTTTCTGAACACCTATAATAAAATGCGCACGAATTTAATAACATCAAAACCAGGTGTAGTCGGTTTCCCGGAACGAGGACCTACAGTTTACACTCTCGTTCCATCAGAACAAAACATCATTTCACTCATACAAGTTGGTAAATATTTCACCGTCCGTTTCGTTCGGGGAATTCCAGAAAGCTTCCGAGAACATCCATCCAGCAGGTCGTCGGCGTGCTGGCTCGCTGGCTGGCTCTTTCGTAACGCCTCTTCCTCCGGGAGCGACTCAGGGAAGCACATCGAGCAACTAAGAGCCCGGAACGTGTCAGCCCCGCGGCGCCGACGGCCTCGCCCGCTTGGGCAACGCGCTGAAATATTTACTCCCGACCGTCGATGGGCCAAGTTACACCACTCGGTCGGCGACATGCAACATGCAAACCGCGGAGGCGACGAGGGGCGGGGCGGGGACGGGGGCGGGGCGCGACGCGGCGGTCGAGGAAGACGTGGTGGAGGAGGGGACAGGGGAGAAAGACGGTAGAGTAGCGGAGCGCAGGCGGCGGCGGCGCCGTCGCAGAGAACGAGGGTGGCGGCGTCGGAGAGGGTGGGTGCGGAGGTAGCCATGGCAACGAGGGTACTCAAGAAATGCGTCAATGTGAGTTGGTAGTTAGTTGGAGGAAGGGGTAGGTACTATGGGGCGGTAGACTGAGGAGAAGCTGTGGAAGTGACAGTGATGGGGAGTGATGAAGGTTGCGTGTGGTAATGGTGGTGATGGTGGCGGGGCCGCTGGCTACTTCGGAGTAACTAGAAGCTGTGGGGTGGAGGTTAAAGGGGTGGAGCCCAGAGCAGCGTGCGAGCGACTGGCAGGCGGGGGAGGAGGGGTAGAATTGTCGTGCAACGTGTGAGCCAGGTAGTGAGCGTTGCCGATATTCTGCGCTTTTGTATCGAGTCATATTTCAATTTTAGAGTGAAAGTAAAATAAAAATGAGCATTAATTGATTCTAGGTAATCGATAATTTCGCGTTATCGATACCGCCGTCACTGCATCATCGGTAGTGGTCAAAACTAGTTCACTGGTTCGAAATAAACCGTTTTATTGTAATACAATCAACTTATAACTTCAAGAACGTAAGAACGTTTTTTCGTCGGCTGGTAATTCATTCAATTGTTCTGTAGTCATGTCAGAGAGAACCCACTTCTCCCTATCCTCTCATTTATGTAAATAAAATATAATGTTGGTTACGAAAGGTGAATTCTTATTTAAAATAACCTGAAAACCGTTGAATGTTATATAAAATGAATTTCGATTTTAAATATTGCATTAACATTAAACATTATTATAAATACAGGCACATATTTTAAGTACAACTTCCCTGAATGTACAAACAGAAGTAATGATTACAGCAATACTCAATAAATGAAGAGGATGGTTGACAGGCAGACAGTGAAAGCGATAGAAATGTTGGCAGTAGAAGAGAACGAGGGAGGTGGTGAAGTTGGCAGAGGTGCTGAAGTGACAAAAGCGGCGCGATGGTGGTGGCTGGGGAGGTGGCAACTATGGCATAACTCTAACGACCTCCGTGCCCTTGGTCACAATCAATAGACAGACTCGAGTTTCTCCCCTTCCTGTTCAATTTGAGGTAACCCTCTGCAGACTCGTCTCTAACGTGTAGACAAATTCTGCTGGAGGCATTTTCTGATATTTAAGGGTAACTTTTCAGTGATCGATACTGCCTTAGTCATGTGTACATTCGAGTCTATTCATCGCAGAAACAAATCTCAGAATGTCCTTAGTTTATATCACCTCCTTGTTTTATTAAACTGTGTTAATTACTTAGTAGTTCATTTGATTTTCCTACGACTTTTTGATATTCTGCCACATTTCTTTCCTATGTAGATCTAAGGCATTTTACAATGAAAATTTCTTCTATCTGAGCAATAGTTGTATTGTACACGGGTTTTCGGTTATAATTTTAGGGTTTGTATATGAAAAACAAAAAAAAAGAACCACAGTAAATTCTGTGAACATAACAAAAATAAAATAAATATTTCTAATAAAAGAATCATTTGTAATTGTGTGGTCATTAATGAAAAAAATAAATGACCATCCTCGAATTGCTCAGTAAAGCAAACGACAGGAAATAATGTTACCACGCCAATTTAGCTCTAAATGAAACAGAACATACTACATCACGCCCTTGCATGGTACATAAAAATACATTGCCAACCTCAATCAGGAATGGGATTTCTGTTCCTTTTCTGTTCACACATGACAACGCTTTTCTAACATATAGCGCACCAAAAAGTGTTTGGCTTCATTTATTTTCAGTTAGAGTAGCAAAATATTTAGCAACTGCCATTCTCTCTAAAACATAAACAAAGAAAGGAAAGCTGCATTACAATTTATTTATAACTCTCTAACTCTCAAGGTCTGTGGAGAGACTTCTGCAATTTTACTCGCGCATGCATTAATACTGAATTAATAAAAAAGAAAAATAACGTAATTGCTTTTAGGATTAAAAAATATAAAATATTTAAGCTTCATACAAAGCACTTAAAATTAAATGTTTAATTTTGATATAAGATTTAATCCAATGTTCACAGCGTCAAAAACAGAAATGAAGTTCTCTTCAAGTCCAGCTACTTACTCGAAGTTTGGTAATCACAAAATCCATTTAAGGCAATAATCAATGAAATTTGTAATGGAAAGTGTATTCTTCATCATTATATTGAGATATCGAATTATGACTCAATTTTTTAATAATTCTACACACCTATTATTCTACTCTAGATGCAATATACACTAGACCAATGTCAAATGACACGAGAGAGTAAATCGTTTACATAATGTTCCTACAAAACTGTTTTGAAGATATCTCATACAGAAAAGGATTTTTCACTCTGAAAATAACTCGGATGCAGATGCTAATGCACGATACAGCACATAATATTCAAAGGTAAACCCTTAAACTTTTTGTTCTATTGCCTTCTATATATTAACTCTGCAACATTCTACTCACATCAAATTATGACTTATACATTTACAAGTATTATTTATAATTCAAAAGGTCTATTATTTTACTCTATATACATTCTTGGTTCTTTCTTAGCAGTATTCGCAAAAAACATATTTACCAAGTTCTCACACTCTCGTTCATAGGTGGTTCCATAAGTTTCCTGCCTGACCAAGATAACTCTCATCTATGGGAAAAGCTTCTGAGCAGTCTTATCTGTAGTTGTAATGATGTAAGTTTGCATCCGACATCTCTCTACGTTTTGGTGAAGAGATGTACTTGATTTGGGTGCGGTGCGTGAAGTCTCATGTTGTGTAGCTTCTTCATAACAATGGACCTGTGCTTACTCCTCAAATACCAAAAATTTTGTGAAAGACTAAGGATATAAGGAGTTCGACCATTCACACTAAAGTTCCGATTGGGCACCCTGCGACGTCTACCTCATATCAAAACAGAAGAGACACCTTTGGGGGGAGGGAATAGTTTCAAGCGAGAGAAAAGTGAAAGAATATTGTGACAAATTTTTTTACCATTTTGGGAACAAAAAATTGGAGTATTTTTTCGAAGGCCAAGAAGTGTTAATAAAAAGATGAGAAAATGAGATGACTTGGGGTGGTACTTTACATAAAGCCCCAGAGGCATTTTCCACATTTACCAACAAAATGGCCCCATCGTTTTTGATTTAATTTTTTTGTTGGATAGAGAGAAGGACATTTACGAGAATGGTGTAGGTCTCATTTTCGTTGAAGATTCATTTCTCGAAAATTGTAAAAGTTCAAAAAATTTTCGGAGCCTTCTTACAACTAGTATATTAAAGATAAAGTATTTTTCTTTTAATGAAATCTGTTCCTTAAAGATAGATTTTGAAATAAGGTTGACATTTTTTTTTATAAATGAGTACTTTTCGCGTAATTTTGCGTGAAAGCAGGGGGCGAGAAGGTACGAACTGTTTTAGCACGTCTTCTTTGTACCAAAAATAGACGTTAGTGAGGTCATAAACTTGTGGAACCTTCCACGTCGGCCCTGCGTCGACCCGCGGCCATGGTGGACACCCCCGCCGCCCCAAAGAGGGAGCCGCCCCTTCGTCGCCCTGCAAACATACAAGTCTGGTAATTGCATCACCGGCGCGGTATTACTGCAACAGGCCGACGGCGTAATGGCCCCATTGATTTTGCCCCTGCATGTTTCATGGCGCTGGCTGCGACGCGCCCGCCTCGTCACCCTCCCCTCCCCTCCCCTCCTCACCCCCGCTCCCCACGTCACCCTCCCTCGGACCTCGGACGCTCCCCCGTGTCGGCGGCGCGGTCAGGCTGTGAACTGGGCTGTGTTCACGCGCTCACAAACGACTAGATCCGGGTAAGAATCGATGCGTTAATGAATGTTTCGTCGAGTTCTCGTGTTCCTGTTGATGCCTTCTAATCTAGTGTTCGGGCAATTCAATGTATTTGCCATTAGCGTTGACTAATTTGATGCTGGAGCAATGTTCAGGGTTAATGTTTGTTTTATTAGTTTAGGTTGTTAAAAACATCGACATTAAAAATAACTGGATTATTTTTTACAACAATAAGTCTAATAAAAAATATTTTCTTATTCACTAAATTGTTTCATCGGAATTACTCCCGGAATGACAGCACCGGATTTGGTGTTGATTATGCGTGTTGGTGACCTTAAATGGTGGTGGCCTTGAATATATTTTTTCTGCTCGTTTGACATATTTTTTTTGTAGTTTGTGTAGTTTGTGTAGTTTAAGTAGTTTTTGTAGTTTGTGTAGTTTTTGTAGTTTGAATAAATCACACACAAATTAGTGTATTTGTTTGTACTACTTAAATATTTAAATCTTTGACTTGGCAGCCCTGCTCCGTATAGGACAAGCGTATGTTAAACACGAATGAATGACGGACACTTGGAAATGAGGATTAGGTTTTCCTTAAATTTTTGTTTGAGGATATACTTTTCGGTGATAAGAGTTCTTTTGTAAGCATCTGAGACCGAAAAAGTGGATACGTAATAATTTTAGTAAATTAGTAAAATTAGTAATTCCTAAAATTCAGTAAGTTATTTTCTGTAACACTTGAAGTCGGAATTTACATTTCGTGGGTTCCTTGTTACCGAAAAATTGAATTATAGTAATGGAATGTATCGTAATTCTGCGCCGGAAAAAGGCGATGTCCGGGAAGAAAAGTTTTATTATTGGCCCCTGATACCGAAAAGAGGATAATTCTTGTAATTATTTGTAATAAATTACTTCCTTTAACATGTGAAGACGGAACTCACATATTGTAGTATCTTTGTTACCAACAAATGGGATTACAATGAATCGTCTGTCTGTCCATCTCTCTGTCCGTCTGTAAACAACTCTAACGGGTAACCGTAGATAGGTTTTTACCAAAAGGTTTTTGGTTTTTGAGGGTAGTTTACTCGAAGCTCAAATGACATTTTCAAAATTTTCTAAAATATGGCTCCAAATTTTTTCTCTATTTTTTTCTGAAATAGAGATAAATACACTTACAAAAATTGCATTTGTTCTATTTTGGTTACGTTCTTTAGATTTTCAAAAATTTCAAAAGTGTATTTTCTTTCGCCATCTTCCTACAACTGCAATATTGAAGAGAGATATTTTTATATAAAATCTATTCTTCAAATTTAGATCTTTAAATGAGGTGAGGTACATTTTTTTTCGAAATACAAGTAGTTATCGCTCAATTTTGCGCGCAACGAAAACACTTTTAAAATTGTGTAACAAATAATTTTGAAATTGGAGCAAAATACGTGAAACGTTTTTACAAATTTCCTTTCCTTTCCTTCGAAAAACACAAACGATGTAAATAACCAAATTTTCCACATTTACTTCTTTTTCAATTTTCATAACCCATCGTCAGCAAGGTTATGTTATAGTCGCAAGAAGGTTTTTTTAATAGATTTAATTACCTTAAAGATTTACTGTAACAAAAACCAATTCTACAAGAATATTTAAAATGTATTGCTTTTGAAAACATGACTACTGAAAATTGATGTTTATTTCAGTTATCCATCCAATCTTCACTACTGTTTGTGCAATCTGAATGCAAATGCACTGAAATTCGCAGAATTTCATCAGGATACTTGACACCTTTCCTACGTCATCTTCCAAATTTGGCAGCTCAATGTACCACTCCGATCGGCAGAACTAATCTCATAACCGAACCTCGGACAGGTCTTCAAGATAGTAAACAGTCCAGAGCTATTTCATCACGTCCACTCTCATTAAAATTCTCAGAACTCCATTAAGTCCCATGTTGGCGGTCGTAATGACGGTGTTACCATTCTCTCGGAAACGCAGTGAATTGAATCCAAAGGTGTCCTATTTATTTGTCTATGCATGATTAAGGCGGGTCTCTACTATGCGTATTCGACAGGGCGGAGTTCGTTTGTCGTGCGTTTGTTGAACGGGTGTTCCGCGCGTCGGGATCTCGCCTCGTCACGCCCCCCCTCCTCCTCCTGCTCCACTTCGTCCCCAGCCCCCTCCCTCCCCCGTCTCCCGCCCACCCTCCCGCGCAGCCATTTTCCGGGAAGTCGTCGGAGCGCCGGTGCGGTCAAGGGTGGCCTGCAAGAAACATGAGTCGTAGAATCGGACAACGCACTTTGCATCGGCGGGCGATGGCGCTGCGAGCAGCTGGCGGCGGCGGGGACGGGGGTGGGGTGGGGTGGAGGCGGGGGTGGTCGCGATTGTGGATTGTGGCCGCTGCGGTCGCCGGCGCGGGGCCCGGGGCGGCGGGGGCGGGGGAGGGCGCGAGTGACAAAGAGTGGTGGCGAGAGAGCCGAGATGAGAGCAGCGCTCGACATTCTGTCGCCCAGGGCCCATTCTGTCACCGGAAATAGTCTGCATTTTCTTCGGAAGTGGTTTCTGGAAGATTCTGTACGCTGACAGCAGAGTATAAAAAATTAAGCTTCCATAAAAGACTTAAGAATGTAGTAGTTTCCAATCCCATATTTATTTATAGAATAACAAGTGCTCTGAAATTTAAATCCACTAGGTATTTCTTATGAATAAGCGGTATTAAAGAATATTCCATTTGTGAAAATCATCAATAATTGAGAAAAACTAATTGATACCAATAATATACTATATTTCATATCCTATGGGGAAACAACATTACGCTATATAAATTAAAAACTACAATATATAAACGTCGATCGTGATAAAACTAGTCTCTGATTTGTTGTCACGAGATAATTCTCAAACTTAATTGCCCTATATTCCCTGAGTGGAATAGGTATATTAAAACTGTTGGATGAAAGTAATACACAAGGAATTTGGTACTGGTATATTCGATGTATTCTGAGAACATATTGTTAATTATGTTGCTATTATTCACGCTTAGTGCAATATTCGAACGCAACTAAGAATCCGAAGATCTCAAACATACTCGATCAGCAACGAGGAATGCACCCAGAGTCTATAGTGTTCAACATTTGTTGTACAACTTGAATCAAAATGCGAACAATCTAAGAGAGGAAATTACATTCTGATTCACGTAAACTTGCAAGGGCTGTGGAATTAAATTAAGCAGATATTGCGATTCTTTTAGCAATTCAATATCATAAAACATCATAGGCAACATACTGCTGTCCATTAGAAAAAAGAAAAACTCATGAAGCAGTTAAATTAAGAGCAGAAAATGTGGGCGAGGATTTGAAACATCTCAAGGAAGGAATTCTTTGGGAACATTGCTTAATGAATGGCGATGTTGGAAAATATGTAAAGCCAAAGACAAACATTTTACTATAGGATTCGGAGTTGTGGCGAAGTGGAGTGGAGTCATAAATAGATGGTCATGGAGTTATAATTAGAAAGAAGACTTTGTTAATAATGACCAGAAACTATAGATAATGTTCTAGAGTAGGTAAGGAGGAAGAGATGATAGCAATAGATAGGAAACTGTGAAACTAATTGAGGAAAAGAAGCGGAAAAGAGATGGGAAATGCCCAGATACCAACAGCAAATTACATTTTCAATAACATTCTTTGTAATATGCAGTGAAAAAATAATTCCATGACACGACGATGAAGTTTAGGCGCCATGTGTATGTAATACAACATAGTGTGGGGATAACCGCAATAGTTATTAAACAGGAATATTCATAAATAATGTTCATTTAAACACATAAATGAGAGGGATTTGACTTAGCAACAGGATTCAAACAGAGGGGAAAAACAATTTAATTCAACAGATTTAGGAGAAGTCAGGTTCTCTAAAACCTTTTCAAGATGGATGTTTCCGCAGCAAGTAGGATCCTCGTTGACGTCAGATCTAGGCACAGTCCAAGGGGGGGGGGGTATGCAGGAGGCCGATCAGAGCCCGCCGGGGGACTGCGGCTACTATGACCGTCAGCAGGGCTTTGCGCCAGAGACTGAGGACCTGGACGGTGGAGGGCAGTGACGGGTAGCGGCGGTGGGGGCTGGCGGGAAGCGGTGTGCGTTGGGGGGCAGTGACGGGCAGTAACGGGCAATGGCGGGCAGTGACTGGCAGTGACTAGCAGTGTCGGGCAGTGACTGGCATTGACTGGCATTGACTGGCAGTGGCGGGCAGTGGCGGGCAGTGGCGGGCAGGGACTGGCAGTGGCGGGCAGTGGCGGATGTGGCGGGCAGTGGCGGATGTGGCGGGCAGTGGCGGGCAGTGACTGGCATTGACTGGCATTGACTGGCAGTGGCGGGCAGTGGCGGGCAGTGGCGGGCAGTGGCGGGCAGTGGCGGGCAGTGGCGGGCAGTGGCGGGCAGTGGCGGGCAGTGGCGGGCAGTGGCGAGGGCGGCGAGGGCAGCGGGCAGCGTCAGGCGATGGTGGGCGGCGTCGAGCAGCGGCGGTGGGCGGCAGCGGAGGGCTCGATGGTGGGCGGTGGCGGTGGCGAGCAGTGGCGATGGAGGCGGAGACCGCGGGCGGTGGAGGCGAGCGGAGGCGGGCAGTGGAGGGGCGGCGGGCAGCAACGGGGTGGCGACGGGCAGCGGCGGCGGCGGGCAGTGGTGGGCGGTGCCGTGCGGCGCCAGCGGGCGGGCGGCCGTGGCAGCATGAAAACTGGACGCGCGCGGCGACCGCAGAGGCGACCGCAGCCTGACACGGGCGGCGTATGAAATGTGCAGAAGAAGGCTGGACGAAACCAGCGGACACGCAGCGCGCTTTCGGATTAGCCGCTCGCCGCTCCGCTCCGCGCCGCGCTTCACCGCCGCGCACGCCCGCCCGCCCTGCATCATGCATCGCGCTCGGCGACCGCGCCAAGTCGGGGGCCCTGACGCGGAACAACGATCGGCCATCCGCCGACTCCGCCGTCCCTCTTTCGCGCTCGTCCGTTGTTTCAGCCATGCAGCGGCGTCGCGGGGCCGCCACGCCCACCTCGCCCCCGGCCCCGCTTCGACGCCGCCCCGCCACAAAACGTAAATGTTTCAGGCCGTCTAGGTTTTGCTAACAAGGCGCCACGCTGTAACCGCCATCTTTCTTTCACGTTCGTCGATTGTTTGGACAGTGGAACGATGGCTCCCGACAGAGTCCGTCCGAGCGGCGTTCGTCGTCAGCGGAAACCGTGGAGCGCGGTCATGTGGGCGTTGGCGTCAATGTTGCACGTTCCCGGCGTTTGCTAACACGTCGCGACCTATTGCTGCCATCTTTCTTTCAGGGCCGTCGGTCGTTTCGACAGGGGAATCGAAGGGGTGTCGACAGCTGCGGTTGGTGCCGGCCTAGCCGCAGACGTAAAATTTGCACTGCGTGAGGTCTTGCTAACAAGTCGCGCGCCGAGGTGCTTTTAGCCCGAAAGCCCGCGAGGTGTGCGGAATTTTGATACCGGCCGAAAGTGCTGACGCCACGCCCACCGGAGTTACGTGCGTGAGGAGTGACGGGCAGATTACGCAGGTTTATTTGCTCACGTCCCGCCCACCGTACGCGCCAGTTCGAGCTGACGTCGTGCGGTGTTTGTGGTGCCGTGGAGATCAGCACGTGTTCTTGTCCGCCCATGTATCTTGGCACGATTTGTTTCCCCATTAGAATTACCTGTTATCGATGTAACCCAATTACGTGACTACGTAGTCACACATGTATTGGAATGTAATTGAACAAACTACTTTATAAATAATCCGTTAATAATCATCTTTTGGATTGTGGTTCATATTTTAAATAAATGAAGTCCATCATGAGATACATTTCATACCAGTTGTGTGTGGCGCTTTCCGTATTTTCATTTTAATATTTTAAAGAAGTGTTAAAATATTTTAATGCGAGAGACTAAAATGTGAGAAGTGGATGTACAGTCGTGCTAAAAATACCTCATCACGTAAAGAAAATGGGCATTCATTTTTCCTAATCCAATCAGCTCTCAAAAATTTTAAACAAATATTAGTAGAATTTGGTAATCATATATTTTGTGTGGATTATAAGAGGTTTCTAATTCCGTTACCTTCATAACTCGTTCGGTTTTTGCAAATCAAGAGGTGTATTTTCAGGACTATGTTGCAAATAACAACTGTGAGAAAATTGATGAGATTTTTAAGCTGTATGACATTATTTGATGCGATGCCTTGGTGACTTAGGTTGGTGAATGTGATGAGACCAAATGTGTATGCGGGAAAAGGTTTTGCAAAAATAACGGATTTCAGGCAGCCAGGGAATGGATGGCTGTTAGTAGGGGTTCGGGTGGATCTGGACTGCTCTGTACCAGTACTCTTCTAAGAAGATACCTTGCGTTTTTTATAGGTTAATTAATATGGAATTATCTACTGGAAGAGGTGAAAATATGTGAGGAATTTTAAAAGCTTGGCTAGGGCGAGTTACAGAGTGGTGAAAGGTCGGGCCAAAAGGAGTGACATTTCAGCGACCTCGTGTAGCGCTTACAACGCGCGGGGGCGGCTCCATTTCGTCGCGTGACTGCCGGGTATGCCATCCCTTCCTGAAGAGCACGAGGAGGAAAGGCGGATCCGAACCGCATGGCATGATGGGGAGGGTGCGAGTAGGGGGTCTCACAAGTATCCAGGCGACGCTTTTTTGGAGGGGCTTGTGGGCGGGTAGGGTAAGTGTCAGTCTCTGTTTGCTTCATTCTGCCGAAGAAGTTGGGTTCACCACTTCATACGAGATATTTTAAGAGGGAGTGATTTTTTTGGTTTCAACATTTGATATTTTTATTTTATTTTATTCCGTCAGTTTTCATTCTATATTTTCTCAAAATATATTTTTCTGGAACACTTTATAAACTCATGATAACTTCTTGACCTTGATATCTTGATGCATATGAGATTTTTCTTCAATCCGTAACTATTTAAACTACCGGCTATTTATTCGAATAATCTCTCCCGACAGTGGATATTCATACGCATTTTTTGCGATCCAGAACTGTCGCAATGTTCCAGTTGGGTGTATCTTGGCTGTGTTTCTTCTATTCTCTGTGGTTTGGAATACCTATGTACTTGACATCAATGTCAAGTCAGGTCAGGTTGTGAGATTTTTTAACCAAAATTATATTTTGCTTAAATTTTTTAACCAAATTTTTATATTTTGCTCATCCTTTTTCTAGGTATCTTTCTTTGAAGGAGACTGCAATAGTTGATATCTGCTGTCACTTTTTATAAAGTTACCAAGGTACTGAATTGTCCTTCCTTTTACAAAAGTAAAAACTTCCTTACTTTTATACTCCAGAACACAACATTTGTGATATAATTTACCCATGGAACCCTCTAATTCTTGTGAGAAAAGATCTGAAAGGCATTCGGCTATTCTTTTGCATTTATTAAATATATATTTAAGATAATTGTTTTATGATGTAGGTCTCGAGTGTCTTAATAAATAAATTATAATGAAGGATTTAGTGTTAAGAATAAAAATGTTAACTGGTGTAAATCATGATGTCAAATGAAGTATTTCTATCAGTAATTCAATAGTTTCCAAATTTCTGAGATTATCGAACTTTCCTTGGTAATTTTAGAATTTAAAACATCTTGAAATTTTTAAATTTGATATTCTTTAATTGAACTACAATGTAATGTGAGGTTTCTTCGTGTATCTTATGCAACAAGTCTACCGCAAACACGAAAGGCACTAGTATCCTGTCTGCACACACACACATTTACGAATAGCATCCTACAAACAGAATAGTAGTAAATAAACCGTAAGTCTAAACCTTAATATCGCTGTTTGTGCGATCTGCGACGAAAGGTCAAACGACAACACGGAAGCTCGGCGAGCGCCGACCACAGGCCACAGTGCCGGCCGACGTCTCCAGGGAGGCCGAATTAAAAGCAAGGAAATTGCCGAAAACGGTCGTTTATATGCGCGGGGCGTCGGGGCGGCGAGGAGCAGAACCTCGGTGACGGCGACGGCGGGGGCGGTGACGGTGGCTGGGCGGGAATGGGAGTGGAATAGGGGGAGGCGGAAGGCGGAAGCGGAAACGTGGACGGGGGTGGGGTGAGTCGAGGGAGAGGCGGTGGCAGGGAGCAGGGGAGGACGGTGAGGATAGAGCCGAAGGCGATGGGGGGTGGGGGCAGGAGCTGCTTCTGAGCGGTGGCAGTGATGGCGATGGTGGGATGGAGTTGGTGTGGGTGGGAAAGGAAGGAGGTGGTCGACGTAGCGGTGTGGTTGGGGCGTTGGCGGGGCCCGCGGCGGCGGCGGCGGGAGGGGGCTCCTTGACTAACTGCTGGCTTATTCAAAGGAGGCGCCTTTTCATCATACGCCCCCTCGCCGCTGCACGGTGGTCTAGCCAGAAACGGATGTTCACTACACTTGTACACGGTACATTTCCTTTGGCAAAAACAGATTATAAACTGATATTACTAATGGTTATTGGAACGACATCGAGAAGAAAACAATTTTCATATAAGATGAAGTTAGAACTACGTAGAAACGAGGAAGTAGTCGTACAGAATAGCTGAAAATTATGCCCAAAGCATAGTTTTCAGCTCGCAACATCTGCTCTATGAAATCACATATAACTGTTGGTGCTGGTGATACTCTTCACCGTGTTAAATTACTTTTATTTGCTTGGGCACAGTGCATTTATCGTTATTTATTAATATTTATCCACAATTTTATTCAGTTTTAAATAGAATACAATTTAAGCATCGACAAAAGCTACAATAGTATTATGACAACGCGGAAAAACATTATCAAAACTGTGTGCGCGTTGTGAAGCCATTCATATTAATGTGTTTGTAGATACGGTGGTCTAACATAGTCTAGCACAGTCTCACAATGACACCAACTGAACCGGCGGCGAGTTTCGAACATACATCATGAAATTTAATAACATTCCGGAGCTCGAAAAAACGTGAACAGATTGTGCTTCTTCGTACTTCATATATAAATTTAAGTGTTTCGACAGTAAACAAATAAACAAAACAAATAAATAAATAAATAAATAAATAAATAAATAAAAGCTGTTTTTTACACTAATTGCTTTGGGCCAAAGTAGATGTTTGGCCCATCGTGCACCTAGTGCTTCCAGGAGGCCAAGGAATGGAGATGAAGGAGCCCCACGAACGGTCGGAGGAACGGGAAATGGAGGCTGATTTATACATTAGACGCTGGTTCTTTCTCATTCTCATTCTTGTTACAAATGTTTATTGCCTCGTATTTATTTGTCGTCGTGGGTAAGAGATACTGCGTCATTTGTGTGCTTTCTTTTTCTTTGGGAAGAAGATACAGTACGATCAAACCTTAAGCTTAAAAGATTGGATTATTTAGGAGAATGAAACTTCTTCAATTTTTCGTCGGCTTTCGTGGCCATTACATACAAGTGTGAATTAGTGATATGTTTGTGAAAATAAAAATAAAAAATTATGTTTCACTCTTAATATCTAAGTTGTTTAGCCGAGTCCTTCATTTTTGTCTTAATTGTTGTTTATTACGTATTAATTAGTATATATCTTGTCCCTAAACTCAGACGCTTCACGTTTAATTAAGGAAATACCTAAGAAAAATAATATTAATATTATTTTCATAATTTCAATAATTTCATATTTGCTGTATTATCATAATCATCATCACCACATTTATTACGATCACAAAGTGATCAAAAGTTAGAAATTCAGACACATTCAATTCTAGTGTCATGTACACCTCACCGCATTTTTTCTGGCATTACTTATGGTTGCTGTTGCACTGAACATACAGATTTCTGAAGAATAGTAAAGTGGATTTAAATATTTTCTTCACGCAGAGTAATATTAGATAAAAATGAATTTTTATAAAATAGAATATTTCAATTGCAATTATATTTTATTTGTTACTTAATATTCGCAATGAACGAGGGAAACACTTCACGCACTTCACTTCACGGGTAGTCTTCCTAGTTTTGAATTTCTTTATTGCTGGGGATGATTTTTGAGAGCAGTTCTGAAATACCAAATATCAAACGCAATATGTAGTTTTTTGACAATCATTAGCTTCACAATTCGTAGGTACTTTTGGGTTGTTCCGACTCCGGAATCTCTTCATCGCTCTTCCCAAAAATTGTCTTTCAATTGACGTGAAATTGATTCCTCTCTAGAACATTTAAATTTCTGGCATCATGATAAAATGTTCTAACCAGTTACTGCGGCAACCTCGGATTAAGTCTAGACCATTATGTTAAGTTCGGCAATTATAGACACGGAGAAATTGTTGTCACGAAACCACGGAGACGCAGTATGTCTAGTTGCTCCAAAAATCGATTGACGTTAAATATGCATGTGCTCTTAAAATTAGTACACGATTGTGTTAGAAAAACCAACACAGGTAAGTACGAGTAATTTCATTTATTTAAAATTCTTCTATTTATTTTCAGTGTCGGTGTTTGGCTTCTCAATTGATTATGTAATTGATTCCTTGTAGTTTGGGGCGTGTCAACGCCTAAGGTCATTAGTTCTGTAAGTATAGTGTGTGTTTATTGGATGGGAGGTGGCGGTGATCATGCCCCACTGGATTGCGAGATCCGGCACCAACCTACGTCGGTTTGCGGGAATTTTCCTCATCCTGGTATCTTTCACCAGCGGGGCACCGCCTTCAGCTTCTCGACCTTTGCCTGGACTTACCCTGCCTTTGTTTTCCTTGGCAACGCCACCCTCGACAGGGCAAGATGTCCGGAAGTAGGCCCCCTCCTCCTCTTCATCCGCGGTCGGCACTGCTTTGTCTCACGTTCTCGAGGAATGAATGCATCGCCCGACTTTGCCGGCACCCGCTCACCCGCTCACCCGCCAAACGCGGGCGGGCGGGCCGTCCGGCGCGGCGTTCGCGCCACATGGCCGCTGAAGGGGGTCGCTCGCTCGCTTTCCCTTCCGTCAGGGTGCGCAGCGGGGCGGCGCCAGATGGCTGACCCCGGCCGAGGAGCGCATGGACTCTAGCGGCGTTTCTCGGCGCTCCACTCGCAGTGTCGCCCTGACCTTGCGGAGGGACACGACTGCGAGAGACCGCGTGCGGGAACGACCGTCCGAACCTAACGGGGTTGGCTGAGCTACTACAAGTCGCCACCCACCGCTTGCCGCTTACCCGCGCGCCCGTTCCTTCTCACGAAGACTTGACTGACCGCTGGGTTGAAGGTTCCACAGTGCAACGTAATTGGAAGATGTCTGTTTGTGTTCAAAAAGCTATTAGGGAGTTCTAGCACATTTATGCCACCTTGGCCTCATGCTCAAAAAATCATGCGATGTTAGGATCTCAGAATTCTACAGGTGCTTTAGGGTGAACGCGGTATTCTTTGCACTAAACCAAAATAAAATTAATTAAACGCAGAGATAAGACGTCGCATATTTATACTGATGTTTTTGAACAGATTGATGTAAAGGTAACCTTACAGTCTTGTGATACGAAGTGAAGCTTAGGTAGTTCCTTACATGTCAGGTTCGTCGATACAGTTCTAACATTAGTCACGTGAGTCGTATTGAATAAAGTGAAGACGTTACAAACGTGCTAACTCTCCCACGGTAACAAACGGTGCTACTAAACTCCTTCCGATGTCATCACGAAACTTAAGTCGCGATCTGAGCTGGAAAGAGCGTGGGATAGACGTCCAGGTTCTGAAAAGGAGCAAGGATTCTTACTCCTAGATGAGAGCGTGTTCAGCGTCAGAGGCAAAGCAAAATAGGCACGGACATCCGCTAATGGCCAGGAATGATGTGACTGCTATTTAAACTGTAAACTCACTTAATCCCCTCGGCGGAGGCACTCCGCACGTGTATATTCAAACAATATATCCGTCTCAAGAACACACACTCCGTATCCAGCTTCCTTCTACTAACCATATACATGAAAGTTGTTTCAAACAGCCGAGTTGCCAGCCCTGAATCATACCACAACTGCCACGCTATAAGCATTCCCATCTCTACAGACATCTAGACTGATCAGAGTGTTACCACTGCAACAAATTGGACCATTTCCAAGAAATTGTGCAGCGTATGGAGGAATTCAAAAAATTGAAGCCTTATAGATTTATCGTCTGCCTCATGCTGTATCAAATTCAGCGAAACACTATTACCAGAAAGCTTCTATTACTATTGATAATAGAATACGTAAATATGGATCTGTAAGCAGACGATTCATGACCTACTGAATTGGGAAAGAAACGAAGCAGGAAAGAAAAACAGTTGTCACCACAAACGCCTCCCACTCCACGCCACGCTAAGCCAACTACGTCACACAATCCTATGCTACACAACGCCTCCCACTCCACGCCACGCTAAACTAACTTACGCCACGCAACGACTCTTATTCCACGCCATGCTAAGCCACTCTACGCCACACTATCCTACTCACGCAACGCCTCCCACTCCACTCCACGCTACTGTAAGCCACTCTACGCCACTCGACGTCATGTCACGTAACGTCACGTCACATTCCGCCGCGTCTTGCCATCAACTACGAACTTTGCTATGTGAAACTGCAGATACATTTGCGTACTCCCGAGCTGAAGTGCATGAACGCACTCCAGATTTTCCAAAATAAATTTCTATGAACTGTTAGAAAAGCTCCCCGTTTTATACATTTCCAATTGCCTTGTTAATGGTTGACAAAGATAAACGGACAAAAAATATAAGAACCATTCAATTAATTATGCCTTGTAAATAACCGTGTTGGATTAAAAAAGTGGTATTTTAAAATCAGAAGCCAACACTCCAATTTCATTTTTGTAAATACTAGATATATTAACTACAATCAACTTAATTCTAGCTTAAATCTAATAATGTAAATTTAACGGTAGGCACTATGTCATATCTTATTTAAAGTATTTTGTTTCTTATTAATCATGGTTGTTCGAAATGATATTTTTAATAACTAATCGATAATTTTTCTTTTCCATTTATACAACATTCATATTTTATTTATACGATGTTCACTGAGCGCATTCGCTGACCAGGTTCAACGAGGCCCAAGGCCTCCGCCTAGGTGCGGTCCGCAACAAGCTCTGGAGCTCCGCGTCCTGCCGCCCTACGTGCGGGAGGCCTCCGCCTCCTGCAGGCCCCAGACGGACCATGACCCTGTAGGCCCTGCGGTGCTACCCCGCGGGTCAGCCTGGTTCCGCAAGTAGCACCGCCAGGCCGGCCAAGGCCGCCCGGGAACGACGCAACGGGGGACTACTCCGTTTAGGGCCCCTTCCCACGGCGCGGCCGCGGCGCGCCACGCAGCAGCGCGGCGCATAGAAGAGCATTGGTTTGAATGGAGGCCTTCCCACGTGCAGCGGGTGGCGGCTGCTGCGGCAGCCGACGCCGAACTCCAGCTACGCGAAGCGGAGGAGGGGCCACGCGCCACCTCTAGCAGAACACAGCTTTAAATAGGAGCGTTCCCACTGCGCCACGGCCGCAGCGTTCTACCTGCTCCGGTCCCTTTGTTCGTCGTCGCCGGAGGGTCGGCGAAACCTACCCCTCCAGACCCCACCCCCTTCCACGGCGGGCGGCGGTGCGGCCGTGGCTCCGGCGGTGGCTGCGTGGGAAGGGCTCTGCTCCTTGAAGGAAGCGCGCTGCGGCCGCGCCGTGGGAAGGGGCCCATTCGCAAGGCGCGGAGCTCCGCCTCGGAGAGTACAAGCCAAGCCGGACATCCACGGTCAAGGCCGGGGTCAGGTAGCACGGGGAGCAGTGGCGTAAGGAAATGAGTGCAGACCAGCCCGCAAAAAAATTATCCGGGCCCCCTTTACAAAAGTGTAAAGCTAACACAACGTCTCATTATGTTTTCAATTGCGCTCGCCTGACCCCTTGCGGGGTCTTTTTGAACTGTGGGCTTCTAGTGTTTCGTTACCTAATACAAGAAATGTTAGTGATAATAAAAATATATTATTAGATAAAAAATGTTAGTACTAATAAAAAATATCTCGTAAAACGGGTCCTCTTTTACTTGGGCTCGCCCGCATTGCCGACCTTGATTTCGACACTGACGGGGATCCCAAGTACAAAATCGAATTGGGTCGCCCTGCGGAAAAAAAGATCCTCTAGTTTTACTACAGAACGCACTAATTGTAATAGAATTGTCATTTGTCTCATTTTTGTAATAATAGAAATGGAAATTAACAAATTGATAAATGATCATGTGATATTGCAAATACAAACACATTCCCCCCAATAGTTTATGATATTTTGCGGGGCGCGAGACATCCCATAGATGCGGGGCCCCTAAGCATCTGTTTATTGTCTAAAAAGGTACGTCCCGTCGTCTCCAGGGTAACCGTCAGAGGATATGTGTCGAATGAACATGCAAGAAATTGTTGCGGACATATGACAACCATGTTCAGTGTAACCAAAGAAATCGTGATGCTTTGTTAATGTTATCCTTTACTAATAAGAGTGTATTAATCTTTGTGCCATTTTAGTTCAATTAATATTTAATTTGTACACTCGTTATTAAATGTATAAGATAAAGAGAGTTAACGATTTTGTTATTTTTATTGTGAAGTTTCTGTTAACGATGTTTTAGGTTTAATAGCTCAGTAAGGATCGTAATAGCGAATAATAGTGATTGTGGGATGTGTAAGGTTGAACGAAGTGGCCAATTCGCGAGGTTTCAGCTGGAAATAATATATGGGCATAAGAGTTCAGCAATGTAATTTACGTGTGTGATGAAAAAATGCAAGATTGTTAAAATAAGATATTTTAGAAAAACATCTGAAACTTGAAAAAATGTTGATAGGAATTGTTTCTATTTTTGCTTTAGATTTTGTATTCTATACTTGTCATTGCTTTTTAAATGATATATTATTTATAATATATATATATATATATATATATATATATATATATATATATATATATATATATATATGGATTATTTAAAATTAGTTGACTTGTTTTATATTATACCACATTCTTATATTTTACGTATTTCATATCGTTTTATGAATGTTATGTTCTTCTAAGTGTTGGGATGAATGATCAGGAGACAAATGTAACGTGGATATGCGTGCTTGCATTAAACCAGTTATTGCTAACAAATGCTTTCACCTACTAAACACCCTTTTTATAACATCGTGACCCACGTAGCCTGTGTTGGTGGAATTAAAATGCGATTCCATCATTCTTTGAACAGGAGATAGCCAGTGAGCCTCAAAGCCTCAAGGAAATTTCGTTATTCTTGGATTTCTAGTTCCTTCTGGATCCCTTTATTTCGTCATTTTCAAGTAAAACCTGTTATTGCGTGGAGGAGACTCATATTACGAAGGAGTCTGCATTCTTGCCAGATGTCATTACTTGTGGCCCCGTTTCGCAAAAAGGGCCGAAGTACTAATGAGTTATAAAATCTTTCGCTGTCTCTCCTTGCCTTTGCTGAAGTGTCGCTTTATTCTCTGAAGATATCTTCTTGCTTCCTAAGTAACGTGACCACACGTCCTGAATTATCTGATACAATCCCTCATTTTGAGTCCCCGTCTCGTATTATTTGGCATGAAAGCGGGCCTCCAAAATGTACCCTTTTTGTGGCAATGACCTGTTGGCATAAAATGCCGCCAATATTAAATTTACAATATTGTAATCCGTTTACTTCGCATCAGTTTATAAAGAATTAAGAGCGACGAGATCTTGCGTTCATGTGCCACGTAACAAGAGTGTTCAGTTGTGGTTGCTAGGAATGGAAAATACAGCAATCGCTTAATTTGAACTTGTATATGATTTTACGCTATCGATATCTTTATAAAGAAATTCAATAATCCTATCCAGGGGGGGGGGACTCCTGCGCATCGTATCTGACTTCCGCCAATGAGCTTCTGACTCCAGTTTGCGTCACAATATTAGCGAGAATTTTAAATGCAGCCAAGTACCAAAATCACTTCGTTACAAGACATTGAAACATATTTATGAAGCATTTCTTCTAAATATTGCATCATGTATACTTTCATTGTGTTATTTTTGTTTGGTTACCGTTGACGTATTGTAACTTTGTATCACTTTCAAAATGTTTCTCAACAAGCCTCGCTCTTCAATTTCAATAAAAGTAAAGTTTTTATTGAACAAATGTATCCATATATTGCAGTATATTAATATATTTGAAAAGAAAACTCACAATAAAAAATTATAATTTTGTTTTTCTTTTTATTAACGTATTACAATTTTAATGATTATACTTAGGCGTGATTATACTTAGGCATTACATTTGTCATATTTTAGAATCATATTTTCTCAGAAATCATCGTTCATACTTGTTTTAAGTATCAAGAACTCAAAGTACCAAAGTAGAATTTCCACATGGGCGTTTGCAGAACACTGTCGTATCCGCTTTCGTATTTCCATGAAAAGAGAAATGGAAATACAAAAGCGGGTACGACCGAGCTGCAGGAGTTTCTTCGAATTGTTATCTTTCTACTATCTTTCTCACTGTGAATCATTAAACACTCCAACATACAAGATTTGCCAGGGAAACGTAAAATATCAAAGTTCGAAAGATTCCGTCGATTTTTATCAGAAAAAAGTCATATCTGTTTTTGTATTATTATTATCACCAGCGGTCATAAACGCATGCACATTTCCTAATTTTTAGGTCGACGTCGTAGGGGCCTCCGCACCCTAGTCGTAAGGACTTGGTCGCTTTATCGGACGCTTCCGGACGAGAGGCCAGCGACCGGAGGCAGGGCACGGCAGGGGCGAGAGCCTTCGCCGCCCCACCCCTCCCCACCCCCGAGCGTAACGAGCCCTGCAGCAGCCAATTCGTGGGCCAGCAGCCCTCGCCCAGGGGCCCTTGGCGGCCGAGGTGTAGCGCTAATAATACCCTTCAGCTAACGACGCCCAATTCCTGTCCTCCCTCGTCGGCCTGTCGTGAGAGGTGTGGGGTGGGGTGGGGTGGGATGGGGTGGGGGGGTGGAAGGGGAGCCCTTGTCTCTTGTCTAGCCCGCCGCCGCCGCCGCCGCCCCTCACACAAAACGACACTGACCCCTCCGGAGGAACTCTTGGGCTATTCAAACGCCCTTCGCCTCCGACCCGCCCTCCGCGAACCGTGCCGCGCCGCGCCGCGCCGCCCTTCCGAGTACACGTGGGTTGTGACTTCCCTGACGGAGAATAGAAGACAATCCTGAACGCGCTCATTTTCCTGCCCCGCATCCCGCGCCTCCCCCCTTCCCCCTTCCCCTCTTCACCAAACAGCGGTCACAGCAGTTGAATGGCTGCGGGAACGGAGACACTCCGTTTCTCCGGTCTCCCCCAGGGTCTTCGCGGAGACAAGCGCGACAATCCGGCCATTTTCTGTTACGCTTCTTCGGACACACCTGAGACATTTTTTTAGCAAGCTATTCAACCACCGGGGGGGGGGGGGAGGGGGCAGGCCTGCTCGCTGAATGAGCTGCTGATCAAAGTACTCTGTTTGCGCCGGGACACGTCACGCTTCGGTTGGCGTTCGGCGATTTGTGCAGTGAATTGAACTGGATTGGTTGAGGGTCTTAGAGGGCGAAAGGTACAATTGCGTCGAACTCGGCGTTTTATCATGCTAAACGACTTTCAACGTTTCCTCGGTTTCGGCGAACGACGATGTCAAGAGGCTTTAAACGTTTTTCGGCATAGAATTATTTCTCGGAACGGAAACGTTGAGTATTTGTGTTCTTAAATGTGAAGTTCCCACGAATTCAGAAGCATAAGGAATTTAAAAAAATTAATGCGTTATTCTTTGAATTAACACGGTAACGGTAAAATAACGAATTTGGAGCTCCGTTTTTCCTCCAAGAATATTCTTAATTTTTAAATCAATTGGTATCCTGTTAATTATAATCAGTGAACGCCCAATGCCACGTACAGGTGACGCATAATATTTTCGCTTTCCCTTAATTCAGTAAATTCTTTTTAACCCAGGTTTCCGTTGCAGCTTGTTAAATACAGTTCTGAAAATGAGATAAGACCCTTACTCTGCATGGCTTTCCGTAGCGCTATCAAATTATCAGTAACTTGACAGCAGTACCAACGAAAAGTGATATTGTGCGAGAAAATTGGCGAGGAAGCTCTTGGCGAGGAAAAATCGTTAAAAAAGTGATATTTTGCATTTGTTTACTTTTGTCTCTTTTTGAAATATCAATTAAACAATTCATATTATTAATTTCAAGAATTTGCAGTATTCAAACGCAGTATTACGTCAGAAATATTAAGTGTCACCATATTTGATACACTCGTTCGCGTATATTTACGTGCTTCTAAAGTTGCGATCATGAGGTGTACTTACAGAAAGATCGTACTAAAATCATTCCTTTTAATTTACAACTTGACTTTGTACGAAATACTGGAGTGTTTCGAGGAAAAAAAATGATTAGCTGATAGATATCACGATCATTGCTTGTGAAGATGGACTTCTCACGGACGAAGAATATGGGGATGAGAATACTTCTGAAGTGAATCATCTTCCAGATATGGTGTTGAGATCGTGAGTATAAGTAAACCTGACCTCAGCACCTGATGAACCAAATCAACCATTTCTCGCAACGAAAGAATAAAATTCTCCGTCGCCCGTAAAACCAAAGAAAGTGAAATATTGAAATAAAAGTTGTAATCAGAAATGGTCTGATGACGAATGTGTTTTTGGATAAGTCAAAACACTGCCTTAACCACAGTTTATTGAATGTCTTTTTGTTTCACGTTCAGCACAAACGCAAATCTACAGCCAAGAATTTCAAACCAAATACACCTGGGAATAAGTATTTTCAGTGTGTATGGATTTTGTGTGTGTACTGTACCCTGAAATATATATCACTAAGTAGTATGCGAGTCATGTGATTCAATCTCACTGTTTTGTTAGCTAATTCCACGTTCATTAGTTCACCATTTAACAAAAGTATTTCTAGTGTAATATAAAAGGTTGAAGTGTAGCGCATCTTAAAAACAGTGGGTGACAGAGACAAATGATTTTTTGTATTTTGAACCAGCAAGTATCACTTATCTTAGGTTCCAATATATCCTCTAATTTTAAAATTTGTTTTTCAGTGTTATAGGTCTGAGCAGTGGAATTTCGGTCTTGACATTGATACGGATGAAGTGAAGGTAGGTATACATTGCAATATTACTAGAGGGTATATGAGTCCACTAAATCCTAAAATGATATGGAAAATCAAATCAAATGTGCACAATGACCTCTAACAATAAGAGTCTAAAAGTAAGAGAAGAAACAAATTTGTCACATCACATCAACATCTACATCCTTCAGATAATATTTTCCTTTGGACTAGTCGCAGCATGTAAAAATCAGCAAAACCTCATTACTCAGCAAATGAATGATATATCTTTATCACACAATAATGTTTGACACCCTTCGCAACTAACAGTGATTATAATAAAAGGTGTTCATTATTGACTACTAAACACTTCCATTTCATAGGACAAATAATTAGAATTCGGTTATTAATAATCCCACTAACATAAAACAAGAAAAAATATACGTGATAAATGAAACAAGCACAATGCCTCTTTACAATGACCTGTAATTTTCATTTATGCAGTAAGAGGCAGTTTACTGTTGCCTCTACGATAACTTCGAATCATCGAAAATGATACATTGCCTCGGTTGTTATGCCCACCCTCAAATAAAACAAAAATAAATATTCGATCATTGACACAAACGCGAACAACTGAGCGCTATCAGAAATATGCGTGATAATTGTAACAAACTTCACAACAACCTGTAATTTTCATTTATGTATCAAAAGGCGTTTATAGTTGCCTCTAAGATAACTTCGAAACCTCGGACATCATATTCTGCCTCGGTTTTGTTAAGCTCACCTGAAATTAAAACAAGAAATAATCGAGATCATTGAAATAAACGCGAACAACAGCGCTATTAGAAATATGCGTGATAATTGTAACAAACTTCACAACCACCTGTAATTTTCATTTACGAATTACAAGGCGTTTGTAGTTGCCTCTAAGATAACTTCGAAACATCGGACATCATATTCTGCCTCGGTTACGTTAAGCTCACCTGAAATTAAAACAAGAAATAATCGAGATCATTGAAACAAACGCGATCAACGGAGCGCTATAATTCGCCGCCCGCACCGAACGAGTGCAAGCGGCCCCAATCAACAGCCCGGGGGACGGGGGGGGGGTGGCAATAATGGAGGGCGTCGCGGGCGGGTGTCGGGACGTGCCTGTCGGCGCCGAACGAAACAAGTAGTGCGCGCCATGTTCGGCGCGCGCCGGCAGGCGAACTTTTCTATTATTGGCAGCGCGGGGCGGGGCGGTGGGGTGAGGGCAAGGGCGGGGGCGCGAGGACGCGCGCGCGCAGGCGGACACGCGCGTTCGCGCCAGGTCGTGAATCTTGTAGCGCGCTACAGCAGCGCATGCTGCCCGCCCGCCCCCTCCGCTCTCTTTCCGTGTCATTGTCCATCCGCTCCGACAGCCTGTTCTCCCATCCGACTTTTCCGCCTCGGCTCGTTCGGACGCGGATCACCCAAGTGTAGCCGGGGCCCACGCCCGGACAAGCACTCTCGTCGTGGGCACTGAGCATATTTTCCTCGAAGATCAGTTTACAATTCATTGGTATTAGAATACAGAGCTTTTTGGAGCAGAAATAACAACTTTGATCATTGAAAGATATAAAAAGTATTCCTTAATTATACACGAATAAAGTATTCCTTAATTATACACGAATGAGGTGGTGCATGGAGTTGAGAAGATAATATGGAAATAGAGATGTGATTGTAGACACCAGAAGGTAGTATGTTTATTCGAAGAAGGGAGACGTGCAAGGGTCTTTCATTGGAAGGTCGTGAACAGCGTTTGAAATATGACAAAAAATTAAAAATAAAGATGCGTCGTGTAAACAAAGAATAAGAGGTACACAAATTCTGATATTGGAATAATATACATGCCAGACGGAAGAAACATTAAATTAGAAATGTTGTTTGTGAATAAATGAAAAAGAAAGACATTCAAAGTGATGTGAGAATTTTAAAAGACAAATAACAAGATTATTAGTGACATTCATTGAAGAACGTGATCATTTGTGATGAATGTGAAATCTGCAGAACTTTTCAATGAGTGGGTAATTTATATCTCAAATTGTCACTTTAATATAGCACACCTGCAGAAAATATCGTGGCAAACAATATTTCCTCCCTTCCATATAATCCAGCAACTGTTACGACTCGCTTGTTCTCCCAACATGTTATACTTTTTTTTTTTTGCATGTACTCCAGCTTACCTTTTGCTCGCCACCTCGCCTACCTGTTTAAGCATTCCGTCACCTGACTCTCTAACTATCCGTACGAGCGCCTGAGCATCCAGCGATTCATTTGTCTGCGTGCCCATAGCTTTGAACTCTCTCGTTCACATGTCAGTACGGCCATCTATTCATTCGCCCGCCAACTCCATACGCCGCCGTCTGTTCCCCGCCCGCTCCGCTCCGCTCGCCTCCCCCGCCTCGTCCCATTCGCCTCGCTCCGCCCCACCTCACCCCGCCCCGCCCCGCCCCCTCGTCCATATTCCTCGCTCGCCGACGCGGCCGCGTAGCTGCTTGCTCGTCCACCCGGGCGCGCCGTGCCTCCTGCCCCCGGCCTGTGTTAGCTTTTCATTTGTAGCCATGTCCATACTCGTTCTGGATGTGCGCCGCTGCCGCCAGAGAGCCGCCGGCGTTTCGCCGCGTCAGTTTTGTTTCGGTATTGACGGTGTTAGAGATGAGACTTCTTGTTCGCGAAATAGAGAGGAATGAACGGTAGAGATTTCAACGCGTTCACTGGCACAGGTCGTTTATTCCGTTGCGGCTCTGTGAGAGTACCGCAGTCAGAGATTTCTTTCAAGGGAATTTCGGCAAGTTGATATTTAATATAATTAAATTGAAAGGTAGTTTGACGGAAACGTTTACGCAACATTTCGCGCAACCCAGTTTGAAGAAATTGACTCTTTCTCTTCGATGAGACATTAAAGATTTTACTATCACTTGTTCGCGGTAGTTTTTAGGCTGTAAAAATGAAATTGGTTTGCGTAATGTGAAAACGAAAAGGCAACTAGTTACGTATCATTAACCAGTTTTTTTTCCAACTTTTCAAATAATTTTCAACCATATTTATTGTGTCTTTGATGTTGTCGGTATAACTTAATCAATTCAATAGTAGATCTTTAAACGATGTCGTCCTTTTTTTAAAAATATCTGAGTAACGGTTGAGTAAAAACACTAAGATGAGGAAAAGTTTCGCTATGTCGAACATTCCAACTAGTTCAGTTTCGCAAGAAATAGTATTTTGTTGCCATGAAATGTTTCTATTGGTTTAAGTCTGTGAAAAGTATTGCTTTTGTATGACATGTGTGTCATTGTGTACATGAGGCATTCCCAGTAATATTGGATTAATCGTCGTTAAAACCAACATAGATAAAGTGTTCGTAGAATCGAACTTCAAAACAAGGTCTAATGCTGACAACATAATCTCATCGATGAGATTTGTATAATATTTTAAATAAGTGTGTACGCTAATGAATCAGGAAACTAAACCAGAATATTTTCCATTTCCAATGCAAGATGGAGCAAAGTGTATCACGTCTTTTCTTAAAAATTAGAAAGTTGCAAACATGTTTCACCTAGAAAGGTACAATCATTTTCGGAACTCGTACATTTAGTTCTGAATAATATAAATGAAATGACTCTGGAGACATATACTAAAAAAATTGAATGTATTTGTTGAAATATTGGTGGAAGCTGAAATTTTCTCCGTTTTTCTTCTATGGCTTTTTTCGTAGCCTCAACATATGGACAGTTCTTACATACATTCCTGACGAAAAAATACAATGTTTTTTTCGTAATAAACTAATTCTGTGTCCTACTCCGGCAATCACAACTACTTCCAACATCACAAGGTACCATGTATTCCACGAGTCATCGTTTTTTTCCTCTTCAGATTCTTATCCTTAATAAAACCAGAGGAGCGTGCTCGAAGGTGAATGTCACTTGTAGTGCCCAACACTAATAAAGTAATCAACGGCCGAAACCTGAATGTAGAAACAGGAAGAAGGCACACGAGCCAAATTACGAAACACCTGTAAGAGAACGCACCCTAATAATTAAGCCAATGGGATTTCAGCGTCGTAAATGACATTCTAAGGCCCGGTTCACACGAGCGTCATTTTAACGCAGTGACGCGTCGTTTTCCCTCGCAGGACGCGACGTGCAACCATCGACAAAACGCGCGTTTTCGCAGTCACTAATCTTCCAAAGTTCGTGATGAATGTTGGTAATTACTAAGTTACGGATTTTTGACACTAAAATTGTGAAATTAGGCAGAAAAACACGCACTTAAATTTTAAAAGAGGTATTTAAATAGGCATTAAAATGTATTATTCTTCATTAACAATAGAATAAGAAAGGATTGCATAACAGAAATGTCGTTAATGAAAACAATGCTATGACACGTATTATTTTAACAATAAATAATTGAATAATAGTCCATATTCTCCAAAGTAAACTGACTGCAGTCTGAAAAGAAGTTCTTAGAGTAAGTGAAACTGCATCACTCTTATAATATATTAAATGTGAATTAAAAATATTATTCAAACGCTCACACACGCTTCTCAGAAATCTCAACTCGTTACATAACGCGCTTGACCATGCTAAACGTGCACAAACAACACTACCCATCCCTCAATGTTTACATGCGTTTATACGTCCTCGTGACATTTAAAGTGTGAATATTTATAATCGCATCACGTCAAACGTATTAGCGTAGTCATTACTGAACGTTGTAAAAGCGTAAGCTTCTCAGGAGTCTCAGACTGACTCGCAGTCTCCATTTTTGTTGGACTGTTTCGTGGCGGAGTTCATTGTGCGGGGTGGCGCCTTTTGAGAGGAGGTGAGTATACCTCACGCTCGACCGCGTCCCCTCCGGGCCGCGGAGCACGGGCTGGAAAAGACGCGAGGCGGCGATAAGGAGACTGGCGGCGGGGAGAGAACGTACCAGCGCGCGGGGCGGAGAACCCTCCAGCCTAACATTGCCTGCTCCGCTCCGCCCCTCACTCTCCCCTCCCACCACCCCTGCCCCAACACCCCGCTCCATCCCCACTCTCCTTGCCCCGCCCCCTCCTCCGCTCCCATCTGCCACTCCCACCTGTCCCGCCCCATCACCCAGCTCCTCCATACCACGCCCCGCCCCGCTTCGACCCACCCTGCCCCGCTTCGTTCCCTCCTCTCCACTCCCATCTGTCCCATCCACCTGTCCCGCTCCTCCATACCCACGCCCGGCCCGTTCTGCTCCTGCCTACCATGCCCCGCCCCGCCCCCACCCACCCTGCCTTCCCTCTCCGCTCCCATCTGCCCCATCCAACTGCTCCACCCCATCATCCCGCTCCCACCCGCCCCGCTCCTCTATGCCGTGCCCCTCCCCGCTCAGCTCCTGCCCACCCTGCCCCACGCTCATCCACCCAGCCCCACCCGCCCCACTCCTCCTTGTCCCGCCCTTTCCCGCTCCTCCCTTCCGCACTGTCTCGACCTGCTCCGTTCCACCTACCGCACTTCTCATCCGTCCCCTCCTCCACCGCATCTTTCCGCCCTGCGGCACTGCTACGCGCTCATCATCACTCCGTTCTAACCCAGCCCGCCGCTTTCCGCCTCATCGTACTGCGTCCCGCTTTGTCCAGTCGTGCCCCGTCCTCTTCCCTCCTCCCCGCCACGCTTCGTTCTGTCGCGCTCCGTCCCTCCGCGTCCCGCCCCGCCACCCTCCATTCTGCCTCGATCCGACCGGCCCCTTCCCCTGCATCCACCCCTCCTCCACCCCACTCCACCCCACCTCGCTCCGTCCCACTCCGGGCCTTCTCTCCTCGTAGCGCGCCGCGCCGCGCCGCACCGCGCCGTCGTGTTTACCTTTTATCTATAAATCTGTTGTGACACGTTTTAAAATTCAATTTGGCGGCTGTGAAAGGCTCTGCCCAGATGCCTGAGCGACGGTTGCACCTGCCTCAGGTAGCACCCTCGCAGGGGTGCACAAAACGCGATTGAAACGTGACTCTGTTGTATCTGACAGGAGAGTCCTGGACTGTTTGAAAGTATTTGATGGAGATTGCTTTGTGCAGACATTCGATGCCTGATCTTTCTTACGTATTAAGTGTACACTTTCTATGTCTTTAGAATGGGTTATCTTACACGTATTTATTCTATGTACGATATAATAATAATAATAATAATAATAATAATAATAATAATAATAATAATAATAATAATAATAATAATAATAATAATAAAGCATTTTTTTGTGAAAATACTCAATGATAATTAAGATTTAAGCTATTTTGATCAACAAAGAAGAAGGAAATTAGCCAAAAGGGGAATGTTCAATACATTTTGAAGTGCTGTTGTAAGAATCTTGCTGATTCCATACAAAAGTTTTTAGATTTGCCACAGATTTTATATCCTTTTCAGAGAGATCACGGATATCAACTAAAAAAATTTATTTGTTATATGTTGAAAAATATCCACATTTAATATTCAAGTTGTTTGATATTCGGCATTTATTCATTCGCATGCGCACACGAAATGTTGAAGTTCACTTCATGAAACACTTGTAGGATGAATCCCATTACAGGTTGGATTCTCTGCCCATAGAATTTATCGTGATATGAATCATTTAAATGCCTTCTATTTGAGTCAATATGTCTTCCAAATGATTTCAAGGAGTATACAAATAGTAACAATTTATTAAATTCGCATAAACTGTTAATTAAAATAATAAACCTGATCTTTAAATTGCCCTTTTTTATTGCTGGATATTTTAAAGAATAATAATATGGCACATACACATTGCAATATGAAATCCCAAGGAGGTCAGTCATTTGTGCTGACAATACAAGGAATGAAAAATAATACTTCGAAAGTAGGGCACACGTGTGCAAATTAATTACAATTTTAAACATGCACGAAACTTCTGGAGTAAGCTTGCTATGACTAATCTAAAGTCGCGTAGAAAAATAGCCAGGTCGGGAGTTGCGCTATGGAATTTTCTGCTAACTAGTCTCGCGTTTCACCAACAGTTGCAGAAACAGCGTAGATAATGTCTTACAGCGAAAACTAGGTCCGCGCCTGTCGCCCATTGCCACTCGCACACCGCCACTCGCCTCCCCGCCCCTCGTACCCCACCACTCAAACCCTGGCACTTGCAACTCCGCCACTCGCACCCCGCCACTCGCACCCCGCCACTCGCACCCCGCCACTCGCACCCCGCCACTCGCACCCAGCAACTCACACCCCGCCATTTACAACCCTCAACTCGTACATCACCACTCGCAGCCCGCCACTCGCACCTCACACTAATACCCGCCACTCGCACCCCGCCACTCCCATCTCGCCACTCACCCGTCCACTCATTCCCAGCCACTCATTCACAGCCACTCGTACCCCGCCATTCGTATCCCACCACTCGCACCTCGCTACTTATAACCGCCACTCGCTGTCCGCTACTCGCTTCCCCTTTCAAGCAGTCCCCCGCGCGCCGTTCCCCGCACCCCGCCACTTTCCCCCTCCCTTCCACGTCCTTCTCCCCGCCTTTTGCTTTCGCCGCACCTCCTCGCGCCACTGCCCGGCGACACGTCGCGGCCCGCCGTGGCGGCTCCGCCAGGTGTGCCGGAGTTCCCTTACGCCCGGAATCGGATTTCTTTTGAGCCGTGCGGAGGCGGCGGCGGCGGCGGCAGGGGGAGGCAGCCGACGCGTTTCCGGGATCCGCGGAGCCGCAATCCGGAGCGGCTCCGGGGCTCTGCGGTGTGTGGTCCCCATAAAGCAGCGCGCGCCAGCCAGCGGAGAGGGTGCGGTTCGTCATAACCGTTACTCTCAGCCGGCGATCGAGAGCTCCCCGGGTGGGAGGGGACGGGCGCCCCAACCTCCGATGCAAGCAGCGCTCTGTATGGCAGGCCAACCTAAAGAAGACGTGCGTTGGGCCGTTGCGTTAAAAAACATTTTGGCCTGGCATCCATCGTGCTTTACCTGCGGGTCTTCTCATTAAATCGCATTCAGGAAGCTCTATTTACTACTCTTTTAATTTGTAGATTCATCATGGGAAAATCTAACTTTGACATATTTTCCAACAATATTTTTTTTACAATTATAAGTGCATGTGTATACGTGCATTCGATGTTTGTGACGACATGGCTGTCCGGGTGACGCCGCGTCGTCGGCCTCTCAGCCAACGCGGCGTCACCCGGACAGCCAACAAGTCATGAACTAGAGCCACGAAAGCTTACGTGTACATTTCGACGTTTGACACAGCAGATTTCGTTTGATTGTTTTATTGGGAAAAATTGTTGCAACCAGGACTTTCTTATAATCCAAATTCCCTTCACAACTCCATCAATATTCATCGTTATGAGAACTAGAGTTGCCATTCCGCCATTATCCTTTGAAAACCGGTGAACAGTATAAATTCAAACATAGCAATGAAGGTAAGCGAAGGAGAAGAACCGAAGATTCGAAGAAAGACACTGGTGGCATGGGGAGAAATGAACTGAATTTGATACTAGAAGTTTTCTCTTTCTGAGCATCTGGAATGTCCAGGATGTTCTTCAGACCATTTGGAGACTCTTTAGAAGTGTGTCGACAGGGTCAAGCATCTTGGGCGGTCTGTATGTTGTTGCTTTTATTGTACACTGTCCAGAAGATATTGCTTCTCGTCTTGCTAGTTTCCCAAGGTATTTGCCTCGGAACGAGTAATTTACTTCAAGAAACGATGTAGTTTATTGGGACGTGTAATGTTGAACTTCAAAATTTATAATCTGAGGGCACAGTATAGGTTTTAAGAGTGTACCAGATTCTGAGAAACTTGTTTGTACTCCACAAATGAATTCTTGTCAGGATGTAATATTTTATTTAACTGACTGTGACATCATTTGAATCCTTCAAGTGTGATATCGGTTGAATTCTCTTAGCCGAACGTTTCCAAAACAGAGCAATTTCAAACATGAATGTTATCGTTTTGTGTAATACTACTCAACAGTCTTTTGTCATTTTATCTTTAAATGAGACTCTTAAATGGCGATAGAAATGTAATATCACTTGAATATGTCGATTAAAGATCATTCGTTTTTTCCTGTTTTTAATTGTGTGAATCCAAGCATTGCTCGCACTCATACTTGAACCGCTTTTAAGTAATGCGAGATGGTTTGTTGTTTGTCGCTTTTCGTCCGGAAATTGATATTTTGATTACTTATTAAAGTGTAAATGTAATTTCTTCTCTAAAAACGTATACAGGCAATAGCAAAACAAATGGTTTTTATTATTACGAAAGAACACATTAGACTACCAAGGAGAAGAACGCGAATGGAAAAAGGAAGTTCAAACAAAAATCAAAAATGGTAAAATCACAGCATCCTATAAAAACAAAAGTAAATTTGGAATACAAAACCAACTTAGAACATTACGCATTCGAATGTGTAGGAAAACCCTATAAAACACCAAAATTGATCGTATGTGAAAAAATTGCGTCAGGTATCCCATTTCTAAATAATTTTATACACATTTATTTTATGTATTTGAATATTCTTATGAATGATGGTATTTTGATTTGATTGAATCATGTTATTTTTTGACAAGTAATAATACATCAGCTCATTTATCGACCTTAAACACCTCTATACTGTACACAGCTGTATACATACATTTTGTATTTAAATTCTGTAACGAAATTATTCTCAAGCCAATTATTGCTGATTGAAGATCACTGTGACAACATTTTAAACAACAAGCAACTCTAAGCGAATAGAATATTTATCTCCAAAAGTGCCATTTCTTTTTGTATTGCAAAATATAAAAAAAAATATCTACACTAGCCTTCCATATTAATCGAACAACGGTAGTATGAACTACCAAGATCTTCTTTTGTGACAGGCTACGAGTACTTACTCTCCTTGTATGGGCTTTTACACAACGACAATCTCGCAGCTACTTTTGATAACAGTTCCAAGAGTATTGTATGGATATTACATGAATGAATGTAATCAAACATATTACGTGGAGATATAAAGTCAGTTAGATGGGAAAAACTATGTAACGAAAATCACTTTCTTGAATTACATATTGTCGAAGGGACTCATATTGGAAGAGGAGGGGAGGGCAATGGCCAAAACATCTAAACGGACAAAAGTTTGATACTAGTTCTTTCGATTGTTCCCTTGACTTAACATTTTGCTACTTTTGTACTTGCATTCTAGACTATTTATTACACGCGCAAGTTTAATGGTACACGAGCTCCCTAGTCCTCATCCAGCGCTGAATAGCACGGCACGTTGACATACATAGGTCCGACTCGGAACGGCACCTACCAATTTACAATGCTGGTAACAATCACCTCGTACTTTCAAAACAATCGTAGCATTTCTCGTGCCACGCTTTGGCGCGTTACGTTCATGCCCACAGTTGGTATACCCTTTTAAGCCGTGGTTAAGCCGTAGTTCTGCTATACCCGCACCCCCCGCGGTGGAATATCAAGAAAAATTGCGTTTATAATAGTTAAGGCACTGAAAATCTAGTAATAAACGGCTAAGATTAAATTCGAGCAACGTTCGCAAGGTCAAATGCCTTTGGGTTCGAATGCATCACTGAGCATAGAAAAATACTTGAAGTGCATTTGCTCTTTTCTACTAAGCTCGACTGTACTCCCAGCTCGTATAACAGCAGCCTGAGGAAATGTTGGAGGCGGAGGCACGGGCAGCGGACGTGCGGGAGAGAAAGCGGCTGGACATTATCGCGGAGAGAAACTGTAAAATATAGTAATTCTATATCATATGGGACTACAGCTTGCAGTTGGGATACTGCCTTCCTCTATGGGAGGTAATCATACTAGAGTGTGTATGTGTGATTGTGAGTGTATGTGTGGTAACAAGATCATTTTTAAATTTCAACCTATTATAAGAAGTAAACATTTGATAATTTTGGAGTTTTAATTTGATTACGATGACATAAACAACTAATTTATGTGATTACACGTAATCAAAGTAACTACAGACATTTTGTCAAAACTTAAAATCGTAATCCGTTATTGGCATCACTAACATTACATTTTCACGAATTATTTAAATACCCCCCCCCACTGGGAATATGGGAATTAATTTGACCTTTCCGAGAAACAAGAAAAAAATTTAAGGACTTCATAATTTTTAACCTGCAACATTGAATTTAAGAAACGGAGGAGAAATGTATTTCAAGACATTCAAAACGTGGATGTATTTTTGCATAGCGTGGCAAGCCTCTTAACGTATGCGGGTTTCTTACCCTGAAAATTTAACTTTTTAAGATCAAATTGTGGAAAACTGTACAATGTTACATTCTAAGAATGAAGCCACACGAACATTCTCAAATAATTCATGGGGATATGGGACTTAAAAACAATGACACTTTTTGTGCATCGGTCAGTAAATTTTCGAGTTTCAAAGTTCAAGTCATAATTTCCACACAATTTCCGCCAGATCCCCTCATTCCGAATGCGAGCGCTGTCTGGCGGCGTGATAAACGAAGAGGCGTTTGCGGTCTCTCCGTTTTCGTGACGTATGTGCCCTCTCGCAAGATGGCGACTGGCGCACGTAACGGGCGCAAGAGATGCTTCTTTAAAATAATTAAAAAGAGTTCCTCGACTTACAAACTTCCGGATGACAAATGCACTCCGAAGTACACATAATCTGAACTGCAAACTCGAGTCATAAATTCCTAAAAGCGTCACCGCCCATGCCAAAAGATATTCTTCAACAAAAGACGGCGACAAATAAGGCCCGAGAACGCCCGAGCGCCTCGCCGCGGTGTTTTATGGAAACTCCGTGGAAGACGACGCCCGAGTTGGAAGTGCACGAGCTATTCATTGCCAAAATATTATCTGCCGCCCTACATCTGACGATTCTTATTCTTGGCACGCCCCGCGCCGCCATTTATATCAAAAGAATTTACTTAACGCGGGCGGCCGCCCCCAGGGGTGTAGGGATTCCGAGACTTTTACAAATAACGGGAGCGGTTTATCTCTGTTTGTTCGTCATAAACCCTTCTGGCGAGCGAGTGGTTCCCGGTAGGTAGGGGGGTCGCGACCGCACCCTGGGTCCCCCCCGGAGCCCCTTCTCAAAGAAACCGACGCACAAAGCCGTCAGGTAGGGCTTTCGTCAAGGCCCCGCGCATTGACGTCGCTCCAGCGCGCACCTTGTGGCCCCGTGCCGGAGCAGGAAGAAAAACAGAACGACGGCGGCGGGGCGCCTCAGCTTGCTTCCCTCTTCAGAAAACTATCTCGAAGGGAGGCGAAATTTCAAAGCAGGGTGCGCCCTCTCTTTCTCTCTCTCTCCCCGCCGTATTTCACCCCCGGTCTAAGGACCTGCCCTAAAAGTTGGTATAATGAGCCCTTCATTAATCGAGGGGAGAGGATCGCGACGCTGCCGCCGGGGTGAAAGGGCTGCAGTCAGCCGTCGGCGATGGGGGGGGGGGGGCGGGGAGGGCAGGAAAGCGAACTCGTGAAAGGGGTGAGAAGGTTGTTTCAAGGCGGGACGTGTGAGACGAGGCGGGAAGAAGCGGGGCGAGGAGATGGACCGGTCGGAGGAGGGTTGAAGTGAGGGGGCGCAGGGACGCGGAGCGGGGCGTGCAGGACCGGGGTTTGGGGAACAAACGGGAAGGAGAGTATGAGAACGGGGAAGGTGGTGAGAAGATGGGATGGTGGCGGGACGGGACGATGTCGGAACGAGAGGGTATCGGAAAGACGGATCGGAACGGGACAGAACGGGACGGTGGCGGAACGGGACAGGACGGTAGCGGGGACGGGACAGTGGGGGGGACAGGACGGTGGCGGCACGCGACGGGACAGGACAGGTCGAGACAGAACGGAACGGGGCGGGACGGGGCGCGACGGGGCAGGGCGGGGCAGGGCAGGGCGGGGCAGGGCGGGGCGGGACTGGACGGAGCGGGGCGGGGCGGGGAGGTACATGAAGGGGCGGACCGGTCGGAGGAGGATTGAAGTGGCACAGGGCTGGGGGATGGGCGGATACAAGCGGAAAGAAGGGAGTATCTGAACGGGGCGGCGAGGGGATGAGTGGCGCACAGGGGCGGGGACGTGCCTTGAGTGTGGCAGACGAGCGGTGCGGGACGGCGCGGAGCGTGCGGTGGGACGGGACGGAGGGGGAACGGCCGGGCGGGGGCGTGGCACGAGAGGGCGGAGCGGGGCGGGAGCGGGAACTACCCGAGTAAATAACGTGCAAACGCAGGCGACGAGGATCTGTTGCGAGGGGTGCGCGTGCGAAGAGGAGACGCTGGATCAGAATTTCGTAATTGCTTCTTGAGCGTAACGAATGTGTTTTGCAAACTTTCTGCGCGCGAAGGGGGTATTGTATAAATACTCGTTACGTGGAGAGTAAAGCGCTGTTATCTCGCGTGTTTGGTTGGAGAAATCTGACAAGGTTTTGAGGATGCTACACGAACTACTCAGTAACTTTGAATAAACAGATTCGGGACTGGTTATCTGCAATTATTTTACAAGGTTCATACGTTTAGTTTTTCTAATCGATGAAACAACATTGATACGAGTGAGAAGGGAGTATTCATTCGTCTTAAGAGCAAAATTTCTCACAGAAAGCAGTGACAATGGAGTAAGAAATATTGACATTTTTATATTAATTTTATTGTACATTCTATGGATCACAATTACAGGATGTTTAAAGTGGGCCAAGGCTGTGGGACAAGAACTCATATGTGTTTGCATAATGTAAACGCATTCATTATTTTACAACTTATTGCATGATATTAAAGCTTTTTGAACTGAATATATTATGCAAAAATATTATGCCGCCTCAGTCTCGTAGTTCAAAGTGATAAAAACTTATTGTTTTTAGAAAATGACAATGATTGTAGTAGGTTTTATTTTGCTATGATTACAATTTTAATTGGTTAACCGTAGGAAAATAATATAATGCTGATTATGTGAATTTGCATTAGTGCGATTATTCGGAGAACTGATTAATGAATTCAAATAAAGCATAATAATGACATTATAGATATCTCGAATTCACTTAACATTATGTCAACGCATTCGTTATTTTGCAACGCGAGTTGGATGATTGCCTTGCACCTAATATATACGAACAAATGAACAGAAGTCAAGGGAAAATCTCAGGGGCAAATGCAAAGCAAATGTCGTGAGAAATTAGCAACTTGATATTAAATAGTTTTTTAGATGTGAGAACACAATGCACAATTTTCTGCTGACTCAGTTTCGTAGGTTCAAAGTGATAAAAACTTAACATTTTGAGGAAACACAATGGTTCTAGCCATAATTATTTTGCAAATAAAATTGGTTAATACTTGGGAAAATAACACATACACACAGACTAGAGATTCAAATGACTTTTTCAACTCAAATTACTTTCAAATTTCAATCATTTACACAATTTCAAGAGACGGAGAATGCATTTGTATCATTATAATACATATAGTTAGGTATTTTGATGTGAAAATGGATGGGCGAACTGAGAGGGTCTTTTGGTAAAACTCTGTAACAATAAGATGCAATATTAATATTGCTAATACATATTTTTGCTACCGTGCTACTAGCACGCCTTACTTTCGTATCGTTGTGTTGGGGAAATAAGCCATTACTCTGCCATGCAAGTGTCGAGTGCGGAAATAGCGCCAATGTCGCACCATGTGGAACTATCGGAGTTACAATCAGCACCGCGCCTTGCGTAACCGTAGTACCAGCGCGAACTTACTAATCAAAAGGGTTCGTAACTAATAGAAACGAGCACGATTGAATTGCAAAGAAATATTCTCCGTAATATTGCAAAGAAAGACTCACTGTATATTAAACATACGCTCCGCATGTGAAGTTCTTCAGGCGGATGATGAGATCCGGCGCCGACCTGCAAGTTAGCTTGCAGGGTTTCCCCATGTAGGTATCTCTCATCTGCAGGGCACCGCCCCATCCGGACAAGCTCTAATCTCCCGACATGTGTAGTAGTGTAGTGCACGCAAGTGTGTGGTAAGTGGTGGTTCACCAAGGAAGTCAGTAAGTGTAAGTAAAGCGAGGATAGGTCAAAGAAGAGGAAGGAAAGACCGCGCAAGGCCATTGTCTCATTTGTTAGGTACGGCTCCGGCCTTCCCTTGGTGTTGATCGGATAAACCACGGCAAACTACCGATCAGAGCAACCGATCGAAGCGCTAGAATTCTACTCCAGATAGCGGTTGTACAAGGTCTAGCTACATACAAAGTAGTATCGAAAATCCTGCCCCCGTCGGGACTAGAACCCTAGGACCTCCCGGTCAGAGTTGATGCCCTGAGCCACATCATCCGGTGTTATCAGTACATTTGTTTACTTCATGTCTAATGCCCATACACCCTCTACAGCATGCACATGCCGTTTCACGAACCTGGCGGGTGCGTTGCCGATGTAGCCTACTCGAACATTAAAATATATTCAATTCAATTTTCTACTTCATTTCTAAAACGAAATACAATATCGACACATTGCAGTATACCCAGGGTATATCTTTGTTCATTATTTAAGAACATTTCAAAATGTAATGTAATCAGCATTTTTCCAGTTGCTTCATTTCAGTAATTTAATGATAATTAGCTGGAGTAATGGCGGATAGCGCATGGGGGATATTTTTGCAGAGAGAAGGTTGACGAGAATGAAATGAAAATGTGTATTGTTTTCGCAGAGATATAATTAAACGGATGCATACTGCATACATTAATACGAAAACATACGTCATTAATAGATGCTATTGAAGTAGTATTTGTGGAGCTCAAATACTGAATTATTTATGCAATATCAAGCGTTATACGCGTGACTGATCGTGCTATATTTCCCTGCAGTCAGGCAACCCGCAATCCACTTCCATTTCTCAATTTTGGCGTATGGCTCTATCCTCTGGCCAATGAATACATTTTAGTGATTCAGTGGCGCATGGAATATCAACAAACATATTTATCTACTATTTGTCACTGCAATGTTCTACGTTTTGTTATTTCTTCTAGATAACATAAAAAATAATAAAATGTACATTAACAGAAAAAAATAATAAAATGAACATTATAGAAGCTTGTGGAATGTTTGTGATCAGTTACATTACCCCAGCAAAATATGGAGTGGACTATACAATTTTATTTTCATCATTTTTCGTTCGTGGGTGTCTCACATTTCTTCAGGATACAGTCATTTGAAATACAAATTAAACGTACGACAGAAAAATATGATAAATGTGTGTTAATTGTTTTTCACATTTTGGGTCAACAGTCCGACTCTGCCGGCCAGTTAACAGTGTTCCCCATGCGTGTGCCTAGTAGTTAAATTCCCATTCTTGGCGGTAAGAGCGACATGTGGTGAACCTCACGTATTTCCTTCACTAGAAAGATCCACCTGCCTGAGATTTTTTCGTTGCATATCTGCAGAAACTGGGACGATTTAAAAAAATATACAACTTATGTGTTCATTATCAATAATTATTTACATACTAATAAAAACCGCAGTATAATATATTATCCAAATTTTATAAATGCAATATTTTAGAAATTTATCTTACTTTAGAAGCTAGAGTTTGGTACTTGTTTTCAGAAGATTAATTTTTTACATTTAGTCACTATTGCCTTCACAGACATTGCATTTCTCTGGATATAGTTTTACCAAAATATTTTTTTTCTTTTAAAGCTTCGAATTCATCACTTCGAATCCGATGATGGAACATCCATCTGTGTTTCATGGTTATATTAAAAAAACAAACTAGAAAATCATTTCAAGGTTGATTATTAACTCAAGATGCTAGAGATGAACAATCGAATATTTTACAAATATTAAATTTTGCTTCTGCGCAAGATGATAGACACGTTGCAATGAAAATCTCTAATTGAATTGAATTTCTTCACAACAAAAATTGTGATACGATATTGACAATGAAAATACATAAATCTGTCTTGGTTACATTTGAGATGCATTTTCGTGACATAGCAATGCACTGCAATTATTTATATAATAAGCAAAGCAAATGTTCATTTTCTCAGTTCCAGAGTCCTTTGAAAAAAAATTGGGGATATCTATATTGATATTGAAAATAAACTCAGATTTAAAACTGCACTTGAAAATTACCCATCAAGTAAAATTATGACATCATGTATCATCGTACAGCGAATAAAGAAAAAAGGTCTTACCCTAATCGTAACGAGTCGACTCGGAAATCGCGTCATGAGATCGAAAGCGGCGTATGAGTGGCGGGAAGCAAAGCATTTTGTTTCCATAGTACGAACGACAATGGTACTCTGTTTCTATAGTTCGAATAATAATTGCAAATTTGCGTGGCAAATGTTCAAGATGCTTCATTTTTAATAACCGAAGTTCGGAGCCTCGTCACGAACTTCAACACCCCTAGCGAAGCGTGAAAATATCAAGTTAAAAGTGTTTGGCACAAAAAGTACTTTGGCATAAAATGCATTTAAAAGTGTTTGGCACAAAAAGTACTTTGGCATAAAATGCATTTAAAAGTGTAAGTTTCAGAGCTCTATGCGTACGCTTAGACCAGAGCGAGTACCTGGGCTACTAGGGATTTACCAAGCTATCGGGCCAGGGAGTTCGACCCAGAAGGAAGTGAGGCTTCCCGAAGGCGGGTGGACTTCCAGTCATAAAATGCATTGGTAATGAGGAGTTGTCCGGAGAAGGTTGTTTTATGTTAATCTCGTGGGCCGATGGGCAGAGACCCTGTCGTTTCACGCGCAAAGCGGCACTGCAAATTTTCGCTTGCAACCAACGAGCGTCAAATGACGGACGTTAAAGTACGTCCGTCGTAGCGCAGCGGGTTCTCATGTGACAACTGCAAATTTGCGTGGCAAATGTTCAAAGATGTTTCGTTGTTAATCATTAAAGGTCACAGCCTTGTCACTACGACAGGCCTAGAGACGCGTGAAAATATTAAGTTATTAGATCCAGAGGGTGTTGTTCGTGACACACAAGCGCATTGCAGCCAACGTCCGTCGCGTTGGCGTCCGTCGTGTAACAGCCAACGGACGGTAGCCGCCAGAGTAGTAACGTTGTTACTGACGGACGTTGCAGCTTCTTAGGCATCCAAAGCAAGCAGAACACGGAGTCCAGGTGACGTTCATTATATGTACGTTGCACGAGCTTCATATTTATTTCTACTCTTAAATGAATAGATCCGGTATTGAAAGATCAAGTAATGAAGTGCACATGCAAACATTTCTTCTGGTGATATAGCTGACCTCACATTGGTATTTTGTCTTTAAATATGTTCAGGTATTTCCGATAGATATTCTCTGAACGATGGCTCAGTGATTTGTAAATAATTTTAAAAAATATCACACCGTCGTTGCATAAATTCTGAACGTAGGTGTAAAATGTTCCCCTCACAAGCCCCTCGCTGTTAATGAAATGCACCAACCATCTCCTCCTTTTCTTTTACAATTTTCATTCCATTGTTACGTACAATTGCTGGCTCCACGTTTGCTAGCACTAGGACAAATGGACAGGACAAATGACGTCCGTTACGCGACAATCGCGTCCGTGTGGCCTGTCAACTAACGGACGTGAAATTGATTAAAGCCAACGACGTACGTTTTGCGACGCTCGTGTGACACTAGCCTTCATGTTTGAGGTTATAGAACCGACGCCATTCCGCTCGCGCTGGCGCGATGTGGCTGTACTGTCGTTCGCCATGTTCCCTCGAAGTGAACCGATTCTGTATCGTTCGTTACGATTAGGAACAAGAGTTGAAAATACATACGACCGGATTCAATTAGCGGAAGTTTGATCGTTTCGGATGGATCTCAATTAAAAACGAGAAAGCTTTAAAAAAAATCGTAGGATAAGAAGTTAAGTAAATAGAAGTTATTCGGCACAGTTTTGACCAGCAGGATGAGGTCAATCATTTTCTGCACTGACTTACCAAGCCAAGTTAATCTATATTGTAGTGTTCTGTAATTAGTAAGAGTTTGGGAAAAGTAGAATATAAACTGGGTGATTAAGAAATGTCTTTTCTAAATGTTTTATGTCGATCAAAGAGTAGAATAGTGAAAAGGTAGGGTAAGAGTTTTTTTAAACTCATGGTCGTCTAGGTGGTTGCTAATATCCTGTCCTACAAAGCCATCGTGCACAAATTACTCTGGGACTTAATTTTACGCCTTAACTGAAAGTCTCAATGAATTGCATTGACCCTTGAAGTTAGAAAGGTGTTTTGAACTGATGAATATGAATATAATTGGTTCAGTCATGCAAACGTTTGTTGACAGAGATTCATGCCAAACTAATTTTGAGGTCTGTCGGTGATCCGTATACTTCACAAACATTGGCAAACTTCTGTTTGGACTGTGGAACTTCATTTTATTTTCCCATCCAACTCTATAATGTTCGAAACATTAGGATGTATGTTACTAGAATTTTATAAAAAGCGTTTTTAAAAACTTCTGTTTCAAGATATTTTATTTATGTGGATTTGAATAAAAGTTGATGTATTGAGAAATACATTGCAAGCTTGATGTCAATGACCATCTCCAATGCTTTGATATTCTGTGATTTGGGGCTGTCTGTTAATTCTCGACGTACATTTTTACCAGTAGCACTAGCTTTCTCGCTTCTATTCACTTCATTTCTATGAGTAGATATCAGTAGACTGTTGCGGAATCACTCATGATAACTATCCCTGATCTCTAACTACACTCACTGAATACTTCCAAAGCATTATCAGCTATCGCTCAGCTCATCTGGCTGACAAAAAAATACATTTCGTAAAGCGAAGCTGTTTTCTGCTCTTTTTTTGAACCTGTCGAAATAATCGTTCACTGACCTGAATACACTACGTATTATTATTTATTAAGTGACAGTTAATTTTATGATCGTCAAATTTTCTAATGAATTGTCTTCAGAAATCGTTCAACTGAATTATTCAAATGCAGAGATTTATATCTACTTTAAATTTAGAAAAAAATATTTTATGATAAAACATTGTTATATCGTGAAATATGAGATTTGTACGAAGCCAAGAGCAGTGTTTTAACGAATATGAGTTGTGAATAATCTACGTCATCATAATGTTTAAAAAACGTTTTCGTTGCTGATATGAATTTACATTGACTCTTTGTAAAGGAGTTCTAACATCTAAGCCTTGGACATCTTGTCATGAAAAACAGGCAAGCCAAATCACTCGTGACACGCGTACCATACGTTCCCCCGAACGCCCCAGCAAGAACGACACTCAAGACATCTTCTCAAGCTTCTGCGTCATCCTCAAACGGGCGCTGGCAAAGTGAAAGAAACAAATAATCACTATTTTCACGCAGGATCTCGCCCCGCGGACACAAAGCAGCACATTCAACTTCAAACAGAAGCGCAAACATACGGCGCTCTCTCTATTTGCGCCATCTGCTGCGCGCGCTATCGCGTCCATAAATCACGACGAGCTGCGCGCGCCCGGCCCGGCCTGGCCCGGCCGCTGGCTGCGCTTGCCGCCTTCGCCTCCGCCTCCTCCTCCGCCTTCGCCTCTGCCTTCGCTATCATCTCCGACTTCGCCTCCACATCCGCCTCCATTTTCGCTTCCACTTACGCTGTCAATGCCACGTCCGCCAGCACCACTGCCACCTTCGTCTCCGTCTCCGTCTTCGTCTGCTCCTTCCCCTCCGCCTTCCCCTCCGCTTCCACTTTCGCCTCCACCTTCGCCTCCGCCTTCGCCATCACCTACGCCTCCGCCACCGCCTCCACGATTACTTCCACTGCCGCCTTCGCCTCCGCCTCCGCCTTCGCCTCCGCCTCCGCCTCCCCCTCCGCCTTCACTCCACTTCCGCCTTGGCTATCGCCGCCGCTGCCACCTCTGCCTCTGTCTGCGCGGCGCTACCGCTCCGACGAGAAAACGGTGCAAGAAAAGGCACACACTCGTGGACGTCATTTCCTGCGCGTACTTTGGTCGGCGAAAAGAAATCATGTGCGACGCTAAAGGCGACACTTATCGCTCTTCAGATGGCTGTCGAGTGATTCCAGCAGGCTTTGCGCGCCACGGGGGAGTGAGGGGTAGGGACGGGAGAGCGGCACTTGGTCAATCTCCATTCATTCTGGAGGCCACGCAAGGCAGATATCTAGATTGTTATATTGATTTATGTTTTTATTTATTTAATTTATTTGGGTTCGTGTCCTGTTAACTACGAAAGTCATTGAGACGCATGAGTGGTGATCTAATGAGTGGATAATGTTGATAATGATGAATCGAAAGTTGATGAAGGAATGTAGGATTGAAAAACACGGGAAACAGAAGAAAATAATTAACACGCGTAGAAAGCGCTTGGTAAACCACAAATTCCAAGAGAATTAAACCTGAAAAACGTGCGCCATAACACGACCTCAGCGATGGATCACGTGAGCACTAGCCATTACGCCAGGAGTTCCTTCTAGATTGTATCTGGATATATCAAAGGTTAGATATTGATGAGAAGACAACATTAATGTTAAACCAGTCTCGATTAATTTGTAGACTTTGCCAACAAAATGTTTCAAAGAAAAATGAAAAGGACTGACATTGCCTATATATAAGTCTTACAAACGTGGCACGCATTCCATCGGGATCGCCATGATATGTACGTTTCTGACTAATCGAGCACATGTTGTAGAGAACTAGATAAATAAAATACCTCGTGTTGAAGTGATCGCGTCTTGTAACATCACAAAATTTAGTAATTATTTTCAGTAATGGTGTACTGAAAAAAACAGATCATTTGTTAAAATATTTTAATTATTTAATCAATTACAGTTAGAAATTAAAAATTGTGATAAAATAACGGAATTTAAAAGAAAAATTGTCATATATATATATATATATATATATATATATATATATATATATATATATAGTAAATTAATTCTCTAAATAGTTCACATAGTATACCTATAGATGTAAACAATATATTTAAATACGTATTTAATGTAACAAATAGCTGATTGAGAAGGCTACATAAATCAAATCTATCTACATCTATCCATCCACATCTCTATCCCTTTGTAGCTATATATCTATAGCTATCTATCTGTAAAGTATCTGTGTATATGTGTGTATATTGCGAACTGGATCGGGGTTTTGTCCAGTTTAATCCATTTCAGCAGAACCTGGATTCACTGTGGATTGAACGCAGGTTTGATCTGGGAATTAAAAATATGAGGCGTTTTGTGTTAGCAAATCCGCTACCTTCCTCCGAGGGCAATCCATATGCTTTTTTATCTGTAGGAGAAAGTACTGTGGTTCGTTAATTGGTATATGTGGAATTTGTGGTGTTTAAAATGAGATCCCGTACCACTCATTCCATTGCTCCATAACATTGTAATCTTGCTCCATCATATTGTATTCAAATTATAACCAAGATAAAATATAAAGAAAACAAATTATAAATAAATAACTAAATACATTCCATATAACAGAAATCAACTTTTAATTCTATATGAAAATGTCAAACCATTCTCTAATCTTTTGTGTTTGTCCGAGCCGTCAATGTTGGGTAGTGTAGTTTGATCAATTCCAGTGAGAAAATGTTTGTATAGAATTGTAAACTTTGTATTGTTTTAGTGATTTTCACGCACTTAGAATGTTTTCACCTTTCAAAATAAATTTGTATTCCATCTTTTTTGCTCACTGACTTCAGTTTCCGGATATTATTATTATTATTATTATTATTATTATTATTATTATTATTATTATTATTATTATTTGTATTTTCGGTATTATGAATTGTTAAATGACTTTCACCAGTCTCACACAAAGTAATCTTATCATATTGAAAACTATATCAAATATAATATTTATAAAATATCCGTTACTTACAGAGTCATTCAGAATGATAAACAGACATTTTCTGTAACATTCTTGTTGAAAGTACACACACACACACACACACACAAATAAACACACATATAGAACGACCAGAGACGTATACTTTTAGAAAGAAACATTTTTAAAAGACCGTGTTTTTGGCAGATTCAAACGGGAGAGAAAACTATAAATGACTTTCGATAACTATTTACTGATTATTTTATTTTCAAGATTTTCAATATCTATTTGAATTCAACAAAATTCTAGTAAATTAATCTTTAATTTATTTAGTTATCATTTTATCAAAGTGAGAATGAACGAAAGCTGATAAATCACTATGTGCTATCAACGAAACTGTGAAGAGGGCATGTTGCTGATTGCATTCTTTTAAGACTCTTGCCATCCATTTTGATGAGCACTTCAGACAAAGCGCAGTTACAAGTATTCTCTTGAGCAGTGGTTCTGCGATACTCGTGATAGCTCGACGAACAACATCAAGAACACTTTTGATGAGGTACAGAACTCAACGATACCAACATTGTTACTGTCCAGTCTGGAGACTTTCACCTCATCTCTATAGAATTAAAAGACATCGCTTAATGACATTTTATAATAAAGCCGCAAGATTCGTTCAATAAGCCACGAATTTCGTTCAATCAAGGTTATGACAGAAATTGTTTACGTTTATATACAAGAGAAATACTGGGATTAACAACCAGTACTTATATTCCTTTTAATCTGGTTGCTCGCATTCTGCTCCTGACAGTCCCTGGCATAATTACGAGTGAAACTCGGGAATTTCATTAATGTAATTATCCCTCAATTATTAATAATCTTGATAAAGTACCTGGAGACAAACATAGTGATGAGCGCTTCGCAGACACATAGATTCATGGTTATGTTTCTAATTTAATATGTGGTACATATTAAATTATACGAGTAATGATGTACAATCGGATACTCGAAAATTAGTGTCATTCTTTAACGTCACGTTTTTCGTTCTTATCTACGCCGATAATCACCGCCTCACAAACCGATAAATTATTTCTACCCCACGATATGTGTCTTGCAGCTACTTGATTAATCCTTTGTGATTGAATGATTTACCTCTTCAATATAACAAGTGCATAACTGACCAACTTTTTCATCAACTCGGGCGCAACTGGTTGATTCCTAGAGAACTATGTGACTACTACAATACCACTACTCCACAAAGCAACGAATAATAATAATAATAATAATAATAATAATAATAATAATAATAATAATAATAATAATAATAATAATAATAATAATAAATCCGCTGTTGGTGATAGGAGCGTTGCGAAATTTGTGTGGTCAGACGGAAGAGCAGGCCTGATGGCCTGAGTCCCACCACATAAAATAAGGCATCAATTCAATCCAAATTAAATCATTCACTGTAAACACAGTCACAAACAATGCTTCTGTATAATATAAAAGTGAGAATATTAAAGTGAATGGTTTTATCTTTGCCAAGATCACGTGCAGAGAATATATTAAACGATATCCTGCTATCCATTTTAACTTCAAACCTAATTTTATAACGCAAGCGTATTATTTAAACAGCATATGGGGCAGCCGAAGAAGTGAGCCTGCGGACACGGCATGGACAGGATTAGGATAGAATGAAAATGGCTTTGTCGAATGGAAAATACTTGAATATGTTCAATTACAAGAGAAAACTAAGGAAGATATCATTAAAATACAAATCAATGTATCCTCGACTGTATGTAATAAGAATGTATCATTGAAACTACATATATTTGTTTACAAATGTTTTAGAAGAAAATAAAAACGTTTGTCTCTTATTTACAAAGATAGAGAAAAAAGCAAATCAGTGAGACAATCAATATAATATGATCACAATTTTCGTATTCCAAAATAACAACAAGTTAAATCGTTAGACAAGATGATTTAGAGTATCAATGAGGTTCACAATCTTATTAAGCTTCACGAGTTAAGTTGCGATTGATGCAGATTATTGATAAGATATTGGTCAATAATATTTTATTATTCATAAAATAATAACATAGTACTGAGTAATAAATAATGCGTCTGGAAAACAAGGAAAACGCATCAACAACTAAGCCAGAAGAGTGGAAGGGCTGTAAATACTGGAATGTGATATTACGTAGCTGTAGAATGTCTCTTCGCCTTTTCTTCTCCCCCCCCCCCCCTCCACTGAGATGGTTGAGAGCTGGCTGTTGCAAAACGATAGCGTTTACGGCTGTGCAAGTAGGAATCTAAGCCTTGGATTGACACACGCTACGCCCCATAAAGCTCAGCGGCGACTGCGTGTTACGACGCCGAGCCGCCCCGGGTTGCGCCGTCGCTGCCTGCGTCGCTGACTCTCGCTCCGACTCGACTCCAGCTCCGACCGTGAGGCCTCGGGCTTGCGACGCAGACCGATTGCGATGGATTGCACCCTTACTACATACATGAATGTATGTACGTGGCGCGGCAGCCCGTGAACGGGCTCAGGCCAACCGGCGACGTCCCTGTCTCGCGGTCATGGGTTAAAGGGGTACGTGTGGTTAGCACGTAGACATGCCCACGCCGCATTCCGGTCTTCTCAATTTGAGAAGTGAATTTTCTCATCATCACACAGCAACATACACTGGGACATTGCAAGGAAAACGCACACTATAATCTTGCCTCACCGGTAATCGAACCTGGGGCCGCTTAATGGAATGCGAGCACGCTGACCAAGAGTTAGCAACGAGGCTTACTACATACTACGAGTAAAAGAAAATTACATACAGCAATGTTAGAAACAATGTCCTTCTTCTCGCACGCCGCACACTCGCAGATCATCCCGTGCGTAGCTGATCACAGGTTGCTATGCCCTTAAACACCCCTGGCTATCTCGCGACTGTCCGAAATGGATGGGCATTATTCCCATCAGCTTCCACCAATTTCCTGTCAAATTCTAAGGCATTTCTTCCACGGACATTAGCAGTCGTGGTGTAGGAGATTTGCTCGAAAGGGTTGCATTCATCTTGCACTGCGGTAGTCAGACAACCGATGTCATTTTGCTCTCTGTGCTAGTAGAGACACTCAAAGAACCATCTGTTGTTGTGCACACACACACGAGAACTGAATATTTAACACGACAAATAAAGTAATGTTATACGATAATATTTCTTTTAGAGAAAAAAATAGTTGCAATGACGTCTGCTCCAACCCTTGTATTACAGTAGTGTTATAATGGGGGAAATAAACAAATATAAAAATTAACTTCAGACTACCAGACCAATTCATGGAGAAACACAGATTTTGGAGTTCCATGGGGCGAGGTGTATTGGGAGAGACGGACACGTCGTTGGTGATGTGAGTGTCGTTGATTCGTGTCGTTGAGGTTGATCTCGGGGACGCTGGGGTCGCGTGGTCGCTGGGATCGTCAGGGCAGTTGGTGTCATCGGAGCTGTCAGGGATGTCTAGGTCGTCCGGGTCATCCAGCATAGCGGGGGCGATGTGGGCGTCGGTTTTGTTGGGTGCATCGGTGATGGTGAAAGATTCGGTGGTGGTGGGAGCGGCGGAGGCGATGTGTGCGTCGAGTGTCGTGCGTCGTACGTCGAGAGGCATGGTGGCGGTGGAGACAATTCGGAGGCGACGGGGATTACGGAAGCATCGATGCCGAGAAAAATGTCTGGCGATTGAGGCGGTTTGTGGTGGCAGGGGAGGGGTGGGGTGGCATTATAGTATTGGGGGCGGTGGCATGTTAGGGGCAGTGGGGAGTCGGGGACGGTGGAGTGTCGGGGACGATGGGATGTAGGGGACGGTGGGGTTGCGGGGACGGTGGGGTTGCGGGGACGGTGGGGTTGCGGGGACGGTGGGGCTGCGGGGGCGAGAGGGTGTCGACGGCATTGGGATGTCGGTCACGGAGAAGGCTTCAGAGGCGGCAAGGGTGGCGGAAGCATCAATGTCTTGAGGGGGTGGTTGGGGTCTAGGGGGTCGGGGGCGGTGGAGAACCTTCGTCGGCGATGGCTGGGGTGTCGGACGCGTCGGGGGCGTCCGTGCCGCGCTTGAAGAGGCCCGAGGCGCGACCTCTGCGTGCCGGCCGAGTGAAGGAGGCAGCTACGCGAGGTCGGGGGTCGTGCCCATTCATCGCGCTAAGGCGCCGAGAAGCCGAGTGGCCCGGACGGCATTCCTCGCTCCCGCACTACCTCGTCAGCGACGCTCGCACCCGAACCAAGCGGCAGCCTCAGAGGTGCGACCAATGCCTGATATCTCGTGTAAAGTGCGCCAGGTGGATGGGTGAGTTTCGTTCTAGAGAACGATGGATCGATACAATTGTGTTGGGGGGAAAATTCGCAGAATATTCAAGGAAGTAATTACGAAGGCGTTTTTTTTTTTATTTCAACCTCCGATCGCCCCATTAAACCGATAGGCAAAACGAGGTGGATTTGCGGCTGTGTATTGGGCGACTGCTCATCTCTCTAACCATAACCTCTGCTACTACCGACGCCATATTGCCGATTGCCAATTTGAGATATCAGAAGGGACATGACGATGGCTGGTACAATTGACGCTCGCACCAAGAGTGAGCTGCTCGGTGTTAAAGAAGCGAATAGTGCCGAAACAAATCGCAGAAAATGAGCTGAGTATACTGTATAAACTTTAAAACAAAAGAAGAGGGATGCAACTTGTGGAGATGTACTCATTCATGTCAACGTCTGTCCTCACAATGCATCTGTAACCAAACAACTTCTGGGGAGAATGGATGGGCTTGATCATCCAGCGTTGAGTCTCGACCTAGCGCCGTGTGAAAGACACCTCTATTGGTTAGAAGGCCAAAACTTCCATCCCAATGAGAAGTACCGAAGTAACATTCAAGTCAACTTCACCTCACTGGCGGCATTCTTTGAAGGGCGATTAGAAAAGCTCGTCCACTTACACGACAAATGTCTGAATTTGAATGGAGAAAATTAACCATGATTCTACGTAACTTTGGGAGTAAGTTAATTTTTTTTCCTACTTATAATATCGATCGCTTATAAATGAAACAAAACAAACATGAGGAAACGTGAAACTATTTAACACTAAATATTTTGTGTTTCGCCCTCACATACATAAATAATGCATTCACTTCCGACGTTTTCCCATCAATCTTAGAACCATATACGATATTTTAAACAAACAAGATTCACTGATTTTAAAATTATATACATCCACCAATTTTAGTGATTTCAGTCATTAAATCTCAACTGCTGGGTATGAAAATATAAGTTAGTAATGTACTACTTCCGCTGTATTGCATCTTTCATTAGCTCATTACAAATCGGTGAGAGTGGGGATTACTGTGGTGTGTGCACCTGCCCCCAGCAAACCGGCCCCGTGGCTCCAGCGGCTGCTCAGGCGAGCTATCGTAACACGAACCCTTCGCATGGCCTCCGATATTAAGTTTAAAACCTAATTAATTACGACCCGCGAATCAATTTATTCTACTACGAGGTGCTAAATTGGGCTGCTCAGACCCTAAAACGTTCTCAGACTCGTATTTATAAGCGTGTTCTCCTCATGCAACGTCATAACGCCATGAAGCAGCATTAAAAATGAAATTAGACCCAGAGGTTATCCGCATATTTTTCCTCTGTGAGATCCGGGAGCTTGTAAAAAGTACTTAAGTTACCGACATTCCACATATATCATGCCTTATTTTTATTTTACGGACTTCCCTGTGGAAAAATACACCCGTGTTGAACTTGTCTCACTATCAAAGAGAAAATATATCTCTCACTGTACGCGCAAAGTAGAAATTAATTCCTCACGAAGCGAATTTAGAACGAGTACATTATGAGTTTTCTTCAGCTGGTCGTTCGTTTCCTGCTGTGTCGAGAAAGCTGTTTAGGTGATTAAGAATGTGAAACCAGACATGACCGTAAGCAGGTAAGATACCTGTTTGGAATTTATTTCGAGTGATTTTTGCTCTGTTGTACAAAATAAACAAGTACAAATATTTTGTTTCAAAACCACTTCCAATCACATTTTATTGGATCATCAATCATTTAATTTCCATGGCGTTGAAACGACACGTACAGAGATTATTTTGCCAACACATTACTATCAGTCTGCTCGTTGTACGACAAGACATGGAACTTAAGCAAGGAGTTCTTGTCATTTCATGGCCTATAACTTCCAAGAAGATAAATCGACGAAAGAAGTTGTTCTGTTCTAACGTTATTCAAAGAAAGAATAATATCAATTGATTTCTGAAGTCTCCATTACGATAAATAAAATATGAAAACTAATTTCCCAATCTATAAGTTTTACTTGTGACTTAATATAAATATAAATGTCACAAAGTTAAAAAAAAGCTACACATTGTCTCATCTATTGTTGCGATGAACTTATTGCTAAATGCCACAATTATACATTAAAAATAATTTTGTTGATAAGAAATCAAACCAGTAGATATTTACGATTTAACCTTTTAATACAAAAAGAATTATAGATGTAATTGTAATGATACTCTAGAATTACTAATCAATTATCATCAGTTTAACGATATTTATGTATGAGCTTTTTTGTTAATTCTCAAACGAAAGCTATCCAAATGGTGGATAGTTATGGTCATGTAAGGGGAACAACGATTTCTACATGGACATATATACGTTATTACATCACTAAATAATTTCTATACCTCAGAAGTATAGATCGCCATAAGAAGTGTTTTTTGTTTTGTTTTTGTTTTTTGGTCATTTTTAAATTTCATAGCTAGCTGTTCATCAGAATTTTATGTGCACTTCTAAGAGTCGAAGTGTTGTTGTAGACTTTGGAGTTCATTAGCGTCGTTCATAAATTTTCCATTGTTCTACTTTTTTATCCGAAAAATTACAATGTTTTCGTCTTTACTTAGAAACATTTGAATTTACTTATAATCTGATTATCTGAATCTGAATAGAACGTGGAACCATTCGCGCCATGTGCTCTATAGATAAAAAAGTACTACAGTGATAGTTGTCTTTGTGTGATTTAGATGAATTTCATACTGTGTCTTGGGAGGTTTATGTCTTCTCGTTTCTGAGGCAGATGTTCAGATACGTTTCCCTTCTTGCATTTTACGGTGAGAATGGGGATAGCCGTGACAAGTGAGCTCATTGATCATTATGATAGGGGATAGATGATGTTATGAAAAGCCAATCACGTCACAAACTCAACATAGTTAAATAAGCATATTTTACGTGTGACACCAACACAGAGCCCTGGCGATGGTACAACCCCTGAACCACCAGGGAGTGCATATAGATATTTATGTACCAGGGTTTAGGGACCGACCTACTACTGAGATGTTTGAGACCCATAAACATTGATCGAACGGGTAGATTATAGCGATAATGATTATGAAATGCATGTTAGTGTATCAGTGATGGAATGAAACACATTGCAAGAATACCAATAGCTTACTCATTATCGGAAACCCGCAACTTTCGGCTCCTAGTAATTGGACGAGGCCCCAGGCCCCAGCGCTACCGAAGTTGGCACGTTATCAAAAAGAACGGTTTTTAAAACCAGGACTAGTGAAGATGGCATCACTTTAATCTACTGATCTTGGTTAGTTGTTTGGTTGATTAATGATTCCGGGTGCGTAAACTACTAAGGTCATTAGTTCAGTAAGTTTAGTGCATGTTTTATTGAGAGACGTGACAGTGATCTCCCCCTTTGGATGGTGAGAGCCGGCGCCGACCTACAGTTGGCTACCGAGGATTTCCCGAACCAGGAATCTTCCACCAGCGGGGCACCCATCCGATACAAGCTCCAAGTTCCCGACCGGTCTCCCGGCACGTGTGGTAGTGTTGTGCATAGAAGTGTAAAAGTTTCAAAGCAAGGGGTGAGAAAAGGTCAAGGGATAGGAAGGAAAGATCGCACACGGTTCGTGGCTCATTTGTTAGTGTACTGCTCGGCATTCGCCTGATTTTGATTGGAGAAACCACGGAAAACTACCGATCAGAGCAGCCGGCCGCTAGAATTGCCCTCCAGACAACGACAGAACTCGACCTAGCTATCTAGCTAGTGTCGAGAACCCTGCCGTGCACCGTTGAAACCTCCAGATCAGAGGCACTGCACTGGCATCAGTTGATGCCCCGTACAGATCTCCATTTCAACATTTATAAAAACATCCGTAAAGCGCATCCATCAAACACGTTTGCACTCGCCGACTGTAAGCACCAACGCTGTGCGGACGCCGTGCTCTCAAGGGACCCACCGCTGCCTCTCGGAAAGGCCCGCGCACCACGTCGAAGGTCGGCCCCGCGAGGCCGTGACGCAACGTAATCAATTGCTTCCAGAGCCGCTTCGCAAAAAGGCGAGTGGCGCGCAGAGCGACGCCGCCCCGCGCCGCGCCAGGCGGCAGCGTGCGGCCGAGACGCCGGCAGCGCCGATGCCATCTCCCGCCCCCCGCCCGCCCGCACCAATTAGCCGTGAAATTAAGTTCAAATGCAGCGGCGCCGGCACAAGGGCGTCCTCTGTGCGCACTGCCAGGCGCCGACCTCACCACCGCAGCCGCCACCGCTCGTGCCCGACAACGCTGCCACAGCACATGACAGTAGGGATGCGACTGGTTATGTTTTCTTTTCTTTTTTTTCTTTCTTCTTTCTTTCTTTTTTTATTTTTTTTGTATACCAACATTACACACTATCACTTATGGCATCGAAAATCGTACAGAAACTGCAGGATTCTGAAATTAATTCAATAAAATAACTTACGTCATCAAACAATTGCCGAGATAGGGCGTTTCTATTTACTCGTAACAAAGAAAACAAGAATTACAAATCGACAAAAGAAACACTACAAAACATAGATTTAACTAATCATTACTCAAAAAACACTCATTAATAATGGAAATGAAAAGTGCAGTTCGAAACATTCGTAATAGAAAATCCAGAAACTGTTGTTTAATTTTAAGTGTGAGGTTTTGAAGGTTCGCCTGTGTTCGGCGTCTCTCCCCCAGATTCAATTGTCATGGCGATTCTAACTTATTTGCTACTGACTCCTCAATGTATTGTTCTACGACACTAGTTGAACCTCATTCGTGATTGCCTCTTCCATGAAAGTTACAAATTAATCATATTATTTTTGATAATTTTCAGTGATTTTCTACGAATTAGCGACAATTCTACTTTAGTAACTTCATTAATAATGCCTCTGGTAAATCCATTTCACAACGAACAATAAACACCCCCGCTAACCATGGCCGGGGTCAATTACATTCGGCCTTGGACTATATTACGTACATAACATACCATTCTACTTCCTGGTTAAGTAACCATTTTACCCTAGTAATAATATTATAATGATGTTACACAAAAAAATTAGCAATTCATTTATAATGTTACTTTTTTACACTCATAAGAGCAACATTATAAACTAATGGCGAACTATACTACAAGTATTAAACAAGTGTGAATAATGAGCGAATGTAGAAGCATTTAACCGATAAAAAAGGAAAACATTCCCAGTATTAAGCAAATAATTTTTAGTTGCCTGTAAGTTAGGTACAGTACAGGTATTTTTAACTGTGCAATTACATTAAAATACACTTTAGTTAATAAGAAAAGCCCCGCCCCCGTCTGCTGCTTAAATGGGGAGGGACTAGCTTAATGTACCCGACTTCATAAAATAAATTTCGACCTCCGTGATGGTAGTGAGGGGGGGGGCGGGGAGAATGCGACATCGATGCCAACATCGATGTTTCTATACAAATATCATTGCTTTAAGCATCGACGTATTAAAACCAATACTTTATTAACATCGATGGTTTGTGCTCGATGTTACGTTTTCGACAATTCGTTCGACGAAGTCCCACGTGGATGACAATTTTGTAAAAATTTAAAACATGAAATACTAACTGATGGCACCACTGCCTGTGTTCTAACCAAACGAACGCGATATATACTACTTCCTACATCGACCAGACAACTATCCCTGGCCCAAAATGATCCTGTATTTCGTTCGTCTTGTATTTTGCACATGGAAAGACTTTGTTTTAACTTTGTTGTCACTTACATTTTCATTATAAATTAATAGACACGGCCACTGGCAAAATACATTTTGTTGCGCAAGGATTTAATGTTAGTTTAATAAACTAACTTTAAAACATGGATATATTTTGGTTCATGTTTTATTATAATCGATGTTTTTAATTTCGAACGAATTATAATCGACGTTTGGCAACATTGATGTTTTGTTGGGGATGCCGGAACACGGCAAGGTCAGATTACTTTTTTAATTCCGTTTATTCGACAACGTGCTCAAAGTTCTCCTAAAGATTCACAGCCTATATATACCCCGAATTCCAGATCTCCGTCGCTTGTTGGAGACTAGGGAGGTAGGAAATTCGAGAATATGTGATCTGCCCATCGCTCGGTACATCGCTCGGGAAAGGAGACGAGAACGGGAAGGAAGGATCGCGCGTGATCAGTGCCCGTATTCGACGGTGCTGCTCTGGCATTCACCTGGAAGTAATCAAGGGAACCACTGATCAGAGTTGTTAGCCTACGAATTAGGTTCCTGCAAGCGCCATAAATTCACCGATGTTTCACATGACAGGCATATTTCCAGCGCCTGCCGGAGGTCGATCCCGCGACCTTCCAATCTTTGGTACGCTCGAGCCATAAGGCGTTGCGTTAACGAACGCCTCCAACATCTATGGATATTTTAAAGACCCCTTAAACTGAACAAATTCTAGGTTCTTCCGATAATAGGGAAATAGCACATACTTGCATGTATTCAAATAAATATAAAAATAAACTACCACATTTGCAATAAAAATGTTTGAAATATTTATAAACTATTACATTTTCTTTAGAAAGTAAATGTAGCTCCTTTCCAGCAATGGGACTAAAGCACGTGCTTAATGTGTTTCTATACGATAAGCGCGATATTCATTTCCGCACAGCAGTTTCTTCACTTCTTTTCTGTACCGTTCTGAAGCAGTGTTTATAGGGAGTCGAATCTCGAAGAGACTTCTAAGTATCGACAAAAAAATCTACTTGTTTATACAAAAGACAAAATACCTACGATATCTGTGATTTGACAGAATTTACTCTGACTTGCAAACAGTCTGGTCATGAATTTTGTAAAATATTTGTGGAAAAAAGAGTTAAATGAAAAATAAACAGAATGAAGGCAACGGCAAAACTAAACACAGTGCAAGCATACGAAGTTATTTGATGACTGATTTTAAAATAAACAAAACCGCAGAAAGATAATGAAGTTAATCCAAAAATAATAAAAACACAAAGGCATGCGCAAAACCCGAAGGGAAAAACTCGCATCGAGAAGGAGGATCTCTTGACAGAACGGAAAGCTGCTTTCCCACGTATCATTAAAATCTTTCTTCTGCGGCCGAACGACAGAAATGACCTGCTGGTAACGGTGGAGGCATGTTGGTTGCTCACTGGATCGAAGGCGCGTAGGAATGGACATACTAGTAGATTCATGCTGCCTTCATCGTCCACAGAACATGCGTCAAAATATTGCTGGTACGGAAGGAAAATAATTACTCTAAATCTGCCAGTTGAAAATCTTCCTACTGGAAAAAAATTCTCTCTGTTTCTGTGCTAAAAAAGGATGTAAAATAGAGTTTTATACTAATTAGTTTATGACAAATGTATTCTCGTCTTATTCATTGATTAGTTTGTGTATCTGTGCGCGTCAACTGCTATGGTGATTAGTTCCGTAAGTGTAGTGCATGCTTTCCTTACCACAGGTGGGGTGGTCTTCCCCCGATGGATGGTAAGATTTGGCGCCGATCTAAACGTCGGCTTGCAATGTTTCTCCTACTAGGTATCGCCCATCGAAAGGGCACCTCTCCCACCGGGACAAGCTCTGAGCTCCCGACTGGTCTCCCTATATGTGTTTGTGTGCTAGTGAAGTGAATGTGTAGAGTAGCGTGTGTAAGAAAGAAGAGAGGATAGGACTAGGACGAGCAAGGAAAATACGTATGGTGGGCGGTCCGTGGCGGCCGCAATAATTCCACTTCAGACAGCGGCTGACTTTGATTTAGCAATCTATCTAGTGTCGACAACCCTGCCATGGTCGGGATTCGAACCCTGAGACCTCCCGGTCAGAGACAATGCTGTGACATCATTGATCTATCTAAGCCGGTCTAGTCTTATTCGCATTTGTAATCTGATTAATACAATTGTAAATGTCGTTTCATAAAGGTCACTAAAAAAGAAAACAATAGAAAAACCATCTCACTGCAGTCCAACTTTCACTCATTTCCGCGATAGTAAAAAAAGGGGTCGGGTTCAAACCTGTTATTATGTTCAAGACGGATCCAAAAGAAGGCGTCCGATCGAACCTAATACAACAATAACGAATACAATTACTTCGGAATAAAATCGTATTCCACATTATATCACGACATGAAAGTAGTATTGACATTTCCTTTGTGTTGATCGTCTGATCCTACTTCTTAAGCCGTCTTTTTTCTCCGGCGAACACACATAAAAAAGGCCACCGCCCCGCATTACAATGCGCGCGTTTTTCATTGTTCGTCCGACAGTGTCAATTAAAGCTTCGGGGAGATCAATCAATCAGTTTTTCCTGAGCCGGTGATCTCCATTCTTCGCGTTGCGCGCGGCGCGAGCGGCGGTGACAATAGGCCGACGTCGTACAATGGGGCAAAGGGGCCACGCGCATGCGCACCAGGAGCCGCCGATTTCAAAGGGCGCCGCCGCCGCCCTTCGCTTGCAAATCGCGCGCGCGCACCCTCGCGCCGAAGGTCTTGTTGCCTCCGACGACGTCGCTTCCGCGTGCCTGGAGTCGTTTCTTGTTCTTTCTTTCTTTCATTCTTTACTTGTTTATTTGATCGCTGTGAAATCCGTCACTTGCGGTCACTTTGGCTCCGCTGAAAATTAATCCTTAATAGAAATGGCTGTTTAATCAATGTGGTGAGTTTACAGGAAGCGGGCACAAGCTCTGATTGTTCTAATACTACACTGTCAGAAATGTCATTAAATTTAAGGTATTGTACGTGAAACTTAGTGCAACCATTTTTTTTGTTATTTTAAGGTCGCATCAACATCTAGGTCATTAGCGACCACTATAGGATTGAACGTTATGGTAACTGTGAAGATGACTTGACACGGTGATGATGTGGGGTGAAAGGGCGAACACAAATACAACCCTGTCCGAGGCGGGACTCGAACCCGCGATTCGTCAGTCCGAAATCGCTATGACACTACTGTCTTAACGATCTCGGCCATCCGGACGACTTAGTGCAACCTTGTACATTAAGAAGAGCTTAATACATTTGTACATAAAGCTTTGACTCGTGCATCCTAATGTACTTGTCTACATTACATTCAATATGCGATCTTAATAATTACTTCAATGTAATTTACAATAAAGTATTGCGGGAATTTCTGACAGTGTATGAAACAAAGTGTTTCCGTGGATTGCTTTTAATTAAGACTAGGGGTAACAACATATGGTCTTAATGCTAGACATTAACACCTCATGTGTGAAAATTTGCCTGCTCAGGCGATTCGCACAAGAGAACGCTAGCAGCCGTGTCTCATAGTTAGACCAAGTTGCGCTGCACACACCAGATAGATACATTATCCCCCGTATTTGTCACCAGGCTAAAACTACCCTCTCGTTAGGGCGAGGGAAAGGAATTGGGTTCAGGGGTGATACTGAGCATAAACACCATGCCGTAATGGAACTTAATTCATCCATGCGTTACGCAGGATAAACAACCACAGACGTGGTGTAATGTGTTATTGGAGGCAGTATCCCAAACCCCTGGACTACCACGCCAGCCGCGTTTTAGTTAGTCAGCAATGTCAAGAAGCCAAATTAGTTGCTCCTTTGCCGATGAAAATTGCTAAATAAAATACGGGAGAGAACATTCTTTTGAATCAAATTTTGCGAAGAACACTCGTTGCTACTATTATTCAAAATTCAACTACGTAAATGAAAGTGTGGATATACCGGAGCTCAAGAAAATATGTGTAGATTGTACACTCTTCACTTACTTCATTTTTTTGTTTTCATAGAAATATAAAAAAAAGTAAATACATCTCCCCGGACTTTGAAAGACTTTCATGGGGTAGCAAAGGAGGTCAGATGTTAAAAAAAAACTTTGCTATGTGAAATTAAAATAATGTACTAAGACCAGGGATATAAACTGATAGTTTTATGTGAAGCTGATAGTTAAAACGATGTGAAGGATTTCGAGAGGACAGATGCATGATAGTAATGTCTAGCATTAGGACGAAAATGGTAACAGACAGAAATAAAGAGAAAATAAAGACAAATGAAAGAAGTGACCAAATATTTCATGTGTTTTTAATAGGTCAATAAATAAAGAATGAGTTTTCTAACTCAATAGTAAAAAACAATTAGATATTTTTTAACTTTTAGTAATACCTGTTTGTTTACTAAAGTTTACTAGATTATATTAAGTAAGCCCCTCTGTTACTCCTATACAACAATATATCTTTAACCCCTACGTCATGCTGCTGAGGGGAAATTCAATAGTAATTGATTTAGTTTTCTGAATATTTTCCACAAGCCTGGTTAATATCATACCATTAAGCAGGCTTCTTTTCAAAGAAATACAAGAAAACTCAAAATACGTGTTGTCGAAAGCGGCTATCAATACTGTAACACCCCCCGGTCGCCTCGTGAGAGAACGCCCGGTAAGCGGCCCGGAAATAGCTCAGTCGGTGATGGAAGGAATCGTTAAACAGATACTGGTAACATGAAACAAACACTTGGGTCACTGGTAAAAATTACTTTTATTCCTGGGCAATCAAATCTAATGCCCCAGGGAAGTTACATTAACAAATTGAATAAAGAAATGTGAAAATTAGGTGGAAAGAAAAGAAGATGAAAAGTTAGTATTCAGAGTAAAGCTTAAAAATTAGGAAGAAATATGACTAACGTTACAATGGCAAAATACAAAAGTTACAAATCTCTGCGCCATAGCGCGGCGCCGCATTACAAAACTTTACACGGGACGAATGCCCATTGAATAATACTGCCTGGAAGAAGGGTCTCTGCGCGCCCGGGGAGGGCGCGGCGCGGTCGAGGAAACGGCTGTCGTCCTTCGGAAGAATTCGGCGGAGGTCAATGGCCCCCCGGGCCAACAGCTGGCGGTCGGGTCGTGACGCCACCAAAGGGGCGGCGGCGCGTGGCTGCGTTGACGGCGTCTGGCAGTCTGGTTGAACTCGGAGCGGAGAACTGGCAGAACTGGTAGTAACTGGTAGACTTGGAGCGGCCGGGCGATCTCAATCTCAGGAACGTAGTGGTCGACCAAGCGTCTCTCTGATTTCCGTGACAATAATTGTCGAACACAACTTCGGACAGTTTAGCAATCCTTCGGAGAAACGTTCGCCTCTCTTCACGGCGAATTCCCACCCCAGAGAATTTTCTCTGTCTCCTGCAGTCGGCTCAATGCTCAAAACTCGCAGTAAAATAATATAAGTCCCACATAGGCATATTCGCCCGAATAATTCCCACCCCAGATAAGTTTCTCTCCCAACTGCCCTCAGCCTAGAACTCAGGCTCCTTCCGACAAAAATTACAAGTCTTTCAGAGACACACTGGTCTCTCCCCGACGAATAGTTACCCCCCCAGAGAAGATTCTCTCCCGACTGCTCCCCGTCTAATGCTCTGGCCCTTCTGGCTGCTCTCTCCCTTCTGATGCTCTGTCAGTCGAAATTGTATTAAGTCAACTTTTGCCCCCACCCAATTTTCTCGTATGCTCCAGCTCCTTATAATAGTCGCGTCGCTATTGGCCAAAGGAAATGGCGCATTACGCTATTTCAACCAATCGTGACGGGAGTAGTGAAAGAAGTTTCAACTCTTTGTGCCACTGTGAGCGTACAGAATTTTCTTATTCCTTCTAGAACACCGGCCATGCTTGCACAAGGCAGGCGTTGTCCGTGAAAGAATTTATCGCTCTGGGATTCCCTGGATGTAAGCGGGCGTTCTAGAAATTTCGCAGCTGGTCTAGCGAACACGTGCCTCTCGCAGTGAATCTTTTCACAACTGACCCTTATAACGACTTTCTTAATGGGCCGGGGGCGCAAATGGCTGTTGCGATAAGCGAGGTTGCACGTGCAACGCCGTCTGTTTATTCTCCCAACTGCCCTCAGCCTTATGAAATTTTGTATGAGGAAATCGGTATCGCTACAATACATATCTGAGTGAGTGTGAATAAAAAACGTACACTTTGGTGGCGAAAATATACGCATTTATTGCACTTTTTGGTGGATCATTTACTTTCATAATAGGTGTGAAACGGTTTTGAGATAATATATAGAAATATTGAGGAGTAGAAAAGGATATATTAAAATAATATAACATAGAAATAATATGATACAAAATAATATATAGAAATATCTTTCGCATCTTTCATGGCGAGGAACGGGACAAAAACAAGAATTGCTAAAAAAATGTTACTCAACAACCTTTTGCAATCCAGTTACTCTCATATTTTGATGCAACTCAATTGTAGTGGACGATTTGTCGGAGAGAAATGGAAACTCTAATGCGTATATTGCATGACCGGATCGACAAACGACAGCGTCACAGAAATTTACGCAACAGACCACCACGCTCTTCCCTCGCCCTCTTCCTGGCCTACGACCATTTTGCTATAGACGATGTCACAAATACCAGAAAAACAATCACTTACCTGTATGTGCTATGAAAAACAGGATGAATTCATTTCGGAAAACATTGCTACTATGATGAACTCTTTGGAATGCAATTTTACGAAGCTAGGGAAGTCCACTGCCTATAGCAGTCTGTCTAATCGAATTTCGAGGTGGCTCACCGGATGATTCACAGTGCGCAGTGATTGTTCCTCGAGGACATAATAAGAACGTGCGGGTGCGTGGAACCCCAGCAGGGGAACTCGAGAAGCACGGCCTCAGCTGCTGTCGGAGGGGCTCTGGGGAGGGAGAGGGTCGAGAGGGAGTGCTGACGTGGCGGCGCGCCGGCTTCCTCCTCAGCACCCTCCCTCTCACCGCGCTCCCCATCTGAACAACCCCCTGCCGCGCTCGCTCTTACGACGCCACACTTGGTTGACCGCCTCTCTCGCCAGCCCCCGGCGCCGCTAATGCCCTGGAAGGATATTGAAGCCCCACGGAACAGAAGACACTTCCGCGGAAACTACGAGCTACTTGAATCATAAATATACATTCGATTTAATATTTCTAATATCCACTATTGTGTACTAGATTGTGTTTTGATTATTTGCCTCAAAGTTGGGGAACATTATAATCCCTTTTTATACACATTTTAGTGTCGCGAAAAACATAATGTCATATTAACTTCATACACTTCTCAAGAAAGGTAACCACTTATTTGTACATGCCTTCGTGTTCTTACGCATGTATTTTATTGGTTAAAAATCTCCTTTTCTTATATTTCGAATGGAACTTGATTGCGCTATTATTTTTAGTCAAATTACTCTTACTGTTTCCGTGGGCAAGGAAAATTCGGCACATGAGTTCTCATGAAGCCAGGTTGACTTAAATAATCGTTTACGACAGGTATGTAGAGATTACGTGATGGAAAAAGCCAGGCGTGCAATTAAAGCGATCACACAAAGTGGAATGCAGGGAATCTGGGAAACCATAAACAGCCCTTCACAAATCGCCGTCGTGCAATGGCTTCACTGGACTAATAATTAGTTGAATTGGAAAATCGGGAGCCCTTCGCCTTCACGCACGGATTTCCCCAATCTCGAGCAACCCGCTCACCCTCCGCCATCGACGCTCTCAGCACGCGCTCCCTTTGCTCCTGGGTAATCCGCCGGACCGAACACCACCCCACCCCACCCCACTCCGCCCCACCCCCGCGCCTTCCGCTGATGCGCGGCTGGCGCTCCACTCGAGCACTCTTTGTCGCGACCGCTCCCCTCCCCTTCCACCCCCTCGACCAGCTCACGCCTCCGCCGACCGTGGCTCTGGTTCCATCTCTCCTGTCCGTGCTCAACCTCTGTCCTTCCTCCGAACACCGTGGCGCCGATTTCGCCGACGCCGTCTCCAATCCTACTGTGGACAGGGCAAAAAAATCCTTCGTAGGGGAAGTAAAGCCGGTTGTTCCGTGTTAGTAGATTTACTGCGTGTAAAAAATACTCGAGCCTAAATGAAGCCTCTGAGCTAAATTTAAATCGCATGTTTCATCGCCCAAGAAATACCTCCTTTCTCCGCTAGTAGGGGAAAGGAGCGTAGCGAAATTTGCGTGCTCAAAGGGAAGAGCGGGCCTGATGGCCTGAGTCTCGCCACGTAAAATAAGACAACAATTGAATTCAATCCCCCGATCACGTCACATCTCCACTGTCACGCCCCTTCTAGTGTATTGCGTCCCTGCTTCTAGTGTAGCCCGAGTACCTGTGTCCTTTGCCTCATCTCGGAGTACTTGCATCGGGAGAGGTGGGTCAGGGCATCAATTGATATTACTACAGGGCTTCTGATTAGCAGAACCTAGCAATGACGTTTCGACAGTGGCTGAAATTTCGACATTAACTAGAGGGCTAGGTGGAGTTCTGAACGAGAATTCTAGCTGTCGGCACACTGATCGGTAGTATACCTATCATCAGGCGAATGACCGAGCAGTAACCTAACAAACGGGCCATAGACCGCGCGCGATCTTCTCCTTTCTCTTCCTTGTCCTGTCGCCACCCCTTATTTAAACACACTACACTAACACTCACATGCATTACACTACATCACCTGGCGCGATATCAGCCGGGAGTTTAGAGCTAGTCACGGCTGGGGCGCTGCCCCGCTCGTAGGAGATACCTGGTGGAAAATACCCCGCCAGCCGACTGAAGGTCGGGGTCGGATCTTATCAGCTAGCGGAGGGAGATCTCTGCCACTTCCTGGCGGAAACACGCAGTACAGTTATGGGACAAATTACCTTAGCGCCCGGAATCACTTCTCAATAAATCGGAGTTATGGCCTCAAATCGCACGTAAGTCCTCACCTCCTTTCTGGCCTCCACCCCACTCAATAGATCACACCTCTCCTGCCTTTCTTCTTCCATTCACTCTAATCCGCCCACAACTGCAACACCTAGTCTCCGACTAGCTTCGCCACTGCGGCGGCTGCTCGCCCCGTCTCGACCACTCTTTGAATCATTCTCCCCGTCTTACTCTTACCTTCTTCCATCTTCTCACCCACCTTCATCCCCACCGCTTCTCTCACCATATACTTACCACCTTTTCCGTCTATTTCTCCGCGTACAACCACTCCCCGCACCTCAACCTCGGCTTCCAGCACAGCCACTTGCAACAACTCCACCTCCGCATTATGTCCCACCTCTTCGTCTACATTCCTTCTCGCCTAGCGCGTATTCTCCTCTCCCACCTCCTGTTTCGCGACCGGCCGCCCCACCCCTTCCTCGACCGCGCCGCCTCGCGCGCGCGACACTCGGCGGGGCGCCCGGGCGGGGCGGAGCGGGGCGAAGCGGGGCGTGGAAGGGCGTGGTGCGGCACGGCGCAAAAAGTGCTCTTGAAATATTGAGAGGCCCCGGCCCGGTTAATAATGTATGCAGGCGCGGGTCGATGGAGCGCGAGTGCATGTCGCCGCGGAGTAGCGCGGGCTGTCGACACCCTCGCGGCGCGTTTTTCTCCGCCCCGCTCTCCGCCCGCCCCGCCCCCTCGTTCACGCCCCCCTTTCCCTGTCGCCGTGCGCGTACGCCCCCGCCCGCCACTCCCCTCCCTTGCCATCGTGCGCGCACACCCCTGCCCCTCCCCTGCCGCCGGGCGCGCTCACTCCTGCCCGCCCCGACCGTCTCCGCCCTGCCCGCCTCCTCGTTCACGCCCCCTTTCCCTGTCGCCGTGCGCGTACGCCCCCGCCCGCCACCGCGCGCGCACACCCCTGCCCCTTCCCTGCCGCCGGGCGCGCTCACTCCTGCCCGCCCCGCCCGTCTCCGCCCTCCCCGCCCCCTCGTTCACGCCCCCTTTCCCTGTCGCCGTTTGCGTACACCCCCGCCCGCCACTCCCCACCCCTGCCACCGTGCGCGCACACCCCTGCCTCTCCCCTGCCGGCGAGTGCGCTCATCCCTGCCCGCACCGCCCGATCCAACTCGCTAGTTCACACCCCCTCCCCTGTCACCGCGCGCGAACGCCCCCCTCCCCCCGCTGTTGCCCTAGGTGCACGGGAGGAATTTGCTGCAGCGAACCCCTGAGCGGAGAGATTTAGGAGGGCTTGTTGCAAGGGAGGGGATAGATTGAACCGTCCCACAAAACGATTGCTCATGGGGGTTGAAGACAATTGCTTACCGATGTTCTGGAAGCAAGCATTTTACCATCTTGACAACCCGTTGAGGTCAATGCGAAAAATGAAGCAGGTGTTCATGGGATATTTGTTGTGGTGTACCTCTGCGCCGAGAAATTTTCGGATTCCTTGTAAGGAAGGGAATAGATTGAACTCTCACCCACAAGAGTTATCCAAGAAGCTCGCGTACGAGCACATTTATTAGCTTCTGTACTAGATGGTGGTGTGTGGTCATAACTGTGTTTCCTGCGTGTGAGAATATTCCAACTGAACATTCAAATAACAATTGCAAGTCAATCTAAGGAAAGACATATTACAACACAGTCAATGAGAAACGTGACACGTTCTACGCAATTTTTCATTGATTGTGTGGAAAAATTGTGTTCATAATGTATCATTTTCAAGTACGAATTCAGAATATATACAATTAGATGACTGATTATATTATCCATAGTTTATATTATGCTTCTGTGTTGTAAACGAGGGGAGAGTAAACATATTTATTAAAAAAAATTATATCTTGATATTAATGTTCGGAAGGGGTAAATTTTGTTTCTATCTCTAGTGCTCGTGTTCTGATACGTTGCTGTCTTTCGTAGGGTATAAAATATATGAATTGCTTTAATTAGGTTTACGTTCTGTGTATTAATTTCTTTTTGCAATACACTACATGACATTTAACTAAGACAATTGTATGAACAGGAAATATACGCATCATTTCCATTGTCGTAAGTCGTGAATTATTAACAATACACATTACCATACAAAGTTTGCCTACTAATGCATTGCCTTGTTAACTAGCTTATCACTGGCGTCAGCGTCGTATGACACCCCTGCCAAGGGTGAAGGAAACGCCTGAGAATATTAGTTCTATTGCAAATGATGCGAGCTATGGAAAAAACCAACTACTTGAAGAAGTAGTTCAGATATTGTTCCTACGCGCTATTACGATTAAATAATGTTGAATTTTGTACTAAATTGTCTGCTTTTTTCACCCCTTCAATCCGAACGGCGAATAGGTGTATCATATAATTCTATTAACTTATCATTCAGTGATAATTATTCCTCACTTATTACTTACATGCTTTTGTTACATCACGCTCAAGAATTAATTGATGCCTATTTCTATGACTTTGCATGTTTTGTAAATGTATTTCTACCTGCTCATATTTACAAGCGTTATGAGGTTTTGCATTACACTCAATTAAGATTACTTTTGGTTATACAACACACCATAATAATATACATTGAACTAACAATTGTTCGTGATATAATAATAGGCATTGAACTTATCAGTCGTTTTAACAAGGCAATTATTTCTTCAACGGTAATTATTTAATTTTATGAATGTACATGCAACAGCAGTAACTGCAGAGAAAATTAGATTAGAAGTTTAATTTCGCAATTTATCACGGAGCTCTGAACTTGTCTTTGAGAAAACTTGAGCAGTTTCGCAAATGTTCATCTCTAATTTTTCCAACTTAAAAAAAATTATGAGAATGCTTGAATTCCGGACAAGTCATGTTGTACTGTTTTATATCATCTATGGAGTTCTTATTCTTACTAAATTCAGTTGTGAGCAACCTACACCTGTGAACAGCTGTGAACATCCTGTCCGGGCAGCCGCTGTATTTTATGCCATCCGCAGTCCGTAATTCAAACGCAGAATAATGTTTAAGCAGACTACGGAAATTACAGCTGATCTTTTGAGTTCCAGATTTCTTCAAAGAATGCTCGAGAATGTCTCACGCGTTGTCAACAAAACGTTCCCTAGAGGTAATGTACAAAAGTAATGTACGAATCAATTTAACTCGACGTCGACTTAAAAATGCGCAAGCAATGCGAATCAAATTGGTCGTATCAAATAGGGGACCATATTATTTATATTCATGTATCTAATTGGTTATTTTGTGTCCACACGGTCATTGGTCGTGCTTCCACATCCTCGTATCCGACCTAGGTTTCATTTGAAGCTTACTCCCGGGCGTGGCTCTAGGGACCTAATTCGAGCAGGCACGCCCTGTGGGCGTCCCCTTAAACGCCTGGGTGTGATTCCCACTTTCTCGGTCAGAAGTCAGTTTCAGTTAATTGCATCCGAGCTTTCTGGGAGGAAGTGAGATCTTGTTAGGGAGGGATGTTGTAGGAGGAATTTAATTTCGCCTGGCACTTGCCAGGGTTTCTTTTACATGTCACAAACGTGACATGACCACTGTCAGATTTTCCGCCCTTTGAATGTTCAAGTACCTCAACCGGGATCGAACTCATGCACTGGGAGGTCATTAAGCTAACAAGTCGTCCACCGAGGCGTGCAAAATGGGGGATTTTTTTCCTAACATATCTTACTCCAACTTCCTTAACACGTACAACAATTTGAATCATAACTCATTATACAACACTTCCTACACCTGTTCCATTTTTTCGATTTGCTTTAGCTGTTTGTCAAAAAACACGTGCGTCTTACCCCGGCTGATTGGTCCTTCATTCGCGGCGACTGCCTGTGCGGCACCGGTGCCGTCACCGCCTGGGCTCTGCAGCTGAGAAATGTCACGTGTGCAGTTTTGTGAACGCGCGGAAAGTGCAACGCAAATTCATGCCACTGCGGTGTGACCGTTCCTACCCTTACGGGCATCTGTGGACAACCCTGCAACATAAAAAGAAAAACAGAGGGTCAGTTCGTCTTTATCAAACTGGCGCAAGCATTGCGTGTGCAGAATAATAAGTTTGTTTCAAGTGACTTTGCGGTGTTTCAGTTTTCTTCCTCCAGCGGGCGCTGCAGCTGAGGGCCCCGGCCCCCCTTTAGCTGGCGGCGTGGCTCGCGACCTTTCCAACAGCCCCTCGCGCACCAGCTGCGTCGCACGTCCACCTCGCTTTCTCCTCGGCCTCCTGCTGTCCTCCGCGCCCTCGACCGCCCTCGACCACCCGCGAATCGGCGCCCCTCAAGGACCCTCGCGGCGCGGCCAGAGCCTTGGACAAGGAGGGATTCGGGGAGAAGATGGGGTGACAAGGGCTTTGGGGAGAAGACGGGGGTGAGTGAAATTACAAAGGCGATGTCATCTTCTGCCTTAGGAAAACCATATGTATGTATGTATGTATGTACGTATGTAAGTATGTACGTATGTAAGTATGTATGTATGTAAGTATGTATGTATGTATGTAAGTATGTATGTATGTAAGCATGTAAGTATGTAAGTAAGTATGTATGTATGTAAGTATGTAAGTATTGTAAGTATGTAAGTATGTATGTAAGTATATATGTATGCAAGTATGTATGTATGTAAGTATGTATGTATGTAAGTATGTATGTATGTAAGTATGTATGTAAGTATATATGTATGTATGTATGTACGTAAGTATGTATGTACGTATGTAAGTATGTACGTATGTAAGTATGTACGTATGTAAGTATGTATGTATGTAAGTATGTATGTACGTATGTATGTATGTATGTACTTAGTCACAACAGCTCCGTAAGAAGCTAAGGCCTACCACCGGCGTCCCGGCCTTGCGGCCATCGTGCGTGTGGTTAGCACATAGACATCCCTACGCTGTATTCTGGTCTTCTCAGCCTGAGAAGTGAGCGTGAATACTGTGACATTGCAAGGAAAACACACCCACACCAATCTTGCTCCAGAGAAAAACCATGTGCAGTTAGTGAAAACCAAAAATGGAAATATTATGTTTGGATATTACACTTTAAAATATTTTAGAATGGGAAATGATTTAAGACGTTCAAATGTAGTCATAATAAACATAAAACACAATACACAGCAAATAACGTATAAATTTTAGGTTAAAGAACCCTGTACAAATGTCGATCATCAAAAACTATTTTGACATGTGTGTTTCGGCTAAAGATTCTTTTTTTTTCTTCTCCCAAGTAGCATTGGGACGTCGAGATATTCATTGTCAACGACTTCTCCACTGCTGGTCCACCCTCTCAGGCACCAGGAAGAGTAAGAAGACCCAGTTTTGAAATCGTGGTGGAGGCGATGCACCGAGTGAAGTGGCGAGAACATTTTGCTCTTTTCTTTTAAAGGAAGATGGGATCGAGGCGAGCGTTGAGTTGGGTGAGGTAAGACGAGATTTGAGCAGTGGGGTCTCCAGGGTCTGGTGTAACATCACTTCTCCTCCCCCTGCGCCCGTCACCGTCACCAGTTACGCAGATCACCACCACAACCACCACCACCACTGTCGCCACCGCTGCCACCAACGCCACCGCCGCACCGTCTCAATATAGACCAGAAGTGCCCAACTTGCAAAGCCTCAAGAGCAGCAAATAAAACTTTTAATATGGTTACGGGCTATATTTCCATTACTCGGACGATCAACAGATGACCTTGTATTGATGAACTCGGAAGTTTGCTAGGCTGTTCTGAAACAGGGGGTATGGGGTGGAATGGAACTATGTGTGATATCAGGCCGTACCAAGCATAACGCAGCGCAGCACATTGACATGATTTTGAATTTCTGAATTTACTAAAAAAAAAATTCTAAAATCTACATATGCTTAATCTACTTTTAGATTACGGGGCTGTTGACCCCGACAGGGCGGAAGGTGCACAATGGTCTCGTCCGATACAGATGCAAGGGACTTTTACTTTTGACTAATAACCTTTCACGGGCCACAATAAATGGCACCGCGCGTCGCCAGTTGGACAACCTTGGTATAGACGGTGCGCTCCTGGGCCTGTTCCACCGACGTCTCGGGCCAAATCAGAAAATCTTGCTTTATGACACGCACCAGACAGATACACGCTTAATTCACACGCTAAGAGGAAGTAAAATTATACGTTCAGCTTTGGCGCGGAGTATTTTATATTATAAAGTATTGCCTTCCTTGCATGCATGACATGAAAAATAACCAATTCAGAATTAAAGAAATGCGGGGAGAAACATAATACATTAAAACGTAGACGCCATGGAGTTACAAACCGGACAATTCACATTTAGGACGACATTGTCTGGACAATTCACATTTAGGACGATATTATCTGTACAGTTTTCCCCTGTGCGTGACTAATTCTAAAACTAATCGTTTGCGAAATATATGTTGCGTTGAAAAGCACAGTTTTCAGCGGAAATTTCTCTGCACTCGAGCTCTTATATTGCGTAAGCATTGAATGTCGTGAATGTGGAGTGGCAAACAAAGACAATATCTCCACATATCTCATATATTAATCCAAATCATTATTTGTCACGTCGTTATTGCTCAGAAACTTTAAGTGTAAATTCTCGGCCCTTGGATTCCAACATTGAGTTATAAATAGATAGATCCTAAAACAAAGTGAAGCTAGTCATTTTAGAAAATTTCGAAAATCGGAAGAGTCAGAGCGTCCAGCACAACGTGTTCGCTAATGTTAAAAGCGATGCATGTAGATCACAAAGTCATAACTCATTCCAGATCCATCAGTGGCACTGGCAGGGTTTCCGACTGTAGCTAAATAGCTGGGTGGATGTCTCATGAGAATTCCAGACGTTGGCTCAGTTCTGTGGTTTCTCCCGATCAATTGCAGACGGAAGCTGAAGGATTTCCTCAGCAACCGACTACGCACATAGCGCAATATTTTTAACATCTTATCACATCGTATATTTTTAGGACTGGGATATGGGCTCATGCCCCATCCACACAATGCTCACTCCCGCCCTTTCATATTCCAGAAAGGGTCCAGCAGTGTTTACTGCATATTCACCGATGTTAAAGCAAGTTTGGATTTAGGGTGCTGCTTCATAGAAAAATCTCTTCAAAGACATAGTTATGTGGGAGCAAGTGGGAGTGGGCCGACGAGTGGCACCATTCTTACGGGATCACAATTAGTACTTAATTTGAAAGACTTTTTTTAATGCGTTAATTTTAAATGTAAAATACTATCATTAAGATTTTTCTAGTTTTTGGAAGTATTGTCATGGCGAGGGTTACTACAACCTTGCCAGAAATAAATTTTCATTCATATTTTTTACTGTTGAACTCCGTCAGTATCCTTCGTCGATTCATTTGCCATCACCACGTAATTACTGTAATAACAAATACTTTTAACATTCACTTTAAATAGAAATTTATTACACGTTTATGTATATGTTACATGTTAGTTACATGTACAAACGTATTAAAAATTCGTTTTAAGTATACAATTATTTCAAGAAACATTAAAAACAAACTCATCATTCATTGGGAAGAGCGTGACTCATCAACGTTGCCTCGGATGACACCAACTCTAGCTACGCCACTGAGTCCAGCCACTCCGAGGGTGTCGCTGACCCTGCGCCCTTCAGCATCTCCATCCCATCGTTCCCACCAAAGAGTAAGTATAAGGGGAGATGGGGGGGGGGACGAGGCCTCGTTAAGCGGCGGGCGCAGCCGCGAGCGGCTGACACTGCGGCGTCGCACGCGCCCGCCCGCCCGCCCGCCCGCCTCGAAAACACGCCGTCCTTGTGTGGCGCTGACGTCACTTCCTCATTCTCTGGGGTGACACTGCCTCCACGTAAACAAGCCTTTAGTGAGCAACGGCCGAGCAACGAACGCTCCCTGCACCAGACGCCGCCGAACTCGCGGCGGTCAGTGAACAGGGTGGACAAAGGTCTCCACGTCCTTACGTGCAGACGGGAAGCCCGGGGTGGGGCGGGGTGGGGCGGGGTGGGGCGGGGCGGGGCGGGGGGGCGAGGCGAAGCGGGGCAGGGCGAGGCGGGGAAGGGCGAGGCGGGGAAAGGCGGGGCGGGGCGGGGCAGGGCGGGGCGAGGCGGGGCAGGGCGGGGCGAGGCGGGGCGGGGAAGGGCGGGGCAGGGCGAGGCGGGGCGGGGCGAGGCGAGGCGACGCGGGGCGGGGCAGGGCAGGGTGGGGCGGGGCAGGGCGAGGCGGGGCGGTACAGGGCAGGGCAGGGCAGGGCAGGGCAGGGCAGGGCGGGGCGGGGCGGGGCGGGGCGGGGCTCCCTCCTGAAAATTGATTGATTAGCGATTCAACTGCTAAGGTAATTAAAGTTAATAACTTAAACGACACGATTCATAAACTTAATTTCCCTTGTAGTTATTTACATACAAGTGAAATACATTTTTAAATAAAGAAGAAACGAAAAAGGGGCCTAGAATTGAAGTTGCCCCCCTCGCCCCTCTTGTTTAAGCCTGCGCACACTTACGGAGGAGCCTGGTGGTATAGGAGTTTAGAGAGTGATCTAATGGGAATTTTCGGCTGCATCACGGACGACCGAAATCGGCATAGGACTCGTGACAAAATGGCGGCTTTAGATCCGCCGCACTAAACCAGGGGTGTTCAAATTGCAAGACTTCAAAAGCCACATCTAAAACCTTTAATATGGTTGCGGGCCGTATTTTCATTACTCGGGCGTTCTCCACCTGATTTCCTCGTATTGCTGATCTCGGCATTTTCCCCAGTTGCTCTGAAACGGGAGGGGGATGGAACCATGTGTGATAACTTGTTGCAAGAGAGGGGATGATTGTATGAGTTGTACATACATCATTTTACACTCTTTCACATGCATTGTTGCCTTACTACTAACTTCAAATTATGCTTAACCTGGTTCTATGTACACTAACATGTTAGTGCATACATTTGGCCGACCTTTCCGGTTGGTTCATATTCATGCAGTTATAGGCGCATATTTTGCATTGTTCGTGAAAATATAATCTTATCTCTAAAATGATTCATCTTTTCATAGAATATACTATTTATTTATGAGTATTCATTGATTATTGATCTCGCTACAGTTTGCGTTTTTTTACTTTTCTTATAATGATTAAAATCCTACTTGAAAATGGAGGATACTTCTTGATATATTTTTTTTAAACCAGGCAGAAGCAATGCATCAAGGCTTACAATGCACTTCACGAAGATGAATATTTACTTTAATCATTTCTCCCGCGAAGTAAGTTAGTTTGTATTATGTTTGTTCAATTGTTTTTTTTTTCAATTAAAGCATACTTCTCCTGAATTTTATCAAGAAAGGTTTATACATGAAATGAAATATTTTTATTGCATATTAAAGGGTATATTTCAAAATTTTTAAATCATAAATGCATATTTTAACTTTTTTAGGGCATAAAAATACTCTTCCTATTAATAGTTTTTCTCGGGCCACAATAAATGGCATAACGGGCCGCCAGTTAGACAACCTTGGACTAAACCGTGCGTTGTGTTGCGAGAAATGAGCGAAGGGAATTGCGGAAAGAGGTCATTGTAGATTCATCTACGCATCAAAAATACGTCTTTCGATGTATCGAAATGCCTTTTTGTGCCACAAGCGGACACTCAACTTTGTAGTGCAGCGTCGGCTATGAGTTGCTACGATGCGTATGAGAGCAGTTGCGAACTAGCTGCGAGTTCTATTTTTTATTTTATGAAATGCTCTAGTGACATTTTAACACGTGAAAACCTTGATTCCCCTCCACAACTGTTGATTCAGTGAACAATGTGTGGGAATTGTCTGTAGAATAATAAATCGTTGCATTGTATTTAATGAGTAATTAATTATATTCTACCAATATATCTTTTTATGTTTCTTTATTCAATTTTTATTCTTGTACTGTTATTATTTGTAGCCATACATGGAAGAGCGGATACCGACCGGTTGGTGTAAGAAAAAATTTCACGAGGTAGAGGATTTGAAGTAAGCTTTAAAAAGGGAAACAAAGCCTGTAATGGTCATTCCATGAACAACATTTGAAAACTAAGAATTAAGGACCTTCCATTTGCTTCAAACTTGTAAAACGTGGAGCTGAAGAGATTAGTTTTTTTATATTTAAAGAGTAGGCTGAATATTTTTTTTTACATTGGCATTGCAGAGATGTAAAACGAATCGGTACTTGCTGGGAGAGTTTTGGCCTTAAACACGTTCCGGGATTGAATATTGGTTGGCCATTACTGAGTCAAGTGTCTGACCACAACAAAAATTCTGGAATTTTCAGTAGCCACCTCTGAAACAAAATCGGGACTTGAGGATAAATTAATAAAAAATATGCAACAGACATGAGAAAATTAGAAATTGGCCATTTTTTGGCAATGGATCTATTCAAAAGAGGAATACTAATTGACCATCGAGCATGACATAGCAAATTTAGTACTGTAGCCCAAGAATTTTGAGAAAATTATGAAAGTGTGCTTGACTTGATCATGGTAACTAATGGTGTATAAATGCACCAGGTAAGGAAAATTTATCGTACATAACCAAAACCCAATAACTTTAAAGAATTGTGTATTCTAGCAACTACAGTCTTACAAAAAGTGGGAGATATTTGATTTGGGTTCTCATAAAATACGATATGAGTACTGCATCCAGCTTTAAATGATTTCAAAATTAGTATAGACATTTTGTTAAATAGACAAACATTAAAAATGACAAACTTACTATCAAATTTAACGTCATGTAGGTATTATTTAAATAATAATCGTTCATCTCAACTATTTTGAGACATTGAGTTAACTCATTTTCAGGTCCACGCAAGTGTTTTACATTTATTCTGAAAGTGATAGAACTCCAAGTTCTCTCTGTGGACGCCATAGCGCATCACAAACATGAAACTCTGGGGATTGTAATTTATTTTGATAGCCGTGCAACTTCACTGGTGCGACTGAAGTTGTAACATAGCTATATGGTTATCTACAAGTTATACAGTTGAGGTTTGCTGCATGGTTTTCTACAAGTCTTGTAATTGTTACTGTATAACAATTGCAATCTTGTAATTGTTATGCAGCAGCGATATTGTCAATAAAAATAATGATCCAGATTGGGGCTAACTGGGTCAAGCACCAAAAAAAAAAAAAAAAAGATTATTTACGAACATTTTTGTATGTATCACAGAAATTAAACATAACGGTGTCTATGTGTTAAAAAACTGTGTGACTTTCAAAAGTCTGTAAAAAGGAGGAAGAATAATGAACAAAATTGTTGTCTGTAACTGGCTAAAAATTAAATGGATTGTATTAGTCAAACAGAAGTCTTTTATATTAATGTACAAGTAAACCTTGTATCAAGATATTGATTTCTACACAGTAAACCTTCAACCCGCCCGTGGAAGAGGAAGACAAAGTTTCCAAAAACGTAAATACCCTGCTTCTATAAACACAGCAAAGGAAAGTTAATGAAAAGAAACAGGTTGTGCTTGATTTTTGTTCATTCCTTCCAAGTGTTATTCATGCATGTTTCACTGATCAGCTATTACGAACCGGACAACATCAAGAAGATAAAAAAAAAAAAGAATGTGTATCATCATTAAAAATTAAATTATTATTTAACCTGTATTTCAAACGTTTCTTAGAACGACATTCACCGATTTGGCCCGCCAACCTTACTTTTATGGTGGTACAACTCCTATGTACCCCCAATATTCCGCAAAACATACCATATTACAATTTCATATCACATTATATTACCAAATATATCATATTATTGTACAAAAGCACACCATATTCTTACCAACTTCAGAAGAACAAGTAAATATCTCATAACAGAAAAAAATAACAAGTTTTTGTTTAATTTATGTCCCCTATTTTTTATAATAATTCAACTTGAGAGCTCAGTATCTCGAAATGAGTCAATGGAGTTGTGACACTATTTAAGTAACGCCTTCAAAATACTGCGACTGATATGTCCATTTGCTAGAATTACTGTAATTTATGAAAACAAACGTGTGTTTCATTCATAATGGAAATGCATAGGAACTACTAACATAGAGGTTCTTTCTATTCGCGAGCTGACCAACCAAACAAATTTCTTGCCATTCTCCCTTAGAGCATGTAGGGAGGGTCGTGTAGATCCTGGACTTGATTCCGTCATCATGTGGTAATTTCCTTTATCTGTGTCGTCATCGTGACGATCCTTCTCCTAATTATCATCATTGTCTTGGTTGGCATCTTATAATCGTTGGCACAACGAGACGGCAACGTTCTTGACAGGGCTAGTCTAATAACGGAGAAGAGAGATCCACAAGATCATCAGTCGTCATTATCGCCCTTGTCCTGCTAACTATTCTCGCTCATGTAATTGATGTCCTGTGCTCGTCCCGCTGCTTAGACGAGAAGTTTGCTTCAACAGTGACATGCTCTTGTTTTCATTAAGGTTGTTACTGCTAGAGGCATTATCAGACACGGCATGAGTAGTTTAATATGAGCTCGGTAACCCGATTACACAACACGAAGAGCGGAATGATTGATAGAAACTGCAGAGTCAACAGAACTAGCTTCCCAAGGCAAAGAACTGGCTCGTAATTCTAACGACAAATGTCGGAATATTTATTAACGTCTGCGCGATTATTTATATTAAAGCATTAAGTTAATTTTACTATTTGTCTCTCACCAAATCTCTCATCTGATTACAAGGAATTTCCACAGACATTATGTAATAATATTACAATACATTATAATTCATACTATTTTCATGACCTTATTTGACACAGTCATGCTTTCTTAGTTCAACAGCGGTGGTATTATGCTACAATTGCTCAAACACTATTATACAACGAAACTTTACAACAGCAACAACAAAAGAAATCTGTATCTTACTTCAAAATCGGAATTCAAAGGCTTCAAAGGCTGCAATTGCCTTTTTTGGTAATTGAATACTTAGTTATTATTTGTTTCATATTGTTGACCAGAAATGAAGTTTTTTCTAAATTAATGTCATAAGACTTTGAAGAGGTCAAATTTTAGTTTAACTAAATGTCAGAATGAAAATGAAATGACTATCAGTTATTGTTAAGTTGTACACAAGATCAACTGCTCCTTTCTTCCCAATTGCACAAAAAAATTGGAGCAAACAGCAGCTGCATCAAACGATATCTCTACCTTTTAAAATACTACAAAAGTTACAAATAATGCGAGAAAATACGACACACAAAATCTAAATGTATTTCAAAACGATGTCGAATATTACATTGTATTAGCAGTAACAAGGAGAGGGGGTAACTGGTTCCACAGTTGTGATGGAAGTGTGCCCAGGAATGTTTTCAGCCGCAACCAATTCCTGCGATTTTCTATAGCCATCCCACACAGGAAGCGGCGAGCTTCCTTTGGAAAGCTCTAGAGACTCTCGTAATCAGCTTTGGCGAAGTATCTTTGAAGTTCGACAACAGAGCACGGATCCGCGGGAAAGACGCGCACACGTGGGGCCTTCGCTTCGAGGCGGATTGGATTGTGGGCGTTTCTTTGCGGGCGGGCAAAACTGTGTCAGTTGATCTCTCTCCTACCTGAGCGCTCGGTCCCCGGCGAAAAGAATCTCGACCTTCGGGGGCCCCACTCCACCCCCGCCTTGCCGCCTCCGCTCCCCCCGATCCGTCCTCCCCATCCTCACTCAGCACTGCCCGCCACGGCCTCGGCCTCCACGCCGGCTCAGGGCATCAACTGATGGCAAAGGCAGTGCTTCTGGCAGGGAGGTCCTGGGTTCGAGTTCTGGCGGTGGCTGGATTTTCGACACTAGCTTATCAGCTAGATCGAATTCAGTCGCTGTCTAGAGGAGAATTCTAGCGTTCGGCAACTCTGATCGGTAGTTTTTCAGTTTCCCCGATCAACACCAGGCGACTGCGGGAGCAGTACCCTAACAAACGGACAACGGGCCACGAACCATCTTTCCTTCCTCTTCCTTGCTCTATAGTAACCTCTTACACACGTACATGCACTAAAGTACCACTCGTGTCGGAAGACCGGTCGGGAACTTAGAGCTTGTTCCGGTCGGGGCGGTGGTACGGTGGTGGGAGATATCTGGTTGGGGAACCCGCTACCCGACAGGTAGGTCGGCCCCGGATCTCGCCATACAGCGGGGGAAATATCACTGACACCTCTCGAGCAAAAACATGCACTACACTTAAGGAACTAATTACCCCAGCAGTTGTCGCGCCCGGGCACACCAATCAATAAAGAAAATGTCAGTAGAATTTCTCGTCTCCTTACCGCCTCTTCCCAAGTGAAATGCTATCTCGCTTTATCAGAAATATTTCTCACGATGCCCGGCCCCCCTTATCTTCTGCCGTCCATTGTTTCGCTTCCCAATTGCAACATTGCTTTAACACACTGCCCGGAATTCTACTGTGTTTTGTTGCATCACCCCCTCCCCGCCCCTGCAGGGACATCGTCGTCATCTGTCTCCGCACTAATACGAGTGTTGGGTCCCGCGTCATTCACGCCACCGGCGGTTTCGAGGCCTCTGTCCTCGACCCCCCCCCCCCCCCGTCCCGGTGACCGCTCCCTCGCAACCTGCGCGGTCTCCTCCGCGGCCACCTGTTCTCCTCCGCCCCACAGCCCACCTCCGACCTTCTTCATGGCCCCGCTACGGTTTCTCTTTTCTCCGCCTCTGCACCGCTCCCTCGAGCACTGATGTGTACCCTCGCGTAAACACGCCAACAACAAAAACAGAATTGGGTGATATGCACCGGCGGTCGGGGGCGGGGGGAGCGGCCGCCGGGAGAAATGAGGGTGAGGGAAAATTGACCGCGAGATGCGATGCAGTCCCAAAATGCACATTTTTGCAAATTATATTACACAAATTATATTAATTATATTGTAGAAATTATATTTAATTTCTAATATTTTCTTAACGCATGCAACGGTATATATTTTTTAATAGAAATTTAATACCTCCTTAAGAAAAAATGTCGATCAAAAGGAAAATATTAAGAAAAGTCGGTAAAACACCATTTGTGCGCGTAGACGTGCAGCCACCATGGACTCAGAGCGTAAGTCTCCATCATCTGTAGGTTCCGAAACACCTTACGAGGAAGTGATACATAGGGTATCACGTGATTCTTTGTGGACAAATTCCTTTGAGTTATTTTTCAATTATATATTTTTATACTTAACGATTGTCCAAATGAATCACTTTGTCGCGGCGTCATAGCATTACCACTCACAGTACAGTGTGTGCCATATTTGGTGACGTAGTAGGTAAGAACGGTGGCCCGTCGAAGAAGTCTGTTGTTTATTCATGCAGAAGATCGCTAAACTCAATACGTTCACAACATGGATTTGTTGACGCGGTCCCAGAGAGCAGTAATTCAATATTTGAATGCAGTTGGTGGCACCCGCATTTCGTCGTATGAAATGTTCATGTGCATTCTGATGCAATGCTCACGTTTTTCTTATACGAGAACTGTCCAATAGTTTTGGAGTGTCTGGATGTAAGTGTGGATTACCAAGACTGTACAACATTAACAAACTCAAATCGGCTTACCCAGACCGCTTACTTAAAAAATAAGCGGTCTGGCAAGTTGTCAATAAGGGTTGTTGGGTTCTACTCCAACGCACCCTGTAATAAGGCTCATGCATGCCGTAATCTGTGTCATTTCTGCTGAGGGACATGATTTGTTGGAGGGGGGGAGTGTTTCACAACCATAAAGCAATGGGTCAGTTGCATGAACAAACAAATGGCGTATATTATATAGGTGAATGTGGGTGGATATGTCAACCATACGTTAAATTTACTTCATGAATGTTCACAATTCTATCAAAAAATCACTACAGAAAAAAGTTTCACTTTCATGTGGGGAAGCCCTATAAAGTAATTCGATACCTAATCCATTCATCAATACAATAATTTTATTAACCATTATGTAATCCGATGAGTGGCAAACGTGACCTACAAAACACTTCTGTGCGCAAGGGAATGCACGTGCTCCCAAGCACCCTTCTGGCCTCCGCCCCTCGCCTTAAGTAACGGCGGGGGCGGGGCCCGTGGCGCAGGTCGTGAGCTGGGGCGGGGGTGGGGGTGGTGGCGGCACGTCCTTGGGGAGGGCGCAGGTGGCCGACGCTCCGCAGCAGGAGCTTTCTCTTCTCCCGCGCCGCCCTCCGCCCTCAGCGCCCTCCGCCCTCCGCGCCCCCCGCCCTCAGCGCCCTCCGCCCTCAGCGCGCGCCCATTGTGCCGGAGGCGCTTTGTGTGGGGCCTCGCGCGCGCGGCCGCTCGCCGAGACACAACGCAATCCCCCGGCGCTTTGCCTGCTCCGCCCCGCCCCGCCCCGCCCCGCCCCGCCCCGCGCCGCTTCCGAAGCGCTAATCGCTTGCGGATTGCTTCGGGTGCTCCACTTTCTGGAACTTGAAGTTCGCTCCGTGTTTCACTGGAATCGGTGAATACTTGGTTTTGCACGGTCCAATATGGAGCCGAATGAGTCAGAGTGTAAATATTGATTCCGTGATACACTTACATTTACTACACATACCGGGAGACCGGTCGGGAACTTAGTAGTCCCTGCTGGGCAATATCCCACTGGCAGGAGATATCTGTTTGGGGAAAACCTTGCTAGGTCGGCGCCGGATCTAACCATCCAACGGGGCAAGATCACAGCCACCTAACAAGCAAAACATGCACTACACATACGGGACTAATGACGGTTGCCGCGCCCGGATTCACTAGAAATCAATTAATCATTGCTTCCGTGACCGTCAACTACGGAGGTCACTATTCTGCGTGTGTGTAGTGCATGCTATATCCCGGAAAATGGCGTCGTTCGGTCCCCGCTGGATTGTGACCTTTAAGTCGGTTTTCGGGATTTTCTGCCTCTAGGTGATTTATGGGAACGCGATCCAAAACTGTTGGGCAATCATATCCAACTAATTGCAGACCAACAACTTCAATGGACGACTGTTGGAGCCTGTAGGTGACCAGGGGCTCACGCAAACAATCTGAAGTACAGGGTGATGGGTAGGAGTCTCTCGAGAGGATTTTTTTTTTTCGAATGTAGGGAACTAGGTAGCCAGCGTGTAACTGTGAAGTTGTCTGAACAGACAGTTGTTGGGATGATAAAAGTGCCGTCACTTATCTTGTCTCTTTCAAGGCGGAAGATAGCCTGCTGCTTGCCACATATCAATAATTTCTCTGTGCGTGCGACTCACGTGTTGGTACCCGGCAAGCCTAAATTTACGATATATCTGCCTTCAGATGGGCACTCTTCATTTTGTACATAGGTACACTATTTTGAGAATTGGACGATCAATTACTACGGCAGAAATATGCTCTGAAGAGCATTTTTGCATAATATATGACCTTGTTACGACGCATCAAGAATATCATTAATATTTCAAAGTGTTAAAACGTTAGTCATTCAGAAAGTTGGGCGAGGTGAGTTTTCGGATGAGAGGATTGATGATTCATGCAATTTCAGATAAGGGGCATCCAGAAAGTAGGTTTCCCTACGTCACCAGCAAAAAGAAAATGCAATATACGTGTTGCAGAAGCCGCACATGTTTTCGTATTTTTCCACATACTCACCTTCAGAAACGAGATATTTTTTATACTGATATCAACTTACAAGTGATACAAGAATACTTGTATGACTGTGCCGAAGACGTCTGGCGCCTGGGACAGCACCTGCAACTCTGCGTAGTTGTAATGTTCATCTGAAGGGGCGTCCAGAGAAAACCAAGGACCTCGTACAGTTAATCGTCCAGGGTCCCTTATTGGAAAGGAAAATCCCTCCTCTCCAAATTCATAAACAAAATTCATTTCTCCATGCATCAGAAATAACTTATACCATCAACTATGGTTTACTGATAAATATATTTTTCATTTCTTTGAATGAAACAAAATCGGGGCCCTAATTACGTGGAGGCCTGGGGCAAGTTGCCCTTGCTCCCCTCCTTCTGAACGCCCCTGCTCATCGTTCAGGTATTTCTTACGGTGAAAGAAAAGATGGATATCTCTGGGGGGGGGGGGGCGAGATCCGGACTGTAGGATGGTTGGATCCCAGCGGATTTGTTGGCAGATCTGTAGTGCGCCGAGCCGTACTTGGCCGAGCACTATCGTGCAGGAAGATAACACCTGCAATAAACATCCCGCGTAACTTGTTTGTGAATGACCCTTCCCAAAATTCTGCAGTGTTGCGCAATATCTTTTAGCGGTAAACAGTCTATCTTCTCTACAGGAACACGAACAGCGGAATGGCCTTTCCGTTCTGAACCTCCGAAAGATCGTTCCGTTTCCTCGTCGTCAAAATATGCTGCCGTTTGGTAGTGGCCGGGGATATAGTGTGACGTCAGTGTTTTAACAGCTGTTTGGTTTCTAGAGCAAAATGTGCAACCTCAGTTTCATCGCCTATAACAATCCGATCGAGAAACATGACGCCATCAACCACTGGTGATACCGCTCCAGAATATAAATGGTGATTCCATGCGCTTTGTTTTGTGTTCGGGTAATCAGTTTGCTTCGGCACCTACCTCGCACAAATTTTCTTAGATAACAAATGCTTCCTGATAATTTTGAACAATAAGGGTCGTGAAGTATCCGGGAAATGGTTAATGAGTTACGAAATCGTGAAACCACAGTTCGCTACAATGCGCTGCTGCATTTGTTTCACAAGATCTCGTCAGGAAGGATAGCAGCCCACTGCGCTCCACTTTATGCACATTTTGTCGACTTCAGAGAATTCTTTAATGAAATGCTATTTTTTATTCTCACTTTAGAACAATGCCTTTTAGTACAAGTTATGCCAAAAGGAAATTATCCATTTATATTTGATTTTTTTGCATTTTGCTTTACTTTCGACTAATAAGCCATTTTTTACCTTTTTCGACATTTCAAGCATTTTTTGCGATATAATAAATTTTAATATAATTTTAATGGCACTTGCTTCAAATAATATTTTTCGAGATGCATCACTCGCTATTGGAGTAACGCGCGAGTTGGACTCACTATCGACGTTTTCAGAATTAAAGGTTTCCTTTCTTGTTAGTGGTGCATCTCCAATATAACGCTAAAACTTCCCATTATAATATTGTACCACGAAACTCTTTGCCACATTATAATATTGTATAAATTAATAACGAAGTAAATAGTAAGGTTTTTAAGAAATTACACCTTGGAGGCTTATTAATGAGCAGGAATGATTCAAGATTGCAATTATTAATTTGTATAACACCCAAAACAGTAAATACACCGCTCTATTAACATAGTTTGTATTTGAGCATTTTTCTGTAAAGCACATATCAATGTCCATATCCAAAAATACAGCAAGATCTAAAATATACGAGTATTATCCTATCATTATCTCTTCTACGGATGCCTTTTTATGAGAACATTTTCATATTAAACTCAATGAAGAAATTGTTTTCCTTCTAAATCCAGTTTCCCAACTGGTGATGAACACGCAATTTTCTCTCAATCCCACCGCATTGTTCGTGAGGACGATCAGGGAAATTCACACTTGATGCGCAGCGTCTTTATATCTCCCATCGACTTCAACTTCTCAGCCTCTTATCTCGGAGCACGTTCGCCTAAGATAAGGCGTCCTTCTCGGACGATTCTTCGCCACTTTCAAACCACGACGAAAGTCCACACCTGCATCTCCACTTCTCGTAAGTGGAGAAGTCCTGTCAATAATATTCCTTCATGAGATCTCCGTTATTTAAGGGTTTTCTAAAAGTTGGAATTGAAGATGCGAAACATTTAAATGAACTCTTTTTCATTTTTTTTCGAGGATACTTCTTGCACTCAAGAAATGAAGTTCTCTATCTATCACGTCCTCAAGCAGCTGTCTTGCGTTTTCCTTCGTTCCTGCGTCAGAGATTTCTTGCTATTTTTAATGAGAAATCTTTATGCTGATAAGACTGTACTTTAATCAACGATATCCATCTCCAGAAAAAACAATAGTTTAACTGTAATACAATGAAGGAGTAATTTCTTTTCTATTTGTAATTGCCTGCAGTCAACATTTGTACTAATTAATAATGAAGAAAAATCTTCTGAATCAGTGTGAGTTTGAAAGAAAATGTTTAATAATCACCGTTTTATATTTATATTTAGAATATATTTGACCACTACAGAATTTTTATGTTAATTTTTGAAGACATTTTATTTATTTGAACATTTTTAAAGGTTAACTTTTATAACTTTGTAAACACACCCATAATGATTACGTTCCTCGAACCGCTACAATATCGAAACAACTGGTGGAAATATCACTAATGGCTAAGCACCTCGTACAATATCTTTGTTGCAATCTCTCGTTTTCCTCTAGCGTCTAGGTAGAATCTTTATCTCACTATCGCGGTAACGCTGTGAACAGAGATTGCAAAATGATCTGACAATTAATCCAAAGTAATCTATGGTAGCGCTTTAAAACACTTACATTCCAAGGATGAGAAACGTAGAATATCTAGAAAGACTGAATGATTATTTCTATGAATGCATTTCTATGATATTTTTTTTCCGGGCGCTGCAATGCCGTCAACTGCAATGGTCAATAGCGTCGCACGTATAGTACGAGGACATGATACAAAAATATCGTATTTATGGTAATCTAATGCGCACCTTCTTTGCTGCGTACCAAACGCTGTACTCAAAATCGTGGTGCGTATTAAATTCAATGACGCATTAGATTGAAGTGCCAATCCATTCCATAGAACACCAGTAACTTCGTTCAATTCTTTCGTTTAATACGTTACAATGGATTGCTATAGATTTCAAATTCAACTTCGTTTCATTTATCACTGGCCTGTTAATGAGGGGTTTTAGTTACGATATGGAGAGTAAACAGAGAAGAACATCTTATGATGCTTCATTACAGCGTAAGGCAGTTAACAGGAAAGCAGTGAGAATGCTAATTATGGATACGGAAAATCCTTTGTTGTATAACTTAAATTAAAACAATATACCGAACCAATTATCCTATCACTGATGCGCATTACATTTCTTTTCTAACCTTTTTTGGCCTTGATGGCGCATTAGATTCGGACGGCAGAGTACGAGGAATTCCCTTCCAAGTACCTCCACCAGTGAAGCATGCCCCAGCCGGGCCAATCAGCAAGCACCCAAATGGTCTCCTGACATCTGTGGTAGTGTACGATATATAAGTTCGATATGTATGTACCATGAGTAAGTTAAACCACTTTTAAATCATTGCTATTTGTGCTATAAATAAGTTATTTGTATGCCTCTATGAATATTTCAAAACATTAGACATAGCATTGAACGAATTCCATACACTAGACACAGCATTTGATAACGCCCTTCAAGAGACTTAACAACAGTTTCAGATCGTAAACATGTGAGGCGAGGGAAATTGTACACACACAATTCCCATAAATGATGAGTTTCTGTTGGGTACGCTGTGAGACAAGTATCTTTTAACTTTTCTAATATTAAGACAAATACATTTTATTTATATCAAATGATAAACGATAAGATAACAAATATATGTTTAGGAAAATGGTACTCATATGTATACCTATTAAACTCCAGTAAGATATCTTTTTAGATTTATATTGGAAGACGATTTAGTCATGTTAGGAGTTCACAACAGGCCAATGAGAGTACCGCCTCATTCCTTTTTCAGAAAATAAACACGTTGACTAATAAATAAACGATATTAACCCATCAAGTTAACAAGCAACCTGAAACGAACTTTCTCACACTTTCAAAGAAACATTCCATTTCACAACACCATCGAGCGAGTGCCCACCCTCTTCTCAAGTGCGTTGGTCTACTTTCCGACATTTTCGTGAGCAGGGCTCCACAGATTACCGGAATGCTTCTCCTGGAAATGAGAACGCAGGTATTTTGGGACGTGGCACTCCACTGCCAAAGCGAACCTTGAGACTGGCGCTATCGCCACTCGAGGCGCGCGTGGCACTAAAGATATGGCTCGCAAGAGGGAGAGATTCTGTAGCGACACGGCCCGCGCAAACAGACTCGAGGGCCGAGGAGGATGCGTTCGCACAAGCGATCTAGCCCGCGATAAGCCTTACACTCGATAAGAACGCTGTTTTCTCAACGCGACAAGTGCTTCATCTGTCCATCGACTGTGTAAGTACACGCTGATTACGGACTAATAGTTTATCGATTGAAGATCGTTTTGGAGATGAATTCTCGGAATTGTTGGCATTTTTGTTGCCATTTATAAGGGGAAGATTTAGAACCTCTGTTATGAGAAGAAAATGGTAGGATAATGTTTCTTGGATAGTTTAAGAATACAAAGTTTAATTTGAGAAATATATATTTTTCATCACTGCAGATCGACAGCCTTATCACAATACGAAAGCGTATTTATATGAATTTAACTATTTCACCTCGATTTTTGTTAGGCTGTGAAAAACGAATGAATGATCAGATAATGGTGATCAATGCCTGAATAATAGTGAAATGGGACACTGGAAAGACGTTGCTACCTGTTTTACCCTCGCAAAATATTTCAAAGATTGAATGCGATTATCAAGTAATAGGAACGTGCTATCGTCAATACAATCATCATCTTAAACATTAGACATGGGTTGAATTGAGCAGCCCACTCCGATTTCAAACAGATATGTGGAAATTTTCTCGTATTCAGGAACACGCCACATTATGGTCGCTTTTGGTATGGCATTTCCGTAATAAAAGAAGAGTGGTTAATCATTTCTCGTACGTCATCTCATTAATTTTGCATCAGTTTGAATTATTTTGACATTAATATTCAAAATTTTTAGTTTTATCCTTATTTGATAACATCTCTTACGAGAGGTAAGGTGTATCGTGATATATAGGAAGCTGATACGGGATTTGTTTACGAGCTGTAAGACATGCTAAGCACGGGCAGCTTGCTTGCGACCCGAGGGGCGTGTGAAAGACCACAGCCCTCGGGGAGAAAATGGAAGAACAGAGACGCAGCGAGCGGCTGTCAATCGCCGGCCGCTCCACATTGCCTGCTCCAAGAGGCGCACGTTATCTCCGCGCGGGGCTGCGCCTTTTAGACGTCGCTCCTCCGCTAGATAGCGTCGCTCCGCGCGGCGCAGGGCGTCCGCGGCTTCGTCTCCACGACCGCCGCGCGCCCCCGGCTCACACCCCGCGCAGCCCAGCCCTGCCTACCCCGCCCACCGTCATCTCTGCGCTGGTCCTAGGGGGGATTCCCGTCCTCCCCTCCCCGTTTGGTGTTTATTGATTGTTTTGATGATTCCGGGCACGTCAACTAACAGGGTAATTAGTACCGTAAGTGTGGTGCATGTTTTTGGTCGGGAGGCGGCGGTAATCTTTCCTTCACTGTATGGCGAGATCCGTCGCCGACCTACCGTCAGCTAGCTCGGTTTTCCCCAACCAGGTATATCCCACGAGCGGGGCTCCGCCTGTAGTGCGTGTTGGTAGCCGCGCGTGTGTGTCTGCCTCCGCTCAGTCCACCCCCAGTTCCAGCTCGGTAATGACTACGGCCACTGCAGAGCCCCTGTCTAGATGCGTGAATTCAATGAATATGATAGTGTCCATTTGTAACGAATAATAGAAGTTAAATTCTTGCATTCCTATTCAAATACATTATTGCCTCTGGACATCTGCCAATGATTTAATTGTGATATCTCAATGCACAAATTCTAAGTCATGTAAAATGTGTTTTTGGTTTGCTTCATATCAAATTAAACTTATTATTTATGTTTGGTACTTACGTTTAATGGTTTTATTCCATTAAGAATTGCAAATTACATTACATTGCATTTCAAAATGTGATAAAAGCATTCAGATAAGACTTTCCACTCCAAGTTGCGTAAAATGTAAATACAGCCAGTTTCGACTTATGATACGAGATGAAATTCTGGTTGAAATACGGCCATTATAATAAAAACCGATCACTTTATTCAGGCTGAATTACATTATTAAGGAAAGTAAACAAATGTTCGTAATCAAATTTTAAAAAATTGAAATGGTCGGTAAAGACGACTGCGTACACAGCGTGCAATTAAGTTCTATCCGCCTCTCAATGCATAATCGCTCCTTCCTTTTTTACAACGCAGCCGAGGAGGAGCCAGGCCGTCGCAGGCCGGAGGGACAGCCGCCGCTCCGTCCCCGGAGAAATATCTCGCCGCGGCGCAGACAGCCCAAGTGCATTTCACGTCCGTTTATTACGGCAGTCGTCTCCAGAGTTTTATAAGCCGCCGGCGAACGTAAGCGGAGGCAGGGCCAATCACGAGCCGCGCCTCGCCGTTCGCCGAGAGGAGAGATTGCCGGCGCCATCCGCCTGTTTACCTCGGCCGCAGCCGCCGCCTCCTGCCTCCCCCGCAGGTTGTCGTGTCCTCGCGAAGAGCCGAGCGTGAAGAAGGAGACGGGCAGAGCGGCGCCAGAAGGAAGGGTGAGTGCCGCGTGGATACCGGAGAGCACGAGGCGTGTTTTTCAATTAAGTACCGTTTCGAAATAATAATAATAATAATAATAATAATAATAATAATAATAATAATAATAATAATAATAATAATAATAATAATAAAAGCAATTATTAGAAATAATAATATCAAAAAATTGTTTAAAAATTATACATAGTTGTCACTATTGTCCAGACATTGGTCACAACGGGAAGCCAACTCTTCTATATTCCCATTTCATAGAAAGATGCCGCCCGTGATGACAGCCACTTCTGAGCATCGATTCAAGTTGACTCAAGTCAACGAGTCTTCTGAGCATCGACCTCAAGTTGTGAGTTAGTATATACAGAACATATACAAAATTCAAATAAAAGCATAAAATTGACAAATCTACACCATACCAAGTTAAGCTAGCTGGAATTCTTCGTCAACTTGTAGGGTCGTATGGTGAAAATTTAATTATGGAACAGGGGGATAGTGGGTGTGACAATTCAATGATAGACGAATGAATGTTCACGACGAAGCTCGGAGTAAGCGCCCTTTATTGTCAATGATGGGTTTGGTTTGGACAAAGCTTCCTTCTGCATGCATTATTAGACGATTCATCAATCTCAGGTTGTTTCCTACGAATATTGATCCGACTTCAAGGACATGTTGCATAATAGAAAACAGAGTATCACTAGGAAAGGAAGAAAATTGGAACATCTACGATTCGAATGGGGGCGTCAAGGGTTTCGGTTGAGGGACGTGATGCAAAATGACGACAGGGCGACTCAAAGCCATGAGAGGAACGGGGGAAAGGAGAGGTCGCGTGGGATTGGCACGTCTAACAAGGTCCGGAGCGCTGGCAGCAAATGCAATGGGTACCGGTCTCGGTGTCGACGTCTGTCACCCCGTCGTCTCCCACCGCACGACGCGCTCGCTCGCTCGCTCGCTCGCCCGCCCGCGACCATCAGCCCACGGCCGTTCGCTCGCCCGTAAAATCCAGCGAACGGCGCGAAAAGGCAGGGCGGGGATAAAAAGAAGACAATAAAAGGGGAAAGACGACGGCGGAGTCCAAAAGATTTATGGCGACCGCCGCAGTCGGGCCGAAATTGATTTACGCACCGTTGCCTTCACCCAATACGTCCAAATTAATCTTATTTATTAGCCAGGGGCCGCGCGGGCGGCGGCGACGTCGTGTCGCGACACGGGCCAGGTGCGGACGGACGAGCCGCCGCCGCCGCCACAGCTGGAAACGAGACTTTGGCTTTACTCCGCCCTCACCGACCCACCCCGCCCACACCTCGTCCGCTCCCGCCCCCTCAATGCTCTGCCCCGGCCCACACAGACACCCGTGCTCCACATCCACAATATTCCATATCCACCACCGTGTCTGCGTATTCGTGTCTACGACCCCACGTGTGTGAGCCCCCGTTTCGGTCTAGAGTCTCATAGCTCGGGTCTGCGATCAGGAGTCTACGGTCCTGTGTCTGGGTCTCTGTCTGTCCGTGTGTCAGTGTGTCAGACTCCGTATCTACGCCTCTGGGTCTTCGTCTTAGTGTCCCCGTCAGCGAGACTCCTTCTGCGTATCCCTGTCTTCGTATCTCGTACCTCGGGCGCACGTCCTCATATCTCCACCCCCGTCTCTCCGGCCCGTATTTCCGTGTTCGTGTTTTTGTCTCTCCATCTTCCTGTTTCCCTCTCTCCATTTCCATCTCCCCATTCTTGTCTCCTAGTCCCCAACTCTCTCTTATCTATCTCCCCTTTCCCTTTTCTGTCTCTGACTCCGCGTCCGCTCCTTCCCCTGTCTCCAGGCCCTCGTCCCCTCGTCTCCCGCCCCCCTCATCTTCCCTACGACCTCCCCTCCAACAACCCTGTCCACATCTCCGAACCTCCTCCCATCGCATCCTTCCCCGCCCTGTGTATCCTACCCCATATCTTTCCTTGCCCCCCTTTGACCGGGAGGTCCTACGCTCGAGTCCCGATAGTGGCAGGATTTTTTACACTTGCTAGAAAGGTATGATCAGTTCAGTCGCTGTCTGAAGGGGAATTCTAGAGGCCGGCTGTTCTGTTCGGTAGTTTCCGTGGTTTCATCGATCAACACCAGGCGAAAGCCGGAGTAGTTCCCTAACAAACGGGCCACGAACCGCGCGCGATCTTTCGTTCCTCTTCCTTGTCCTATCCTCACACCTAACTTACACACACAGTTACAAGCCCTACACTACCACATAGGTTTGGAATCCGGTCGGAAACTTAAAAACTTGTTCCGCTGGGGCGGTGCCGCACTGATTGTACCTGGTTGAGGGAAAACTCCGCTATCCGACGGTAAGTCGGCGCCGGATCTTATCATCCAGTCGGGGAAGATCACCGCCACCTCCCGAGGGGGAAACACGGGACTAATTATCTTAGCAGATGTGTCTGGAATCAGCTAACCAATTACAAAAAAACCTGCACAATCCTTCTCAACTTCTCCCCGCCCGCAGCTTGTGACGCTGCGCGTTCGATTTCGCCGAGGCGTCGCGGCGTCGCCTGCCGCTGGTTGGTAGCGGTAGCTGCCGTAGCGCCGTGCCGCGCCGGAAGAGGCGGAGGTGTCGGCGGCGATGGGACGTGGCGATAGACGCTGCGGCTGCATCGCGCCAACATACCGCTGACGAAGTACTCGCTCGCACGGAAGTACTCGCTCGCGTTGAGAAGAACGGAACAGTGACCGTAAAGGTGTAAGTGGAAACGCGTATGCAGAGAACATGAACGCAGCCAAAGAAATTTTTCAGCTATCTGAGATATAACTGAGCAAAATAAATGAAGGGCTTGGGGTAGTAATGAGGTACGTCCCATCAGCTACAGTAAGCATCCTTCTCTTCCTGTTAATATCTCAGTTTTAGTGAAATAGCGAATTATCTTATCACTTCATGTTTTTATTCATATTTATGATGGAGGTGGGTCAGTAAAGAGGCACACTTCCAACAAGATCTAGATATTAATATTTACAATTAGTGGGAGGAGTGCATTGATTAGTGAGGCTTATTTTGGTACTATCACAAGTTCTTCAGATGTTTCCATAAAGAAATGAAAATAAAATAAATTGGATAAACACAGATTTATTCTAAGATGGGCATTTTCAGTCTCATGTATTACGTTTTCAACTTGAGTTCATGACAAAATCCGTCAAGCCAAAATACATTACAGCTGACGTATTGGCTGATTGAAATGGTCTCTTTTTATATATCCGCGTATTCGAACACAAACATTATGGTTTGAGTGACATGTCGAGTGACATGACATGGCTTTTGAGTTTTTAAAACTTTAATGATTAGAAAATGTACAGGTAAAAGATCATTCAGTAAACTTAAAAGGCATAAAAACTACTATCAAGCCTGCTTCGGGACAAGACAAACTGAATCCACAAACAATGATGTTCATTCAAATTGATAAGGCCTGAGGTTTTACCTTTCGAAGTTACTATTTCTGATTGTGTGAACAAGAAATCACAGATACAGCGATTTTAGTCAGTTTGTTTTTATTAATGATAAATGTAGAGTTGAATTATATTGCAACTCGTTTAACATACAGATATTATGTTATAGACGATTGTTATCAATTTTTAAATTTAAAATTTGAATAAAATTATTACTTGAAGGCAAGCTTTGTTTAATTAGTTTTGAGTAAAAAATGTTAAAATCTCCAATCTCAAAAGTATTATTGTAGCCAGTTAAAAGGGGGATCTCAAATATGAGAGCGTTTAGGCTTCACAGCCGGAGTCAGTATCTATGTACTTGGCTGTCCGAGAGATGCCACGACCTAAGCGCAGGTGAAAAACGCCGCATTTTGCCCTGAGGAAGGTCGCAGAATGGCGTCGAAACGTCGGCACCTGTACCTAGGACACGACGTCTCCCGGATCCCTAAGTAGATAGAGCAAATATATGTTAGCATGGCGTCCAAAATGGTAAATCTACCGCTGTATAGATTATTATTATTATTATTATTATTATTATTATTATTATTATTATTATTATTATTATTATTATTAATACTACTAGTCACTCGCGGTGCATACTGGTTATATGCGAGCTGGGAGCAGTTGAGGCTCGGCGGCGCTCCCCAGCGCAGCGCTGGAGGTGCGACGCGGGCTTCTTACGGGCGGCGCAGTGCGTACGTCAGCGGTGGACAGCTGAATGCAGCGGGCGCCGCGTCTTCCCGTGTCTCGCGCGCGCCTCTCGATTCGACGCGGCGATACGCGCGCGGGAAGCGAACACGGCCTCCGCCTCTGAAGAAACACGCGCGTCGTGCGAGACCGGCGGCGGCCGGCACGATCGCGAGATGCGATCGACCGACCGGATGTATTGAAACGCTGCGCGAGAAAATTGCCCTCGTATACCTTGTAACGCAACTTTCAGGTACGGTTTAACAGTCGCGTACTAAGAGCGGGTGCTATGATGAACCCCACCGTAGTTTTTTTTTTTTTTTTCAACAATCTTTGTTTAGGTTAGGAGTTACTGTTTCATTATTAAGAAAGTTTTATTATTACACTTCGATTTAAATACAATAACTTCTGACAGGTCATCAGCTGGACGCGGTTATCCATTCGCAAGCTTCGTTACGACCTAAATGTTTGGTATTGAAGCTCCCGATTGGTTAAACGTGACACAGCTGATGATCTGCCAGAAGTCATTCTATTTAAATCGAAGTCTAGAACCTTTCCTATCCCTGATTGAGAGTTTCGTGATTCAGCGCTTATCGAACGCTTACAAAACAATTCGAAACCGTCGCCATGTGTAATCGCTTTGTGGAAACACCGCTGTTCTCTTACTTAGAGCGAGGTCAGCCCATAAACCCGTTGCAATCTTTTTTTAGTATCTGTCGATGTAGATAACAGTTGTGCAAACTGTGCAACTCTGTGAATGTTGAGCAAGGTCTTTGAAAACTAGTGGTGCTAAAACAGCAGGTATTTTCTCGCCCGTGCGTCACGTAAAATAACGCGGAAAGTATTCACATTTTCAAAGAATTGTACATGATCTTATTTCAAAACCTATCTTTAAGGAACAGAATACATTAAGGGATAAACTCTTTATCTTTAATATTTTAGTTGTAGGAAGACTCCGAAAGAAATTTGAACTTTTGTTATATTCGAAAACTCAGGATTTTCAACGAACATGAGACCTGCACCATTCTCTTAACCGTCCTTCACACTAGCCAACAACAAAATTTAATCGAAAACGATGGGGCCATTTTTTTGAAAATTTGAGAATGTCCCAGTAGCTTCGTGTAATGTACCCCTCAAAATTAAAATATCGATTGCAAATTCAAGTGACCGCGATACCAGCGGGATTGATTGTGGAACATCAGTTTTGGCGAAAATAGGCTGAACGGTTTAGCCGCTAGCGTTCTTCACAGAATGACAGTGAGGGCGGTGGGGCGGGAGGTGGGGCGGGCGGGCGGGCGGGCGGGCGGGCGGGCGGGCGGGCGGGCGGGAGGCGGGAGGCGGGAGGCGGGAGGTGGGAGGTGGGAGGTGGGAGGTGGGAGGTGGGAGGTGAGAGGTGGGAGGTGGGAGGTGGGAGGTGGGAGGTGGGAGGTGAGGCGGGCGGGCGTTAAAAGGATAGGAAAGGAAATGAATGTTCTCGCCGTTGCTTTACCTCAAAATATGAAAATATTTTTGCAGAAAATGATTGTTATATGCTGCTAATACATGTGGGATTATTTCTTAAATATTTTATTTTTCAATTATCTCGCAATTTATTCTGGAGACCGAGCGCCGGAGTTCGCCCTCCATGCCATTCGTTTCCTCTGTAACCGGAATGGCACTGGTTAGACTGATAAGGCAGGGAGCGCGCACCGTCTCCGTGCTTCGAGCTGACAGAAAACGCATTCGAGTCCCACCATACAGGCGATTCACAATCGCCTTTGGACATCTGAGACTCGGGTGGGTCACGATTCGAAGTCGTGTTGTTATATCTTACGAAACGATTATATCATCACGATATATATCTTATATCACGCTTATGCCCCGGTAGGAAGTTGTGTGTTCTTACCAAATCGTCCGCCTATGCCCTCCAGCGAAGAACAATTACGCGCTCCATTGTGACACCTACACACTGCCAGGTGCTGTCCGACTTACGCTTCATATGATAAGCCTTTCTTGAAACAAAGCTCTGACAGGAGAAACGTCGAAAATGACGCGCTTAGGACAGTGATTACGTGTTCGTACTGCTTCAATGAAACTTCAGTATAGTGTGTAAACAATTCATTTTGTTGTGTGGCATTGCTTTCTAAGCTTCTAATTTTTCGTGTAGCCAAAGCAAACTTTCTTTTATAATATTATAACAATTTGTTTTTTTTTTTTTTTTTTATTTTCTTGCTTCTTCCGAAATGGCATCATTATGGATAAGAAACAGATCGACCTCTAAGGTCTGAAAGCAATTTTGAATGTTGTAAGGGAGGGTTGAAACAAAAAAAGCCCAAACGAAGAGGGCCAGAAAAGGGGATCAACGGACGCAGTTGTTTCCAAAGAACTTTCGAGTTCTTCGCTCTTCATTAGACTGAACGTACTGGTGGTAATTAATACTATACAATAATTAATTAATACGACAATCTCAAGTACCCTTTTTTTATTTTAACCACCTGTTTTTCAAGTACTTCCGCGTCCCCCTTTCGCAGACAGTATTAGACACGATAACATTGCCCACAATATATCTTCTAAAACATCATACTGATAAATGTATTGATTATGATACATTTCCCTCGTGGAATCGATTCTCTCTTTAGGGGGACACTTCAAATATGTAGACATCACGACAGTAGTAACCATCCACGAACGGTTGCGTTGCACGTTGACACTTGAACGGGTTTCCCCAGTGAAGGGCGCGTGCCAGTTGCACTGCGTGTACATTCTCGTAAGATGTGCCCTTCGAATCGGAGAGAACGGCAGTGACACAATAAGGACTGGAATTCCCAATGGAGGGGGCGTTGATTTCTATAGCTAGGACTGTGAACAAAGGGGCATTCATATTGCATGAAAAAATCTTTTGAGTAACAGATTGCTAATCGTTGGTTAGCGGGAGTGGAATGAATCGACATAGAAGAAGAAGTGAGAGTACGTGAATATTGTCTGTGCTTTTACCCTAACCTTTATTAGTATAGCCAACTTATGAAAAATCATATGATATATTCAATTTACTATTAAACATTGTTTTTCTACAGCAACAATTTAATATTTTACAAATGATTATTTAAATTCCCCATTAACATTTACAAGAAAACTGTACTGGGCGATGGTAACAATGGACACATGTGGCAAATGGCGATGGCAACAACGGGCGCATATTTTATCAGTTCTTGCGAAAAACGCCAATCTTATCATAAATGGAACCGATAATCAGTTTTCATTGTTGAGGCTTTTTTTTAAGTTGTTGTAAAGTGTTCTTTACGGAACAGTAATACTTCTGTCCCGAATACGTAAAGTTTATTTTTGCTGTGTCTCCAACTGTTAACTATTACTCGCGCAAGTTTCCTTGATACACAAGCTCCCCAGTCCTCATCAAGCGCTGAATAGCACGGCACGTTGAGATACTTAGGTTCGACTCGGAACGGCACGTACCAATTTACAATGCTGGCAACCACCACCCCATACTTTCAAAACAATCGTAGCATTTCTCGTGGCGTTTTGGCACGTAAAGTTCATGCCCACAGTTGGTACGCCCTTTTAAGCCGTGACGTTGCCAGAGCCCTCGTCTCCCCGCACTCCCCGTAAATTTGCTACATAAGTTAATAATTTTTTGAAACCCCGTGGACTCTCTGTGGCCACAAGCTAAAGCGTTTTTTGCTTAACGGTAAATCGGCCACTGAATCTTTTAAATTAGAAACACTTGAACCGATTGACACGTCCTTTGCACCAACGATTTCGTGCCTGCGCACAGCAAATCTCCAGTCACAGAAGATAGTCCGCGCATGCACGCATTTGATAAAACTCCTGAATTCCGTTCGTCAAAAGGTAGCGAGTAAATGGGGGCTAAGGGTCTTCGTTTGGAAAGTAGTTTGAGTTTGAACTCAACCAAATTTCGTGATTTTTACTTTAAATGAAAAGTAGTGAGTCCTAGAGCGTTCTCGCTTGCCGAGCTATACTGTAACGCTAAATTTTAATAATACATTAAAATTTATAAAATGAATGATACCTTAATATATCCATGCGTTTCTCTCTTCCTCCACACATACCACATCTCTGCGAAATTATTCCCAATTTTATGCTTCCACCACACAAATACTGCCCTTTCAATCATTATTTGTTATTTTTTAATTAATTCCTAGCTGATTCCTCTATTCCCCACCATCTCTTTTCTTTTTCAAATGCTCAGGTAACTCAACTTATAGTATCTTTTTACATATAACATTGTACTACACCTTATCTTTTAGTTATCTCGGATGCTTGAAGTAGTGCACAACGAACATTTGCGACTATCTTTCTAAACCTCTTCATACCTTGCTGCTCCTAAATATCCCAATTCGTCAGCTACCAAACAACTCATTTCAGCTCCCACCTCTTATCCTCCTCACTTCGTCTTCAACCAAGCCTCTTTCATTATAAAATGTCCGATCTCCTATTCCTGACTGACTTGTACATTCTATTTTCTTTGCTGAGAGTAAATATTTGACAAGTTGGTGTATTTAAGTAATATTTTAATATTAAATATTTGAATTACAAACGTCATAGTTTATTTGTACAATACTTTTTTCATATTTCTATTTTATCACGGGTCTTCATAGATTGTTTTTTTTATTGATTTTATGAGTACGGTCATTTCAACCGCTAAGGTCATTATCACGTAGGTGTAGTTCTTGTTTTTATCGCCGGAAGTAGCGGTGATCTTCTCCGGATGTATGGCGAGATCCTGCGCCGACCTACCGGCGGCTAGCGGGGTTTCCCTAACAAGATATCTCCCACCAGCGGGGAACCGCGTCTGCCGCGGACAAGCTCTAAGCTCCCGATCGATCTCCCGGCATGTTTAGTAGAGTGGAGCATGTACGGAAAGTATGTGTGTAAGTGGTGAGGATAGGACAAGGAAGGGGAAGGAAAGATCGCACGTAGTCCGTGAGCGGTATTTTACGGCACTGCTCCGACATTCGCTTGACCCCGCGGGTGGGAGATAACTGGTTGGGTACACAGCTATCTAGCTGGTGTCGAAAATCCTGCGTTCAGGATTCGAACCTAGAACCTCTCGGTCGGAGGCATTACAGTGACATCAGTTGATGCCTGAACCACCTCAAGACTTTAAGATCTGAATCCGCCCTAGTATTCCGAGTACTTCTGTTTGCGTGTTCTCCAATGGTCCAAATTTTATTGACGAAGAGGGTGAATAGCAAACTTATTCCAGTGCGAAGGCGAGGTTTGTTCTTTATGTTCTCAGCTCGCGCTACATAGTAGACAATACACTTCAAGAAAATGCACATTTCTAAAGAATATTATTCACTGCAGCTGACAAGTCAAATTCCCAAACATAAACATTGTGAATAACAAGTATACCCACGGGTTATGTTGTAAAGGTGTTTGTAGGTGGGCGGTAAAGCATACAATCGCATTATCTCTTACTCCACCACCACTACTACTGCAGATAAAATTCATGCATATGTTCATAACGAACAGAACAGATAAAATCCCCCTCAACAAAAAAGGAATGTCAGGAAACGAAGAGTAGTTATTTATGATAGAGTGAAAAAAAAAGATATTTTATTTTCCGAGTAGAAAATGTTGCGACACGAGGCCGATAGGCCGAGTAGCGTAATTCTACGAGCAAAATAAAATTATTTTCACCACGTGTGTCACACACTTTTCTTATTCAGCCTCACTGACTTTTCTTTCATTTTTATTCATGTAGACAAATTAATTAATTGGGTACCATGTTACATTAAGTTCAGTTGAAGCTGATCACACAAAAGTATCTATGTTGTTTGCATTCACAGTTTTATCTGAACATTTGAGCATCGTCTCACTTTTAAGTGAGATTCACTACAGTGCACTAAAAATTGAACTTTTAGCACACTTTGCGTGCCTAAGAGAAACTGTTTTTATTACGGCTGTCTAAGTCAAAAATTAATCGTTATATCCCTGAATGGGGACATAATAGTTATTCGTGCACCTTTTCTTGAACGATGACCTTGCTTCTCCCTCTCTGGCACAATAAATAGTTGAAGGCAAAAGCTTGCAGCGAGCACTAATGACAACATTCCAAACACATCTTCACTGGCGCGAAGTTGAAACTATTTTATGTTGAAGAGAGCAACTGTCCATGATTTTCTCCCAAACATCTACAGAAATTATCGAAGCAGATTAAGAGCCATCACAAATATACCTCAAACTTCTGAGAAAATTAGAACGCAAATTATTGAGAAAATTGCAAAGGCTTGACTGATTCTCCATAGATTGGCATTGCTTCCTAAAATCTAGTGGCCGATTTCGTAACTAACACTCCCCACTCTACCCATTATTCAAGAAAGTTGAGCGAGTAATACCAGTAGTGAACATATTGTTAGAAAAAAATTGAATTTTCAAAATATTACTTCCAAGGATACACAACCATGAAATACGAGATTAAATTAACTGCTTCAAGGGCTGCTCTATTTTGTTCAACGGTTACAATACTGCCCATGAGGAAACTTGGCGAAAGGAATTGTAAATTCACACACCACTTAAATGCTTTCCTTTTCGTACGAAATCATCAGATAATTCTCTCAAAACATCAAAATACTGCTTACACAGTTACACAACCACGACACACGAGATATAATCAGCGACTTTAAAGGCTGCTCTATGTTGTTTTATGTTTATAATTCTGGCCATGAAAAAAATTGCAAAATGCGAAAACTAATCATATTTTGAAAAAGTGTACTTGAATATATTTAAAGATCAAATTTGAAGAATATGAAGAATGGTGTCGAATGAAGTTTGAGAAAATCTCGAGAAAGATTCAGGAATATCAAGTACAATAACTCCCCTCCCTAATTTAATATATACATTTCAAATTCGAGAGCCCAATGCTTTGGAGGTCAAGTGTGCTAAACATGATTGTGCTCGAAATAAAATTGAGTAGAAAACATTCTTCTAATGTCAGAGAGGATAACAAATGGAGAAAGTTGTACCGTCATTTCGCAGGAGAAAACATACGGACTTACAGTAAATGTCCTATTAAAATCAGCTTATACGTTCCGGAGATTACCTTGGATACAGGGAGACAAAAATGTAAAATCAATTGAATGGGTCATTATATAATCATATAAGCGTATAATAAGACAATTATTTCTAAATCACAGAGAGACAGTTTAATATAATTAATTAGATAAGTTTAGAAGAGGCTTCATCCAAAATGGGCGTTTCTTGAAGTCTACATTTTGCTCTCAATCTCTCTAAGTGATGGTGTAAACAACAATTCCACTCGCTAATTACTCCATTACTTGTGGAACGCGAGGAGGCTCTCGTGAGGTGTGAGACTGGGCAAGTTAACCACTTCCGATCCGGGCCGTCCTAGAGTCTCGGCCGGGACAGCGCTCTCCGCCGCCGCAATTCGCGCGGCCGGGCCCTCAACTTGGCGTAAACTGAGTGGGCACGGGGCGCCCCGGACGGAAACCAGTAGATGGGATATGAGAGTCCGGGGCCAGGAAGTGCTTATCTTATCAGCTTATCTTATCTACTTCCTGTTTCCCTCCCCCACATCCGGTGTAAACAACCGGCGCCACCAATTATAATGGCAGGAAGTGCTTATCTTATCAGCTTATCTTATCAGCTTATCTTATCTACTTCCGGTCCAGCGCCCAACAGTGGATGTCAACAACCCACCACCCCTCCCCCCACCCCGCCCACTTCCGATGTCAACAACCGGCGCCACCCATTATAATGCCCTCCCACCCACCCACCCGATGTAAACAACCGGCGCCACCAATTATAATCCCCCCCTCCCCCCCCGCCCACCCGATGTAAACAACCGGCCAATTATAATGCCCCCACCGACCGAGGTCAATGACCCCACCCTTGCGACCTCTGGCGGCGAATGGTGGAAGTGTGTGCGCACTCTGGTGGCGAATTGTGGAAGCGTATGTGTCTGCGCTCTGGTGGTGAATTGTGGAAGCGTGTGTGTGTGTGTATGTGTTTCAAAAATGCTCCTGCCTGAAGCGGATTCGAACCAGCCTCAATCCCCCTGAGGCGACCAGCACTTTGGCTCTGAGCTACGGTGACATCTCGAGTCAAGCTGTCTGCTTTTGGGTACAGATATTACACGCGGTCGGGAGGCTGGCGGCCGGGTGGATGATAAGGGGGGGGGCAGGGGCGGGCGGCTGAGGGTGCGCGCTGCGGAAGTAGATAAGATAGCGGCGGGCAGGGGCGGGCCGCTGAGGGCGCGCGCTGCGGAAGTAGATAAGATAGCGGCGGGCAGGGGCCGGCGCGGGTGGCAGAGGACGCGCGCTGCGCAGACTAATGAGTATAGAGATACGCGCGCTCTCTAGGAGCCGGAGAACGAGTTGGAGTTGTGAGCAACGTCGGGCGCGCATTTTGAATGCACTCTATATAAGATAGCCAGCCGCGCGTCTCTCACTCACTCTCTCTCTCTCTCTCTCTCGAGAGCGCTGACGCTCGCTGCCCCGCTGAAAAGACTTTCATAATAGAAGAAAGGGAAACCCTAAAAGGCGGTGATAGGAAAAACAAATGAAAAACAATACAAATTGAAGGAATGTTTCTTTTTAGTGAAAACAAATGAATAAAAATTAAAGTCATTAAATTTCATTCAAAGAATGTAAATAAGATAGAAGTTAGCAAAAAATACAAATCAAAGACGCAAATGTTTAGAATGCACACACACAATCTTAGATCCTAACTGCTTGCACTTGTATTTTCATATTGTTATACTACGCTTTAGAAGATAACAAAAAATACAGATCAAAGACGCAAATGTTTAGAACGCACACACACAATCTTAGATCCTAACTGCTTGCACTTGTATTTTCATATTGTTATACTACGCTTTAGAAGATAACAAAAAATACAGATCAAAGACGCAAATGTTTAGAACGCACACACACAATCTTAGATCCTAACTGCTTGCACTTGTATTTTCATATTCTTATACAACACTTTATAACCCTCTGTACATAGGCTAGATTGTCAAAACGAGTACAACCTCGAGACTGTGCTGACGTATATGGGCGTCAATCTTCGTCGCTGTGGGCTGGAGGCCGGAGCCGTATTTTCGAATGAACAACAAAGAGACTGGATGGATTGACGAACGCGAGTGCTGTCGCAGTGCCGACCGGTGATGGAGGTGGCCGAGTCGAGTCCAGCGAACACTTCAGCGCCGTGAGAATAACGTCTTCCGATTCAGGAGGTCTCGTTTTTTGTTTACTTTTATCTTAAATTGCCATTGAACATGCAGAAAGAAGGAACATTAACAATTTGGAATTACGTAAGAATCTGAGAAAAATAACGAAGCAACCTTCTATGTTGATTAAGTTTCACCAAGTTTCCAATAGCAACATTGCCAATGTACAATATTAGCCTACTTCTAAACGCAACAAAATCAATCTCAATAGTGTATCTGAAAGGAGATGAGTACAATCAAAAAAAGGACGAGACTTAAAAATCGAGATGTTTTCACTGATGAATCTGGTGTTGTAAAATGAGGTCCATGTGAGTAAATTTTTAGTGGAGAGCTGTTGAAACTGACATCTGCCTCGGATGATTGTTGTCATTATAAATAGGTGGTATCTGTATTAACGTTCTCGCCCTTCAATAAGTCAATTTCTACAAACACTACAGGTTTGTAATTATTTAATAGATAATTATTGCAAACAAATTAACTTACTTGATCCTATGCGGCTAGGCCGAAGGCCTTTAAGCCATTACCTACATCCTTTCGCGTTCTAATCTTTCGAATTCCGATATTCACACCAAATGGTCTCTCCATCGCATCAAAGCCGCGGAAAAGAGACCATAAGGTACGGCTAAGGAAAAAAAAAACCTGAAGAGGAAAAAACCTGTCGTCAGAAGCCGAGTACATTCTAATCTATCCGACGTTTATTTTAATTATTTATTTTCTGCCGCGGGCGTCCCGCCGTCTCCTTCCAGTGCTTGGCCTCCTCAGCACCTGAAATCAAACACCGCCACAGAAGATTGTCCGCACCAGCGCCTCTGCCCTTACATTTTCAACCCCCCCCTTCCCTTCACCCCGTAATATGCTTATTACTACGCCAGTTTTATTTTATTTATTATATCGACCTGTTACTTACCAATTGACTACGACTTATGGTTTATTTCTTAACTGTTTACTAACTTAACATAAAATTATTGATTAACTTGCATATTGTTAGCTTATTGCCTTATTTATTTCTCTCCAGTCTAGGCTCCGCTCAAGCTGACCGGTGCTGTTTTCCCACTCCCTAATTCCAGTTTCCCTAATGATCCGAACCTTTCCTAAAAATCTTCATAATTCTTTCGTGAATTTAGACCTTTTATCATCTAAAATGTTTTGGGCGAGCGTTACGTCCCTGTTTAGAAAGTAGTAATTTCCCATTCCCATCCATTTTTTCTCCATGATTCGGTTGCACAGCAAATTAAGAAGATGCGAATCCAGTCTTCCCTATCACCGCAAAGCACTCAGATGCCATTACCACTTGCTTCCTTTAGTCTACGCTGCATCCATCCCCCAACCCTGAATCAAGCCCCTCTTGAGATTTGTAATTAAATAGACATGGTAAGATTCCAAGCTCAATGAAAGACTTGCGGGAATCGCATGGGTGGTATTTGCTTATTATTCATACATTTTTCTACACTCTAGATTTGTGTATTATTATTATTATTATTATTATTATTATTATTACAGGATGTGTCTTCCTAGAATATTATACCGAAGCTTTTTTCTAATCAAATACTCGTCATGAGCTGCGTGTAGGCTGACTGATTTTGAAAGATTTAAGCACAATGACCGCTATAACAATTCATTTATTTGAATATTGCATTTGAGGTTTGACTGATTTGATACCCAGATATTTTTCTTCTTCTCCCGAGTTTGTTACTCAATGCATATTTTTATTATTGTTGTCATTGTTAATAGCATTATTATATAAGTAGTAATAGTTGTAGTAAAATGAGAAAACTAGATATATTTTATTTAAAAAATGAAACAAAAGATTTTGAAATGTAAACTCATTTGCCCTCCAAAACAATAATTTTACTGTATTATATTTTTATTTCTACTAGATCCCTCGCCGCTTCAGAGAACATTTCTTTATTTATTTTGTTCATTTAGCGTCAACAAACAATTCATAAAACGCAGTGTGATATACGTCTGAGAAGTAAAATCTGTTCACGTTTTCTTGAACTTCGAAGTCTCTTCTTTCTCTATCTTTATTATACTTCATTGAATTAAGAATAAAAGTAACAAGACCGTTCTTGCCAATACTTGCTAACAAGAAAGATTCCCTCCCGTGCAATAGACACTATTTACCTCGGCAAACGAGTCTTTTACTTGATGGTATTGGTGCAGAATAATGCGCCGTGCTTCTTCTGTTTACTTTATTAGATTGAAAGAGTAATGTTTAATTTGCAAGGTATGAAACGACAGCTTTCCAAAAAACGTAATATTTATCCATATCTCGAAAAGTGTGCAAATAATACACATGTGTGCGAAATTCCGCCTACAACTTTTATAATTGCAAGGAATACTCTTATTTATCTTATCTTAGGCGAAAACTTTACCTCTCAAATATATAAAACCCATTTTTACCAAGTGCCCTCAATGTGCGGGAAAATAACCGCTTACGTACAGTAATTTTTAGCTAAAACCATAAAAAACATTATTGTCAGAATTGTGTTGGACATGCACCTTTACCAACGTCTTGAAAAGCAAGTTAAAACTTTTAAAAGTAGACATTATAACTGTAAATCGAATTTTTAAAATGTTAATTTTTAATGAAATATAAATGTTTATTAATTTCAATGTAAAATTTACAAATTGAATTATCTTCAGATACATAGTAGTATTGAATTATGAACAAAGGTAATTATTAAAAATAAGTATGAAAATGGTTTATAGTTAATATTTAAAATAATGTCACCTTTGTGAATCCAAGAATGTTCAACATCAAATGCATTTTTTATATGTATGAGAAGATCAAGTGTAGCGTTAATAATGTTATCAAAATTATAAAAAATATTTACTTTTACGATAAATTGGCATTGAACTAACATGTAGGAAAAAGGAACATTTACTTTACAGTGTGAAGATTTCATTATAAACAAAATTATAAAAATGTTTACTTTTATGTTAAATTACAACACCATTGAACATTCAGGAACATTAACATTTTGGAATTACATAAGAATCTGAGAAAAATAACGAAACAAACTTCTATATTGATTAAGTTTCAACAAGTTTCCAGTAGCAGCATTGGCAGCGTACAATATTTGTATACATCAAAACGCAACAAAATCAATCTCAATAGTATATCTGAAAGGGGCTGAGAACAACCAAAAAGAAGGAGTACATGTGTGTAAATGTTTAGTGGTGAGATGTTGAAACTGTCATCTGTCTCGGATGTTTGTTGTCATTATAAACAGGTGGTATCTGTTAACATTCTCACCCTTCAATAAGTCAATTTCTACAAATAATAAGCTATTCCCTAGAAAAATATAGTCTGAAATTTTTGGAATGATAATATCATGCTAATAGGTGACCTTAATAGCAAACACTGCGATTGAAAATCCAACACAACAACTCCTCAATGGCAAAATTTACTAAATCTACCACTATCAATTTAAGTATTCTGGCCCCAATAGAACTCACTCACTTACAACAATAATATAATTCCTGGCATATTAGCCTCATCAAAAAAATATTGATTTTCCCCTAAAAAAGTAATTCCTGAACTCGATTCGGATCACAACCCAATAATCATATCATTTCATCCTCTCTATCATTTTAGTATAAACAGCAAGAAGGTAAAATAAAGTGGTCTAAATTCAGGGAAATTTTAAAAAATGAATTACAAACATCCGCAAAACATTAAAAGACTTAGATAATGTAGTAAAACTAATAGTACACTTACAAGGATCCCTCACCAATTCTACCACATTTCTCAAAATAACAAACCCAATAAACAACAAATTCCGGTAAAAACCGAATGAAATGTAAACACAATTTAAGACGCTATTGGCAAATGACGACCAGACTTAAAAAGAAAATTAAGCAAACTGACGAGTTAAAACTAATCTAGACCAGCATAGGCAAGCCTTCAGGCTTTTCTAAAAGAAATTCACCCGTCATCTAGGCATACATACAATAAAAAGACAAAAACAAGGATTTTCATCAATAAAACTAGGTTCACAAGTGGCAAATTCTGATTTTGAGAAAACAACTCTTACAGCTGACTTCAAAAGCCGTTCAATCCAGTTGAAAACGATCACTTTCATCAACAAGTAGAGGAATTCAATCAGAAACCACTATATACAGCTCCAATCAATATAAAGTACCCCATCAGAAATTAAACAAGAAATCAAAAACTAAGACATCAGCAGGGACTTTATTTCTAACAAAGATCTAAAAGAGCTAAATAACAATTCGATAGCAGACATAGCAACAATATTTAACGCAGCATGTAGAGTAGGTTACTGTCACAACGATTGGAAAATTGCAACAGTGCTACCCTTCCGAAAACCAGGAAAGAATCCAAAAGATCCAGCGAACCATGAATTTATAAGTCTACTCCCGTCATTGACGAAACTATTAGAGAAACTGATATGAAAACGATTCATAAAATTCATGCACTCATCCCAGACACGCAATTTACATTTCGTCCTAACCACTCCACAACACATCATTACGGCTTACCGAATATATGGCGCAAGGATACCAAACAACACCGCAATATTCCTAGACATCACCAAAGCGTTTGACAAAATATGGTATCAAGACCTTCTCTACAAATGAAATAGGCACTCCAGACTACTTATTCCAACTGATGAAATGTTTCCTAAATCGCGATATATATGTAAAATGATCTGGTGTAGAAATTAGACTACAGTGCAGATGAATTATTAACTATTTCAACGAAGTCAGAAATCACACAGAAGTTGTAGTATAATTACAAAAATAATTTAATGGTGGTAAATTGACTTATAAAAATCACAATAAAAATTCAAAAAAGTTTCAATATGAACTTATAAACTAATCAGATACGTAATATTTATCAATATCTCGAAAAGTATGGAAATAATACACATGTTTGCGAAATTCCGCCTACAACTTTGATAATTACAATGAATACTCGTATTGATCTTCTGTGAAAACTTTACCCCTCAAATGTACACATTCTTGACGCATTTTTATCTCTTTACGGTGCGGCGGCTCAATGATGCTGGCCGGCGGCGAGGCAATGGCGGGGAGGGAGGCGGCGGCGGCCGACTCGGACGGCAATTAGCGAATTGTTTGGGCAGCGCGTCGCCCGCTACACCCCGCCTCTGCCCGCCGCTCACCACTCACTTCTACACGTAAGCGGGGGCGTAGGATATCGGGGCATCTTTGGGGGGCATCTTGGGGGGACAATGCGGGAGCACGTGAAGCAGTGTGCGCCTTTTCTTCAGGACACTTCGAGAGGACGCAGTTGGTTTCGCCCAGTTTCTCCAACAGAAGGTCAAAAGACAGTTTTTGTAGCGTCCATTACCATTGTTACTTGCGGTGTTACTCGTAGATAAAATTAAATCACACATGTATTTATTGACAAAGTGAAAATTCAACGCATTCACATTATTTTAAAAGTGAAAATTCACAGCATGCTTTTCTACTCAGAATGGTGCAGCCAATATAAAGCATGGAGGGAAATGTGACACTAAATAATTGCTTTATGTCTATCCCTTTAGCCGTTGCTCTTTTAGAGGACCATCGTTTAACTGTGGTAAGACCTATTAAAAAGAATAAGAAGTCCTCCATCCCATTTCCATTGCTTTCATCGCGCCAGTCAACTGTAGTACGTTTATTGAGATACATCATATTTCAAATTAGAATCAGCCATTATTAACTTTACTACATCCAATACACTCAATGAATTCATTTTTGAATGAACAATAGTGCAGAAGTTTTCTGTCAATTGGATACATTGCGTATTTTGATGTTGACTGATTGTAGCGTTTTCAATATTCAGTAATGGTTTTGAAAATACTTGTTCCATCGAATCATTATGTAAATCGCATATTTATAGTCAATCGAAGTGTTTCGATGTTTTTCCATAAAAATGATTGTTTCAATCATACGTTAATTTTACCGTAAAGATCCAAATGAAAGAATCCCCGCGAACCTTCGGACATTTTCTTCAAACATTTTTTCTGCGTCTTTTTCAATGGTACTCAAGTAGTAGGCTGAAAAGTGGATTTCTCTCGAATATCAGGAAACAGGGGGGGGGGGTATCACAGACCACACCCGGTCTTCGACATCCTCACTATCTCCATGTACCCTCGCGCGCTTGTCGCGGAGCACGCCCCCCCCCCCCACGCCTGTCGCCGGCGGTGGAGCGAGACGTGATGCCGGAAGAGGTGATGGTGGCGGTGTCGGAAGTGATGTGTTGTCTACATCTTCATAAATGAACAACAAAATATGCAAATTCATCCAAAAATTCAACAATGTGTTATGATTTAAAATCAATCGACAACTACTCAGAGAATTAATAATAAACCCTTCTTGATTACATTTCTAAAAAAAAAATTTCAAAAACTTTCAGATCCAGAAATACCTTCTGTTGAAACTTAAAATCCTAGTAAAACTTACCGGCAGTCAAAAATAGTTTATTCTATGAAAGTTTGATATCGCGTTCGCCACTGTGAACATAGAGCCGTGATTCTCTCCTTTGGATCTTTACGATAAAATTTGAGAAAACTTAAGATAAATATGCGAGAAACCTTTCACGAGTGTATGAAAAATGAATACATTGAACTATTTTTAGATTATAACAGTGAGGCTCTTTCTTTTTGCAGTTACAAAATCAAAATATAAATCATAAGTTGCAAGTCAAATTAATTTTACTTTTCTATTCAATTCAAAATAATGTCCCCAGCGAAGAATTAAAAAGGATATTCCATAATGCAAAACTGCTTTCTATTTTATCATATGATGTGTAGAAGTGAATCATTTCTTCTTGTGGAAGAAAAAAAAATATTGTCTTTTAATCTTTTTTGAATCAATGAATTTCAAATGGCGGAGGTTTTTTTTATTCAGTTTCGGTAGATCTGAGATGTATTTGTTTTGGAATTGATTCTAGAGCTCAAGGAAACATGAATGAAATGATCTTCTCACCTACATTCCACAAGCAGTTTTATTGTTTGACAATCATTTCTATTAAATTTCTCCAAATGATGTGTTTACTTTAAAAAACATAGAAAATATTATTTATTTTATATTACATATCCTTTGCAAAGAGAGGTTGTGTTTGCATGTTTTCAATGAAGTTTCATAGACCTTTCAAATTTTCTTTCATGACATTTCAAAACATATTTGCATGCTTAGATATTTTTATGGAGAAATTCACACATGGTTGAGTATTTGTCAAGGCGTACTGTATATTTAGCCTTCTATCTAGCCTATGAAGAACTTGTTTAAATTTTATATTTTAATTTGTTGTGAATCTTCGGACATTTTATTCAAACATTTTTTCTGTGTCTTTCTCGATGGTAACAGTAAGCTGAAAAGTGGATTTCTATCGAATAGAAGGAAACAGGGGGGTGGGGGTATCACACACACCAGCCGGCCGCCAGCGCGCGCTATCTACAGCCACCCCCGCTGGAGCGACCTCCCACCCCCGCTGCGCCCGCGGAGATGATAGAGGGCGGCGGCCCCCTAATGAATATGAGATTATACGCGAGCTATGTATATAAAAATGAAAGTCTCGAATGAAGCTCACTTCTCAGTTTACATTTGCAGAAGACGCTAGCCATGACGAACGTTATGAGTTTTCAAAACTTCATTGAGATGAACGACCATAGGTTTTTTCCGAGCGATATTTATAATCGCAGCATCATCCACTATGCTGCGGCATTTGGAGATATAGAAGGGCTAATTTTCTGTTTATGTCGCGGCGAAAACGTCGACCTTCGGGACAATTATGGGAGAACACCGCTACACTACGCTTTTCGTTCGAGATCAAGTGTGGCGATTAACTTTTTGCAATTTGTTGGGGCAAATCGTTTCGCGTTGGATATTCTCATGAATTTCCCCGAAGACCTATTTTCGTGGGAGCATGTTTTCTGCATGTGCCCAGAAGATTGCATATCATGTGGCATCGCGCCGCGTCACTGCCACGCGGATGTGCCGCTTCATGTATATTCCCCACTAGTGGGGGAGGGTTTTGAACGGCAACATGCGAGGACACCACCTCAAGTCGCCGTGCTGCCGCCGCCCTCACCACCACCACTCGCCGAGGAAAACGACAACAGCGGGACGCAGAGACGCGCTGTTGCGATCGTGCGACCACAGCTGCCCCCATCACCATCTACCGAGGACGGCAACGGGCCACCTCAGAGGCAGCGCCGCCGGCGATTAAGGGGTCCCCTAGCCCGGCGCCCGCACTCCGTGCGACCCCCGCCGCCGCCATTACAACTTACCGAGGACGGGCCCCATCAGAGGCAGCGCCGCTGGCGATTAGGACCCCTAGCCCGACGCCCGCACTCCGTGCGACCCCCGCCGCCCCCATCTCCACCTGCCGCCGCATCATCACCGCCGGCATAGAAAAAGTAAGTCTTTTTATTTTTATTTTATTTTATTTTTTTTAATTTCTTGTCTGTTCTCTGATTCTATTCTGCGTCTCATTGTTATAGATATTTTGAAACATGTCTACCGCACGTGCCGCGGAGCTTGCGCATCGCTGTTCCCGAGCATGTCCACTGCTTCCCCGCCCCGATGAATTCCAAGAAGCTAATTGCTGCAGTTGCCTGTGAACGATAAGCGTAGTGTAGAGGTGTTCTCCCATAATTATTCTGAAAGGTCAACGTTTTCGCCTCGACACAAACAAAAAATTAAACCTTCAATATCATCGAATGCTGCGCCATAGTGTATGATGATGATTTGAAAACACTTGGAAAACACTATGTTAATATTCTCATTTTTTATATAAAGAAAAAAACTTTTCAAATGCAATGTTTGCTATCATGTCACAACCTTGTATGTATATTTAAATTTATAAAAGTATTTGAAACTTATTCGATTTCATTTATTGTGTGGCAAACAATTTTTACCAAATCATGAAGTATGGTTGAATGGTAAATTGACAAACAATTTTTAGCAATACATGTATGGTTGAATGGTAAATTTTGAATTGATTGTAATAATTTACATTATAAATATTTAATACATTTTCATCTGTAATTTTATCACCTTCATATTGTATTTTTAAGTTTGAGGATTTGGGGAATGGAGTAGGAGAATAAGAACTCTGCAGTTATATTTCATATTTTGTTTTATTCTGTAATATATGTACATCATTTTTTACAGTTGTGCGATAAACATTTTGACAACAATTATTGAATGTATTGAAAAAAAACTTTACTATTGTTACATTTTGACAAGAGTATTTATTAAAAAATTGTAATTTTATCGCATTCATTTTGAAATTTTTATTTTTGTCTTTAGAAGAGCACAACCATTTGATTTAAATAAAGAAAAACTTTTCAAATGCACTGTTTTTATTCACTTTCCTGTCACAATCTTTTCCTTTTTTATTTCAAACTAGATTAGTAATTTTCAATTAATTTAATATTTGAATGTTATTTTATTTCATTTTATAAATATTTGATCATTGACAATATTAATTTAATAACATCAAATAATAATTTTTATAAATATTTGGAAAATTTTTTCTTGCTATATAATGTATCTCTTTAATATTGAATTTTTTATTTTTGTCTTTAGAAGAGCACAAGCATTTGCTTTAAATAAAGAAAAAACTTTTCAAATGCACTGTTTGCTATCATGTCACAACCTTGTATGGAATATATTTTTAAATTTATGAAAGTATTTGAAACTTATTCGCTTTCATTTATTGTGTGGCAAACAATTTTTACTAAATCATGAAGTATGGTTGAATGGTAAATTGACAAACAATTTTTAGCAATACATGTATGGTTGAATGGTAAATTTTGAATTGCATATAATAATTTACATTATAAATATTTAATACATTTTCATCTGTAATTTTATCACCTTCATATTGTATTTTTAAGTTTGAGGATTTGAGGAATGGAGTAGGAGAATAAGAACTCTGCAGTTATATTTCATATTTTGTTTTATTCTGTAATATATGTACATCATTTTTTACAGTTGTGTGATAAACATTTTGAGAACAATTATTGAATGTATTAAAAAATTGATAAAGAGAGACAATCATTTTGATTTATTTATTAAGTTGTACATTATTTCCTTTTTTTCTAGAAGTCCATATTGCTTGAACCATATTAAGAGATTTTCCCAACTTGTTTGTTTCAATAAATCTTTGTACTTGTATATAAGTACAACACTTGCTTTATTCTTAGGATGAATCCCAAGAAAAGTTAAATGCGGCCTTTCCGCTAAAAATTCTTCTTTGCCTATGGCTTCAATTTCTGATGTAAATCTATAAAGAAAAGTATTATTGTATAATTTAAAAAAAAACCTTTTTACAAACATATTAAAACATATTTTGCATACCTTGTTGGGAGAAATACATCGAATGTATTGTGCAGAGTCGCTACATACGATGATTTTTTATATGCCTCACTGACAGTGAGGTGTATGTCTGTAATTTCGAAGAAAATACCTTTCGGCAACTGCCTCATGTTTACTCGGGTTGTAGTGGCTTCCATCTTTTTTATTAATGCTTCCCACGAACTAAACAATGAAAACAAACATTTTTAATGACAACTCAGAGTAAAACAGCTACAAGGAAAATTATTTCACTTACTCGGTCGTTCTTTTCGATGTGTATATAAATGCAGCACTATTACTAATCTGTATGCAGTCTGTGTTGACATTCATTTGTACTGCTTGCATTGCATTGTCTTCCTGTCTTGAAGAGAACGGGAGAAGCATGTTGTTTTTTGATGTTTCTTCTACCTGAGCAATTGTCTGATCCCCCTCATCATCATATAATAACTTCAATGTCTCTTCACACGCTTGTTTCTTTATCACTTTTCTTTTTTCTTTTACCTCTTCTGATATACTTTAAAAAAAAAGAAACACTTTGAAACTACTCACTGAATGTATGATATATGAAATTGAAAAAATTGAAAAAGACTTACAGTTTTCGTTTTCGAAGTGCTGGTGGCGATGTTTCAACCAATTCTCCAGCGAAGTCCATGGAGTCTTCTGGCATCCCGTTCGTGACGTGTTGCGAGCTGCTCATGGTGTCTAGCTAGTTGGGGCACGCGAGCGAGTGAGCGTTGCTCGAATGGAACCCCTTTTTAAGTCGGCGCGTTGAGATTATTAAATTATCAGTGACTCCACTCTCTCTTCCGATGCTCCAATTAGAATGTCCGCTGGACCCCCGAATGCTTCCCCACTCTCTTCCGGTGCTCCAATTAGAATGTCCGCTGGACCGCCGAATGCTTCCACTATCTCTTCCGGCGCACCAATTAGAATGTCCGCTGGATCGGCGTATGCTTCCACTAGCTCTTCCGGCGCTCGAGGGATATCAATGACATCCTGTTTTCCTAATTATCTCTTTCGGCACTCGAGTGATATCAATACATCCTGTTTTCCTAATTATAACTTCCGACCCTCGAGTGATATCAACACATCCTGTTCTCCTAATTATCTCTTCCGGCGCTCGAGTGATATCAATGACATCCTGTTTTCCTAATTATAACTTCCGGCTGTGGTCGACTGCTGTTCTTATCACTATCGCTTGGGGGAGTGATGAATGGCTTCTGCGCATGCGCACTGCACGTGCTGGATGTGATAGTGTGAGATAACATAGGGTTTAAAACTCCATGTCCACAGAGCTCTGCCATTAGTCTGCCATTGCTCTTGAAGCGTGCGGACCTTCTTGTGTACTGCTATTTCAGTGTTGACGTCGTGTTAGTCACGTGTGATTCAACTCTGTCTTGTGTACTGCTATTTGAGTGTTAGTCACGTGTGATTGTTAGCATTCAGTGATTCGATTTGAGATGAAGAAATTTCTGTTAAATCGGCACATTCGTGACGAAAGTGAGTCTCATGCAGGTCGACAAGCGGTAGTGTCTTCTCCGCAGCGTGAGGATGGTAAAATAAATTTCTTTTAATAGGAGTGCTTAGTGATGTGTTGTATGATTATCATTTATGTATGTGTTTTCATGGATTCTATAGATGTCCCGTTTCTATTCAATCGTCGTGACGAAAGTGAGTCTCATGCAGGTCGACAAGCGGAAGTGTCTTCTCCGCAGCGTGAGGATGGTAAAATAAATTTCTTTTAATAGGAGTGGTTAGTGGTGTGTTGAATGATTATCATTTATGTGTGTGTTTTCATGGATTCTATAGATGTCCCGTTTCTATTCAATCGTCGTGACGAAAGTGAGTCTCATGCAGGTCGACAAGCGGAAGTGTCTTCTCCGCAGCGTGAGGATGGTAAAATAAATTTCTTTTAATAGGAGTGGTTAGTGGTGTGTTGAATGATTATCATTTATGTGTGTGTGTTTTGTTTGATTCTATAGATTGCCCGTACCAACAACAACAACAACGAGACATTGCAAACGCTCCCCAATGGACGGACGTCGTTCAGTCTTTAAACGCCCGTGTATTTCGAGGTGTCATTTTGAATCCTCCTCCCCCACATGACATTGCGGATCCGGTCGAGTTTCTCAACCGTTGTCGTGTTCCCTTCCATCGTAAGATGTTTGAAGAGCTCAACAACACTCTCGGTCGAACTAATTTCAAAATTTTCGCGCAACTCGAGTGTCAATTTTTAATTGAGAAAGAGAACGTCGAGACGCACGAAATTGTAGGCGTGCTGCAACCTATCTTTCTTTCGGCACGAACGGCTGTGTTAACGCAAGCGGATGACATTTCGGAATTTTTCCTTTCTCATATAGCACAACCTATAAATTCCAAATTCGACGAGTTTTCCGAGAGAGATTCCGGGAAATCGTTGGCCTCTATCGTCGCTCTTCATGTTTCGGCTCACTTGTTTGAGCCTATCGCTCATTCTGCCTCATCTTATCTTCCTCTTCCGGCAACCATCGCGAGACGTCAAGGTGTGATCAACGTGCAAAATCGAGACGAGAAATGTTTCCTGTGGGCGGTGGCTTCGGCTCTTTTTCATAAACGTCAGCCCCCACACATCAAAATTATGCATTCATATCGTACCAGTATCTATCAAACCCTTTTCGATGAATTGGAAAACAGTCTCGATTTGCGCGGCATCTCCTGGCCCCTGCCCGTTCACGAGATCAAACGTTTCGAACGTCAAAATTCTAGCTTTTCATTCAATGTTTTCACGTTAGAGTTTGATTCGGCCAACAAAACTTGGAAAATCGTAGGTCCTGTACACTTTTCGGGGTCGAAGAAAGAGAACCATTTCAATTTCTTGTTGATTCGTGGCGATGGCGGACAGTCCCATTACGTTTGGATCAAAAATTTAAGTAGACTGGTTGGACCTCAACATACAGCTCACAATGGTAGGATTTTCGTTTGCGACAGATGTTTGAATGTATTTTACTCGCAAGCGCATCTCGAGGCTCACGAAATTGATTGTCGATCCGTGGGGTCCCCCGCACGTTTGATCCTTCCGTCGGAGACGAGCAAAGAGGAGGAGCGCTTCATGCAATTTCAACATCTCGAAAGACAACAACGATGCCCGATTGCGGTTTATGTTGACTTCGAAGCGCTCACGGTCCCCGTGTCTTCGTGTGAGCCGTCGTTGAATGGATCCTTCCTTCAACCATATCAAATTCACAAACCCTTTTCGGCCGCGCTTCAAGTGGTGTGCTCGTTTGATGAGTCGCGAAATCAACTGGTCAACTTTCATGGTCCCGACGTCGCGATACAATTATTAGCATTCTTGGAAGGTCTCGCGAAAGATTATGAGCAACTTTTGAGTCATCCTTCTCCCCTCGTGATGAACAACGAAAACGAGGCGTCTTTTCAAAATTCCGATATATGCCACATATGCAAAGGACCTTTTCTTCCAAATTCCGTTCGCGTCAGGGACCACGATCATTTTTCGGGTGTCTTTCGCGGCGCGGCTCATCAAGCGTGCAACGTCAACTTTCCAGCACCAAAGTTCATCCCCGTCGTCATGCACAACGGGAGCGGTTACGATTGGCATTTTCTCCTTCAGGCCTGGGGCGAAAAGAACTGTATGAACAACGACGGGCTGCGCGTGGTTCCACACAATCACGAGAGATTCGTGGCGATTTCCCAGAGAATCGGGAAAGTGGAACTACGCTTTTTAGATTCATTGAAATTTTTAGGTGCATCGCTCGACTCTTTAAGTCGATCGCTCGATTCGGCCGATTTGAAGTTCACCCGTGCAGCCTTTCCCGACGATCGCCTTTTCGAGTTGGCCAGAAGGAAGGGGGTGTTTCCCTACGATTATGTCAATGACATGTCCAAATTGGACGACACGAGGTTACCGTCGCCCGAGGCCTTTTACAGTCGCCTCACAGACACACCCGTGTCGGACTCGGAGTACGCGCACGCGCAGGCCGTGTGGGACGCGTTCTCTATTCAAAATTTGCTGCAGTACGCCGATTTGTACTTGAAAGTCGACGTGCTGTTAGAAACCGACACGATGGAAACCTTTCGAAATTTGTGTTTGGAGGTGTACGGGCTCGATCCTCTCTTTTACTACACCGCTCCCGGGCTTTCGTGGGACGCCATGTTGAAAACCACCGGCGTTCGACTAGAGCTACTCACAGACATCGACATGGTTCTCTTTTTCGAACGGGGCATCCGGGGGGGACTCGTGCAAGTGATCGGTCGTCACGCTGAGGCCAATCACCCCTTTGCGGGTGAACGCTTCCGGCCAAGCGATAAGGCATCTTATCTCGCCTACGTTGACGCGAATAACTTATATGGTTTCTCAATGTCACATCCGCTTCCGGTGGGCGACTTCCGGTGGATGCCGGAAACCGACATCGAGCGGTTGAACATCGCAGAGGCGGCTGCGGAAGTCGACCGGGGATACGTTTTGGAGGTCGACCTCGACTATCCTGACGCCATCCACGATCGCTTGAGCGATTTGCCGCCCTGTCCGGAAGCCCGCGTCCCCCCCGACTCGAAGAGCAGGCAAGCCAAGTTGCTAGCGACGCTGCTCCCCAAGCGTCGTTACATCATTCACATTCGAAATTTAGTTCAGGCCCTCGAGTTGGGAGTGCAACTCACGAAAATTCACCGCGTTCTCTCTTTTTCGCAACGACCTTGGCTTGCCACGTACATGGACCTGAACAACGCACGTCGACAGCGCGCGTCCTCCGATTTCGAGGATAAATTTTTCAAACTCATGAACAATTCAATTTACGGCAAGTCGATGGAGGACGTGCGCAACCACCGACGCATTTATCTCGTGAACAAGTGGGAGGGGAGGTGCGGGGCCAGACGTCTCATCGCCGATCCCGCTTTCGTGCGTAGTCACCACGTGAATGGCGATCTCATGACCATCGAGTTGCGAAAAACGGAGGTGAAGTTCACAAAGCCCATCTATTTGGGGTTTTGTATATTAGAAATTTCGAAGCATAGAATGTATGACTTTTTTTATAATTACTGTCAAAAACATCTTTGTGATCTTCACCTTCTCTACATGGATACCGATTCATTCATTCTTTCTACTTCCACGAGTGTGTACGCTGAGATGAATCGGCATCCATCCTGGTTTGATACATCCTGTTTCGCTCCCGATAACGCATTTGGCGTGACACCTCGCAATAAAAAGGTCTTAGGGTTGTTTAAGGACGAATGCGGAAGTGATCCCCTGCTCGGCTATGTAGGTTTACGTCCAAAAATGTACTCCATCGAAACCCGATCTCGGGCATGTTCTTCTCGGGCGAAGGGAGTACAACGTTCGGTTGTCAAACGCTATAAATTTCAAAATTATTTGGACTGTTTATTTCGAAACGAAAATAGAATCGACAAACAATGTACTATTCGGTCCAAATCCCATATCAATTATTCATTTGTTCAAAACAAGCGTTCGTTGTCCGTGTCCGACGACAAACGCTATTGGATCGATAAATTTACAAGTCTGCCATGGGGTCATTTCCGCATCCTGCGTACGCGTCCGTCCGTTTCTTCTTCTTCTTCTTCAGCGTGCACGCTCGTCCCTGCAGGCGGGGTTCAGTTAGACTAGCATTCATTTTTATTTATTTTATGATTAGACATTTTTAGTAGTATTTTTCAATTTTTTATATATTTTATGATTAGACTCTTTTAGTAGTATTTTGCAATTTTTTATATATTTTATGGTTAGACTCTTTTAGTAGTATTTTTCAATTTTTTATATATTTTATGGTTAGACTCTTTTAGTAGTATTTTTAATTTTTTTATATTATTTATGGTTAGACTCTTTTAGTAGGTGGGAGATTTATGATGAATCACTTTCAACTAGTAGTAGGGGGAGCGTTTGCAAACACGTTGAGACAGGTCTCAACACGTTTAGACAGGTCTCAACACGTTTAGACAGGTCTCAACATGTTGAGACAGGTCTCAACACTCGTCCATCACCTGTCGCCATGGAACAAACTCACTTAGACGAAGAGGCGTATGATGAGTGGAAGAAGCAGATGATAATGAACTGGGCCAGCCTCTGCGACGCCGCCGCCGATCTCGCCATCATTGCACACAATAGCAGTCTTCAGCGCCCCTACTACGCTGCACCCTATCGCTCGATCATAGACGTCGCCGTTGATGTGGCGTGTGCTGCCCGACGCTGTCACGAGGAAATACCATCAGATGCCGAAGAAGATAAGGAAAAAACTCTTCACAATCTCGCGATTACATGTCACGAGAAAGTGCTATGGATGATGATGGTTCTCGGTGAAGTGAACTCCTGTCTGTGTTGTGAGTGTGAAGCTGATGATTTATTCGTGCGCTATTGCGTCATCCAGAAAGCTTTGAATGCTCCCCGTGATTCCTTCAACATGCCCCCTCCCTTTATCATAGACAATGATAAGCAATCACCACCATTCCACAACTCATACGGGGCGGAAGGAGTCGGTAAAAGAAGATCTCCACAACCGGAAGAGTTTATTCTCACGGTGCACGCTGAAGTGTTAGCTGTCCTCGAAGCTCTCGGTCATCTCCTTCAAGATCCGTACGGTGAAGCACTGCGACAGCGCGTCTCTCGCGTTCGTCAAATCATTCAGACGCTGCGTTGTCCATTCGAAAATACGCCTCCGGCGTACTCTCCAGCCCACAGTGATAGTGACAGTGACGAAGTTTGACGCCCATCTACGTCAGCGCCATTTCGAGATGGAACGTGCCATACAACGTTTCATCAATGACGGGTGTTCTCTTCTCGGACTTGATGATTGGTCTCTGCAGCTTCTTCCTATGGACTTGCTATTACATTGGGCCGCGAAGGACGTGCCTTCTGTCTTCCATCGCCTGTCGAAAGACGTGCAGCGGAACCGAGACATTCGTCGCCTCCTTCCTTGTCTTCGTCATTACAACAATGGACACACGCATGTCGACAACAAACAACCGTTGCCGAAGTGCAAGTGTTTGCGGTGTCGGGGAGAAGAAGTGCTACCTTGTTTCGAGCACGCGCATATCGAGTCGCCGCCGAAGTGGAAGTGCATCGAGTGTAGAAGAGAGGACTTTTAAGATGGAGAATTCTATGTATAATTTGATTTTTATTTGTTTTCAATAAACAAAAACATTCTTTCAATTTGTAATGTTTTTCAGGAGGATGTGTTGTCACTGGTGATAAGTCCACCGCAGTTTAACGGTGAAATTGTGTGGGGAAATCGCTAAATATCTAACAGGCAAACAAACATGAATGTTATTTATTCTATGTATAATTTGATTTTTATTTGATTTCAATAAACAAAAACATTCTTTCAATTTGTATTGTTTTTCATTTGTTTTTCCTATCACCGCCTTTTAGGGTTTCCCTTTCTTCTATTATGAAAGTCTTTTCAGCGGGGCAGCGAGCGTCAGCGCTCTCTCTCTCGAGAGAGAGAGAGTGAGAGAGAGACGCGCGGCTGGCTATCTTATATAGAGTGCATTCAAAATGCGCGCCCGACGTTGCTCACAACTCCAACTCGTTCCCCGAATCGCTCCTAGAGAGCGCGCGTATCTCTATACTCATTAGTCTGCGCAGCGCGCGTCCTCTGCCACCCGCGCCGGGCCCTGCCCGCCGCTATCTTATCAACATCCGCAGCGCGCGCCCTCAGCGGCCCGCGTCGACCCCTGCCCGCCGCTATCTTATCTACTTCCGCAGCGCGCACCCTCAGCCGCCCGCCCCTGCCCCCCCTTATCATCCACCCGGCCGCCAGCCTCCCGACCGCGTGTAATATCTGTACCCCAAAGCAGACAGCTTGACTCGAGATGTCACCGTAGCTCAGAGCCAAAGTGCTGGTCGCCTCAGGAAATGGGATTGAGGCTGGTTCGAATCCGCTTCAGGCAGGAGCATTTTTGAAACACATACACACACACACGCTTCCACAATTCACCGCCAGAGCGCAGACACATACGCTTCCACAATTCGCCACCAGAGTGCGCACACACTTCCACCATTCGCCGCCAGAGGTCGCAAGGGTGGGGTCATTGACCTCGGTCGGTGGGGGCATTATAAATGGTGGCGCCGGTTGTTTACATCGGGTGGGCGGGGGGGGAGGGGGGGGGGGGAGATTATAATTGGTGGCGCCGGTTGTTTACATCGGGTGGGTGGGTGGGAGGGGGAGGGGGGGGCATTATAATGGGTGGCGCCGGTTGTTTACATCGGAGGGGTGGGTGGGAGGGGGAGGGGGTGGTGGGTTGTTGACATTCGGCGGGGCATTATAATTGGTGGCGCCGGTTGTTGACATCGGAAGTGGGCGGGGTGGGGGGAGGGGTGGTGGGTTGTTGACATCCACTGTTGGGCGCTGGACCGGAAGTAGATAAGATAAGCTGATAAGATAAGCTGATAAGATAAGCACTTCCTGCCATTATAATTGGTGGCGCCGGTTGTTTACACCGGATGTGGGGGAGGGAAACAGGAAGTAGATAAGATAAGCTGATAAGATAAGCACTTCCTGGCCCCGGACTCTCATATCCCATCTACTGAAACCCCTATTAATAGTTGATCTGTCTGAGAGCGGCGGGCCCGGTATCGAACTTGGCTCTCTGGGGGGCGAGAACTTGCTCATCGATACATGTCGATAGCCTGTTGTCGGGATGTCGGAGGAGGTTGTCTCGAGTTAGTGGCGCCGAGGGAGGGGAGAGAGGGGCGTCGAAGGGGGGCGAGGGGCCGCGGAAGGTCGAGAGGGGAGGCAAATTACGCGGTAAACGCGGAGCTCTCCTGGGGGACCGCGCGGGCGGCAGTGCGGCGGCCGGAGCGGGGCGGGAGCCGGGTGGGAGCGGAGCGGCAGCGGGGAGGGAACGGGTGGGAATGACAGGGGAGCGGGATCGGAGCGGGGCAGAGTCGGGGTGGGAGCAGGGTGCGAGCGGGGTGGGAGCGGGCTGGGAGCGGGCTGGGAGCGGGGTGGGAGCGGGTGGGAACGGGTGGGAACGCGTGGGAACGGGGTGGGAGAGGGGCAAGAGCGCGGTGGGAGAGGAGCGGTGGGAGAGGAGCGGGGGCATAGTGGGGGTGGGCAGTGGTGAGCTACGGTTGGAAGTGGGGATCCGGGCTGGGACGCCGCGGCGCCAGGTGGGAGGAGAAAGAGACATCGTGGGAGGGGCAGGTGGGTAGAAACTCGGGACGGAGAGATTGTGACGTTAGAGGAAAGAGGAAATATATGCTATGGCATATACACATGAAATACAATCTTTTCTCTGTGGTGCAGGCAAGAACGATTAGGAAGAGGAGGGCAGAATTGATGGGAAAGAAGAGGGAAAGGGGAAATTAGAGAGGAGGCAAATGTAGGTGAGAAAGGGGAGATAAACAAGGGGAAGAGGTGGTCAAGGATATAAAGAGGTAAACGAGGAAGGGAAGTTATCGAATAAAAGAAGAGTGAAGAGGAGAAATGTGTGAGGAGTGGAAGTATCAAGAGAGGAGAAAATGGGACGTGTTAGAGCAGAAAGATGATAGAAAAGAAAAGGGTGGTTCAAATGGAAAGAGGAGGAGTTGAGATATAAGAAGTAAATAAAAGAGGTTTGGAGAGAACAGAGAGGCGAGGCATGGAGGGGGAGGTGGAAAGGGGGAGTTGAGGAGAGGGAGGGGAGCGGAGTCGGCGGTAGTGGGCAGGGGCAGGAATTCGGCGGAGGGGGGCATGGGCGTAGTTGCCAGAGCCCGTGGGGGTTGCGGGAAGGAGGCGCCTGGGTGATGAATGGGACGCCTTCGTCCTGTGGTGCCCTCGGAGACGTCCAACCTTGTTGCTCTGCCAGTAACCCTCACCAACTCCCCGCAGCCCCGGTAACTTAGCGGTGAATACTTGGTTCCGAGTGACAGTGACTGGCACTGGTCAACGGAACGCAGCGTTCATTCTGAATCATGTTCGTAAATCCAATATCAATTTCACGCTCCGTAAGAAAATTATTTAACTGAAGTGACCGTATACAATTACTCCGTAATCCAATTCCAAATTATTTAACTGAAGTGACAGTAAACAATTATTCCAGAATCCAATTCCCACCAATTCTGGATTTTCAAAAAAATTCAATTAGCCTTCAGTTTATAAATTCAAATAATGAGTTAGGGAAGTACTTTATATATTAAGTAGAATGAAATTGTGGGAAGTGTTAATGCAAGATGTCGAAGGTCGATGAAAATTCATGATTTTCAGTTTTTACATCACCTGTAAAATTTAATACAGAAATTCGGAATTGCAATCGTTCCGTAAAACCGAATGTGTACATTATTTTCAGTTTCTCATATACTACTTACGTAGAATAGAGAAACTGATGTAATGCTTCAGCGAAAACACCTAATTTGGGGCAGACAAATTCGTATTGTAGGTCCCGATGCCGTAACTAGGGGGTGCTACAAAATGGAACAGACTTTCCCGCATTAGTTTTGTATTTCCTTTGGTCTCGGCTAGCTTTTGCCACATACTCTTGCCAGCTGCCATCTACAGCCGCACAAAGTACATTTTACTTTGAAAATTTCTTAATTTTTCGGTTTCTTAATAGAAGAAAGGAAATATTTAAAGAACAGTTCAACCTAGCCCCAAAAGGCAATTTTCTTTCAAAAATTTGAAGCCGATTTTGTCCTGATTTCCAAGTTTGGAGGCTGGACCTTTTGTGGTCATGGAGAAATCGTGTTGTTCAGGTGAAACGATGTTGCTGTAATGGTCAGTCTAATATGGATACTCTGAAATGTATTACGTACAATGAAAAGTGAATAATTTGTAAAGAGTTTGTATTGTGGTTTCATTCGTGAAAAGTTATAAGCAGTCATTGTGCACGAAAACTCTAACTCTTTATCATCGCGAATACACGAGGGAAACACAAAGGAATCGCTAATTTTTTTATAACATCTGGAGGTATGATTGTTTTATGTAATCAATGGTAGACTTGATGTTTTTTAAAAATCAGTAATAAGATTAAAAACTATTGAATTAAGGACAATTTTATAGCAATTTAATTCAGTAAAATTTAATTATAAGTGTAGATGTACATCGTAGAAAATCGTCTACCATGATAACTATTTTAATTGCAATTTTCAAATTAATTCATAAATTCATAATTAATAATATGGTTGTTATAAATATTGTTGACAAAAATGATTCAGTAAGTAAAGAAAGCATAAAGTGTATTCGTAAAGAATCCAGAGAGGAACAAAATATTGAACATTTTAAGTATACACTTTGAAAAGTGAAAGAATTGTTATACAAAAGATTGATTTTAAGTAAAAAGACAAGCAAAAATATAAGTTCTTTGTGCCGAGGTCTACAGAATGTAACCTGTTTTCGGAATCGTGATGAACGACGATGAAGTGGCATAAGTAGGGTGGGAGTAGTCAATAGGTTCTCCGCGTCGCTACAAACTAAAGAAACTTGGAAACAATCGTACCCAAAGTCTCGAGGGCATTCTTTAGTTTTTGGTCATTAAAAAAAGAAAAATCTATTGATTCATTCTTCTTTTGAATACTAATCGAATTCGCCAGAGGATTTACCTTATACGCCTGATAATATCGCTATTCTGTGCTGCAGAAATGCCAAGTATGTGGAACTCCTGAGGAAATAGGAGCAGCGCTAAGAAAGGTTCTCTCATTCAGTTAAACCTTCCAAGGGAAAAAAAAATCCTCAAAAACGCGGTGCAGGTAGTTCCAAGGTGAGCCGACTAGCAAAAAGTGGGAAATAGCAGGTTGGGTCCAAAGCAAAAGGCGTAAAGTTAAGTGGAGTTATGCTCGGTGAATCACAGTTTCATCAGCCAGTATAATTAAATGAGGAGTGCTTAATCTAATGAGAGAACAAAATAATAAATACCTCGAGAGAAATAGTTAGAAATGAAACAGCAGATAATTTATTTTAATGCCAAGAATGTGGGACAGGAAAAACGGGTAATGCTCATGAAGAGAACATGTCATTGATGCGACACTACCAATAACAAGTGATTTGATTTTCCAAGGATAATTTATTTTTAACATCCTTTCTATGTTAATTTTGTACGCTAATGTCAATGTGTGTAATCACCATTTATCATCTTCATTCAAATTATTTTTTTACTTTAAGTTTAGCTGAATTTACTCTAGTCCTACAGATGTATCACTAGCTTACTATACATTTAGAATATAGTAAATTTTTAGTTTGTTTCAACACTGTTGGTTTTACATTGTTTCAATCAATCACATTGTTTCACATTGTTTCAATCACTAATCATGTTAGTGATCACAGTAGTCACACTTACATTAAATATGAAGTAATTATACAATATAAAATTTCTCCCCCTAGTCTTTCGCCTATATCTTGTAATATTGTTATTTAGACTTGTCTACTTTAATCTTTAATCTATTTTCCTCGTGCATTCATCAGGTAAATTTCATTCAGCTGCAGAGGCATTCAATATGAATACATAAATACACAAATAATGCCAATGTATGTGTTCTAATGTTAACTCATACATTTTTAGCTAGTAATCTTGCTCCACTGTCCATTTCTTTTATGATTTACACGAATAATACAAAAATAAAATGCTCCGTTGCCTTGAAACTTGACTCATCGAGCCATGCAAAAAACTGGGATGCTTTTTAAATACTTCATTGCCTTTCACATCTTTTTCTTCTTATCTGTGAATTGTTCTCTGCACTGTGTACTCTTGCCGCAGTACTGACAGTTTTGAGAAGACCCGCTTTCCAAAGTACAAGATTTAGTTTTGAAAGAAACCATGGCAACAATGGCCACGGCATAATTAAGATTATTCGATAATGCGAAGGAATGTTGGGTTTTCTATAAAAAATTCTAAATAAACTTTTTTATTTTCAAATTTTCAAAAAATATATTGGAATAATTTGAATTCAGACAAGAAACCGAATTCTAAATTCAGAGGGAGCCCTAAATTTATATGAATTATCAGAAAAAAAACGAGAATAAGGGCAACGTTATCGAAGAGAAGGTAGAAACTCATTGTTATATAAACAAGAGTAATTACAGATACGGTGACGACAGAGTGGGGATGTCGGAGCATACCGCAAAGTATGTTTCTCAATGTTTTCGGAGGCAAGTGTTTTCCGGGAAGTGGAAAACATTGTGTTCCTAAAGATGCACCATTCACTAACATTTCACCAATTTTTATGTTTATCCTGGACAAGAAAAACATTAAAAGAGAAGGATATTTAGTCGCAACCTCAAATTTTAGATAATTAATCATAAAAATCGAGCTGAAGATTAGTATTTGTGGACACAGGGGATAATTTGGTAGATATCACTGTTACACCAGTAGAATCGTCAATACTCTGCATCCAAACTTAACCTTCTCGTCAAGTCTCTTAGCGAGTGGGTGTTAAGTATCCCCTCATTAAAGCCGGAAGGAATTCCCTTTGGATTTCAATTAACTCGTGTCCACTGTATTTGTGGAATTATGAAACATGAAACTGATGTTTAGAGATACATCCTTAGAATCATCAATCCTCTGCATTCAAGTCTCTCTTTTCTCTCAAGTCTCTTTGGGGATTGGACGTGCAGTATACCCGTATGAACGTCATGAAACCTGGAGCCTCCAAATTCTACTTGGATCTCAAATTTACAAGAGCCCACTGTATTTTTCGAATCATTAGACACCATGTTGGTATTAAAGTTACATTCTTGGAATCTTCAATCTTCTGCATCCAAACGCGTCCCCGCCCCCAAGTCTCTTCGAGAATGGTCACGTAGTATCCCCACACGAATGCTTAGAGTCCTGGGGCCTTCAAATTATTTTTCGACGACGAATTAACAAGAGTTCACAATACTCAATCCAGAACTGTAAGATAAAATGTTAATATCAGATTTACACCCTTGGAATCGTCAATTGTATCTACATCGTAATATACTTGAGTATTAAGTTACATTTACCTCGTATATTTAAGAAAAACTCATCTATTAAAACAGCAAGTAAGTAATACAAACAACTGTAAATGTCGCTTAGAAAAATTAAGTCACGATTCCACCGGGCTTTTTTACGAGGGGGAAATATAGAAGAAACGGGGCTTGGAGCGTAGGGTTTGAGTCCGCAGGGGCGGTCCGCGGTTGGCGGGGAAGGCCTGCTGCTAGGGCGGTGGGCGGAGGGCCAGGCGCCGGGGCTGTGCCAGGGCGTGGAGTGGAGCGGGGCGGAGAGGAATTGTGCGGAGCGGCGCGGGGAGGAGTGGAGCAGAGCGAAGCGGCGCTGGCGGGCTGGGCGGGGCGGAGCGGAGCAGTGCGGCCTGCAGCGCTGTCAGAGGGGCGTCTTTGTTTGGAAACAAACGGGCGGCCGAGGAGCAGCCGGCCGCAGCGGGCAGCCCTGAGCACCGCACCGCAGCGCACCGCGGCGCCCTCCCGCCCCGCCAGCCCGTCCGCCCTGCCGGCCGCTGGTCAGCCGTCGCACGTGCCTGGACGAGGCAAAGATCACAGGGTGTTCTAATATGATAGGGTAAGAGCCGGAATCCGCTTGATAGGCGCGGCTGGTGCGCTGACCTGCTGGTGGGAGATGCGAGGTTGGGGAAAACCCCGCAAGCCGACATGTAGTTCTGCGCCGGATCTCGCCGTCTAGCGGAGGAAGATCATCGCCACCTCCCACGATTCAAACACGCACTACACATACGGGACTAATGACCTTAGCAGTTGACGAGCCGGGAATCACTAATCAATTAAATGCATACAGTCCCCACTCCTACACTATAGTCGCGCCATAGGATGATCCTCATCCCCACATGGTCCATGTGCCATGATCTACGCTAGAGAGACTGTGATAGGGGTCGAAGTTGAGAGATGATGTAGAATGTGCTCGATATGCTGGAGTGGATTATATTTATGTCGAATTTTTCAATCATTTTACATATATCGTTTTTTGAGTATTTTTTGTTTCTTTTGAAATTCAAATATCTATATCCACCCAATGGTATCTACAGTTTCATTTCCCCGAAAATCGATGATATATCAATTCTTAATTCTTTACGGTAGCCTCTCTCCCGCCGAATCATCCCCAAGTAAAAATATTCATAATACAGGTGATGTTACAGGTAACAAATTAATTTTTTTAATAGGGATGATTCAGGTCACGTTTCTATAGTTTCAGTTTCGCATCTTTTTATTAGTAAGCCCTTTTTCTTTCTTACATGTTCTGCGAAAATGCATTCAATTAACCTTACAACTACGCTATTGTTTTCACGAATTGCTGAAACTAAAACATTGAATCGAGAGAATATTTACACTTTCTTATCATGAATTTTTATTCGGGATTAATTGTTATTTTAAAAGTAAATATATGAATACTGCATTCTCAAAAACTATCAACACCGTGTGATAACAGACTCTTGCCTTCAAAGAATCTCAGGATAATAACAGCACATCACAAGCGACCTTCCATTTTCAGCTAGAAGTGTGACGGTAAACTTCTGCTATACACTTATCATATGCTGAAATATGAAATAAATTGCGATACTGCGAAACCCTCAAACTAAACCTTCAAAAATTTGTTCCGAGTGAGAATGATCATGAACGAAAATAGAAGACGTCGTTTTTCTCGAAATGAACATCTGTTGGGATGTACCGTTCTTATTCTGAGCGTGCCAACTACCAACAACGCAAAATAATTATTTTGCATTAATTTCAGGTTTTAAAAAACCTTCTAACCTACGGCGTACTATTGAACGTGTTATATCTTTATTAAATTTGTTTTCACTGTAAGCAGCAGGGATTTTCATCCTGAGAAGACGTACTCAGGAGGCCCGGTAATACAAGAGGGATCCCCGCCGGCAGCCACTCAGCATCTGATCTTATCCGCCGGCGGATGGAGGGGGAGGACGGGGCGGCACCACGTGGGTTCCGTCGGGTTTATTAATATTTGTACACATTCCCGGGCCCTGTTTACGCCCAGCGGCCGCAACATGGAGAAACCTGCGGGACGGAGATCTTTATCGCGCCGGTCTCCGCCGCCGCCGCCGCCGGGAGTAGTGGAGGGGGAGGACGGAGAAGATGGAGACTGGGGCAGGCGGAGGAGGCTGGCGGTAGGGAAGCTTCGGGAAATATTTCAGGAATGATAGGAATTAATTTTTGACTGTGTTTGTTTAAGATAACTAATTAATTTGAGAAATACTTTTAATGTTTATTTTTTAGAAACAATTAAAAATAAACCACAAACGATTTTTTTTAAATTGATCTTTAATTGATTTAATCTCTATATTTAAATATTTATACTGGTACTACTTCTTCTGCTATAAATGATTGGTACAATATCGGAGGTATTAAAATAATTATTTTGAAAATATAGAATTTCAGACCGCTAAACAACAAAACATGATTGTTATCTTCACAAATAATATATTATCACTTCGAAAAATATTCATAACTGTATAAAATATTTTCAAATCCGGTGCATTTTCAATGGCCTCTAGTGATGCAGGAAGTGACGGATGGACGTACGTTTGGGATGGAGAGAGACGCTGGTGGACGAATAGTCAGGGGAGAGGCAAAGGCGTAGGAGGCAGAAAGGTGTTGAGGATGTGGAGGGGAAGGCGTGAAATGCAAGACAGAGGGTGCTCTGAGAGAAGCGTGGGAGGTGGTGACACGACAGAGTGATGGGAGTCAGGAAAATTGCCGGTTGCAAAGGAAGTTGAAGAAGACCTACTGAGTTAAAACCCCCATAGTTCCTTCTCACCCAATAAGGTAAGAAAGAAGAGGGTAAAATATAATGTATTGCCGAGAAAGCAGAAAACATAGCGCTAAGCAATAAGGAAGAATCCTAAAATTGTGCGAAAATTGTTCGGATGTTGCTAACTTTCCAATTGAATAGAAAAATTAAAAACAGTTTCTTTTAATGGCGATGGGATTTTTCCATCTTTTAATGCCGTCATATTCTATTTGTCTTTTACATTCACGTTTTAGAAACAGTTTTCCACAGAAATTATCCGTCAATTTTCTCGTATTAGTAATATCAAAATTTGTTATGAACATGAAAGTTGTATTCTGGTTTTCTCTTTGGTTTCTATACTCAAACAACATCTGGTCAGAGGTGCAACCAGAAATTTATTTTGGGGGATGGACATGTAGACAAGTGTGCAACCGACATGTTTTCTCAAAAATGTTGCATTTAGGTCGAATTTAAAATAGATTTTTATTTGTTAATTTATTATTCTGTAGTTACAAATTCTAGGAAACAATTAGTTACGAATGAATTAATTTCTGGACTTCCAATTAGACCAAATACGATCATTTAGGTGGGCTAAGGTTGCAGGAGCTCCTCCCCTCTCATCGGTCTAAACTATCAGCTCCCATTCCTTCTCCAAACAAATCCCACTCTGCGGCCGAGCAATGCTCGACGTGGAAGGGACACCCGTGCAGCCCTCCGCCTGCGAATAAGGTAGTCGGGGCAGTGACAAGGCGGCGCTTAGCAATCCCACCTGCATCCCAGGGGCTGCCCACGCCGGTGGCGGCGGTGGCGGCGGCGGCGGCCGGAGCTATGCGGCGGTGGCGTGGCCAGGAATTTCTAATTAAGCCGCGACTGCTGCTCCTCGCGACGCTGCCGCCCCGTCTCTCTGTCACGCCCCGCCTCATCCCACTCCGAACCCCGCGCCACCCGTCCGCCGGCGCGGCGTGCGCGCGGGGCAATGAATCGGAAGGGACACGGGCGGAGGGGGGTGGCGGTGGCGTGGGCGGCGGGGACGATTGTGTGGCGGTGGCGGCTGCGGTGACGGCTTCGGTGGCAGCTTCGGTGGCGGCGGCGGTGGTGGTGCGGCCTGTGGACGTGGTGGTGGTGGTGGTGGTGCCGTGGCGGCGGTAGTGGTGGTGCAGCGGTGGTGGTGTGGGGGTGGTGGTACGGGGGTGGTGGTACGGGGGTGGTGGTACGGTGGTGGTGGTGGTCCGGCGGTTGAGGTGGTGTGGCGGTTGAGGTGGTGGGGCGGTTGAAGTGGTACGGCGGTGGAGGTGGTGTTGGTGCGGCGGTGGAGGTGGTGCGGCGGTGGAGGTGGTGTTGGTGCGGCGGTGGAGGTGATGGTGGTGGTGCGGCAGTGGCGGTGGCGGTGGTGGTGCGGCAGTGGCGGTGTCGGTGGTGGTGGTGGTGTGGCAGTGGCGGTGGCAGTGGCGGTAGTTGGTGCCGTGGACACCAGAGGCGACGAAGGTAGTAATGGTGACGAGGACTGTGGTGGTGGCGGCGGCTTGAAATGAGGAAGCGGAGCGAACGATGACGAAGCGGAGAACAGGGCTAGACAGCGGGGATGTTCAAGGCGATAACAGAAACAGCAACTTTGTTCGACGCCCTGATAATGATGCGTGGATGTTATGTGTTAACACGAAGGTTGTGTACTTGGGAGAGAATGTCGCAATTCGTAAGTCAGTTAAACGAACTTAAGGAGTTACGTGATTTAAAGTCAGGTGAGATCACGGAAAAGCAGAGGAAGAAGAAAAAGGAAACGAATTGCATGCGAGGAACACCCAATGTCTGAGAAGTTATTTGTATATTGTAGGGAACTGTGTAGGAAAAGGCAAGGTGTATGAAGAACATGTTGAGGGTTGGAAATCACGTAGTCGGACGTCTTATGTGTAGACCGTCGAATGCAAATATAACCACGGGGAAAGAAACAGTCTAATGTATCCTGGCGATGTCCTTCTAAAGCGACATGGGCCGTGGGACACTGTGCGCGAGGTGGCGGGGCTGGGGAGGTGGAGGTCGGGAAGGGCGAAAGGGCGTCCGCGGGGGCGAGGTCGCATTCCGCGGGCGACGCGGAATCCGCCGCTGTCGTGCGCGCATTCAGGCAGGTCCTGTCGCGGTCGCGGCGGCGGCGGCGGTCGAGGCGGCGCGGTGGCGGCGCAGGCAGCGGCGGAGGCGAAGATGTACGCCTCAGAGGAAGATGTGACGATGGTGGTGACATCAGGGTTCATGGCTGCGGCAGGCAGCACGAGGGGACGGCCGAGGAGAAGTAAGGGGAAGGCGTAAGAAACGGAGGAAGATGAAAAAGAGGGGGCAGGAGAGGACGCACAGAAAAAGAAGAGACGGAAAGAGAATTAAGAGGAGACAATAGGAACGAGACAAATAGTGAGAGGCCATTGAGAAGGAAGGGGAAGAGAGGAATGAGTTGTAAGAGAACGAGGATGAGGAGGAAAGAGAAGCGAAGAGAGAGCAACGGAAGATGGCGAGCAGGACACACTGGAGAAGGAGCAGGGGTCGAAGTGATGGTAGCTGCCGTGGGTGTGTGGAGGAGTCGGGGGAGGCGGGGGTGGCGGCGGTGGCGGCGACGCGGTTGCGGTAGGGCCTTCGGCGAGGGACTTCTGAAACGGCGGCGCGGGCGTCCGCCTCCCAGGGGCTGCGGAGGGCGTGAGGGGACACTTTCGGGTCGGCGGCAGACCCAGCTGTGACATCGCTGGTCGGAAGGGGCCACGATCTCTCGGGGGAGGCAGAGTGTTCGGAGTTCGGGGAGGTCGCGTCTGGCAAATGAAGGGACAGTCAACAGATCACTTTATGTTTTTCCCCAGGAGCACACCCGTCTCTAATCCCTGTAATATATTTTTGCAATAATAAAGAATTGCGATTTTTGATATGAATATTATTTCAAAAGAAAAGTACAAAACTGTTAAAATTTTTGAACATCCTACTTTGAGTAAACAATATCTTGATACTAACATTCTGACTGTTTGTACGCAATGCCTTTTTATTTACATTATTTGTGCATATTTAAAGGACCATATCAAATCGCTCTCGGTGCTGGATTTATAAACAGTATGCTAATGTATAAATATTGCATTGGCGCGCAAAATAGAGTACATTCACGATTTGTTATGGGTCGAACAATTGCCTTTAATAACAGGAAGCATCTCGGAATCATGGCTGCATTTGATCTGTAAATATTTTATTCATCTTCCAGATTTTCCATTGAAAAGTTATGTTTACAAACATTCGAA